>OZ012672.1:36229066-36844447 GCA_963942505.1 Lordithon lunulatus | reverse complement strand
GAGTATACCTTTAAAACTGCCATTTATCATGATGTCAGCATAGCCAACGGCATAATATCCTGAGTTGTTTAATTCCAGGAGGAGGCTATCAATTACAAGGTTCCACAAAAGGGATGAGGGGACTCCACCTTGAGGGCAGCCGCTTTCTGTAACTTTTTTTGATGTTACGTCATCTAGTATTACTTGGATTGTTCTTAGTTCAAGCATATTTTTTAACCAGCCCCTCATAGTGGGGTGAATCCCGTGAAGAAAATAAGAAGTAAAATTCTTATTTTAGTCAAGATGTTTCTGTGTAATTGTTTGATTTCCTTTCTTTTATCATATAAAGAGCGATCGGATACAATTTCTCATCGGAGAAGTTCGAAAATGGCTAGAGCTTAGCCGATACTAGTTGCAAAGTGTAACTGAAGTGTGATAAAAAACAAAGTAAAAAATCGTTTTATTTATACTTCAACATAATATCTAATACAACTTGAATGTAACCCTCCTCCCTTGCACTATTCATTCTCTACCCTTACCTACAGAGACAACCAACTCTTTCTAACCATTCACTCATGTTTCTGCAATCCCCCAGCCACTTTACGTGAACTCCTTCACATTGGAGCTATCACGACGTGTTATTCCCCTTACTACCTAGTACATATAAGGTGTATCGTTTCCCCATCCAAACTTTCCTTGTCACTAAGGTTGAATCGAGGAGCGATCGGAGGGTGCTAGGAATCACCAAGAAAAGTCAGGCTACCAAACCAAACGATCAAAATAGCACATCTCCACATATAACAAGAGAACGTGGTCCAACGAAGAGATAATACTCCAACTCAAAGAAGAACTAAATCCAATCCATTCTGCTATAATAGTTCCCGCTGAGGCCGAAGAGGAGAACAGCAGCAAGCAAACCGTACAGGGTGATATAGTACCAATCGTCAGTGGGAAGCGACCACAGGATAGTAAGAGCAAACATAGCAGAGTATTCCACTAGCATTCCACGAGTCTTAAATTATGGATCAGGGAATATACCCGATAAAACCAACAAGGATATCCTAAAGTCAATATCCGACAAGGCACCGGAAGAGGACGATAACGCGATTGAGGCGATTAAAGAAGGCGGAGAAGAGTTGGATAAATCCATACCGGTCCTATTTAAGTGCTTTACAGACGGAATAACAACCACAGCGTTGAGTTATCCTTAATTTGCATATAAAGGGAAATATTGCTGACCTAAAAAAATTAGCCTACGCTGGAACCTTTACAAACAGTTGACTAAAATCTTAAGTAGACGACTCACAGGCAGAATGGACTTTTATCAACCTACAGAACAGATAAGCTTCCGAGCAGGATATGGAACAAATAACTACCTGCATACTATTAAGACCTTAATTGAGAAATGCGACGAATACAATAAGCCACTCGTTCTAACAATTGTAGACTACGAAAAGTCGTTCGATTCCATCAAACGCAATCAGATGTCTAAAACACTAGCAAAGTACGGAATAGACCATAGATACTCTGCTATTTCGCAGCACATATATAGAAATGCAACCACATGTGTTAAATTACACGAAAAAAAAAACAGGCACGTACAGCTAAGGTGACACAATTTCCCCCAAATTATTCACTAGTCCTATTGAGTATATGTTTAAGACTATCGAACTAGAAATGAGTATAAACATCAATGGCGAAAATAAATCATTTGCAGTTGAAATCGTGCTGGTTGCGGATATCCTAGACAATATGGAGGAAATGCTTAGAAAACTAACGGATGTATCACATATAGTCGGTCTTAAACAAAACACATCCAAAACAGAATTTATGACACACCTGGTTCCTGTCCGACATGTTCTAGTAGACACAGTCACAACCTACTAGTACCTAGGTCGTGAAATTCAAATCGGTAGAGACTACCAGACATATGAGATAGGGAGGAGAATTGGACTAATGTGGGTAGCGATCGAAAAACTGAAACACATCTTCAAATCCGACATTTCTATATGCCTCAAGCGGCAGAAATTTTTACGAATGTATATTACAGTCTGAAGAAAATCTGCCTATAACGTGAGAGTAGTTCAACGAGTCAAGGAATACTATGCTGGGAATCGCCCTGAGACACAGGGTTCGGAATGAACAAATAAGACAGCAATCTAGGGTTAGCCATACCATCGAGAAGATAACACGTGGAATTGGGCCGGATATATCACAAGACTGCCGAACAATTTCGACCAAAACGATCATGAAATTGCGACGCAGGCAAGTGGCACGCAGGAGCGGGGGATGGCCGCCGATCCGATGCACGGATGATCTGAAGCGAACCAGCAATAAGCTCAGGACCGAAAGAAGTGGAGTATATTAAGAGAGGCCTATCTCCAGCAGTGGACGATACAGGCTGCTATATGATGATAATGATTTGAAAAAAGGCGAAAAAGTTCTTTGTTGTTTCCTAAATGTTACCACTCTAGGCAGTGCGGTTTATCCCTATTGGATTATACGCCCCTGACTATTACTTTACAGAATCTTTAGTTCTGTACATTTTCAATTTTTCCTATGATAAGTATCTTAATGAAATTTGACTCTAATAATCACTCAATGGCGGAACTAAAGTTTGAATACCCACGACCCATAAAGTTTAGATATAATGGTTATAAAGGAAGAAATTAAGTCGCAGGAGGCGGGCCGTGGCACAGTGGTCTAAGGCGACAGTCAGAAGCCATTGCGTTGGTGGTTCGAATCCACCGCTAGCCGGGAAATTTGCCCACAAAGAATTTACCCGGCTAGCATATCATGGATGTTGTATGAGGCACAATAGGTCCGTAAAGGGCCGCAGTGCACACAGCGCAGGGGCGGGGGCTGTACTCACCGTGAAAAAAAGGGGACAGGAAAGGCAGGTAAGAATAACTGAGAGCTCTTACAACCCTGGCTACGTAGAGTGGCGAGTACTTAGGAAACTTCCGAGACACTTAGCCAGGGGTGAGTGGAGCAGGGAGGGTCAAGTATGCATGGCAAGAGCGAGGTGTGGGTCAGACGAGAGAGGAAGGAAAGTGTGGATGGGTCTGGGGTACACCGCGTGTACGCTGTGTAGTAAGGGAAGCGACACGTGTTGGCTGCTTAGCAAGGAATGCGAGGGTGTGAAAGCAGAGTGGGTTGGAGATTGCAGAAAGCCGAATGAATGGTTAGGAGAGGATGGGAAAGGCATGAAAATCTGCAGGAGGCTGGCGTGGGAGAGGAATGTGGCAAAGGCAGAGGGGGTGTAGGGTGATTATTCTGTATTTGTAAAAAAAACTTCTATCTTTATAGGGCTATCAGCTGTGAGGCTTTTCCGCCGGCTGTATTTGTATTTTTGCTGATTATTACTTTTTATTTTTATTTCTAAGTATTTTTTTTCTTGTTCTTGCTATTATGAGCATTGTGTATTGGGTTTTTTTTGTATTTTTTTGAGGGATTATGCCAAATAAAGGTCTTTCTTTTAATGCTTATAAACTTACGTAGGAGTCTACACTAGGCTACGATGAGTCGTATAACCAGGGATATACACCATTCATACATGTCATACAATCGTCTACGTAATAAAAAATCATAAGTATCTTACTGTATTAAATCTGCCCACTCCCTGATAGTAAATAAACAATAAAACAAACATAAATAAATATCAACAGCCCTCAACACCTGTCGCGTATGAGTTCACTCTCTTGACGTATATCTTCGGTGAGGTCGTTCGCTTCCGTACTAATTAGATCAAGAACGGGCCCAGCCTTTTGACATTGCCGGCTGCATTAAACCCAGATATTGTTACCTTCAGCTGACAGTGTCCTCAGGGTTAGTAAAATTCTGCAACCAATTTTCCCAATCAAGTCGGGCCGCAATTATGCTCAATTAAAGTTACTAATATATGTTTTTAAAACCCACAGAAGAAAAAAAACTAATGAATTCAAAACGACGACAAAAAAAACTAGGTCAACTAAATGACATTTAATATAAACATGCGGATTAAATAGTTTGTTTAAATTAAATGCATGCGATATTAACGCATTCTAAAAATACTTTTGGGATTACATAAAATTGAATAGATTGAACAGATGAATAAAAAAAATTGTGGGTTAAAGAAGTTAATATTATTGTTGATGTTATGTAAATTATTATAACTCGTAGAAAATCGTAATTGAGGACCGAAAAGTTCAAAACATAGTTCTGCATATTATGTTGTTTTATTGTATTTGTTTTAATAGCAAATACAATAAAAGTATGTATTATGACGATTTGGCCTGGGAACTAAATCGTGACCGTGGGAAATTTATTATCAGTAGTAGGTGTTATCTTCATTATCTTGTCATGTCAGGTGTCATCTTTAATTATCTTACCTGTCAGGTGTGATCTTATCTGGGCAGTCAAATACGGTGTGTCTTTATTATCTTGTCATGTCATCTTCATGAACTTGTCATCTCAGGTGTCATCTTTAATTATCTCACCTATAGGTGTCATCTTACCCGGACAGGTGTTCTTATCACCTGTTATGCGGATTGTTCTAAATATCTCCAGATATTGTTCTTCGATTACTCATTGTCAGACTGTAATGGTGCACAGTTTGCGCATTTACTTTTGTTTTGTATTGTATATTTAAATATTTTTTCGCGATACGTGTATCTTCACTCTAGAGTGAAGAGACTCTGACATTTGAAATGATTTTTCTTAGAAATTTCCTTTTATGACCTATATCATAATATGCATCGCTGATCACAGAAAAATAATCCTTTCTAGAATCCGTAATAAAGAAATGGGATTGTCATTTGGAAAATTGTCGATGGTGTCATAGTTCATTCAAAAATGGTCGAAAAAATTGACACTTTCATTAAAAATTGGAAACTTAATAGTAAAAATAGAGGTATTTGAGCATTTTTTGCTAAAATTATAAATAAAGGTTTGATTGAATTAGTCCATACTTTAGGGACACTCTGTATATTACTTTTTAAAAACCACACGTGTTTGCATGGTAAATATTGAATAATAATTATATTGTCTTATTTTTCTTCGTCTGAGAAATTTTTGCAAAAATTATAAATAACGATTTTATTGAATTTTTTCCATACTTTAGGAATACTCTCTATATCTCTTTTAAAAAACCACACGTTTTTGCATGGCAAATATTGAATAATAATTGTATTGTCTTATTTTTCTTTGTACTCGAGATAAGTTATAAGTTATATAAATACAAATGTTAAATCAAACTGTCTTAATTCACAGACTATCCGTTAAGTTTGCATACATATCTCATGTAGCAGACATATATTATATTATAAAAAAATGGTTGCTTCTGAAATTTAATTTTTAAGCATTTGTGACCATAATTTGTAAATATAGAAGGTACTGCTATTTAGTCATATCCTACTTCTACCGTTTATAAATACGAAATATAACCGTATTTATAAACGGTACAAATTCTTACAAATTAAGAGCATACAACAAAGCTTTTTGAACTTATATAGATTTAATAAAAGCTCAATACAACTTTACAATTCGCCACAAGTACAGGCGTGATCCCACACTCAAAGGTTATGGTCGTATTGGTAATAGCAGTAATAGAGATTTTAAGTACATATTTCAATGTTTTGATCTTTAAAATCAATTGTAGAAAATATCGTGCGTACACCTCGAGCACAAAGTGTCCTTGTTGCTTTTAGTAGAGTATTCCATGTATCATTTTGTGCTCTAGATACATACGTTGCATTTTTCAAGTATCGTTAGGTCCAACACCTCTAATTTATATGAACTTTCCTTTGTTCATATAGAATATAAATTATTATGTGAGTATAAGATGTAGATCCAGCAGCCTTAATTGATATCTATGTATATCATTTCCGTTGCATATATATATATATATATATATATATATATATATATATATATATATACATAACTGAACATACAGAATCTAGCTCTTATGTTATTAAAATATCAGACAATTTATCGCCAAGATCATTTACCATTAACAATTAGATCTATTAATTCAATAACTTTTCACCGTACTGATAATTTCCGCGGATACGCACGCACACATTCTAATTACCCGCAAGTTCAATAAACCAAACCGCATTGTTTCGATTAAAACGCCTTCTTAAAGCGCGGAATCTGGAGCAAGTTTAACGTGTTCAATAACCTTCCCCTGGCGGGTAGAAGTCTCCGCCGAAATAGCCCGTGCATTCCGTTTTATGCTAATCGTTAGAAATCCGCGTTGTGCAATGAAGAAAGCGAAATTAAAACGGCTCTATTTTATTGTTTTTGAATAATATCGTATGTGCGTCCTCTTCAGCCGTTGCCTGCCTGGTGACGGTGGCGCGCCGGATGTCGACTGCCTTGAACCAATTTCCTCGAACGTAAAATCATGGTTTTAAATTGATAAATCGCTCGACGGTAAAAATTACTAACATCAATGAATGCGAGCATAAAACAATCTCTTTGGATGATCATTAAAAGTTTCCATTCACATCACTCGATTTTCAAATTGCCTTGCATCGATATTTTGTATTCAATTAGCTTTTATGTAAATAAATACTTATTTAATTGAATAATAAATTCGAAAGGATACGTAACAGACGAGAATTTTACAGAGGATACCTAAATCTTCTTGTCATACTATGTTATCAGAAATTTCCTCCATGCTGTTGTTTCAGGTTCTGTCTCATAGAGGATGTCGGAATATTAAATTATAGAATTATCAGCTGTTTTGTGTCTTTTTTACAACTTTATCAGACTCACTTTGGTTACGAATTACTAGCGATAATGGACATTTGTTTCGGGTCAAGAAATAACTGGATTCAAAGTTTCAAGGGGAACTTGATAAGGTAGGTTTTGCTCATACTTTATGCACCAAGAGGAAGAAGGTCTCTAGGACGACCAAGTAAACGGTGGAATGTTATGGGATCGTATTAAAGGACAACTGCAGATTGGCGAAGAAAAAGAAGAAGATGATGACTTTAATTAATTCATATCTGTAAACTGAATTAAGAGGACTTGGCTTGTGTAGATTGACACATTATATATTTGTTTTTCTTAAACATAGAAGTAGGGAACATAATTGCATCATTGCAATTAAGATATTAAGAGAATATCTATAAAAATGAAGAAATAAAACAAATAAGGAGAAGCACCGAAAACAAATATAAGAACTCAAGAACTCTAACAAAAATCTATACAAAAAGATAGAAAAACAAGAAGATAGGAAAAGGACTATAACATGACACACATGTTAAAGATAGGGATCATATTTTGCGATATCCACTAGATAGGAAAAGGACTATAACATGACACACATGTTAAAGATAGGGATCATATTTTGCGATATCCACTAGAATCTAGTAGTGACTTTGCAGGGCCTGAATATGGTACAGCTTAATCCAAAGCTGCAAATCAAACAACTCTGAGCAGCAGGGGACTGATTAGTTTTACTTATTAGCAAGATACCGTACTCACGCCTTCACGTGGCGACGCTGATGATTCTAATTTAAGGCGGATCGACAATTAACTCAGAACACCAGAGCTAGATGGAACGGAAAAGGCGTGAGTGAGCGCACATATACATACATATCTCATGAAATAAGACACCAGGAAACCACCTTCATTATTTTCCCAAGAGAATAAAATGCTGATTGCATTCAACACAAAATGTTACGAAGTAAATAGTTCCCCAATCGGATCTCCGCGGGGAATGGTTTTAAATGAAGCCATAACAACCAACTTACGAAAGAAAATCAAATGCATATAACCTAACCTAACCTAACTTTGCTTACTTTACTAACTTTGCTTACGCCTGCTAGCACCGACCCTGTACATATCAAGGCGTGGACGTCCATCAGACCACACACTACTCGTAGCAGATGTTAAATTCTAGCTCTTATAGCTTTGTAGATCTTGAGAAACTTAAAGACGAACAAATAAGAACGGCAGTAATAACTGAATCCGCTTAAAATTGGAAGCCAATATACCCACAAACTTCAAAGAAAACAACATAGCCGGTTTATGCGATCAAATGACAGGTATCATGAAAAACAGCACACAATATAAAGTAAGTTTAAAAAATAGACCGAAAACAGATATGAATGAATGACGTAATCCTGCTGTTAATGAATGAAAGGCGCAAAGTCTACAAATTCTATACTTCAACCTACACAGAAAACTAAAGGCAACAGCTGAAGTTCTTCGAAAAACCAACATCTCTATGCTAGTGAATCAGAAGCACGAAGTAGTTATAGATAGAGAAAAAAAAAAGTGTGGCAAGGGGTATAATACAAATTTCTTTGCAGACCACACAACAATACTTACAAATGGTAAAACGCCATAAAATAAGTAAAGAACAATAAAATAGGTCGGGATGATAAACAATAGCCTTTGTTGTTAATCATCCCATATCTATTGTATTCTATATATAATCCATTTCTTGTATCCTGTAATGTATGTTTAATAACCTATGTGTTTATCTTCCTTTACACGCGTCCTTATTTTTCTCATTGTATCTCCACTTGAATTTTTAGTAATTCTGTATTTATATCAATTTTATTTTCACGATTTTTCATTTTCTTATTCTAATATTTGTATGATTAGCTTCTATCTATATATATATTTATTTGCCTATTGAATGGAAACCGTAGGGAAATCCGAAAAAAAAAACTAAAAAGAACAAAAATATTATAATATATTATAAATAGTTTACCCAAAAAAACGAGTGTGAATAGAAAGGAAGCAGCAAATCGTAAAATATGTAAACGCAAAATAATGTTGTGTACACAGTTAACAGCGAGGGTCCAATGCGATGCTGCTTAAAATGAGAAAATTATAAAATTCTTTTACCAGCCTCCATACTTATACGTGTTTATAAACAATGGGTAATTAAAGTGGCCTCGCGGTATGAAAGGTCAAAAATCGTTGGTTTAATAAATAAAGATATACATAAAGCAAGATATTAATTCCAAGCGTGATTGCATTGTACATACATCATTCTGAAAGTTTGTTGTGGGATTTGTCAAAATCAGTTTCTGCGATTACGATTAGTAATTATGAGTGGAAATGTCACGCTTTTCGTTATTTGTCCGCTAATGGCGAGAGATTGTTATGAGATGCCCATGGGTACGAGGAGACGGTTCCGTGATGTAACAGTTTAAGACATGAGCGTGTGCCGAGCGGCATGCGAGATGAGCAGCAGTGAAAGTGACAATCCATAGGTTAATATTGGCACACACACAGCGGCGAAATGTTAAACGCGTATAGAAATTGGCATATTGGAAGCGGGCTGAATTTGTAAATAGAATTAATTACTAGAGAATAACTAAGGCAGTAAAGTAGTTTTGCACAACGTGGGTTGCAAATGGAATTCCAAATGAAAATTTTGAAACAAAATTGATTTAAAATTACTGGTAATTAAACAGATACAAGCATTAATGTATTACACAGGTTAACAATAGAAGTATTTTGCTGATTGTTTTATTCATAATGGCTATTTCCCATGCATTTTAATTTTTTTATTGCAAGCATTCTAATATAATGAACATTCAATTATTTTCATTAAAGTTATATATTTTAAATTTTTGTACTTGTAAGTCTTCTTCTTGAAGTACCATAAGCATAACTATTGGACGTTGGCAATTACCATGGCCCATCCAATCCTATTGGCCGCTGATCTAAAAAGTTCGGTTAATGTAATTTCTGCCCATTGCCTTAGACTATTAAGCCATGATATCCTTCTTAAACAGGTACTCTTCATCTCTCTGCCTTTTCCTATAGTATGACTTGTAATGCCATATCATGAGAGAAGAATATCCTCTCAATTTTTTTTTTGGTTTCTCCAAATTTAGTAATTTCTCGTCAGGAACAAGGGGGTGCCCCGTTTCTTTTGCTTACTCCTCCACCCGTAGTTGTTCGTTAGCAAGTGTACTGTTTATTCCGACAGTTGTTCTGTCTTTCTACAGCCCCCAAATCTGGGACAGACACTGTCATAAAGCGGTAACGTAGGCACAAGTTGAGGCTTTGATTAGTCAACAGAGTTCTCTTATTTGTAAATACTGTTCTAGCTTGTTCAATCCTGCTCCGTATCTCCGTGTCTGGAACTTAATCTTCGGTAATCCAACTCTTAAGTTTTAGGGTGGTCTATAAGAAACACATAAGAAAGGAAAAGGCCCGGCGGTGCTAGGGGAATATTTGCTTGCGTACTGTGGGATAAGCAGAGAAACTAGAGCTAAAAGTGTTATTAATACATCGGAATCACATTGATCAAATCATATACCTACTTTAAATGCATTTCAGGGAAAATAATAATAGCGAAACTGAACTACAATGTAAACAACAACATATGTATATATAGTCCTAAGAAGAGCAGATCACAGACTATTAGGGAAGACTTCTACAACCTCGTCCAAGAAGTAGTAGATGATTTACCAAAAGACAACCATACTCTTAGGTGATTTTGACAACCGTGTTAAAAACGCAATAATACCAGGTACGAAACAAAGGTTCAATGGAACAGTGAGAACAGTGAATTGCTAAAAACCCTATGCACAACAAATAAGCGGCGGATAAATGACACATATTTCGACCATAAGCCACATTATAAATTCACATACTACAATACCAGAGGACGACAATAAATGATAGATTGTGATCACCAACAGGAAAGTGCATCACACATAAATCATAGAGGTCAGATTTACAACATCAGCAGACGTGATCACAACCTTTCATTACAAATGGAGACTAAACTACCGACACAAAAAGATATAACTGCAAAGCAGAATCAGCACAAGACCAACAGTAGAACTGCTCCAAAACTAGCGCAAAAACCGCAAATAATGGGACAACCCCAGATCACACTGTACAACAGAGTTGGGAGAAGATAAGTACAAATATACTAGAGGCAGCTTGTGAGCCATTAGATGAGAGAAAGACATCAGTAAGGAGTCTTTTTGACAAGAACATCGTGATTCACAGATGAAGTAAACACTAAGTGTGAATAGAATAAGAAAGAATTGGAGTACAGAACATCAAGAACGGCATACAGAAAGTACAAGAGGATCAGAAAAAAACTACCAATTAGTCGTTGGAAGAATAACTATTGGGAAATATAATCAAAGGAAATGGAGAATAACTTCTATGGCTGCTAAAGACATCAGAGGGCAAAGATCAGAATTAAGGAGGATCGAACCATAGAAAGATTATGAGAATACATTCGAAATGAGTCATCAACAAAACTCTAAAGCCCATCAAAGCCGGAACAAGCATAGGGCAAGGGGACAGCATGAGCCCTCAGTTTTTTAAATATGGTAATGCATGAACTGATTGTAAAAACCAAGAAATAATTGTTGTTTGATTTCTTGAAGTATTATTTAAAGGTCAATCATACTGGTGGCTTGTCAAAATAAAAGCATCCGCCTAAATTAAAAAAACCGTTGCTTTGTTTTTTATATTAATTTCTATATTTGGCTACTATTTTTGGTGTTTCCATTATTCCAAAAAATGTTATTTGCTTCCAAACCTGAGCCACAGTTATTCACAGTTATTAGCAAGTATTTTTCAGTTATTTCCACATATATGTTTCCATTCCGTGCCATATCCATTTCCTTGAAAATTCATATATCATTCTAGCGCCATCGTGTATACACCTTTTCTAACATCAGATAACCTTCCTCCTAGCAGTAATAAAATCATTTGTAATTTTTCATCGACAAGGCTAAAGATAATTTTTGAATAATTATTTTCTTATAAATTCTGGACCAGTAGCTTTATGTTTCCTAGATTTTCTAGAATGTGAAAAGGATGACGCAATTAAGCTGTTCTCCCAGGAAGGTGCGAATTTGATTTAATAATGTTCTAGGAAAAATTGCACTCTGGCGACATTCGAACTCACGACCTTTTGATTTCGCGGCCTGCATGCTACCAACTAAACCATAGGTAGCGTGGTTAATCGTATGAGTTGTTCTTAATTAATACCATTATCTGAACACAATTGACACGTACAAACCGAGGACCGACCAGTGTTACCGTTATGCATTTTTTCGCGGATGGCGGGGACCTCGTCAAAGCGAGTTGTACTTGTGTCAATTGTGCTCAGATAGCACTATTAATTACGAACAGCCACGCTCTATAGAACTAGCCGACGCAAGAGACGTAGTGCTACGGCTCCCTAACACCGCCCTGGCGACACGCAACTTCCCAAAAGATGCCAAAAGGGATGCGGCAATCTTGCAGAAACTCTACGAATGGCTGTTTGGGAAAATAGGCACCCCCCTCAGACCACAAACGACAAGTAGCTACGCATGAATATCGAGGCATTCGAGCTATACAAACAGCAGTGGGACAGGGAAAGGGTTATTATATAGTAAGCACTAACACACAAATCAACGATCAAGAGAGGACGCGATAGAAGATACGGTGAACAAAATCAGAGGATCGTTTAACTAGCAAAACAGCTATGAAGAAGCCGCAGCAGTCCTTAATGAGGAATGGCCTAAAGGTTCTGAAGTTAGCCCTTCCCAGACACTCCGGTCGTCCACATACTAAATACAACGTATCGGGCGGTCACCCGCAGAGGAAGCAAAGAAGCCGGAAAGATAGTCCAAGAACTCACAGACCAGAGACTATTGGAGGGAGAACTCGGGACCATAGGTAAGACGATGGAAGTCAAAAATAGCAAAGGTCCGTCCAAAAAGACAACTTGGACAATGCATTATGTAATATGCGACACAACCAACGGCAGTAGTCTGAAACGCTCCATATAAAGAGGGATGAGGAGAGTGGAGGAACTGACAGAGAAAGACGGCACAGAAAACATAAAATTTGAGCTATCAAGAGTGCCAACTCTACACAGTCACAAGATCCTGGAGTACCTATTCGGGGCAAGCATATGCAGGAAACTTCAGCGGACAACAAACGGCAAGCAGCACACGTCACTATCAGCAAAAGCAGGAAAAAAGAACCAGGAGGAAGGAAGCGCCCCACGGTTGCAACCGCTGTTGGAAAGACGGGCACTGCCCGGATACCTGTACCAGGACAAAAGGAGGCTATGCCCTAGGTGCGAGGAAGGCGGGCACCAGGCGAGGAGCTTCAGGAAGGAGACACCCTACTGCGCCCTGTGCAGAGAGGAGGGACACGCCGCGCCTAGCCTGAGATGTCCGAGAAATCGTAGGGCGATGGAAGAGATGAGGAGATGGGCAGCTGCCGGACGCAGCCACCCAACCAAAGAATGACCGGCCGAAAAACATGTTTTCTGCAGGCGAACGTCGAGAGGCGACGAGCAGCGCAACAACTTCTGCTCGCCATAGCGACGCGGAAAGGGGTCCACCATGGACACCATCGCGTCCTACGGATCACTCACGAGGGGCATTACGTGGGTCAAACTACTGCATCTGTCCATTTTCGGGTACTACTTATCGCTAATTGTACCCGCGAGCATACGAGAAACTGGACCAACCAATTGGAGCGGACGGTGCGTCAGGCTAGCGGACAGGTTATAGTGGCAGGGGACCTCAATCCATCCTCAACCTGGGGATCGAGAATCACTGACATAATGGGAGAGGCGATCACAGATCTGGCGTACTCGACCTATTACAATGCAACATGGGGAGTGTTGACCTTCCTCAGAGAAGCGTCGACATCCCACAATGATATCAGCCTCGCGTCAACAGAGCTGGGGGGGAAGAGTACAGAGCATACTGGTGAAAGAGGATACCCTACGCTACGTCTCATTCTTCATCCAGCCAGATGGAGCGACCATCCAGCCGCCACTCCGAATTAAAATGTTGATACTGGAGACAATAGACCAAGAACTAGTACAGAAGACCCTGAAAGACATGGAGGATATACAGCTAGGAAGCCCAGACCACATGGCTGATGAATTAAACCGAAGGCTACAAGAGGCGTATGGCGAGACGGTCCTGATCAAAATAACGACAATAGAAAGACGGAAAGGTGTATACTGGTGGTACCAGGAAGATGCACGGAAACCATCAGGGCCAGAAGACGAGTACTAACGCACAGTACAGAGCAAGAAAACAGAGTTCGGGAGTCCTGGAAGCTTGCCAACCACCCATGGGGGCTTCCGTATAAGATCGTGATGAAGAAGGCAGGAGCTCGCCCTTCTGGACGACGACGACGAAGACCAATATACTCAAGCAGAAACGACAACACGGAGGTAGCAGGAGCAGGTGCTGGATGCAATCACCAGACTACCCAGGCCCAGACAGTCTACCCAACGAACTCATTAAGGCAGTTGTAGCGGCAATCGCGGTAAGCATCAAAGAGATAACCAACAGGTGCATGAAAGAAGGCGTTCTCTCGGGACGATGAAAGACAGCATGGTGATGATACCTAAGCCAGGGAAGCCAGTCACCTACCTCACCGCATACCGACCCATTGCCTCTTAGATAGAATAGGGTGGAAAAACTCATTGCGGACCTCCTATCCGAGCCCCTCGAGTCAACAGGAGGGCTAAACGACCAGCAGTATGACTTCCACAGCGGAAGGTCGACTGCGGACGTAATACTGGCGGTCCGCAACATTGTCACCGAGACTCATAGAGGAAACCCTGGATGTCTCAAACCCGTTCAATGCGGTACCGTGGGCGACGATAAGCACTCAGGAAGAGAGGACTACCACAAGGCCAAAGCAGGATCATAACGAACTATTTGAAAGACAGGGCGATAACGTATGAAGGCAGCGCAGAGGCGTCGAGATTTGAGTTCCCACAGGGGTCAGTCCTGGGGCTCCTGTTATGGAATGTCGCCTACGACGACGCCTTGCGGCCTAAGCTGCCGGACGACGTGGTGGCAATTGCGTTTTTCCGACAAAATGGCGTTGGTTGCCACCGGGCGGGAATTTGGTACAAGAAAATTCAAGATGAAGTTGGCCGTGGAGACCATGGTGGTGGTCCTACTCTCGACCATATGAATGTACCTCAATGATACCGTCATACAAATTATGAAAGAGGAACACACCATATAGAGAAGACTGAAGTACCTGGGAACTACACTGGAGGCCAACATCAATCACATCTATCAGGTACTAGAGGCCACAAGGAAGGCAGCCAGAATGGAAGCAGTCCTTGCAAGGCTGCAACCAAATATAAGTGGCACGGGTAATAAGAAGCGGTTGTTGCTAGCGACGGTGTCGCACGCCCATCTCCTGTTTGCAGAATCCACAACTCAGCGCAACGCAGACAGTATAAGAAGGGCATTGTGCACCAGCGCACTAGCGATCACTGGGCATATCGTACCATATCTACAGACGCGGTAAAGGTGCTGGCAGGGACAACGCCCGCGGACCTACTGATTGCGGAGAGAGAGCGGAAGCCTATCTAAGCATCAAGAGGGGAGCAGAACCGAAGGATTTTAAGAAAGAGGCTGTACAACACATGATCGAGAAGTGACAGAGAAAATGGGAAGAGTACCAAACGCGGAGTGGACGATATAAATTATTCCGCGGATAGAACCGTGGGTGGACCAAGGACCGAGGTGTGGTGGTGTACGCGACCACGCAGGTCCTGTCCGGGCACGGCGTTTTCCAACGTACCTGCTTCGGATAGGAAAGGCCGTGGCGGCAAGATGCCGATATTGCTGTGGGACAGATAGTGCACACTCTATACCGATGTCACCGGTGGAGACACGATCGAGTCACCCTACTGCTCGAACTATAGGATCGGAGCCTAGATGTTAGAAGACAGAGGGAGGCAACAGGTCATCTGTAGCCCCCCTGCTATGTTGTGCTTCCCACTATTGCATTGGCAGAAAATATCGGTTCAATTGGTTTACCAATATATGCAGTTAAGATATTATTTTGTCTGCATTTACTATGGAGTCGTTGTCATGTCATCCTACATGTTATCATATGGAGTCTATGTGTCTGCTTTAATAAAGAAGCTTTCATTCATGAGCCCAAAGGTAATAATAGACACATTTGAATACTTCCATTTTATAGCAACATGGGGCAATACAAGCACAACATTGCTAAAATATTCCAAATATCACGCCGATGTAGGTAGCCGGTAGTATATGTTGCTGGGACAATTAAAGACACAAAGACAATTTGAGCACGATTTTACAAGTAAAAGTAACTAAGTCCTAATACTCAGCTACACATACACTATCAGACAAAGAAGAGACATATTAACCTACAAACAACTTGCTATATGGAAGGTGCAAGTAATTGCATACTTTAGTATTATAATTATGTATATCAGTGATTTGACATTTTGATATTTTTACAATGTCAGACAATATAAACTCTGGATTGAATAATTTAGGAATCGCAGGTTCCCTCCCCCTACACTGACAGTGTGGGGCTTTTATCCACAAAAAGGCACCCCTACTACCCTTTCTCAGCTTGAAGAAGATGGAGAGTTGTCCAATATTTTATTTATATTTTGTCCGTGGTAGAATTTTTGAAAATCTTTGATTTAATTGTTTGTGTGTTTTATATCATTTAAATTATTAATAAGTGAAATCAATAAGCCATTTGCGTTTGCTTATCACTTTATGTTAGTCTTTTTATATAACATTCAAAGCTGTAACCCTTAATAATTGGACACATCTTTATATCAACGTTTTGATTTAAAATAGTCCATATTACCGCCTCCTAAAATGGTTTTCCTCCTGAAACACTCTGTATTTAGTTATGTCAAATTATATTATTTATTTTATTCTGTCTAATTTGCGTTACATTCCTCCTACCCAACCCATTAAAAATCTCCACCATTTCCTTGTAGTTTTTTTAGATACATAAAATATGCAAATTCATACTCATTTACTAGTGCACCCATGCACAGCCGATATAATTTTTATTCTGCTCTATTTACAAACAATAATTTTGCGCGCTTGGCAGAGAGAGAACGTATGGATTGATTATAACCGAAGAATTTACGAATTTCTCCAAAAATCACGTTAATTCCTTAACTATGCATTAACCGGCTGTAATTACCGCGTAACGCCGGTGGAATTCATAGCGATGGCTATCGTGGCATTTAAATTGCGATTACTCAAATAGCCGCAGGAGAAATGCCCTTGGAATAGTGTTTTCGAAAAAAAAACTTATATGCACCTTTCGCGACTGGTTGTACTGAAACTAAATGCGACTTGGTCAATTGGTTTTGATTACGTTTTGGCATTTTGCTAACAAGCAACAAAATATCAAGGATTTTTCGCACAATGGCAGGAAGACAGACGAGATGCGCGAGTGTGAGATGGCGCGTAAAAGGTCAGAATAATAAAATTTATTGTTGACTTTGCCATTGAGTGGTTGCGTTTTATGATGCGATTGCGCGCATTCTTACGGTAAATTATCCGGCAAGCATTTCTTCCTGTAGGCGCGGTGACTTGTTAGAACTTGAATTTCATCATTTATTACTTTTTACTTGCACAATTTCTGAGGATACTTATGCATAACTAGAATGAAAGAGTATTGTGCATAACATATTTATTTTTAGTTCTTTATAAATAGTATATATCATCAGAAACCCTTTTACCATGAAATGGGTAAAAAATAGTCTTAAAATAAAATAGTAATAAGATAATATAGTAATCGAGAAATTAATAGCGATTTCTCTCATATCTTCTAGAATTGCAATTAGTGTTGAATAGTACCACTTTTGCAATAAGCAAAATTATATGCACTCATCATATAACGCATTAGCATTTTCTACATTATACATAGATAGAAGGCATAATGTCTGTTTGCGGATAGCCATAAGACAATATTGATCTGAACATATACATAATATAATAATGAAAAATATTGACTAGTATTAGTATTACATGTCAATATATTAACGTTATTATATCTATTTATGTACAAATATCAAAACATTATGAAATATGTCTATTTTACGTATAAAATAAGTATATTTTAAATATATTTATATTTGAACTATATTATATGCTACTATATAACCCTTAGCCGGTTATGCGTATATAACGCATGTATGTGACATACGAGTTGACGTGAATTTAGTTTAATAATGGCTCTCACGGATTAACAAATAAGTTGATTGTTGAAGCATATTTTAAATAATACGCTGAACGTGTAGATTCAGTTAATTCGACGTAATTAACATCGATATTTAAAACAAAACTAATACTCATGCACATGCTTATGGTTGAATTATTCGCAGTGTGGCAACAACGGATTGACAAAGTAACAAATCCTTAAATTTAAGCGTAAACCTGCATTTATGGTTTAAATATCCAGCTAAATTTTACCAATTCATTTTTGAACACGCTCTATTTCAGAGGTTTCAAAATGTATTGACCCGCGACCCCTGTAATAAAGGTATTAGCAGCTAATATTTGGTGAACTCCTATAAATATAATATTTTGGAAAAAAACGAAAACAAAAAAACGTAACAAATATTTATTTTATATAAACTGCCTATAAAAAAAGTCTGAACATCAAGTATCTATTGAAGATTTTAATGCAGTTAACAGAATTTAAATTGTCAGCTAAATATATCGAATATCAAAAAATCAATCAACAAAAAAAACGAATAACAATCAATAATATGTGGGACCACCACGATTTTCAAGGCACTCGTTAATTCGTCGAGGCATGCTAGAAATAAGGTTGTCAGTGTGTGCATGGAGTATTTCAAGTCTAGCTTGGTAAATAGCACGTCTATATGTTTGAAAATTATTTGCTTCGAAAAAATCGATATACTTGTACTATCACTCGACAATAATTCTGGCAGTACTGTCCATATTTTAATATTTTAATCAACAATCAAATAATGAATTTTTAATTTACATATATATGATTGTAGATTTTTCAATATTTAATATTGAAATATTGAAATTAGCGGCGGAGCTATCATAAATTTTGTTATGGCTTTCAGCGATTACCACGATTACCACCGGACATATTTTCAAAAATAAAGGTACAGATACACGAAGGTAATCAATTTAATGTAATAAAATGCTCATCCACATTTAAAGCAAAATCCCACTCCGCATGCTAATTGCTGAATCATAAAATAGAGAAGGGTTGAAAAGAACTTGGTATGATAAAACACGCGAAATTTAAAATGCATGCTCAGATTATTTCGACTGTTATAAGTGGAAAATAAAAATATGCACAAATTGGCATACATACATTTTATTACGATTCCAATACTTTCCTTATACGGTACAACTGTTCAGAATATATAAATCTTCGTATTACATTTGTTATTATATACCTGAGCTCAAAACAGTGTGTGTAGGTTTGCTCTATGTTTAGTATCCATTATACTTGTTATACATATATTTTTTAAGAAATAAAGATTTTAATACTAATATTATATCAACTAAAGACTGAAATTAAATTAAGAAAAATTGGTCGATGTATTACAAATTATAAGCACGTAACACAAACTAACTATATAGACTGGAACATAGTTTAACCTATATAAACACTTATTATTAACCGTGATGCATTTTTCAAAATTGCTCAATAAGAAAAAGAAAAATGACATAGAAAAATGACGTTCAGAACCAAATTTTTAAATATTATGTAGGTAATTAATTATAAGCGTAATCGATTCTCTATAATAATGTTTTGATGAAACCACATGTATTAATCCATGTTATCTGAATTTCAATAGTAGCAGCATTTACAAATTTGTATAAACACAAAATTCACACGAATAAATTATAGAAACGTGAAAGGTAACGATGAGGACGTTTTTAAAATAAAACGTGACTGTTTTGAAAATCACGCTTAATACTAATTGGCATTCTATCGGATTTACCGATGAATTAGTAGAATTTTAATGTTGCTTCGTATAATCTTTATTGATTTATACTATTTTCATTGAAATAAACTTTGTATTATTGTACAATTTCTGAAAACATATATTTTTTTTTCAAAAATATCTCAACTAGAGCTGCGAAGTTGCCTAGTAGTAGGTATAGACGTAGTCCGTCTCGTGCTGCGCATTAGGGAGTGAGATACTCCATTGCGATACGGACATAATAATTTTGAATTTGGTATATATCAGAGCTTAGAACAGAAATAAGAAGACCAGAAGCAAAGAAAGAAAGCCAGGAAAGACAAAAGCAGCAGTCCAAATATCGGTTTCGTTGAAACGTGTGTCGACAAAAATCAGTGTAAATAGATTCAGGGACGATATCCGATGGAAATGACAGAGAGCTAAACGAAACGCGTAGAAGGGACGAGGACTACAAGATTAAGAAATGTATAATAATAATAATAATAATAATAATGATATACAACGGTGGCAAAAAGTTATCAAGATAAAATTGATAAAAGTGACAACTAGGAAGAGACTGAAGAAACGTACGAATAGGACATGAGGGGAAGTACGTGCTAATAAACAAATGCCGACGAACGGAAAAGAAGATCAATATACAAATCAATCAAAGTACAGAAGGAGACAAAGGCAGACTGGGTGGATAACAGCGAATAGGAAAAACTTTACGGGTCGACGATAGGGGATGAAGTAGAGAAAACGTACTTAGGCTCACAGGGAAGCTCAGTAATTGATTACATTGTAATTTCTATCAATACAAAAGATAAATTAGAAGATGTGATAGTAGATTCGCAACGCATCACTTACGCCCTTACGAGTACTTTTAAAACAAAAAAAGATAGATATGGACATACATTAAATATAGGAAGGCAAAAGTTGCTCTCTTTTATCTTCCAATTAGTGCCTATTACAGTTGAAGTATTAAAAATGTACTTTGTAGTATATTGTTGCGTTCGTACCTGTAATATTCAAATGTAAGGAATTATGATAGCAGGCATGAAGGTACAGTAGGTACCGTGCGACGACAACCGCAAACGCTCTGCTATGTCTGAGGACATTGCAGGTTCTGGGACTCTTCACAACCATCTGTGTTTAGAGCCATGAGAGAGGATGAAGATAAAGACCAACACCTGATCGACAAGCTGCCTGCCAAAGTGTTCACCACTGCAGACAAAAATAGGAACCTGCACGTGGATGTAAATAAGAAACTGCGGGAGGTAAAATTCCTCCTTGGCCAGAACGCAAAAAAGCGAAGACGCGACTGCTGGCGGAAACGAACTGCCAGGACGAGCTCTGAGAACAGGCCAGGGGACTGGAGATGAGGATCGAGAAGATAGCCTCGTCCAAAACACGAGAAACGTTCCCAGCAGAGCAGGCCGATCGAAAAGGACAAACCCTACGCGCAAGCCACGGTCCTGGCTTGAAGCTGAATGACCCGAGGCTGCGTACCGCCATATCAAGATATGAGCAGCAGAGCAACCAGGAAGGGTGAGGTTGCCAGAACAGTTGATGAGGCATATCGAGTGATGGGCGATAGAAGTAAAAGAAGCAGAATCATGGACGAACTCGCAGACCCGGGCAGGCACGGGTACATGCTGAAGTATACCGAGATGACGTGCCTCTACGGTCCCAACAGAAGGAAGGAGAGGCGACTAAAATACGAGGTATGCCGCACCTCCAGCACGGAGGTACTTCAGGGAAACCTAGGATGGTCAAGAGGGGAGTCTGCTCGTAGTAGATGCCCTATGAGTCGTATCGCAGCTAGCCTGAAGGCTGCTGGAGATACTGTTCGCCTTCAGCCGAAGACAGTTGGTGTTGCTGCACAACGCCGAATAGAGCGAGGTTGGCGGCAGTGTCTCTAGCATGGCCGGAGATACAAGAGGAGGAAAGGAAACTCATAGTCTAGGGGCGAGGAAGGTCATCAACCATCCCCAACAAGGTGAGCGGTCATGAAGACCCGACGACACCCTGATGTTGAAGAGAATAGACCTCCTTACCACTAGAGAGGAGGTTCCGAGCACCCTGAAGACGGAAGCGGGAGGAGGAGGGGTGATCGATTGGGCAACTGCGACCCGCTTACGCAGAGGCAACAGGAAGGAGTACTTCCGGTGCTGGGGCTCTGGACACCATCCCAGCGCAATGCAGGGAAGCTGATACGACGTCGCTATGACAGCGGTGCAGCAAGGTGGGGTAATACGCAACAAGGTGCCCTGCCAGCGCACCGCATTGCCTTATCTGCGACAAAGGCACTCTACGAACCCGACAAAGTGCACGAAACTAGAAGGCGGCCCGCTAACAGCACAGAGCCAGCGTGGAGCTCCGCCGGCTACAAATTAACCTGAACGGGCGTCGGGCGGCCCACGTCGGAGAAGGAGCGAGCCCATCGAGGCTAGGATTAAGGGAAACGGATGGCTGGTTGCCAAAAACTGAGGGGCAGTTATTTGGGCCGGGAGACACACAAGCACGTGGTTGGTAGATACGAGAGGGTTATTTAGAGGCCATGGTAGACTGCGCCCTATTAGTTAGTATGTACGTGTCGCCCAACAGCGGCACAGCGCTACTAGAGAGATGTTTAGGCAGGATCCAGTCTGTGATGGCAGGTGGGGTGATGGACTTCGTAGTTGCAGGTGAATCCGCGGACTGGGATTGCCTACGGGGTAACGCGCAAGGAAGGATGCTAGCACAGTTCGTGGCGGGGGGCGGGCTTTATCGTTCTAAAAGACGGCACCCCCACTTTCGTCAGGAAAGATTACGAGGGCATCCTCGATCTCTCACTATGCTTCTCCACCATGGGGCGAAAGGTCAGGGACTGCTCGACCTGGAAGCCTACAGCGACCACCTTCATGTGACGGCCCATGTCTCGACTGAATTGTTCGCGAGCAATTCCCGGGGGCCGTGGAGGACTACAAGGAGAAACCCGAGGTAGAAACGACGTACTTCAGGCCGTCGGAGGTGAAGCCCTTCACACCTGAAGAACTAAAGACAGCAATGAGGAGACTGGCCAGCAACAAGGCATCGGGACCAGACGGAGTGCCCCCCAGAATTTGACAAGCTGGCGGCGGAAGAGTTCCAAGAGATCCTCCTGGTGGTGATAAATAGAGCACTTAGCCAGGGATACGTCCCAGCTATATGGAAATGTACTAGGTTGGTCTGAATCCCCAAGCCAGGAAAGTCCCAGGACTGCCCATCGGTATACGTACGCCTGTGTATTCTGAACACGGCGGGCAAGGTCCTGTACCTGATTCTGGGGCAGAGAGGCAGTTTACCACCAGCATGGCTTCAGGTCGGGCAGATCTAACAATCAAAGCGCTCGACGAGGTCCTGAAGCAGCAAAGGAAGGATCGGTGAGGCAGAGGCAGAGGCAGCTGTGTTTGCGCTGGTAACTATAGACGTGAGGAATGCCTTTAGTAGTGCACATTGGGGATACATACTGGAAAGGTTCACACTAGGACCCACACTGTGGAACGGCATTTACTACTCCATCCCACGGATCCCTCTACCTGAGTGGGCAAGGGTGGCTGGCTACGCAGATGACATGGTTCTGGTCGCGATATGCGCTAATGAAGAGAAGCTGCAAGGGAAAGTGAACGCCAGTCTGGAAGGGTTGCGATGCTGGCTAGCCGATTACTTCGTCCAGGTAGCAGCGGGAAAGACGGAGGCGATGCTTCTCATTAGCAGAAAACGAAGCTCGGATGACCGCTTCTACTTCGGGGCCATGGAAGTGATCCTGAAAAGGGAGGTCAAGTATCTGGAGGTTGTTACTGATCAGGGCTTAACCTTCTGCAAACATATAGAACTACTGGCAGAGAGAGGAGCCAAATGTACGGCGGTCCCTGGTAACGATCATGCCCAACCGGCGAGGATCCAGGCAAACTAAGAGGGCGATATTGGCCATGGTGACTGAGAGTGTCATGCTCTACGGCGCCCCGGTGTGTAGCCACAGACTAGTCTACCAGCGCAACAAGAGGATACATTTTTTACGGTGAGTGCAGTCCCCCGCTGAATGCACTGCTGTCCTTCACGGACCTACTGTGCCTCATGCAACATTCATGATATGCTAGCCGGCTAAATTCTTTGTGGAAATATTTCCCGGCTAGCGGTGGATTCGAACCACCAGCGTTCCATACGCAATCGCTTCAGACCATCGCCTTAGACCACTGCGCCACGGAGCGGTAAGGGTAGCGAGGGGCTATAGGACAGGCCATTTTACTCATGACTGGCATACTCCCAGTCGAGTTCATGGCGCAGGCGCGTGCTGATCGCTATCGAGAAGGGATGAATACCACAGCATCCAGAAGCAAAGCCTTCGTAAGATAGCAGAGGAACTATAACAACTTGATGGGTAAAGCTGGCTAGACACGGCGGCTCAACTGCAAGATATAGCATGGGGTACCGAGAAGGCACGGGGAGGTGAGATACGAGCTCATACAGGTTTGCTCGGGCGCTTTAGGGCGTATGTCAAACGCATGAGCCGGAAACAGACGGAAGAGTGCTGCCCCCTGTGCTTGGCTCCGGGGGTCACCACTGAGTACGCCATTTTCACTTGCCCCAAATGGATGGTGCAGCGGTTGGCCTTTGAACTTTTCACCGGGACTGGTCTGAGACCGGAGAATATGTTAAACACCATGCTGGAAAACCCAGAAGCGTGGGCAGTAACGAATAATACGTTACAACCATCCAGGAAGAAGCACCAGGAGGGACAATGACCGCTATGGCGGCGTGTGCGACGCAGATGCGTGACGTAATGGTATTTCAAGCAATTCGTCTGTGTAGGGGAAACCCTCTCAACTCTTTCATGTGATACGCAGAAGGTGCTGGGGCAGAGCAATAGTTTAGAGTTTAGTGGTTATTACTTGCACTGAATGGCAAGGCGAGTCCCACACTACCTGGCAAGAAGCGCGTAAATGCATTCCCCCATTACTTGCACTGGGGCAATGCGGTCTCACACTATGGAACGGATTAGACAGACGTACAAAGATTTGTGGGCAAGAGCAAGAGTGTATGGAGAAATTTCGGAAAAATTTAGTTGTTAGCATATGCGGATAATGTAGCGTGTGTCACCAAGAGAAAAGATAAGAAGAGATGCAAGCGATGTTGGCAAGAATGGGAAACCACCATGATAAGAAGGTGTTAGTAGTGAATATGGAACCAAGTGGATGGTGTTTAGAAGGGTAGTACAGGTAGAGCGGAAAATAGAATGGTATAATGATTGATTGAGTGTTTTAAGTAATTAGGCTTTTGATTTGATTGCAGAGGTGGGTTTAGAAAGAATTTGGAGTGTGTGCAAGCAACGGCTTGGGTATTAGTGAAGAGATAATGGGAGAGGTGGTGGGATGGTAACCTAAAAATAGCGAGTAAGATCTGGCATGCGCGTGTGAAGCCAATATTGTTGTATGGAGTGGAAGCGTGGGGATTGCGAGAGTGCAATATAATTAAAAGAGAGCAAGGCTGATTTCTGAAGATAGTAGAATTTTAGAAATCAAAAGGAATCAAGAGATCGATGCCTAGGACCGTGCTCCTGCAGGAAACTAATAGCGTCAGCATGTGGTAGGAGTCATGTGGGAAGGTAGTAGAGGAAAGATTGCAGGAGTTAGGCAAGTAGAGACTAGGTGTGGATGACTGAGAGCTTAGACAACCATGGTTATGGGGTGTGGCTAGTGCGGGGATACCCCAGAGCTACATAACCAGGGGAGAGTAGAGCAGGGAGGACAAGGTGTGCATGGCAAGATTGAGATGCTGTTTGGAAGATAGAGGAAGGAACGTGTGGATGAGGCCAGGGTACACCGCGTGTGTGCTATGTTGTAAGGAGAGCGATACCTGGTTGTAACTAGGCAATGAATGTAAGGGGGCGAAAGCAGAATGAGTGGGGTATTGCAGAACGGTCAGTGAATGGTTAAGATAATATAAAGAACGCGTGGAAATCTGCCAAAGGCAACCCTCTCTGTTTGCATAGTTCTGTTAATGTGGTACTCTCCTTCCGCAGTCATTTAAACAATGTAAAACCTCTGTCTCCATTGAAAAAAACTATGCAGGCAAGGGTAGGGTGATAACTTAGTTAACATAGTAAATAATAACCCAACTTACTACATTAAATAGAATAAATATTAAAACATTGTAAAAATGATGTCCTACTATCAGTTGTTTCACCGTTTCCTATAGGAACTGGATAGCCCTGTGGGAGGATGACATTAAAATTCTTCTTCATTTACTCCCATTGGTTCTATTGTTCGGTGAGGTACTTGTTTTTTAGGTTTTGTTTAAATTTATGTAGTTCTCTCTCGCCTTTAAGTTTTTGAGGAAGTCCTTTGTATACCCTTATTGCCTCTTCAAGCAATCTTGAAATAGTGTACCGGCATAGTTTATGATGCGAGAAAGAAACTAGATGTATGAGACATGAGAACTATTCCTAAACAACGTAGAAGAATTAGAGATATGATCTAGAATGGCTGGAGAGGCAGAGTAAAATAAACAATAGTACAATCCCCATTGCCAGAAAGAACCGGCCTCCCGCAGTATCTGAAGAGAGAAAATCGACAGAACGTAGAGAAATTACTTAGTGGGGGTAGATGTGTGTCTCTAAATGGCTACAGTAAACGAGAGGAGCAATTTAGCCGAGCTATTGATAGAATTTATTACTGAAATGAGAGTGTATTATTTTAGATATATTTGTTATTTTCATTATTTTTGGGATAGACTTATTATTGCCTTATTTGCTTAAGGTCGTTTTAGACAATCTAAATTGTCTCGTATCATACAGCAAATTATTTGAAATATTGAATTGGATGGTAGATCGAATGGAAAAATATAACGCGATCTATTCGTCAAGGACAAATTGTATGGGAGGAGGATACATGAATTCATTTCTTGAACAACTTTTGAGCTAAGAAATTGTCTTGTCTAAAACGACCTTTATATATTATTCGCTTAGTAAAGTTTGCTAATGTTGTAAATTCAAAGATATAAACAGATAATATATGAATGAAGAAAATTCTCAATGCTATGAACAAATGTTTTCGAACGGGGTGTGATAATTACCGTGTGGTGATTTGAAGCAATAGTGCTCCTTGAGCATTTGAAAACGAACGTGAAAACTCTCATCTCAACTAAATTTGAACATACATTAGTGTGGTATAAAAACTATGACCGGGATGACCGGGAATTGACATTTTATGAGTAACTAAACATTAGAATTCAGAGTAAACATCAATTAATATGAATTTTTACATTATGGTCTTAAAATAGACGATACCAATTGCGTTTCTACGGTGTGTTTATTAATATTTATGAAGCAATAACACACAACAGGTCCATTTAGTGTTTTCCCAGAAAAGTAATTGACAAACACATTTGTTATACACTGAATGCAATTACAGTTTTAATAAGGCATTAAGAAATATCATAGCAAACAATACTGATATTGTCCACCGTACAATGTGGTTTTTATATAATTCACACTGCCGCGCCGCGAGTGAATACTAAGACAACATATCATTCATTGCGAATGTGCGCAATTGTATTCAAGTGCGTTGCGCGCGTGCACGCTGATTAAATCTCTCATTTTAGCGGGGGCACGAAAAGTGCAATAGCCACCTGTTAAAAATCCGTGTCAAGGGTTGCAAAATCGGCGTGCCGTCGGAAAGGTGTCATTGTCGGAAATCCAGATCGACCACGGCCCCGAAGAGACGCGGAACGCGCCGGCACAACCAGAAGGTCACACCTGTCCACTCCACGTCCTCACTTATTAATTGATTAATTACTGGCCGGGAGATCGCACGAAAACCAATCGCTTTATATTTTTGTTCGCGACCGCATAACGTAATCGTTTGCATAATTGATGTTATGTATTTGTAAAAGGCGTTGTTAGATATTTTCTATACAATACAACTAAATTAAAAAAAGCACGTATCATAACTGTCAGAAAGTACTCTCACGCATATACGACTGTGCATTATTTAACCACGTCATTGCGCCTAAAATAGTACACAAAGAAATGATTAAGTGTTATATAAGTTTATATTACGTGTAATATTTATAACATTATTTTTAATTTTTGTTTGATAGTTTTTATTATATCACTTACTGCATCTCTCAAAACGCAAAACATCAGAAATTATAAATAATATAAACTAGTTAAAGAATTAAATTATGAAGTATAGTCTCATAACAGATATATGAATTAGATGCTGCACATAGTAGATATTTTCATTTCAGCGAGAATTCAGTCAACCTACCCAAATCAAATGTTGCACTATGAATAACAGGCTTTAAATCGTTAATGTTCACAGCGAAAACGTCGTCTTTTCATATCGTTTTCATATCGAGGAAATTATAAAGTACTTGTCTTTTGTTAAAACTCAATTGAAAAGATTGCAGAAATCTTGTGATATATGCTAGTCTTTATGTGGAGTAAGTTAACTGTTGTAATTAATAATAACTCTGAAACAAATAGTTGTTAATTTATATTAACACCTTAAAGTTTATTTCCTCTACTTGTAAGGTTTTATTCTTGATTATTCATATGAGGTACGCCTGTATAAGGCATTGATAATAATAATTCATTAAAATAGTGTCAAGCTATAATTAACTTATAGCTATTTTTATAATAGTAACTTCCTATGGTAAACTCTAAATGTGTGTACCTGCATGTACCGTAATCCGACGACGTTTTGCATCACCGCCGTGCCGCATACAAATTCCAAACGCGGACGTGTCAATGCAAATGAGCGCATTTCAATCCCAACAGAAAAGCAAAATTTCCTGGCACAGTTATGCGAGGACGTGATTTATTCGTTCACGCATTTCTGCCGTGAACAGGGCGCGATGGGCGCGGTCGGCCGCTGATTCAGCCACCAGGCAGGCAGCAACGAGATAATTGTCTGCCAAGGTGAGAAAAAAGCCTGCGATAAATGCTAGGCACGCTTGTGAAATTACCGAAAACTAAAAAATACAAAACCGGTAGCTAGCGCGAGCGTGTCTATTTTATTAAAATCGATGCGAACATTAAATTCTCTAAGTGCTTTTTAGCATTCGCAACCGCGACGCCGCAGACAATTGAATAATGCGAAAGGGATGACATCATGGGTTTTACATAAGTTAAGTGGTGAAATCGTTGTTATTTAAAGTTTTATGAACGTTATAAATTTAGTGATCGAAAATTGATTTGCATGCACTTATTATTAAAACCATCGAATTATGTAGAACGAATATATTTATATTGGCGTATAGAATTCTGTTATACACGGTGGGTAAAATCATGTATTTTTCAGTACGTTGTAGCGGAACGTTTATAACGTCTGGGATAAATAGTAAAAAATACGAGCCTTCAACTTATCTAGATATCAACAGGTAAATTCAATTTGTTTTCATGATATTTTTTTTTAAAAAGGCTACGTCCCTTTTATTATTTCTAATACAACAATTACTTTCTTTATTTCCTTTTTTATTTTAATTTAGAAAATCTTTTTTTAGACGCTTTGAACGCTCTCTTACAACGACTGAAAAGGAAATGTGCTATTTTGTGAGCACACAATTTTCCGTGTAGTATCGAAATCTCAGAATCACATCACATTTCACGTATTTAGTTGACATATCCTAAATCAAATTTTGATTATGTGGATATTCCCGTAGCTGTGAGGATCAGCAGCTGCTTTAATCATTTAAGAAGAAGAGAGCAGGGTTGTTAGTTCTGGATAGTTGGCTGGAGGGTAGCGTAGCTACAGACACTTAGGCCTCAAAATGGGCCCATAAAGAGAGCAGGGTACTTATACCATATAATTTTCAGATTGTCTTACAGTATAGTAAGAAGACAAGTGCCTTCAGCGAGAATCAAGAAGCATAAGGAAGGACTATGAGAAAAAAATAGCAGCGAGACCAAAATGTGCAAAATAAAGGATAGAAAATACTATAACAAGAAGATAGAAGAAATTGAAGAAAGAAACAACAACAAACTGTGCAGAAAGATCTTCCGAAAAGTGAAACATCAAACTTCCGAGTTCAAAGCGAGAGAAACGGCGTATAACGACAAAAATGGGACGATATTAACAACGCAGCTAGATGTCCTTAAAAGGTGACACAAGTCTTTTAGCGACTTGCTTGATAAGGAAACTATATATAAATGAATAAGAAGAAACTTAATGCAAAACTGCAGATCCGGAAGTACTGACACCGACACGAAACTACCGAAATAATAGCCCAATTAAAAAATATCAAATCGCCAGGAACAGGCGGAGCTGCTCATAGAAGGCGGCCCATAACTATGGGAACGTATACACGGACTGATTAATCGAACTTGTGAGGAAGAAAAAATCCCAAAGGAATAGAAAATGGGACTTATACATCCTATACATAAGAAAGTAAATAAAAGAGATTGAAAAAGCTACAGATGAATTACATTACTAAATGTGAGGCACAAGTTACAATTAAAATTAGAAAAAAAAACATATTACAGCAAACGATTTGAAAACGCAAAAGGAAATACACTAAAAACGTGGCACGATGTAATTCATTGCTAAACAGAAGGAAGAAAATAAAACAAGACTCAATAAAAATGAGAACTGATAGTGGCCAAACAACCTCTAACAGTAATCAGGTCAGTAACATAATTAATAATTATTTCGCTAATATTGGAAGCATATTAGCAGAAAAGCAAGTAAATAGTGCATCAAACACTCCTTCAAACTTACAAACAATGCAAAATAAAACAAATATATGCACTGCGAAATTTCCATTAACAACAGAAGAGGAAATTAAAAAGATTATAGAAAATCTTAAGGAATTTTCAACTCCTGGCGTCGATAATATAACAAACAAGCTAGTCAAACAAATGAAGGATGAACTAACTCCGATTATACTTGATCTAATAAACGATATATTACATACTGGATTATATCCTTGCTCTTCAAAAAAACCATAATAATCCCAATTTATAAACATGGAGACAAATGCTTACCGGAGAATTACAGACCCATCGCCCTACTACCAATATTTTCAAAGATCACCGAAAAAATATTACACAGAAGACTGATAGATCATCTAAATAAAAACAATTTCGTCTGTAAACATCAGTACGCATACCAAAACCGCAACTGATATGATTTTCAATATACAAACAATTTTGGATGAGGGAAAGTATGCCACAGCCCTATTCGTGGATATGAAGAAAGCGTTTGACACAGTCTCTAAAACAATATTAATTATAGGGATAGCTAACATAGAAAAAAAATATTTGAAACGTATCTGAAAAACAGAACAAACACGAATAGGAAACATTCTAAGTGACACTGCCAATCCAGAATATGGAATTCCGCAAGGTGAAGTACTAGGGCCAATCCTCTATTTAATATAAAAACAAACAAAAAAACCTTAATTTAGCATATCAGCCCAACCCTTCCCTTTCCCTTTACAAATTCCAGCCGCAAAGAAAAACAATACTTTCACAGGAAGAACTAAAAAATAAATTAAAAAAGAATACAAATTAACATTTTCTACCCACTAAAATAAACTAAACCCCCTCTGCCCTCGCCAATTTCCTTTCCCACGTCAGCCTCCTGCAGATTTTCACGCCTTTCCCATCCTCTCCTAACCATTCGTTCAGCTTTCTGCACTCTCCCACCCACTCTGCGGGAGTGAACCTTACATTATTTGCTAAGGTGCCACCACGTGTCACTCCCCTTCCAACACAGCGCACACGCGGTGTACCCCAGCCCCATACACACTTTTCTTCCTCGCTCTTCTGACCCACACCTCGCTCTTGCCATGCATACTTTGTCCTCTCTGCTCCACTCTCCCCTGACTAAGTAGCTCGGGAGTTTCCCCTGCACTTGCCACTACGTAGCCAGGGTTGTATGAGCTCTCAACCATTCTCACTTGCCTTTCTTGCCACTCAATATCCCTCAGTCTCTCCCTTATCTCAGTTCCTAGGTTACCCCTTAGATATACACACTCCTTCATACATCCTTTCTTTATCCTTCCTCCAACTATTCTCTGTTCTACTCTTACACCTCATCCATACCTACCGTACCAGTCTTTCCTCGCCCAAATCCTGCAATCTTTCCTCAAACTTCACAACCCTCACACACGACTCCCACCACATACTCATAAGACTTGTCCCAGATCTTGCACGCCATTACGAGGTTACCACCCCACAAGCTCCCCCATTTTCTGCACGCAATCCCCCAAGCCATTCTTGCTTTCGCCTGCATATACTCCACAATCAAACCAAAAGCCCAAATATTTAAAGCCATTCACTCTCTCAATCAGCCTTTCCTTCCATTTCAGCCCTTCGCCCTTACCCCTCCTGCCCCTATTCCTAAACATCATCCATTTGGTATTTTCAACATTCACCACTAGCCCCCTCTTATCCAAGTACCTACCCATTCTTTCCAACATCTCTTGCATCTCTTCCACTCTCTTGGCCACCAGCACCACGTCATCTGCATATGCCAACATCCACACCTTGGATCTACCCACCACGACCCCTCCTGCCTGTCCTCTCCTCAGCACCTCTTCCAACTCGCTCGTGTACAGATTAAACAGGAGGGGGCTCAGCGGGCACCCCTGCCTTAGTCCCACATTCACCCTAAATTTCTCAGTTATTTCTCCATTCACTCTTGCTTTCGCCCATGTCTCTTCATACATCCTTCTCACCCACTCCACTCCTTCCTCTTCCATACCCAATCTATCCATACATTCCACCAGCAGCAGCCCCTTTTGCTCCACTTCCCTATCTATTCTATTTTTCACCATAGTCATCATCAATTTATAACCGGCACTCATAATGGTGATCCCCCTATAGTTTTTAACGTCCGAGGCCTCTTCCCCTTTATGAACCGGGACCACGTCACTTTTCCGACTCCTCTCCACTCCACACCTTGTTAATACTCTGCCGCACCTTCTCCCTTCCTTCCTCCGGTAGCTTCTTGAAAGCCTCAGCCTTCAGCCCATCTTCCCCCGCTGCCTTTCCTAGTTTTAACTGTGCCAGGGCCACCTCCACCTCTATCCGGGAAAACGCCTTCCTTCGCACCACTTGTCTCGCACTCGAACTGCCCAGTTCCACCTGAGACCCCGCCATCTGTTTACAACTCCTCTCCGACTCTGCTAGCTCTATGTTCACTTTGCCCTGATTCACCCTTCTCTTTAAGATCTCCCACATCCGTTTCTCCACTACACACTCCCTCAACCTCTTTTCCACTTTCTGCAACTCCTCTATTTTTTTCCTCTCGCACGTACTCTCGAACTCCCTTTTCGCATTATTAACCCTTTCGCCGTACCTCCAATTCACCATTTCCCTCCGCCACCTCGTCTTCTTTATCTTACACTCCTCGTCGAACCAACATTTCCTCTGGCCTCCACTCTTCTTCCTCACCACCAACGCAGCCGCCATCACTCTCTCCAACTGGAGCATCGACTATATTGAAGAACTATAATTGAAAGGAAACCTATATATATATATATATATATATATATATATATATATATATATAGTGGAACGAGTGAAACTGAAATACAATCAAAAATCAGTAGTGACATACACAAGTTAAAAGAATGGTTCAACAGAAATCTTCTAACTATTAATGAAACCAATACAAGCATGCTGATTCTATCACAAAAGAACAAAAAAACAATTTTTCAAACAAAGTTTCGTTTATTGTTACATTAATATTAATAAACGGAACAAGAATAGAAACAAAACCATTTATAAAATACTTGGCACTTATTATATCATCCGACCTCAAATGGGATGAACATATACGACAATTAAGGAATAAAATGCAAACATAATAGGAGCACTGAAGACTGTACACAAATATCTACCGGATAACATAAAGAAGAGTGTATATCATGCGCTTTTCACGTCGAATATTAACTATTTAAGCAATATATGGAGCAACACAACCAAAGCTACCAAAAATAAATTGCAAAGACAACAAAACAAATTACTGAAAATTCTTTACAACTTTCCACATCGAACACCATCCAAAAATATATACAACACAATTAACGAAATAACTGTGACAGAGATAATAACCTTAAACTTAAACATACTAATACATAAAATCAAAAGATGTACAATAAAAACAAACAAGTTCATGACTATAATACAAGAAGAAAAAGTGACATTCACCCAATAAAGAATAAAACTAGCACCCTAAATAAAAGCCTTATCATAAACAACTCATTGGAATATAACAAGCTACCAAAATATATTAAAGACATCAAGGACATCAAAAAATTTAAAAGTGAGTGCAAAGAACATATAAAAAGTGAAAGGACGTAACAATTGACCATCTAACCAAACATCCAAGACAACGGACAATGGAAACAGTTTTCTAAACCAAGTAGACGGACAAGCCCTTCACCGAGGAAGCTATGATCCATTTGCTTGCAGGAAACATGATTATTTTAACAATCTGTATTCGTTTTGTATATATTATTATATTTTAGTCTTATTAAATAAATAACAAAGGGAAAAAAATATTTAACATACAAAATGCTCTCCAATCCCATCCACAAAAGGTTAAGCGCTTAAGCAGAAGATATTCTTGGCGACTATCAGTGTGGATTTCGACCTGACCGATCAACATTTCATCAAATACCCAGATCAGACAGCTGTCGAAAAAAGGATAGGAATACGACTTCGATGTCCACTGCCTTTTTATTGACTTTCGACAGTCCTTTGACTCGATGAACAGAAATAAGTTATATCAGAACTTAATACAAATAGGCATTCCGATGAAGATAGTCAAACTAGTAAAAGTAACACTAGATGAAACGAAAGCGGCAGTGTTGATCCAAAACGCGAAAATGGAACTGTCTGCGCTGCTATTCAATTTAATCGGTAATATATGCGGTAATAGATAAGTTAAATGTACAGGAAACTTAACAAAAGCAGATAAGTCAGGGATTCTGAGGGGTTATTTGGTAATTTCTAGCCTTTCTGTACTGCGACCAATGCTGATCTATTGTGATTTACCCTAATTTTATTATTCTACCAGGAATTTTACTTATAGGGCGAAGTTTAGTATATCCCTGAAAGGCTTGCTTCTCAGCTCCAGGATCGTTAGACTAGCGTTCCCAAGGCTGGCAATCCTTTTCTGTACTAGTGCTGGGCATGTGTACAGTATGTGTTCGGCAGTTTCAATGTCAGATTCACAGAGTCTTCAGACAGTGTTGTCTGCTCTTCCTATTTTATTTAGGTGATATTTAACCGGACAATGTCCCGTTAGAATGACTGATAGTTATCTCATTTCTAGCTTAGGTTTTTTTTGTTCATAGCGCCGAGTAATCAATAAGCATTTCGGCTTACCTTTGCCCTGGAGTATGTTCACAGTAGGCTTGCTCTTTCTCCCAGTTTTGGATCAGTGCAGGATGAGCATGTTGGCGCTGGTCCCATAAAGGGAGCATATGCCCCCTTTTGACGAGTGCGACGGCGAATTTGTTTTCCTGAATGCCCTCGTGTAGGTACCCACATCATAATGCGTCTGTTCCCTTTCACTAGTTGCTTCAGGGTTTGTTTACAGTTCTAGATCACTTTGGGGTCATAGCTATAGGCCTTTACCTCGTTCCCAGGCTGTCTGTAAAAATCTAGAGTCGCACTCTCTTGAGTCGTATTTTTAAGCAGATTTATGCATATCTCTCAATGGCTATGATTTCTGTTTGTAAGATAGTAGTCATCTCGCCCGTTGCCAGCGATTCTTCATACACTAGGTTATATATGCCAATTCCGGTACCTTCTGCAGTCTTCGATGCGTCTGTATACTAGATTATTGATTGTTGTTCTTAAGTTGTGCGATCTTTTCAGTGCTACTTCGGCGGTCAGTAATGACCACTTCAAAAGCCTCATCGAAATCGAATTCAACATGGAACATGGGATATGTCATATAATTCTTTCCGACCTTGGACAGGAACTTGATGTGCCTGTGAAAAGGCACCTGACGTCCCAGCCCAAGCCTAAGAGCACTGAGTAGACCTTCTTTTTCTACTTGTTGGTGTAATGGGAGCAGATCTAACATCACTAACTTATTGCGGTAGGAGTCGTGCTCATCGTTCCTGTAGCTACCAAACATGCAAGCTTTTCGAACTGTTGCAGATTAGCTTGGGTTTTCCCGTTTTGTCTTGCACCACCAAACGAGTAATCCATAAGGGATTATTGCTCTAACAACTGCCAGGTCCATATTACCATTTTCGGTTTTAGCCCCCATTTCTTGCCAAAGAGTCTGTTCAAAAAGCCGCTGTCGCCCTTGCAAGAATTTTTTATCTTTTGTCTAGAATTATTCATAGATACTAGCGTCTATCGAAAACTCCAGTAGTAAGGGCCTTCCTTCTCCGTGTGAATGGAATCATCACTGGTTTGGGTTGACGCCAAGACCCTTCTTCTTGCTTCAGCATTGTACAAGGTTCATAACTATGGTATCAAATTTACTCCTTAGTATGACGGCAATGTTATTCGCATAGCCCTCTGTGTTAAACTTGCCCCCCGTTAGCTGACTGAGGAGGTCGTCCACGACGAAGCACCACAGCAGGGTAATACCCCACCCTGTGGACATCCTTTCATCGCGACCGTTGATCGAGACGCTCCCCCCAGACTTGCGGTTATTTTCCGGTCCTTGCATATCTTCTATCCACTCTATAGTAGGATCGTCAATTCCTTTCCTAGTGGCCGTATTCCTTATGGGCTGACGGGTTGTATTGTCAAACGCCACTTCTATGTCTATAAAGATTCCTAGAGCAATTTCCTTATTTGACAGGGATTCCTCAATGTTGGTTGTGACCACATGTAGGGCATCCACTGTCACTTGCCTAGTTGAACATATTGGAACTTATAGAGTGGCTTCCTTTTCAGTGGGTGATACTGTATGTGATTGTCCACTGTTTTTTTCATCGTTTTGAGGAATAAGGATGTGAGACTGATATGACTATGCCTCCTCCTGCTTGATAAAAATCACCTTTGCCTCCTCCTCCTTGATGAAAATCACCTTTGCCACCTTCCATTCCTTGGGTATATATACCAGCTGATAGCTGTCCTTGAAAATCGGTACCATGCATGGAGCAATCATGTCGATTCTCTTTAGCAGCATTGCGGGTATGATACCATCTGGCCCTATCGACTTGTAGGGTTTGAAGCTATTTACAGCCTATACCACTCTATCCTGGAAAATATTTTACCGGCCATTTTGTTGCTGGATCTGGTGGAACAGTATGTAATAAAACATCTAGACTTTCCTTGGGAACTTTGGGATACCTGCCACTAGGGGTTTTTAGCAGTCCTATTTTATTTGAGTGGTCCTTCGCAAGTACCTTATGTAGCTTTGCTGTTGGGAAAATATCGTCAATATCCTCACAGAAGTCCCAGGTTTCTCGCTTAGACCTTTTTCGTATAAATTTGCTTGTTACCCTTCCTGTACCACTCAATGAAGCGTCTTGTTTCCTTTGGCGGGGGTGGTTTTCATCGCCTTCATTGGAATATCTACGGCTGCCACTGCTTGGTCTCTTGTAATAAATTCTGGGACAGGTTCAAATCTTTTCTGAGCATTCGGGCTGACCTAGGTTTGGGGCAGTTAGTATTGTAAACCAACTACAAACGTTCGTTGTTCTTTTATCTAGCCCCCGTTCATCCAGGACTCCTGCAGAAAGCCCATAACATCCTGTTCCCTTTTGAAGCTCCAATATAGGGCACTAATACCGTTTTTGAATGATGGAGGTTGATTTGGTTGCAATTTATCACCATAATTTATGTCTGTTTTGTTTTTGTTTTTTGTTTTTTTTTTCTTTACCGTGGTCCTTAGGCTTTAGTCTTTTTGCGGCCTTTAGGTTCTATTGACCTAACATCCTTTGTTTTTGCCGCCTCCCCAGTACGGGCTCTTTCAGCAAATTAACTGATTAGGGTCTATTTAACCGAGAAGGCAGAGGAAGATTCGGGCTGTTGAGGCCCTTGAATCTTCCTTCGCTCTCTCAGAGCTCATAGAAGTTACCCGCCCAAAGCCACAGTTTATTCTATAACCGTAAGCTTTGATTTTGTAAGCCGACCCTGAGTCAATTGACAACGTCGGGGCTTACGCGGATGATATAGTTATCACGGGCCGCATGCAAAATACAATTAACGACACATTCAGATGAAATGACAAAGAAATAAATAATGTACATCTATCAGTAAATCAAGAGAAAACCAAACCATCCCGGAAGAGGACATAAAAGTAATAGAAGTAGGGAATTGGACATGTCTGTCGGAAATAGAGACAAATGGAATAAAATCGTAGAAGAAGCCAAAACCCATAAAGGATGGTGGAGCCAAAGAAAGAAGAAGAAGATAGTAGGAATTGACTTATGTCACACCCATTTTCTATTCAGGATTCATTCAGTGGCCTCCATATATCTCCTTTTCGGCAAAAACCTACAAAGCGTGATAATACCATTGTAATTATTATTTTATAAAAAAGGTAGCAAATGCAACTATAGACCTATCTAAGTGCTTAGCCACATCTAGAAAATTTTCATGGAAGTCATAACATATGCAGATAGCTTAGACCAGTTTCAGTCAGTGGAACAAGCCGGGTTTCGCAGTGGGTACAGATCAGTCAATCTATATAGTCAACTGTGCGGTACAATCCGACATATTATAAAAAATGTAATGACTACAATAGTCAGATTCCTATCACACTTTTACAGCAAGTCCAGAAGCATTGCAATTGCGTCGGCCATAAGTGGGAGAGTGGTTGGTTAGATTTGAAGACAGACTGCAACGTTCAGGGAATGCAAGAAATTTAGCTATCTCTCGCATCTCCCACCCCTGCAGTCTTCAAATCTAACTACTCTCCCACTTGTGTCCCACCATACAGTAAATGTCGGGGTGTTGATTTCTGCATACCTCACAACCAATTCAGAAGTGAACCTTGCTCCCTTTCAATCACTTCAAATTCTCCTCATGTGTGATCACACGTTTTCAACGCCAACAACAGGCTACCCTCGCTTTCGCTCGTACCCACTCTACATGTGTAGTATATGATCCCCACAATCAAATATGAAACCCAAACTTATAACATTCAACCGTTTCAATTGACCTGCTCTTTTTACTCCACTTTAATACCTTCACTTTTTATATATATATATATATATATATATATATATATATATATATATATATATATCTTTTTTCTTCTTCAAGTGTCTGCCTTAAGACCATCTCTATAACTAAAGGGAGAGTTGACTATGGGCAGCTCACCCAATCTCCATTCCCTCTATATTGTTTTACTTTCCTTGCCCACTCACATAAGTTACTATTCCTTTTAGTTAGTTCCATTCTTTCCTTGAATATCTTATACATTTCTTTCTCGGACTTTTTCATTTCCCTAGTTTCTCCACAACTCTTAACAATAGTACCACTACTTGTTTTCTTTTTCGACATATCTTATCAACTTCTTGTTTTGCTTCTATAATCTATCATTCCGTTTCCATGTGAGGTGCTGTCACTATGGTATAGTAAAATTAACGTATCGAACTCCATTAAATCATTAAGTACGCTGCAATTCTAACCAACCCTCGTCAATTATATCGTCGTATGATACTTGTCATGGTTTCAGTTTCCTCCCTAATTCTCGCATTCTAATTAGCTAGAACCAATATGAAAGTATTGCCATCATCCTACTAGCCTAGCCACTTACGGGTTAAAGAAACACTTACACATGAGAATTCTGGTAGACGTGCCGTTAGTAGATGGTGAATTGTAGAACTAGAAACGACAGAGCATGTATTATGCCTATGCCCAGCTCTAGTAAACATTAGGCAGCAAGTACTAGGAGACAGCTGGCCAAGTAAGGTCAGTATTTGCAACTCCTTCCCCGCCGGTTTATAACTTGTTGGTTGAATTAATTGATGGATGATGACAGGAAGGTTCCACAATGGGTCTTATCTATGGCCTAAGTCTGTAGCTATGCTACCCTCCAGCCAACTATCCAAAACTATCCTAGCCTTTGGTTCCTCTATTATTATTTTTCTGCTATTTCAATTATTTTGTGACTAGCAAAAATATGGTTTAGCAGACCCCGCTCCTTGTCTGTGTGCACCCTTCACGGATCTATTGCGCATCCATGATATACTAGTCGGGTCAACTCCCACTCCACTAACCTCGACCCCGGGTAGGAAAATATGGCGAGCCCGAAAAACATCAAATCGCTAATTTTGTCTTTTCTTTACGTTTCATGACTAATCTAGTCGTAATAGACGGGTATCATCATCAAATTTGAAAATTTGGTTTGTTATCACACGAACCCGTGAAAATATGTGCAAACCCCAACCCACTATCTCGTTTAGTTATCGAAATACAAAATAAGCGTTAGGTTATAAGTGATGAATGTCTACAAGCAAGCAAAATTTAGCGGCATTTTCTCCAATTATTATTGCTCCCTGAAAGAAAGCACCGAGCTGTAGCGAAAACAACAAACCGCAACCCTCTAACTCGTTTAGTTATCGACATACAGGATAAAATAAGCGCCAGGGCATAGGTGTGCATGTAATTTTCTTGCAACCAAGCACAATCTAGCGGAGTTTTCCGGAATCAGTATTCCTCCCCGTATAAAAACCACTGAGCTGAAGCGGACAACAAACCCTAACCCTCTATCTTGTTTATTTATCAAGATACAGTGCGAAATAGGCGTTTTTAAAACAAATAATCGAAATAAAGGTTGGTCATTTTTCTGAAACCAAGTAAAATCTAGAAGGTTTTTCCGCAGCTACTATTACTCCGCTAATATAAACCACCGAGTTGAAGCGAATGGAACAAATTGAAACCCTCTATCTTGTTTATTTGTCGAGGTACAGGGCAAACTAGATGCCAGGGAAAATGTGGTTAATGTCGTTTTCCTTCAATCAAACAAAATCTAGCAGGCATATAAAAGTGTGAATCCACCTCTTAGCAATCTACATATCTAGATTTCGATCTTATTAGATCAGTGTAGTTCAGCTAGTGAGGATGAATTACACTTTCACAAATTACACAATTTCGTTCCTCCTAGGGGGTTAGTTGTATTAACATCTAGCAGGGTTTCCTTGAGGAAACCCTGCTAGAATAATAATTGATTATTATTGCTCCTCGAATAGAAACCACCAGACTGAAGCGAATGCAATAAAACTCAACCGTCTATCACGTTTGGTTATCGAGATGCAGTACTAAATAGGCGTTTTCAAACTACCATTTCTTTGCAAAAGTCGAATTAAGCCAGATATCATATCATGTGGATTTCAGTCTCTCAATACACCTGAATTATTTCTCGTCCAGTTTTACAGGAAAGACAATATTCAAGTGAGCTGAACGATATGAGGTTAATGTGACAACTCGCACAAGCGTTGTTGTAATATTTGGTATTTCATTCATGATACAAGAAGCTGGAGCCTGGACATGTTGATACATAGACCTGCAAATTCCAAATCGTAAAATGTCTCCTACAAACTCGGGTTTCTAAAATCTGAATATAAATGGTGAAGGGACTGAGAAGGAGAAATAGTTCACTTAATATTTATTAATAGTTGATGTGCCATACATTTGTTATTTATGCCTTAAAAGTTTAATATCACAATCAAAATTGTAATACTACCAACAATCTGAAAACCAACATCCTATATGATTAGGATATCATCAGAGTATACTAACGGTCTACAATACAAGCAGCTCTTCTGTATTAATTATAACTTGCAGAAACCAACACCAGTAATCAGTGAAATATGAATACATTTTTGAAAATAAATGCACATAGAATAGTAGAAAGATGCAGGAATAAATAAGTATTAGAATATATATATATATATATATATATATATATATATATATATATATATATTTACAGATATATCGTTATTGTAACATAAATGTTGTCTGGATTAATTAATAAAATTATATGTAAATATTAAACACGAGAACTGCCAAAAAGCATGATTATATCTGCTGTGAACACCATACAAATTTAAGCTATTTTCAAAATCATTCAAGGTGGGTAAGGGGTACGGAGAAACGGCCAACACCCCTTAATAATAATATGATGAAAACGCCGATTTTTAATAGTCCCCAGGTGGGCAGAACAAGTCCGAAACCCCACACTGATGGTAAAACCTGGTAAAACGCCAGTCTGCTTCAAGGAATATGAAGGCATCAAAAAATCGATGAAAATATCCACGTACAACACTAGATCACTGGCGTTGGAGGACCGAATGGAAGATCTCGAAGCCGAACTGAATAAAAATAAGATGGCACGTAATAGGTATCAGCGAGACCGGGAAAAGAGAAGAAGGATACATAGAAATAAAATCCGGACACAAACTTTTCTACAAAGGACATGAAAATACCAGTATAGGGGGCGTAAGCATACTAATACATAAAAGAATAACAAATAACGTTAAAGTGCTCAAATCAATATTAGACCGAGTAATATACATAACAATAAAAATAAACAATCATTAAAAATCATACAGGCGTACGCCCCTACAAGCAACGCGGATGATGAGAAGATACACAAATCCAAAGAGAATAAGGGAAATAAAACATCGAAAGTAATAGTAGTAGGAGACTTTAACTGCAAGATGGAAGAACAAGAGCACCCGGAAGAAAAATATATAGAAAGACACGAATTGGGGATGAGAAACAGCAGGGGTATAATAATCTTTCTTGAAGGAGAGCATCCATATAACGCTAACACCTTTTTCCAAAAGAAACAAAACCGAAAATGGACCTGGGTGAAGCCCAGGTGGGAAAACTTACAACCAAATAGACTACATACTTACTAAGAATATGCATATAATAAAAAATGTCGAAGTACTGATCAGGTTAAACACAGGAAGCATCCGCCGTATGGTAAGGGCTACTACCCACATCAACTGTAAACTAGAAGGAGCAAGAAAGTGAGGAAAGAAAAACCGAAACAGATGGATAGAGAAAAACTCCAAAAAACCCAAACCAATTCAGCACCAGCTAACAAAAATTTCAAAGAACAACAATGGTGAGTAATAATAACGACATAAATGAATAAAGCGATAACAGACACATTGAAAACAGCAGCGGAACACTAGAGGATGCCGAAAACAAAAAATCCGAGCAAACTCAACCCAGGAACAACAGATCTGTTAGAAAAAAGAAGGGAACTAATAATGCAGAACAAAAGATGACCAGCAGAACAAAGAGAACAGCACAGAGATGCCAAAGTATTCAGAAAAAGAACAACAATCGCAAGAAACGAGATCCCCAAAATCAGAAATAAAATTAACTAGTAGAAGAAAGACAGGGAATAATAAAGGTAGTCCAGGACTTCTACGAGGACCTATATGCAACAAAGGCACAACGCGATATATCCGACCAAGACCAAAAACGGAAAGTATTAAATGCCAACTCAGAAGACCGGAAATTAAACCGGACGAAATAAAAATAGGACTAAAACTAAACTAAAATGGGAAAGCAGCAGGAGAAGATGAAGTGATAACGGAAATGTTAAAAGGTGGAGACGAAATACTGATAAAGCAATAGGAAACTATTCAACAAATGCCTAGAAAAGGAGGACGTACCCCAGGACTGGACATATGCCTTTGTAATAATCATACACAAGAAGGGAGATACCGAAAGTCTAGAAAACTACAGATAAATCAGTCACAAATCTACAAACTATTCTCGAAAATAACAAGCACGGGGTTCAGAGAGGGATTCAACACCATAGAACATCTACAAACAGTGAGAGTGCTGACAGAAAAAGCAGTAGAGTATAATATAAACTTGTGGATGACATTTGTTGACTTCCGCAAAGCTTTTGACACTATAGAACAATGGGCGCTGCAGCAAACCCTAAAAACGCAAGAGTTAACCACAGGTATGCAAACCTAATCAATAACTTCTACGGGAATGCTAACCTACAAATACAAGTACATGAAACATCGGACAAGGTTAAAATAAACAGAGGAATACGCCAGGGTGACACAATGTCACCCAAGCTGTTCACGCTTGCTCTAGAGGATGCCTGGAAAACAATAGATTCGGAGATAAGGACATTAATATAAACGGAGAAGACTAAGCTACGACATAATATTAATAGCCGAATCCAGAGAGGATACAAATAGCCATACAAATTAATGACATCTACAAGACAACCAAGCGCACAGGCCTTGAAATAAATTTCGACAAAACTAAATATATGACAACAAGACGACTAACAACAAATAACCATGGGAATAAATAATACCGAGAAAGTAACAAGATACAAATATCTAGGATAAACCATAACAACAGGAAAAGCAATCCAAGTAATGGAAATAAACGAAAGAATAAGACAAACATGGGCAGCATATGGGAAGAAAAAAGACATTCTAGCTATGGATATTCCCCTATGTCTAAAAACAAAAATATACAACCGATGTTTCTTATCAGTGACCACTAGCCCTGTAGTGGAAAAATAATTAGTTGGAGGCCATGGAGAAACAGGAGAAACGCTGGCCGGCCACAGATGAGCTAGAGCGACGACATAAAACATACGGTAGGACTCAATTGTACCAAGTGGCCCAGAACAAAGACAAGTGTAAAACTTACGGGAGGCTTATACCCTAAGGATAGAAACCGGCTAAATATAAATATATATATATATATATATATATATATATATATATATATATATATATATCCACAAACAAAATTTAATTTGAAAATACGGGAAAAATTATCACAGACGGACGACGGACGATTGAAAGGCATTCTCCAGAGATGTTATAATGATCAGGGAACCTAATAAAAGGGAAAAATAGATTTATTTCCCCACGATACAATATTTTACCCATACATCGTATGATAAAGTGAAAACACTGTTTCACTTGGTTTTGTTACTCTTCACAGGTACACGCTACAAATTGCACCGCGGTTTACTATAATTAGCAGATCGCACATGTATTAATTTTTTTTTTCATTTAATGAAATTTGAAACACGTTAGGTGCTTTAAACCAAGCAACCAACAGTGCGAGAATAACCAAATTACAACAAGTATCATGTTATCTTCACTCCGAAAATAGTGACAACCCCGTCGATGTTGAAAGGCTGATGAAATTACATTAAATACATTTAATAAGTAAATTTGTTCTTGCACGCTAATATTATATTATTTTATTTAATTAGAGTCGTTTTTACGGAAAAACTAGTCAGGGAGATGGGTTTTGGGAACTAGAAAGGGGCGAAATAGCGGAGCTACATCTTCCCTATTTGTGGATGTTGTAAACGTGATTGTAATGTTATTTTATATTTTTAACTTCATTCTAATGTAACGTAATGTCAGACCCTCACCAGTTTATCTCTGCAGGTGGTTAGTTTATAGTTTCTATGGCTATGGGTTATGATGATGGTTGAAGTAAAATTATCGAAATAATGACCATTATAAAAGTTGTCAGCTCTCCTCGGTGATTTTTAAGAATTGCATTTACTTGATATATTTATCATACACCTTTAGTCACTGTATATTATCTGCTATTATTCACATTTGAAAGATAAAAATAATACTTAGAAATAGGTGACTTTTTCACTTTACTTACAGTATAGTAGGAAATATGGTTTAATTTTGCTACTACTGTTACTTTTCATATTCACGGCAGTATAATGGAAATCATTTGCTTATGTAATGTCCGTGTATGCCGAATATTACCCAAACATAGTTACTTTTGTTATAGTTTAAGTATAAAACATGCCGAACGCTAATAAGAGTGAAATCAAATCATGCATTGCCTAAAGTAGAAACCACATATCTTACAATGATGTGTCAATACTTCATGCAACCTACACGGACCAAAACAATAACAATATACTCATCGAAATTGAACATTAATTTTCAAGCAAAGCTCATTTTTTTGCAGAATGTACTACATGTGACTACTAGAACTTACATTAATTATGTTAAGGTTGACATTGTTATAATAGACACATGATCAATGTGTTGATAAAAATAATAATTAGTCTATAATTACAATTCGTATCCATTAATATTTTGGTACATTATGTTAATGAAAAACACATTAGTAACAACTTTTTATGCACTTAATCACCAGCAGTTATTGTTATCAGATCTTGTAATCATACACAGAAAACTTATTGTTTTAAAAAAACAATGGATTAATCTTAATTAATATTTCTCCTTATGCAATCCCTTGAGTTCTGTGCCCTTTTAGGATTGGATCTGGCGCAATAGGGCACCACTAGTTACGGCACTATTCAAATGCACATGTTATTTTGATTTCACATAGGGCCTTGGCAATAATATTGTATGGAAAATGGTTATGAACTTGAGATGTAAAGTAGATAAAATTTAATAATTAAATTTAACATTAAATATTCAAGAATTTCGAAATCAGTGTACATAAGCATAAACTCGATCGATTATACAATTTGATGATATTTGTGCGTTGGCATTCGGTTCACGGGTGCCTATGCGAAATATGCGATTGTTGCCACAGCGGCGACAAATGGTAATGGACAATTAACGACACTTGCAGCATTCCGCGCGCATTACAAATCCACAGGGGCGTTCTATTCTATTATGCGCGTTGGCCGAGTCTCTGAATAGGGCGTGGACGCGGTGAAAGTGAATTTTACTGGAATACATTAAAATATTTTGTCGGGCGCATTCCGCGGCGACGGAGGCGGCGGCGGAGGCTCGTGGGGCCCGGCGTTTATCCGCCGATGCGGGACCTTGGAGATGAAAACAACGATTTCGGATCGATCTTGTTTATAATTAGAAAGCAGCCCGCGAGATCACGTAAGCGGACAATTACTTTCGGATGGACGAGGGGTGTCCCCACCCCGCGAGCCCGCGACATGTTACAGATTGCGGGCCGGTTGCGCAATGTGTTCGATCACCCGCGCGGGATTGGAAAAGAAAACGACAAATTTTGTAATAACAGTGTCGCACACCTCGCGCCCTGAATTGAATGGTCGAAATATTGCTCTCAATGGACGTTTTGACTGAATGAACTGTAATTTGCAATCGTTTTTACATTCAATAAAATTTAACAGTTGTATAAAATTGACACACAATTGCTAATTTATAAATTATGTTCATTATTGAGAGTTGCTTTCGATTTTTGTGATCTTTAGTATAATAATAAATAATAAACACACACATATATGGTTAGAGTAATTAATACAATACAAGTGTCAAATACCACGAACACATTAGGTAATCGAACAGTGCTTAATTAATTCGGTTTCTCTCGTTTCTAAATGTCTGTCATAAAACAATAAATATCAGAAGTGACATACACATAACATGTTTAAGACTATAAACAAATTGAAACTTGCACATTATGTATAATATTCATAAAAAATATGCACGCTTTTTATTTTTAGATATATCATTCCTTCAGCTTTCCTTATTCTTACTATGTATTTGTATGTATGTATGTATTTTGAATAAAATATAATTTCTAAGTACAATAAAGTGTAGGTGTATGCCTTGAGTTGCATTTAAGGTAAGATTCGTAATTTGCGTGAGTGTGAGCATCATCTGCAAGGGACTTGTGTCATTAACGCGTACCATTTAAGTCATAAGGCAGAAGCATTTAGTAACGCATTATTACATGAACATCCGTTAATCGATCTGATTGACGATTTCTATGTGGACGGATAATGCTGCGGTTTGTTTGTGTATTCACGTATGTACTGTGCGGAAGTCACGACTGCTTTGGGACAAGACGTGTAAATGAATTGATAAGTAATGCTAGCGACGCGACGGTTAAGAAGATAAATCAGGATCGATGAACTTTCATATAAATTAATTAAAATATATAATGGAATTGTCGAAGAAATGCAACATACCTAAATCATAAAACATGTAAAACCTACTTTTCAAATCTAACACAGGAACCTCTGTGTAAAGTCTATATGAAAGTTATGTCTACCCAAGAATTAATATCTACCTAATGCGAAAAGAATGTTGTGTCATGGCTAATTTCTGTATATTTCCTCGGGTACTTTTTTTGAGCGATAATGAATATAGTGATCGAGGGACAGTCGCTATTAATGAGACTGGTATCGATTTTTGATTATTTGCTTCTTAAAAGGAAATCGGTATCTTAGATAGAACTAAAAGTTTTACAGCATTGACAATGTGCTACTGCTTAACAAAAGTTCTGTTTTGACATTAATTTGTAGGTTACTGCTATTGGTTCATCGCTATGAAACATGTACACTTTATAACGTATAATAATAAGGATCGCTCAAACATCGCACCCATGGACAACTATCGTCAAGTATAGTCGATAGTAAATGTATAAAATACAATTTCTTGAAATCATTCTGCTGTGACGAAATATTAGCTAATAATGATAATAAAAACGATTCTAAGCACGCCTCTTCTAGTGGGAACAAGCCAATTCTAGAACACCCTCAATGTTCTAGAATCGGAGGTGGAAGCTGAAAGCAATAAACCGGGAACTCCTGAAGCAATAACTGGAGGGCACTGCATATCTCTTACTTTGGTAGACCTGGGTCGTCTGCAGCCTGTTGTTTAAATCCCCTGCCATTTATTCAGGACTTGTCGACTGTAGGCCTCCCAAGTCCTAAATAAATGGCAGGGGATTTAAACAAGAGGCTGCAGACGACCCAGGTCTACCAAAGTAAGAGATATAAAAAGACCACTGGTGGTGCCAGGATGTCGTAGAAAGGTGAAGTAGAACAATCAGGGCTGGGCGACGGGCACAGAGGGCTAGAGCCGCTAATCCTCCAACAGAGCAACTCCAGAACCAGTACCAGTCTGGATAGTTCTGGATAGTTTTGGATAGTTGGCTGGAGGGTAGCATAGCTACAGACACTTAGGCCTCAAAATGGGCCCATTGTGAAACCACCCTTTAAAGGCTGCTCACTCGTCCCACCAGTCAATTTTGCGTGCAAGCCGCAAAACCCTGGCGAGTGAGGAGCTGCCAATGCTGACCATACTAGGCCAGCACTCCCCTAGTATTTGATGCCTGGTGATTACTAGAGCTGGGCAGAGGCATATTACATGCTCTGCTGTTTCTAGTTCTTCATTGCACCCTCTACATAACGGGCTGTTCACCAGACCCATCCTGTGTAGGTGTTTGTTTAGCCGGCAGTGGCCGGTTAGGATGTTAGTCAATAATTTCAGATTGGTTCTAGATAAGTTAAGGCGGGCCGTGGCTGCAATTTTACAAGGTTGCCTAATTGCAACCTTTGATTGTTTGCAGCCCGGCGTTTCTCGCCATCTTACCTTGTGTAGAGCATGTGTCCTATGCTCTATTATTTTTTTCAGAGTACCTGCAGAAAGTATTTCATCCTCTTGGGTTGTTAGAGGATGTGAGAATCCTTCCTGGCAAGTTCGTCTCCTATTTCGTTCCCCTTGATGCCACTATATCCTTTTATCCAGCAGAGTTCTAGTTTGTTATATTTAGCTAGCTCCTCCAGGAGGTGTAGACATGAATATAACTCTTTCGACACAAATGTGTTGGCATTTAGTGACCAGTACCAGTCAATGAGGAAAGAGTTCAGGAGGGCAATCGAACAAAGCCAATCCAGATGTTGAAAGAGATTATGCGAGGAGGCCGAGGAGGACCCATGGGGCCTGCCGTGTAAGATTATCATGGTGAAGATACGAGCTCGCCCTCCTGCACCAGACACATCGGTGTCTGGATAAATAAGGGCGGTATTTGCAACCCTCTTCCCGGCTGGAAACAACAAGAACCCATAAACAAAGAAAGATGCGGCCCCAAACAACACCAACGACCAGCTAAAAGGCGGAAGAAGTGCTTGCAAATATTGCGAAAATACCGAATAACAAACCCCCGGAGCCTGACCTACTACCGAACGAGATTCTGAAGGCAGTTGGATCCGAAATAGCAGGGACCATCAAGACCATTGCAAACAAGTGGCTGGAAGAGGGCACCTTCCCCGGGCGCTGGCAGGCAGCAAGACTATTAGTAATCCCAAAATAAGGGAAGCCAGCCACCGATCCAAGAGCATACCGCTCACGCAGATACTGATTCTGGGCCTCCTAGCCCTCGAGTCAACCGGAGGGCTCCACGAGCGGCAGTATAGCACCCGCAAGGGAAATTTGGCAATATGATCATTAAGGCGAATACCGGCAGGTGGATCAGGCACAGTTACTGCCTGATTATCACCCTGGAAAAACGAGGTGGCCCTACTTTCGGTCAATGGAGAGATGGGAGGAGCACAAGATACCAAGTAAAATAAACTACCTGGGCACAATCCTAGAAACGAACGTCAACTGCACCCAGTTGGTCCTAAAGACTACTCAGAAGGTAGTTAACACGGAAACAGCCCAGTGGTAGCAATACTCCAGAAAATAGGAGGCCCTGGCGAGAATCAGAATTCGGAGTTCACTAGCGAAGCGGAACTATTTACCTGTTATAGTCATAGTCAAGCTATTAAAATGCATAGTCAATGATGGAAAGTTATGATTACAGCTAGAACCACAACCAGAAATAGTTTAAGCTACAGAAGAAATTAACACAAAATGCACCGAGTACAAAACCGAGATGAACCTTAACCAAAAAAAATAGCACAAAATAGATTTATACATCATACCAATGAAGAAATTACATCACAATACCCCGAGGACATTACCCAGGATAGTTAATACTGTGCCGTGCCATGCCCCTATGCTCGTGATATATTGAGTTATATTTCAACTCAAGGTAAGGGCCGAGGCAGGCAAGATAGTGGGGGAGGAGGGAGAATGTGAGATTTGTGGCTGCCTTGATTAGCTTGATATCCGCATCCTCGCCCCGCCACGTTCCTTGTGACAAGGGCGGAGGGAGTCTGGCGTTTCAACGTGTCACTTACCTCCCGTCCCGCTCCACTTCCGAAACTTACTTTCGATAAGTCTCTTTAGCTTACAGCACCTCCATGGACAAAGTGCTAGTGGAGTCCCACACCTTTGGGTCCTCCAGGATGCGCCACGCCAGGAGTTCGGTACTGATTATTATCTGCAGAACCTGCAACATTGTTAACCCTTATCCCCGTCACGCCTTTGCCCGCCGTTGCACATCCCCTGCTTCCTGGGAAGTGGTTGGAAGGTGATGTACCTCGGATCGTTGCTTTCAGCCTCCGTGTGATGCGGGGAGGAGCACCTCTTACAGCAGAAACACCTGTCCGACCCGTCACAGTTCCTCCTTGTGTGGCCAAAACCTCGGGACCTGTGGCACTGTACTGCCACCATGCATTGGGGCGCTTCGAAAGGCCCACCCTAATCCACCCTGCCTTGACCAGCCTGAAAGTTACCTCACGAGGAATAGTACCCTCACGATCTTGACGTGTAGCCAAGTTGACTGTAATACTGGCTTGGGTGGCCCTAGGCCTCGATGTTCGCGTTCGCGTTGTCGTGGGAGGGAAAGCCAGTCTCTCCTGGCCGTCTCCCGGTGTGGAACCACTAGCTTTACCTTTTGGTATTCCTGCCACAGTTGCCCAGGTAGCTTCGTCTGCTGTCTCGACGTGGTTGCCCCGATGCTATAAAGACCTATTTCCGTGTTACTGTCGTTTCTGAAAGCCACCTCTAGCAAGTCTAGGGAGCCTGTGGCGTCCTCCTCTAACGAGGTGGCTACTACGTGTATGTAGCGTTCCTTGCCGTTCTCTAGGTTGCCGTCTTCATTGATGAACACGCTAGTGTTCTTCCTGCATATGGAGAAAGTGGAGTCTAGTATGCCATTCTCTATGGACTTGATAAGCTCTGGGTGCTCACTTTCAAGCCGACCCCATTATTAGGGAACGCCCTAATAATGGGGTCGGCACCTAAGCTTGTTCTTCCAGGTCTAGGTCCTCATCCTCATCCTCGTTCTTCCATGTATCTACCCTCTTCGCCGTGCTCGTGGAGCATTGCATCGGCCCATCTGTGGCAGGTCAGTTCCGTTATCTCCCTGTCTACTTCTTTGTCTATTGCCCGTGCCACCCTCTCCTGGAGCTTTTCTTCTTTTAGCACTGACCTGGCGGACGTGTGTGTGCTTGTATCTGTCCACTTTTGGTTAATGTTTCTTTAGATCAGTCCATACTTCTCTTGCTCTCTGTCTCCGGTTTTCTCCAGTTCCAGGTACTCGTCCTACTTGTGATGCAGCCTGCCTTCTTTTCAGGATCTAACACACTGGCTAGATGCTTTATCTGCTAATGCTCTTTATTGTTATCTCGTCCGAAATTAATCAGCTCATAGGTCTTAGTACGCAGCTTCAGCAGTGCTGCGCTGACTTCAATCCCCGTGGTCTGGGCTATAATTGGGGTCACCGCCTTGCGTTTTTTTGGTGAGCTGTGCGTTGTCAGTTAAGGGCTACCGGGCTGGTAAAGTGTATACCGCATTGAGTATCGGCTGTTTCCAGTGCATGTTCGTGCCTGGGAGTGTTTTTTCCTGGCAGTTACGCCTAGGATGGAATCCCCAAGTAGGGATTTCCTCAAAGCCTTCGTTCGCGGTAACTGGTTTACGTTCGAGCTGGCCCGCTTGACCGCCCTCGGTCTCGACCGGAACCAGTATCCCGCCCCTTCCTTTGTATCGCCGAGTCGTACCGTGTGTGTTTTGTAGAAGATAATTAGTGAAGATAGGAAAAGACTCCGATCTCTAGGTTGCTACTGGCATCGGGGTTTGTTCTTGAGAGCCAGAGTGGTCTAATAGTTGACCAAGATAGGTCGATTGTTCAAAGATAAAGCGAGTCTATGAATACAAAACTGAACTGGAATGAGCATATAACATCCAAGCTGCAAAAAGCTTGCATCTCATTCTGGCAATGCCGCAGGGCGGTTGGTAAAACATGGGGTCTGCCTCCCAAGATCACCCAATGGATATATACCGCGATCATAAGACCAACTATCGCATATGGTGCAATAGTCTGGTGGTCGAAAACCAAACAAGTTACAACAATCTCAAAGCTATCACACATCCAGCGGATGGCGTGTCTTGCCATCACCGGCGCTATGAGAACAACGCCCACAGCAGCTCTTGAAGCACTGTTATGTCTACAACCACTCGACCTTCTAATAAGGGAGACTGCAGTAAAAACAGCATTAAGGCTATCTTCACTCAACCATGATGGCATGATAAAGGTAGAATCATTGGACACAGGAGCATACTGAGTGAAGCTATCAAACTAGACCCCCTCATAGAAGGTAAGTGCGACAGAATTCTACCCAAATACAGTTTTGTCAAACACTTTCAGACCATCATCACAATGGATGGTACCCCACAAGGCGCCAACATAACCATGTATACTGATGGATCCAAAACTAAGACGAGAGCTGGCTATGGAATTTTCTCACCAGAACTCGATCTCAAGATAAGTGCACCACTTGGAAGACTCACGACAGTCTTCCAAGCGGAATTAACAGGAATACTAAAATGTGTTCAAATTTTAGCTGAACGGAATATTAAGGATAAACATATCCAAATACTCACCGACAGCAAAGCAGCTCTAAATGCACTAAATGCCAACACATTTGTGTCGAAAGAGTTATATTCATGTCTACACAGCCTGGAGGAGCTAGCTAAATATAACAAACTAGAACTCTGCTGGATAAAAGGACATAGTGGCATCAAGGGGAACGAAATAGCAGATGAACTTGCCAGGAAGGGATCCTCACATCCTCTAATAACCCAAGAGGATGAAATACTTTCTGCAGGTACTCTGAAAAAAATAATAGAGCATAGGACACATGCTCTACACAAGGTAAGATGGCGAGAAACGCCGGGCTGCAAACAATCAAAGGTTGCAATCAGGCAGCCTTGTAAAATTGCAGCCAGGGCCCGCCTTAACTTATCTAGAACCAGTCTGAAATTATTGACTAACATCCTAACCGGCCACTGCCGGCTAAACAAACACCTACACACGATGGGTCTGGTGAACAGCCCGTTATGTAGAGGGTGTAATGAAGAACTAGAAACAGCAGAGCATGTAATATGCCTCTGCCCAGCTCTAGTAAACACCAGGCATCAAATACTAGGGGAGTGCTGGCCTAGTATGGTCAGCATTGGCAGCTCCTCACCCGCCAGGGTTTTGCGGCTTGCAATATGGCAGCGCAGGTGGGAAGAGTCCCCAAACGAGGAGTGGACCAGAGGCTTCATCCCCCAGATCGAGATAGGGTGGACACAGGCCATTTAAAACTGGATCGTTGGACCACGCAGTTATTTCCGGTCACAGCGTGTGCCAAATCTGACCTGCTTCGGATAGGAAAAGCTGAGACGGTTAGATGCCGATACTGTTGTGGGACCGATGATCTAGACCACACATTTTACGTATGTCAATGAGCCTTATGACTCGAGATGGGAGAAGCCACACCTAGAGATAGAGAGGCTTACAGATGCTGGAAGATAGCCTCAAGTGAGAATCAATGGTTAGAGTTTCAAAAGCAATCATGGGGTAGATATACATAGACGATCTGCAGTAGTAACAAAGATGAAACGCAACTGCGACAGACCTCCAGCCATGCAAGAGAAGAGGCAAGAGACAAGACTGACTACCGCAAGACGGTGTGAAGGGCTTAGAGTGCCTTTGAGGCGGACCAGCCCCCAGCAGTGAGATTTTGGTTTAGCTGGTATGCGCCCCGAACCGGACGCGGGATCAATCCAGTACAACCCATGCCTATAATCTAGTGGTGGTAACGGAGGGATGGGCGTCTTTCGAAGATTCCACCTCACAGGAAAAAAAGGTTCTATAATCGGATTTCTCTGTAGGAGGTTCTAGAATCGCCTTGCTAAAAAAGGTTTCAGAAATGACCTTCGAATGACCTCCAAATAAGGCGGAAAGATCTTGGTTTGGGAAGATATCAAAATAATTGTAACCGCCTTATCTACTTTAGTATTACACAGTGAAACAGTTTCTCCAACTAAGTATAATAACTTGTTCGACTGTGAAAAGATAATCTTGTGCGGCATTAGAAAAATGTTTGCACAGATAAAAGAAGGAAAGTGGAAGAAATTCCATCTACATCAAAAGGGGGCAGTGCATCACATTGTATTAAATACACATACAGCGATTATGATTGTCGGCCCGGTTGAGAAGACATTTTCATAAGAAGCACGCATTGGTTATAATTAACACTGCGATAGAGCAAATGTGTTTGTGGTAATAAAATAGCCAATTACAGTGTGTCAGAGCTTGGATTTCTTATTGATCACACATTTTGCAAATTTAATTTAATTTATAATGGTGGTAAGGCGTGAACTGCTCCTCACGGCCGTGACATAGAGCACCACGGCCTAAAGCATCTTGAACAAGAGCACCTGGACTTATATTCCAAAGGACATGGATGAACCCAGAGAAACCCATAAAAACCAAACAGAACACTACCATGGTCAATATCTCTGTAGGTTAAACCTTCTCCTTGACCAAGCATATAATTTGATATAGTCAGTCACAGGTTCAATTACTATTCGTTACCCCTTCGACGAATAGAAGGGGAATGAAGTAATTGTCCATGTAAAGTAATGTTATTAATGTGAATGTCATCTTGACCAGACTCCTCACGGCCTTGGCAATGGCACCTTGACCAAAAACACCTTGACTGGGGTCATACGCTTATAGTCCAAGTGAAACGGATGATTACTCCAGTTGTCTTCTACTCGCTGAATAGACAATATCTCCATAGGCTGAAACCTTGATTCAGTTTATAATTCTATAGCCAGTCATTGCGTGTAACGTCTCACTATTGTCAAGACATCTAATCGACAAAACGTCCAACAAGATGTTGGTCGAGGCTATCCTCAAAGTGAGGTCCCCTTGGTAGAATTTAACAATTCTGATAATGCTATAGGCTATGCGGATCATATAATGATCTTAATCAATTGCAGTTTAAAGGTTTGCTATGATACAAGCCGCTCTTAAAATAGTTGAGATACAATGGTAATTCGTAAAACAGTAAAACCTAAAACGGCTGACTTAGTATGTTTTTATCCGAAGGAATAGACACTTCAGCTCATATAATGTCTCTCTAAACTAAACTGGAGAACATATAGCATCCACACTGAAAAATACAAGTGTCTCCGTTTGTTAATGCGAAGGCCGGTTGGCAAACCATGTTACAAGATTTCCCAATGACACCGCATTCATCAACAATCAGAGAAGACGCAATATCATGGTGGACCAAGATAAAACACGTTACATTGCTATTCCCGGCGCTGTGAGAACATTGCTGACAACAGATCTTGAAGATTGAAGAACTGCTATGTCAACAACCATGCGATCTTGACGGCACTAAGGCTATCTTCACTCGAGCTGTGGTAAAATAAGGTAGGATGAACACAGGAGCATCTTACGTGAGGCCTTCGACCTTCTACAGCTTCGAAAAAACATTACAGATCAAAAGAACATTTGCATACTGGCGGATCTAAAAATCCAAAAGAGTAGGCTATGGGATATTGTCACCAGAACTGAACCTCAAGATATGTGCACTGTGGTTCAAGGCGACATTCGATGTGGCACGGCACTGCGGGTACTTCTCTGAGTGGTAGTAATATTCCAACAAAATCAGCTCGATGATGATAAATGGTCAAGTCAAGCACTTTCCACAGGGTTTTTCGATGGTTGCCTCTCTTAATTTTTTGATGATTTTCTGTGTGTTATTATATGTTCCTGGCTACAGATAATTTTAATATGTCAATCGTTTTGCAAGGATTTGCAGATAACTGCAACTAGCACGAGAAGCTACTACGATCATCGTTGCCCAGACCTCTACTCAACTCTTACTAATCAAATCGATCTTCCAAGCCAAATAAATAGGAATAATAAAGTGTGTTCAATTTCTAGCTACACGAAAAGATAAACACATTCAAATCCTCACCGACTACAAAGTAGTTCTGAATGCATTAATACTAATAAAAGAACTGTACTGCTTGTATTTTCATACCCTAGAAGAGAACTAAAAAAGTAAAAGCTAGAATTATAATGGTGCAAAGGACACAGTGGAATCAGAAGGAACGAATCAACAGCTTGCTAAGCAAGAATTATCTAATCCTCTAGCACCCCATGAGGTATACATGCATCACGGACGGGTGAGCTGGGAGATAATCAATCGTCGGTTTGACTTAAAACACTTCGCGGCGGTCCACATTTTGTCAGCGTCGGTTTCATATGTCTAACACACCCCTGCACGCAACTACTACTATGTCGCGTTTCTCCAATTACAACAATCGGTAAATTACAATTAGTATTACATCAATAAATAATTCACAAACGATTTCACAATGATATTATAAAAGCCATTTCGCTCTTCTTGAAATGTCAACGGGCTCCGATGCGCCGCTATTTGCATACCTGCAGGAGGAAGCAACCGCACGCCGCCGTCAATCGGTTAAAGGTCGCATAATCGTTTGGAGGTTTGCCCCAGGGACAGCATGGTGAAAGCGTCGCGGTCTACGTTTTTTTTTTCGTCCCTTCTCGTTTCGTTCACTTTTGATTGTGCCGCCGGCGCGCCCATCGTGGGCCCTCCCCGCTTTCACCGCCTCCACGCACCGTTAAATCCGAAAAACCTACGGCATAAAAATATAATATGAGCGCTCGTGCGGTAAATTACTAATTACCATGCCAATGCAAATGAGATTGAAGAAAATTCCAGAGTGGATGGATACATCAACACTATCTCGTGAAAAATCAGTGGCGTATACAATTCTCAATAACTAGTAACGGGCACTATACAATGATTTGTACTATGAATTATATTTATAAACTAAAAACTATGGATAAAAAAAACTATGGATAAAGATAAAAAAAACTATCGATAGTAATTGACAAGAAATCAATGATAACAATCGATAAAACATCATTAATAACAATCGACCAAATTGCAAAGAATAAAATTTAAAGATTTCCGTGCAGATCCACAGTGGATAACCTTTTTACGATGAAATAGTACTAGAAAAGTGAACTCAGAGAAAGAGAAATTCACATTTAGCTATAATAGATGTAGAAACGGCGTATGATAGCGTCCTAATATCACAGATGTTAATAGAGTTACAAAAAATTAGCATATGACCAACATTACTCGATACATTTAAACTATACTACAAAGAGAATACTACCGCAATCATTTCTGAGTCTATGATACAACGAAAGGTCTAAGGCATGGATGCTACCTATACCCTACTCTGTTCAATATTCACCTGCAGCAAGCTGTGGACAGGATACGTAAATGTAAAAGCTGGGGCTCCAGGTGGGAGAATACTCTTATTATCATCTATTATGCGGATGACCAAGTCATGATTGCAGAGAATGCAGAAGACAAATGCTAATCATCAGAAAACTACAGGACTATGAACGAGCTGGGCTTGGAAATCCCGAAAATGTGAATAAAATCTACCTTTGCAATGCTGGCTAACAAACTTAGCACAAAGTATGGTAAGGAATATCGTACCATCAGCCTTATGAGTCATCTATGAATATTATTACAGAAAATAATACAAGATGGAGTGCAAGCATAGGCGCTTTCGTTTAGCATGGTTTATCATTGGTAGTCGCCCCCGTGGCGTGCAGTATCGCTCAGATCTTGCTGTCGTGCGCCGCAGGTTGTTAGGGCCGAAATGGAAAATAGAACAAGAAACAATAAGCCTATGCCAGCCCAGAGTGTAAACGAAAGGCACTCATATACATTCTTAGCACTACATGAAACGAAAAGTGGGACCACTCGGTAGAAATAAAATGTCATGTACATAAATTCAGAACCGCATTTATAAAATGTCAAAAGACACATGACCTACATTTTTCAATGAAAGTGGTCTAGCTAAAATGCCATAGGGAGTATGTAGAACTTTAGCAACATAATTTTCATTGAAAAATGTAGGTCTGAAAAGGGTGTGGGTTTCTATACCTGCTTCACGACATTTTTCTAGTAGTTGGTTTATAGTAAAGATTGCATCTGTTGTCGATCATCCCTGTTTGAATCCGTTTTTGTTATTCCCTATCTCTTTTTTTGTGTTTTTCCAGTTTATTGTGTATTAGGGCTGATTGTACATTGTATGTGGTGTGAATTGTGATTCCTCTGTAGTTTTTGGGGTCGTCTTTTTCTACTTTCTTGTGTATTGTAACAATTATTCCAGTTTTCCTTGTCTGCCCGTGGTGCTATTCCGTTCTTTAGCTTCTTTATTATTTCGTTGAACTCTGCTGGGGTAGGCTAGTCTACTTCGTCTCCCTGTGTTGTGTGGTTCTAGATCATCCTGGATGTCTGTGTTTAGTGATGCTTGGAAATGCTGTTTCCATATTTGGTTTATTTTTTACTGTCGTGTTCCGTTATTCCTTCAGAGTACTTTAATCCCCTTGTTTTGGGTCTTTTATTTTTCTTTTGTTCCTTTAGCTTCTTGTAGAATTGATTAGCATTGTTCCTCTCTAGGTCATCTAGTTCTTCTTCGACCCATTCTTTTTTCTTTTTTTTTGCAAATTTTCGTTGCGTCTTCCCTTCGTAGTATGTAGTTTGTCTGCTCTTCTGGTCCTCCTGTCCTTAGCCATTTTAATCTTGTTTTGTATTTTTTCTTGGATTATTTCTTTGCATACTGCGTTGAATCTAAATAAATCTAAATGTCTGAAAACCGAAAGCGACGAGTGTAAAAATCTTCCAATAAAGCAAGGCTATCTATGGTGTAGAATGTAAGTCCTAAAGAGCACTCTTTAATAAACTAAAAAGGAGTAACAATGAAATCTAAGATAGGATAACTAAGGGTAGAAAGACAATTGGTACCTTCGACTTAGTTCTGTGGGAAAAGGATATTAAGAAAAAGATAAAAATGCAAATCTACTAGGCCATAGTTCAAAGCGTTATGACATATGGTGCAGAAGTGTGGGACCTCAGTAAGGCTCACAGAAAAAAAATGAATGTCCATAGAAATGGATTTCCTCAGAAGTTGTAGACGATCCAGACTAGAAAGAACTATATAAAGACACCAGGAGAATCACATCGAGAAAAACATAGATGAATTATAGATGATTCGGACACATAAAACAGATGCATCAAAAAAGATGGCGATGATGAATATAAGAGTTGCTAGCACTAGAGAGAAGAATACGACCGACCGAGATCAATGTAATCGAAACAAGAATCCTTTAAATAGAATTATGTGAGACAGAAGGAGCTGGAAATTGGCGCTCATAAATCCGTGGTAACCTTGGTAATTTATTGAATGCTTGTATGTTTGTTCCGTTCTTCAAGATAAATATTGATTTTCTCCGGATATATATATATATATATATATATATATATATATATATATATATATATATATATATATATATATATATATCTACTATCTTCCACACATTTTCTCCTTCGGTGCTCCCCATCGTCGCACCTTGACGGCATATTGCTTCTCACTTGCCCCTACCCCTCTTCTGTCTATAGTAAATCCATTACATCATTTGTGTCTACCAAGTCTTCCAGCTCTTTTCCCGACATTTCCCCTCGACATTGTTTAGTACGTATATATCCCTTCTGCCAAATCCCTATAACAATACAATAAAATAAAATAATCAAATCAAATTAGAATATATAGTCCCTTATATAACAATGTATGCCTTCCTACTGCACTCTACACCCCGTCTGCCCTAGTCAATTTGTTTTCCGGCGTCAGCCTATTGCAGATTTTCACGCCTTTTCCCCTCTCCTAGCCATTCTTCACACTCCTCTCTCAGCCTTTCCTCAGACCACACCTCAGATATATCCACCCTTCCATACATTCATCCTCTGTCCTGTCTTCATCCACTCATACACCTCATCCACACCTCTCGCACAGTTTTTCGTCGCCCAACTCCTGTAACCTTTGTTCAAATTTCATAACCCTCATACACGAGTCCCACATGCTCATCTGGTTCGTCTCCTGTGCAGCACCTCCCTCGGTGTTGACCTTGCTCCCTTTCCATTACATCCCACCCACGCAATTCCCACACTTCCACTCCTAACAATATAGGCGATCTTGCACTCCATTGCGAAGTTATCGTTCCATAAACTCCAATTCCCCGTTGCTATTCCCTAAGCCATTGTCTCTTTGGCCTGCATACACTCCGCATGCATCCTAAACCATCCTCCACTTTCAAACCAAAAGTCCAAATATTTTAAGCTATTCATTCTCTAAATCATGCTTCCCTTCCACTTTAGCTCCTACACTAACCCTAAGGGTAAGGGTTTCCTATTCCCTCGTCCCTCTTTCCCTTCTGAACCCACCCTAGCATTCCAGTAGCACTCCTTTTCTTACCACTTCACTATCCAATGTGTTCTACACCATTGTCATCCTCTTCCGAGATATATTCCAATATTCCATCATAAATACTCCGTGCTCCTGCTCCCCGGGCTGGCCAACACCAGCAGGACTTTCTTCTAATATTTGACACACTACATTGTTTCTACTCTCTGTTCTCCTCTCTCTATCTCTAATTATATTCTTCATACTTTTAATATTTCCACCCTATTCTGCACCTCCTATCGTTTCCTTCACCTCCACTTGCATTTGTTCTACCACCTCCACGTTATTTTTAGAGTCTCCGTGCTTCCCTCCTTCACCTGCTCTGGCGCCAGCATCTCTCATTTGTTTTTACTAAATGTAGGTATTACTGAGTAAGTTAATATGCTTACCTACATATATTTCGACTATTCAAACTACTCAACCATTGATAATCATCATACTATGTATTATTATTAAGAAACAGCTTGATTTAAGAAATGTTGGTAAGAACGGGTTTTAGAAAATTATATTACATACTATTATGAAAATTATTAGGAAAGAAAAAATCGACATTAAAGTTTTCTAAATTAATGTAATTTGCCCGTTTTCACCAACATATTTAAATATAGACGATGCTTAGAATGTTACTTAGTATGGATGACTTTTTATTATTTAATACTATAACTACATAATGCAAATATAATTCAAATATTATAAATTCAAGACAAAATAAAATGTACTTACTATTATGCAAATTATTGGGGAAGAGAGAAAAAAGAGGGCATTAAAGTATTCTAAAATACATTTTTTTTGTCTGGTATGTATGTATAATAATTCCACCATGTATGGATTATGTCATTAGAGTATTACATAATATATTAATATATAATTAATGTTATTATAATTTTAAGGTAAAGTTTGGAATTACTTCACTTAAGAATTAAAATTTATTTATAACAAAAAGTTCAGCTGTGTAACTGAATATTATGCAAAACTCATTGCTGGTGAAGATTTATGATCGTTACGTAACACACATACTCACAACAGCAAAAAAAAATCGGACGATACATTGCCCAACTTGTAGTGCGATCGACTTTGTAAGTTGCTCCTTTTTTTTTGTTTCATTCTTCAGGCGTAAATGTTAAATCAGTCAGTCAGTTAGTGAGGCGAGCAGCGGCAGGATTCCTGCCATCCTCAAGGAGATCCACTTTTCATTTCGCTTCTAATTATAGATGAGCGGGCACCGCTGCTAAAACATGCAAACGCATTCCTATAAATCTCGCAACGTTATACCTACCTAAGCGAAGATAGTGCATGTATTAATATTAGAAAATCATTAATTTGATACTGATGTTGATGCTTTAACCGCAAGAAAAATAAATATATGTATTGATTGCGTTTGTAATGAGAATACTTGTATAACTATGTCAAATCAACAATATAAATTTGCAAAAACAAAGTTTTTGTTTATTCGGTTTATGAATATATCTAATACTAGTTCAAGTAAAATACCATATAAATCTATGTCTGTTTACGGTGAGTACAGCCCCTAGGCTATGTGCACTGCGGCCCTTACCGGAACTGTTCTGCCTCATACAACATTCATGATATGCTAGTCGGGTCAACTCTTTGTAGAAAAGTTTCTAGCGATACAGTCGAACCAATTAAAAATTTATAAATTAATACATAATTACTGACGTTGCTAGCGTTTCCAGATTGTACCCTAAGTTAGTAGAGTAACCGGTATCACAGGTTTAAATGCCGAAATGCCGGTATTGAAATTTGCCCCTTATAATTTTGATTTATATCATGTTTCGCCCACGGAACAACATTTTATATATGGATCCTTATGCAAAACCTTATATATTTATATATAGTAAAATCAATACCAACGTAATGAACTTACATTGATAGAACAACGACTGTACTAATGCTCGAGAAATACTCTATGTATAATACTAATGTATTACTAGGAGAATTAGGTTTGTAGTCTCATCTAGCATTAAAGTCACCAATGCTACAATGAATAACATTCACAATTTTTAATACTTAAATATTAATTCTATTTTAAGCAATAAATGTACAAATTGTAATTAATAATCTTTCTAATTATCTGTGTGTGTGTCTTGCAATGCGGATAAACATTCAATAGTTCGCATTCATTACGACACAATTATTGCGGCCGCGGCGGCTCACCCACATGCACGCACACCACACACATATATATACACACACATATATACATACACAGTTACATATATACACAGATACATACTTATATACCGCAAATTGGAAATGAAAATGTCGCCGTGTCGTTTATCTGTTACGGTCTCGCAGGAAATCTGTTGGAAATTAGAAAGCCGTATAGGAAGCGAGCGGGTCGCTGTTGTTGTTTGGCGTTTCGATAATTTAAATATATGAAAATCGAGTGAAAATTCAACCAGCCGGCCATAAAGTAATAAATAGTTTCAAATGACACAGGGCAAAAAGAGAATTTTGTCGGCACGTAATATAACGCCTGCGGGGCCCTCTCTTTTCCTATTTGTTACTGGTAACTGATAAAATTATTTATAAAACTGTTATATTTACGTGGCTTAACACACGATTAGATTAAACGATTAGGTGTAATATATCAAGGAAGGATTAGCACTTACAAATAGCACAAATTCGTATTTTTCTATATATTTATGGCAAGCCAGGACAACAGTTTTCTCATTGTGGACAAAGCACTAACTTGACGAATCCTCTAGAAATATTATTACACATATTACATACAATATAGGCCTAGAAAAACGACCCGTTAAGAAATATGAGTGAGTCAGCTACAATCGGTTTGTTACCACCTATTTCCAAGAAAGAAACAACTAATAGAGTCGCTTAAAACAAATCTCAGACTTCATAACGCGTAATATGCTTATGTAATAAATATGATATTTATAATCATTATTTCAATAAAAAAATTAATGATGTTTATGTACTAAAAATAATATATAAAAAGAAGGTTTGTAATTTAACATGAATATAAATAATAGCGCAAACTAATATAATAACAAAACTAATTACAGTAACATATAACTTTAATTTTGCTTTTTAGGTCATATTTTTTAATAATTTGAGCATGCCTAAAGTTAGTCGTAATACCAATTAATGAATTATTAATAAATTTGAACTCTTGATGGTTAAAAAATGAAAATGGTTACCATTGTTACATTTGTGAAATTGTGTGAATTACTCTAATGTAAGTAACCAAAAACTTAAAAAAACAGAAAATAAATACATTAGCTATAGAACGGCTATGTCGCTCCTGCTGCAAAATGCTAGAAGAATTAACGATTTCGAACCAGCCTACACAGCTTGTATAATAATATTCAAAGCTATGCTTCGTTACAAAATTGAAGCCATAACAGAAGTCACAAAGAACTCTAAATTAAACAATTTTATTGAAAATATAGTGCTGTCTATAGAAGGGTATAGATGGAAAATTCCACCCGCTCATACCAAAATGACGTGTACTGCAAATTCTGTCCGCTGACACTAATATTGAGGTACAATTGCCAAGTCAATGCCGCCAATATTATGGGGAACCACCGCCGGATACCAACTGTTGACCTGGTTGGCGTCGTCGGAAGGAAGGAAGTGTCACTGCCACAACCTCAATAAAAGAGGAGTAAAACTAAATCGTGTTGATATTGTGCGATGTTGAATGGGTGTAGTTGTTGATGTTGTATAAGTGAAGACTATGAGATATATGTGGCTTCTTTTGTGTATGCATTCGTCTGCAGTACTTTACTTAATGTGGTCCTAATCACTTTCTAAGCGATTCGTGATCACTGAATGGTCATGGGTTCATGGATCATTAAGGGTTTCTTGTTACTTGACCGATTGATTAAGTGTATACACAAAGATAGTATACAAAGTTTTACCCTTCTACATGTCTCAAGGGCATATTTCTTGGTCCAAATAATGATTACCTTCTATATTTTTTCCCAACAAGCACACCTTTTTTTGTTCTGTGAAGAGGACATACCTCACAATCACCTCTTGGCGTTAGAGGGATAGATAGTGTCGGATTTACCGCGGATTCTCCCCAGGATGCCTACCGACTAAAACCTAACCTCAGGTTCTGTCGCTCGCAGTTTGCGCAGCTCGGAGGCACTCTAAGCCTCTCACGTCGTCTCACTTCAGTTTGTAGGTCTTGTCTCTTGTCTTGTCAATCCATTATCTGGCGTGTGTCACGTCACGTCACTGTTGCAGACAGTCACTGTACTTCTGCTTCATCACGGTCTGGCAGAACATCACGACGGCCTCCCATTTTAGCTGTTCTCTAGCATCCGGGTTCCTATTTCTCCAAGGTTGGCTTTTCCCAGTTCCAGCCATAGCACGGCTCGCTCACGGTACCATCGCTGGCATTGGTACAAGGTGTGGTCCGGACTAACGGTACCACTGCAGTATCGGCACCCTGCCGTGGCGGACTTCCCTATCCGGTACAGGTATGTTTGAAAAATGCCGTACCACGATAGCAGCTCAGTCGTTCTCCGTGCTTACGATCCAGGGGATGAATTTCTGGGTCCAACCAGCATTCGGGGTTTCCTTCTACCTGAGCTGCCATCTGTCGTCTTGCGTCTGTCTTAGCATATCTGAGGGTCGTTTTGGATGGCCGTGTATATCTCGGTCCTCTCTACTACCAGAAGTTGGCCAGGACTTCTGCTCCATCAGTCGAGATGGCGCGATGTCCCGGGGAATCCAAAGAGCGCTGGTGCGTAACGCCCTCCTCAGTCTATCCACGTTCCTCTGGGTCGATGTTGCGCCAACCCAGACACAGTCTTCTCGTCCGAGCCACCGATGTTTGGAAACAGTCTTTCCAGCGCTGTCTCAGTGCTTACGGCCTTCCTAGATGTATCCCGCACTGGGGCCAAGTGGCTGTTGTTGGCCACCAGGGTTGTTCCTAGGTACTTTAGTTTCCTAGCAATCGGTAACACCCTGGATACCTGCTCTCTTAGTAGGGCAACTTCAGTTTTAGCAAAGATGATAACAAGGCCGTTTCTAGCCATCATCTATGTCGCTTGTCTCGGCTTGGTTGTTATTCCTGCAAAGTCACATCCGCGAGCGCGATGGCCGCTGTGTCCTCGGATAGTTTGATGTGCAGCGCATCGTCGTACGCTAAGTTCCAAACGAGGGGGCTTAGGACTGATCCCTGGAGCACTCTTCCTGTTACTTCATATGACCACACATGAAGTAACAGGACGCGGGCCCCTTCTTCGGCATGTACGAGTCTGTTGGACATTCCCTTTCGGCGCAGGGCCTACATGTTGGTCGCCCAGCCAGGACAGTGTATTGAATGCGGTGGTCATACCCAGAGTGACCATCATGCAGTACCTAGGTCGTCTCCATGTTCATGTCCATGTTGGCTTTCACGACCAGTTCGCGTCTGTTATCGGCCGGTCTTTCCTGAATCCATACCCTCGACTTTGCAGTCCTACTGCAGTTTACAGTGCATCAGTGAGACGGTCGGCGATCAGCTTCTCTAACGTTTTGGCGGTTCCATCAAGTAAGCACAGTGGTCTAGGGTCCGTGAGCGGTTTCCAGGCTTCGCAATCAATACCAACCCGGTTTTCTGCCATCGCCTGGGAAACATGCCATTCTCTAGACAGCGGTTCGCGATTTTTAAGGCTGTCTTTACCGCTTTCTCATTCCATTCGCCTTTGGCTGGTAGTGTCTCCCTGTTGTCCAGGCATGCTCGTGATCTCGATATTGGTCCTGTGATTGGTCTCGGAGAATAGAGGTCAGCCACCACCTCCTTCAGGGACCGTGGCTTCAGGAGCTAGACGGGCGAGCTCCTATTCTCTTCATTACTAGTTTGTGAGAGAAGTCAAACGGATCGTCCGCGACCTCCCTACACAGCTTTCTTCCGCATTCTTTCTGGCTCCACTCGATCGCCCGCCTCTACTCTCCCTCTGCCTTGTGCGGTAGTTGTCCTAGAGGAGGTCGGTGAGGGTGCCAACCGCTCTTGCTCTTTGTGCTATTGTTCCTGTCCGGTTCGGCTCTCTGACCTCGGACTATCACTACCACCAGTGTGTTTTCCTTTTCCCTGGGTTAGTCTGCTTGATTGGGATTGTCCGCAGGCATGCCTCTTAGAATCTCTGGTTCAGTTCCTTCGCCACTTTGTCAGGGTTATCGATTAATTGGTTGTGTGCGTCTTTTAGTATCGCTCTCAGTACTTCGATGTCCATTTATTTGGTTGCCCATATCCCGGTTGTTGGGGTAGATATCGGTCCCATTCTTCTAGTCCACAAAAGAGGTGTGCAGATCAACCGAGACATCTCGGTAGAATTGTGTATCACTTAAACAGTTTCCATATCTGCGGTATTTTCACATTCGACTGTGGATCATTTTCAAGAATATTTTTAATACACGACCTATTAGACTGATTATCCTGAAGTCTGTCACCAAGCATTGCAAGGTGACAGACTTCTTAGGCAGTGAAATGAATACTGATTTCAACCAATCACCCGGTGATGTAGATTGTATAGGACAGTTCCAGCAACGCTTTTAAAGATCGTTTTTCGTTTCACAGTTTTAACATTTCTGCTGGTATTGTCCGAACCATGATTTTGATTTTGATAGCTTAATAGCACGAACTATTTCATCACGTGTTATTATTGGTCATTAAGATACGTTTATGTTTACCTATGGTAGATGTTCAGGTTTTTGATCATGAAATAGTTGTAGCATGTAGTTGTTCCATTCCGCTAACTTATTTCTAAATCGAGCATAGTATTTCCTTGTTTATCATACAAAGTTCCTTTGTTTCTGGTCTTATATTATCCGGCTATTATGTTATTTAGCTTATTTAGCCTCTTGGCTTTCGATCTTTCACATTCCTCGGGGAGGTTGAGCGATTTCGCTTCCCTGATTTTATTGATCTTAAATTTTATTTATTTACCGTGATCTTTATTCTGTTCTGATCTTCGTTCGGCCATTAACTGGTGTATTTTATTAGTCATCCAATTCTTCTCTTTGACTCGAGAATTTGCTTTTAAATGTTTTTCACCTACCACAATACCATTCTTCCATGATATTTCTACCTCTTCACATAATTTGTGCAACTAATTGTTTGGAGACTTATGTTGAATTCTATACGTGTGTTTTCTCTAATACTTTGTCTTTTTAGTGTTTTTAATTTTGTTTTTTGATGTCTGATTCGATCAAAGCTACCACAGGGTTGTGATCAGTTGAGAAAATACGTCTGAATCAGGTTATGTTTTAACTCTCTATATGCACTTTCTAAGTCGTTTCTTTATCAGTATATAATCGATTTGGTTACGTACCATTCTATTGTCGTTATCCGCGATGGATATTCAAATTTACAATCTCTTTTTTGGTAATCTGAAAAATGTGATCTAGTAGGAATTAATTATAAACAAATCTAGTGAAATGACCTTGCAAGAGCGACAAAGAGGTTTTTTGCTGGAGATGCACATATGATTTGTTTTCTAGATTTTTTCTACTTATTCTTAGTGCCTTATTCGCTCATCGGACATTGGTAATCATTATTGCTAAAGAGATTCGGCTGATGCTTTGCCGAACCAATGTTCTAGATTTTCATGCCAGGATGTACACATTCTACCTTCTGCAAAGGAGCATAATGGATCATAATAGGAGTACCTAACGATTGGACGTTGACGACTATAACTTATAACATACTGACCTAAAGAACTATCACTCATTCAACTAATGGACAGAGTATCGATCGAAAGTTACCAAAAGAGCATACTTAATATATATATATATATATATATATATATATATATATATATATATATATATATATATATATAAAAAAATCTTAATGGAATTAGAATCTTAATCAATCATTCTAACAACACTCGACAACAAACAATTTTATTGATTAATTTAATTGATGAAATTCTCGAAAGGTGTAATATAAAATAATAAATGGATAGAAACGTTGTTGAACGATGTGTAGATACACAAGTAAATCAATAGAATTATTTATTTATTGTATAATATTATTAGAATGATTGATTAATATCTGCTTCCATTAAGATCAGAAGCAATTAATAAGTAAAAATCACGGAATATCGGATATATATTAAGTAAGCCAATAACATACTAGTCTCTCAGATAACTAATTGTATGTTCTAGTGTTTATTTTAAAGAAACATTCTTTTATTTTAGATACAATAATCAACCATATGCAACTAAAGTTACTAAATTAATTGGTCGGTGTTCTGCGACAAACCGGTTCGGCTAGACACCTGTAGAGATTATTGATAGTCCACTTTGACGATTTAAAATTTATAATTTTAACACTCGTCGCCTGACTATTTTGTCAAAATTATTGAATGCATTCAATAAATACTCTTACTACTTATCACGGCAATTATTTGTGTACGAAAATAAAAACCGAGCCGCGTCAGAAGACACCTATAAAATAAAGCAGATATTTTTGCATTGTATATTGATAAACACGTATTTACATTAACGTATTATAGCATGGTATCTTCATGGATATTGATTCCTCACCGGAGGAAAAGAAATATAGCTCTTAAATGTAGTTGTTCAATTAAGAGATTAATCTAAACTGCTGAATTATTAATAGCTCTGGATAGTTGGTTGTCTTATTGTAAATATTAGGTCTTGCATGCTTGTCTATGGTCCTCTTACCTCTACTAGAGTCACACATTTACTTTGCATGTTATTTTCAAATGAAAATTGTTTACCAGGAAAGTATTTTTATTATGCAATTTTTTTTTAATACTCAAATTGCCTTTATCTAATTTTCATAAATAATCAATCTTCATTTTTCTATTTTTAATTTTCAATGATTATATTTAAATGAAAACTAAAATTGATTTGTTTCATAATAATGGTACGTTTATCCAAAAAATAATAATTTGTTGGTATCATTTTATTTTAATTATACACACCTTTAATTTTAAAGATGTTGTATAAATGTAAATTTAAACCCAGCTCAGTGAGTATAGGGAACTAAACTAATTTCCACGAACCATCTTTTATAGAGGTCAAAGGTTTTCTTTGAAGTCAATGTAAAAATACTCAGTAATTAAAATTCCTTTGAGCTTACCAATAAAAACACTCTTGGGATGACAGCCCTATAAAAATAAGTGTTTTTTGTTGTTGTAAATTTGAATGACAAATGTATATAGCGGTAAAAGATGTGAAACTACATCTACGAGTTCTAACTTATTAAGAATTTGTTCGAACAGTGATGTGTTGCCAGATATTTATTAGCTATCTCCTAATTGATTTCATTAACATTCATATTATTATCTTTATTTCTATACCTACCTCGAATGCTTCTCATGTTTTCAATGATACCTATTTATGGGCTTTTTCAATTGTCTTCGTCGTCTAGTAAAAATGGAACATTGAGAAGCTAAAACCTTTTGGTTCTAATAATATTTATATTAATAAATGTCTCTATTAGTTAATATGGTACTTAGATATATAATGAGCGATGATTGTTCGATTTAAATGAACTGAAGGTCTGCAGCTCCCAGTAGCTCAACTGTAGACTTCACTTGTGTGGGACTTTTGTGCAATCACACCTATCATCCTACATCTATCCCACAGTTGTGAAAAACTGTAGAATGGAATTTGGAGGGTTTACGCATAGCTTGCGTATGTCTAGGGTGCCAACCATACCTAGTCTATCGGATGTGACTACGGGACATTCACAGAGCACATTAACCGCTGTCTCCTCCTGTTGCCTGCATCCTCGACAACGTATTCCCTGCTGTTGAGGTGCCTATTTAGCGTACAATGACTCGTTACAATTCCAGAAAGTTTTCTTAAGTCAACTCTCGAAAGACGTGCAAAAATATGCCAGTGCAGTAGTCGGGCCTGGTATGAAGTTTCTTGCTTGTTGACACGTCGCAAGCCTTCGCCATCTGCTTTTTTGTGAGTTTTGAGAACCTATTCGTTTATGAGGCATGATCATTGTTTGGCCGGGAATGGTTTAGGGCCGAGGAAGGTGCGTGCGAGCTCATCGGAAATTGCAATTCCCTAATGCCCCTTGACCTATTGGAGATTTAACCGATTGCGAATGGCAACTGAATCCAAAGCGTGGTAGCATTCGGATATAAGTCTGTCCGTGTAGATATACAGCACACTCTCGTTATATAAAGGAGGGGCGTGCGCTAGGTGGTAAGAAACGTTCACTATACCTGATCTGACCCGGTATGACGGTATCATCAATGCCTCCCGAAGGTTGAGACAGAACGTTGGCTTAGCTACGCCCGCTTTTCACTCTCACGTCAAAAAACCGTTTTCGATATTTGTATTCTACTCTTCCGGCTAAGTACTTTATACTGCCTATTTTAAATCCTGCTCTGGCGGTGTGTACTCAATATTCCGTATTTGTAACTCAGGGATGAAAAATGACCATGTCTCACATGTTATAGTAATGGTAAGGCTATTTTGTTCGACAAAATAGGTACCGATGATGCCGAATTTTCCTATCCCACACCAAACTGTAGGGTCATCAGCTTTTCTCATGAAGGTGGGGATTTTCCGTAGCCCAATACCGACAATTTTGTTTGTTCGTGACCCCATTAAGATGGTAATGGGTCTCATCACTCATTGTCGCTATAATGTGAAATGGTAGGAGCCAAGGAATGCAACGCTACCTAGCACACACCCTTCCTTTCTATAAGGAGAGAATAATACGGCTCCCAAAACCACTTGGTTCCCGTGCCCCATCCTGTATATCCTTGCACTTTCGATTTTTCGGGCAGCGCTTCTTCTACACAACGGGTAATTGCAAGCACCACTGTTTGCTGTACTGTACTAAAGCTCCCCGTGTTGGTAGAAATTTGCAATTTTAGTTGGTCGGAGTGTACTCCATGGCTGGAGCTTTTAGAATTGTTTGAGCCATCCATATACAGATATATCGAAATTAGTTGGGACGTGAGAATGTTTGTGGTTTTGAGAACAGATAAGGAAGTGCCTATTAAATAGGTAGATCGACATAATTTTCTCAGATCGCAGATTCAAAAGGGGACTGGTTTTACACGTCCTTATTAAAAATCTGCATGTTTGTCTATACTACCTTGGTGGAGGGTATCACCTCCATAGATCTACCGCCTGCCGTATGGTGGCTGCCTTCATCGCCATACCCCAAGGAATATATCTAAGGATTGGAGACTTAGCATTGCTTCCATCGCTGCGGCAGCACTTGTTCGCATAGCACAAGTTACACACAGTGTTGAGACTTTGTCTTTGTTCTGAGAGGAGGTCCGATGCTTACAGGAAACCACTAATGTATATATATATATATATATATATATATATATATATATATATATATATATATAAAAGTATTGAGCATTAGCCACATAAGATTATTCTGTTCTCTTTACTGTTGAAATTAATCGTATCCGTTTTTTTAATCAATTTTGTAAATTAAATATAAAATTCCCCATTGGTTTTAAAATGCTCTTTTTTAGGAACCTCTGGTATTAGTCGGACTGCCTTTCCAACCACAGTTTGAAGCATAGCGACGTTAGCGATCAATTTTTTATCCAACTCCTAGAGGATCTACAATCTGCCCAGAGGCTATAAGTGTTTTTTGTGACAGGAAAATTATGGCAGGTAGGGAATCACTTCTGTAAGTGATCTCCTTTAATAAGTAATCTAAATCGTAAATCTAGAGCTTAACTGTTCATGTACTAAAGTCTAAACTTATCTGGTCCCTATTATCAAGTCCGATGGTTGCAGACGCACTGCATTGGCTTCACGCGCATTTAACTGATTGGCCAACACATTAGGATGCACTGACACTCACTCTCTCACTGTATTTCATGCTGAATCGATGTATCACCTCCTTGACAACAATCTCAAAGCTATCACACATCCAGCGGATGGCGTGTCTTGCCATCACCGGCGCTATGAGAACAACGCCAACAGCAGCTCTAGAAGCACTGTTATGTCTACAACCACTCGACCTTCTTATAAGGGAGACTGCAGTAAAAACAGCATTAAGGCTATCTTCACTCAACCTGTGGCATGATAAAGGTAGAATCATTGGATACAGGAGCATACTGAGTGAAGCTATCAAACTAGACCCCCTCATAGAAGGTAAGTGCGACAGAATTCTACCCAAATACAATTTTGTCAAACACTTTCAGACCATCATCACAATGGATGGTATCCCACAAGGCGCCAACATAACCATGTATACTGATGGATCCAAAACTAAGACGAGAGCTGGCTATGGAATATTCTCACCAGAACTCGATCTCAAGATAAGTGCACCACTTGGAAGACTCACGTCAGTCTTCCAAGCGGAATAAACAGGAATACTAAAGTGTGTTCAAATTTTAGCTGAACGGAATATTAAGGATAAACATATCCAAATACTCACCGACAGCAAAGCAGCTCTAAATGCACTAAATGCCAACACATTTGGGTCGAAAGAGTTATATTCATGTCTACACAGCCTGGAGGAGCTAGCTAAATATAACAAACTAGAACTCTGCTGGATAAAAGGACATAGTGGCATCAAGGGGAACGAAATAGCAGATGAACTTGCCAGTAAGGGATCCTCACATCCTCTAACAACCCAAGAGGGAGAAATACTTTCTGCAGGTACTCTGAAAAAAATAATAGAGCATAGGACACATGCTCTACACAAGGTAAGATGGCGAGAAACGCCGGGCTGCAAACAATCAAAGGTAGCAATTAGGCAACCTTGTAAAATTGCAGCCACGGCCCGCCTTAACTTATCTAGGACTGAAATGAAAATCTGAAATTATTGACTAACATCCTAACCGGCCACTGCCGGCTAAACAAACACCTACACACGATGGGTCTGGTAAACAGCCCGTTATGTAGAGGGTGCAATGAAGAACTAGAAACAGCAGAGCATGTAATATGCCTCTGCCCAGCGCTAGTAAACACCAGGCATCTAATACTAGGGGAGTACTGGCCTAGTATGGTCAGCATTGGCAGCTCCTCACCCGCCAGAGTTTTGCGGCTTGCACGCAAAATTGACTGGTGGGACGAGTGAGCAGCCTTAAAAAGTGTCTGTAGCTTTGCTACCCTCCAGCCAACTATCCAGAACTATCCTTGACGGGTTCCAGAGGGATGTCATGCTGAATCAGTTCATTGGGTACGTAATAAGGCGCGTCAACTATAGTACGAAATACCTTCTTTTGGAACCTTTGCAGGATGTTAATGTTGGAAATACTAGCAGTACCCCACAGCTGAATTCCATATGTCTATACAGCTTGAGGGTGGACTCGTACAGTAATACTTAGTTATCAAGGATAATTTTGATTTGCGGCCAATAAGCCAATACATGTGACTTATGGACATAAACTAAGCTGCTTACTGTTTGGTGAATATATGTAAGGCGTCGGTCTAAATGCATGCCGAGATACTTAGCATCTGCGACTTGTGGAACTGACAGTTGTTAATTTTCAAAGGAGGCCCAAGCGCACTTCCTTGCGGAACGTCTAATTGTATGGGATATAAGTATATTCATTGCCATGCCTCACTAGGAAGTGTCTGGCTGTTAAGTATGATTTAAGGAATTGGTAGTGGGGATGCGGTGTTTGTTTAGTTTAACATGTAAGCTGCAGAGCAGTATCTTTTGGCATTTAGGTCTTTATTAATTTGGTTGACTAATCTATGTACTCGCTCTATTGTTTCATGATTAATGCGGAATCCAAACTGATGGTATGGGATTATTTTCCTTTCTGCTATTATTACGTTTTTTGCGTATAGCTTCTCCAGGACTTTGGAGAGCATTGGTAATAAACTTATTAGCCTATAGGAGGAGACATCTTCTGGCCTGTTTCCAGGTTTATGGATCATGATGATTTGAGCAGCTTTCCAGGTGCTGGCTAAGTAGTTTGATCTCAGTATTGCATCGAATGTGAAAGTTGGTAGTTTGTAGCATTTTGCAGACAGTTCTTGTAATATTTTACTAGAAATTTGATCAAATCCTGGTACTTTTTTGATGTTATTTCTTTCATTATAACTTGTTTTATTTCTATAGTTTTGAATATACAGTGAGGCAAATCCATTTGAATGGGACCTCTAGGAAACTCGTTATCTCGTGTTCCTACTCGATGGGCAGTTCAGATGGGAATGGTTTGAACACTTTTTCCAGGTGTTTTGAGAAGGCTTTAGCTTTTTCTTTGTCGTTTCTGGCCCAAGTATTATCCTCATTTTTGATTGCAGGATTGTGTTGTTGTGGTCTTTTTAGCCTTCTTGTAACTTTTCAGAGTTAGTACTCCGTGGCTTCTGTTGTAAGGCTTTGTAAATATTTCTGAATCCCTTGGTTCTGTTCTTCTTATATTAAGTCTTTCAGTGCTTTAGTGGCTTTATTTAACTTTCTTTTATTTTCTTCAGTTCTGGTTTGCTGCTATTTTTTACGTAGATGTCTTTTTTCCGCAATTTTATCTTTTACACCCGGTGGTATTTCTCTTTTCCCTTGTGATGTATCATATTTAGGCGCGGCAAACCATGCAGCCTCTTGTATATTCTTTGTTAGGTATTCCACCACTATTTCTATGTCTACTTCGGTCTTTAGTGGATGATCTAGTGAGATTAAATAGTCTAAATTTTCTCCTAAATGCATCCCAATCTGTTTTATTATTGTGCAGAGAGGATTGTTTTTCTATATTCAGGATCTACGAATGAACTATTAGCATTACTATTTATTTATTACTAGTCAAAGCAGCTTTCGGCCTTACATTTCGTAGTGTCAATTCCTTTAGTGATGCAGAATTCTATGACTATTTGTATTTATTTATTTTCTTTAATTTACTGTTTAAATTTCTATTTCTTGATGTTCTTCATTACAAAAATTAATACTATTCTGACCCACTTTAAATGTTTCCCATGTTTCCCTATTTACTTCTCTTTCCTGCGTTGTGAGGATCTGTGTTTTAGGATTTATTAGTCTATTTGCTAGGAACCTACATATATTTTTTAAGTACATACACAATACAAAAATATGAGTTTTACTATTTATTTATTATTTAATTATAAAATAAGACATATAATTATAAATATAAATTAACCTCCACCAAAACCCGTAGTCGCTTTCTCTCTCTAAAGTTGCTATTAATCGGAATTCCCTTTTTCGTGTCATGGATATTTTGAAAATAAGATGTCCGAGAAATATTTACTTCTGTTAATTACTAGGTTACAGTAATTGATACAGGAAATTCAGCTGAAACAAAAAATAATCAATCAGGACATTGTTAAATCCGGTCGTAACATACGTAACATCTTGCTTGATTGGTCATAACCAGTGATGGGCACACTGGATCAAAGACAATCGAACTATCGATAGTCTGATAGTTTCGCAAGTAGCGATGTTCTCTGTTAAAAACCCATTGAAAAACTATCGAGAACTAAAACCTCTAGATTGGATAAATAGGGAAACGTACATTATGGACTACATTTCCACCTTAACTAAGAGTTAGAGTGCTCGTGAAAATTTTGTCGATAGTATCGAATTATCGAAACTTTTTACTATAGAGTTTCGCCAGTGGAACATGGTACATAGTTAACAGACTATCGACTGCTCGTGGTTAATATTTATTGTACAAATAGTGGCCATCACATATGATATATATATATATATATATATATATATATATATATATATATATATATATATATAATCAATCTTTATTTGACTATCGGCCCATACCATGGGTCTTTCTTCATATGATATATTATGTAAAATATTGCATTCGGATCAAAAATCGGACATTTCTAAAACTTAATGAAAACCTTAAAACTTATAGGGTAAATCGTCACTCATACTTTAAATAGGATTTTCATATATAAACTCATACCAGTGGACCAATATCTTGATTGTGGAACTAAAATTGATCTACCTCTTAAAAAACTATGAATTTTTAGAGGATCAAGATCTAACTTACGAAATTAGTCGATACGATTTTTATTTAAATTTTTGAATTGCAATTGTGAATAGACCCACAATAAGAGTGATAGTGGTAACGTAGCCCAAATCCAGAAATTTTCAATTGGGCAGTAATGTTATGGGATACTTACGATAGAGTTAATTACCTATGTTCTGCTGCTGTAAACGTTTGAATTATTACACATGTGTAAAATTTCGCTTGCCAGTATATTACCAGGTTACCACTACCACAACAATGAGAATGGCCCTTAACGGATATAAAATCAAGCACATGCTCAGACCAAGAATTTAATAACCAACTCTATCTTTCTCAGAATGTCATATCAGATTTACAAGTCCTTTTTTGATCGATTATGTAAAATATTTAACATACAATTGTTATAAATTGTATGTTTTACTATCCGTCACTTATAAATAAATCTTTCAATGCATACGTACCATTTTGCCAATTTGGGCTCCACACATTTATCGGTAACTATATCGTACGATAATCCCGATGGACATTGTACGATTTCTGTAACGCTGTTTCTGCAAATCGCTACATGACTGCAATCGTTGTTTAGCCGGAACAGTGTTCCAGGTTGACACGATACTGCAGGATTTACAACAGCTGTGGATGAAAAATTAAATGTATTTTAGAAAAACAAATAACGTTAGCGAAAGGTTTATAACTGTACCTTCCGGTAGTAAATTATTATTCGATCTACGTGTTGGATAAAAAATATACGGCTCCCTGCTGCAGTCAACTCTATACTGTAAATCGCATACCCCAATAACCTGCAAGTAAACATTTTATTGATCTTTGTTTGCTATGAAATGTAAATGGTTCTTATTACTTTCCGAATGCAATTGTTGTGTAAAAGAAAAGTATTGTGATTGCTAATCATTCAAAATGTTTCAAATTTCATGAGTAATATAACCGAAATAGAATATTTTTTTAAATTAAATTAAATAATGATCTTTTGTAACCAGAACTAAACGTGTAGTATGATTCTGGTATCTTTGAATGTCTACCTCTGAAAAACTGTGAAGTGTGATTCGTGAAAATTTGCTCCCCAGTGCAGTAGGAGACTCTCCGCGGCGAGGGACCTTATACTCAGGCTAACAAACACAACGAATGTCACACGCGGAAAGCCAATGCAGATGCAATTCAGCTCAGGACGCTATATGAAAGGTTACTGGGTAAAATAGATACAACATTGGAAATCCTCCGAGATACCAAACTAAGACTGAGAGAAGCCTTCAAGCCTCTGATTATATATGAAAGATAATCGCGGAGGAGTTTTCTGAAGAAACCTTGACAGTAGAACTGGTCAAGGGAACGGAGATGATACCCTTCCCGGACATCCCCGTAATAAAAATGATGGGCGAGACTTCGGAATCGTTAGCGAAGGTAAGAAGACCGGGCAAGTCATCCGGGATCTCGCTGGACGTGACATATCGGATGGAGGCATAACTACCATAATAAGAACCACAGTTCTGAGCATAATAACGCGGAGGAAATAGTTGAAGAAATCGCAAGTGGAAGCGACAATTTCAGCAATTGCCCATGTTGAAGATTAGAGCAACGTTATTACTACATTCTTGAAAAAAATATTTCATGATTTTAACAAACACGAAAACACGGACAGATAATTTAAATATATTATTTAATGCACCTCTTACCAACACAGCGCGTTTTTCAATTGCAGGCCTTAAGAGGATAGAAATTAGAACTCGCTTGAATTTGGAAACTTTGTATGCAATTATTTTTTCTAAATACGCATTTTAAAAAATGATATACATTTGAATTATATATATTTTTTGTAATATTTTATGAATGATTAATGTATTGAATTAAAATACTTAATATTAAATTAAATAAATGAGTTAAAAACACCATGAATATTGGATTCAATCTATTGTCATGAATTTCTTATTTTTATCCGGATATCCGGATATATCCGAATATTTTGAATTCTCTGTATTACATATCCGGATATTCATTAATGTCGGATAATTGGAAACCCTACTAAGGAGGGACAGACTTACGCTGACCTACTCCGGAGCGTCCGATAATTTGACCACGACAACAATAATGTGGTCCGTATGGAGAAAAAAGAAACCTCTGGATAAAAGTAAAAGCTAACAGGGAGAGAGCAGACGCAGTGTGCCCCGCGATCGCGAACAAAGCACCCGGAACAAAAGCAAGTATCAGACGCCCGGGTGTCACGCTACACCTAAGGGACCTAGACTTCCTGACCTCCAAGCAAGAGGTAGAGGAGGCCATTAAGAGAGTGACGTCTGGCTATACGAAACCCTACCGCGTGGGCACAACCAGATCGTCCAGTAATAGTACACAGTTGGTCATAGTGATTACGACAGAACGGGATGCAGAGGTCCTGCTGGCAACCAAAATGCGGGTTGGCCTGGTACAATACAAGGCCGCCAGGTGGGAAGAAGTCTAGAGCTGGAGGGACGGACACCGTCTGGACACATGCACTGGAATCGACTGGAGAAAGCTGTGTCTCAGATGTGAAGGAGGGGCACTAGGCCCGTAGTAGCAAGCATCCCACGCCATACTGTACCCTCTGCCAGGAGAGCCTCAGACAGCTTACGGTGTACATCCTCCCAAAATGACTGCATGCGAACGTCGGCAGGGGCAGGACAGCCCACCAACTACTACTCTCCTCTGCGTCGGATAGTGGGACACACGTAACAATTTCCGGAGAACCAAACATCAACAAAGTCGACAACTCGTAGGTAACAGATAGGGGACGTAATCATGAAGTTCCTAGGCAGTCGTCATGGCCATATTAAATCCTATAGCTGACGCACGAAGGGCACCACATGGGCCATAATCTGGGACGTCACAATAGTTGCGTGCTACACGTCATCCAATCGTGGCAGGGAGCACGTAAAGGAGTGAAACAATTAGGACCATAGGCGGACAGATCGTCGTGGCTGGCGACCTCAAAGCCAAAGCTGCACAATAGGAATCACCGACACGAGGGGGTAACTAAACATCGACCTAGCAACCGCACTCGGTCTCAGAGTTTGCAACGCTGACAGAACGCCGACTTTCACTAGCAGGAACTCGGCGTTCCATATTGGCACCACGCTGGGTCAACGCGGCTAGTGAGGCGAGTGCACAGATGGCAAGTTCTGAGGAGTAAACACTGAGCGACCACTACTACATTACCTACTGTATTAAACCAGGCAGAGTCGCTCAGACACAACACCCCAACCTAAGGTAGGCGATCGAGGCCATCGATTCAGATTAACTAAACAGGTATACAGAAAACCACACCAGACTCAAGCACTACCAGCGCAACGCAGATGGTGGGCAACCTGGCCTTCAGCCTGCTGGCAGCATGTGACAAGGTAATATCGACAAAAGACACCACCAGTGGTTGAAGCAGGAATATCTACTGGCGGTGCCAGGATGTGTCGGAGCGACGGAACCAAGTTAGCAATGCGAGAAGAAAAGTGCAATGAGCCAGAACAGCAGCAGCCCTGGCCGAGCTGGTCCAGCAGTAATACCGTGAGAAAAGTCTAAAATACAGGCGGGCCAATGAGAAAATGAGGTGCTCGACAGATCTGTGCAGGGAGGTGAGAATGGCCCATGGGGCCTACCCTACAAGATCATAATGAAGATGATCGGATCACATCCACCTGGGCTAGAATCCGAAGTGCCCGGAGGATTTAGGTCGGCGCTTTTTCCAGCCAATGTATCCACGAGACAGACAGGAGGACAAGAGGATGATCTACCAGGAGCACAGGAGAAGACGGTGACTAACTGGGAAGAGGAAGAGGTGATCGTAGCAATAACCAGATTACAAAAGGGAAAGGCGCCTGGACCTGATGGAATAACAAACATGGCTCTACAGAAGACCGCACCAGTGATAGCTAGGGAAATAACTAGCATTGCCAACAAGTGCCTGGAGGAGGACACCTTCCCCACCAGGTGGAAGTTGCTCGCCTGGTGATTATACCTAAGCAGTAGACACCGCCGAAAGGACTTGGATCATACCGCCCCCTCTGATTTTTGGACGGAACAGCCAAAATAGTAGAGCACCTGATCGCGGCCTGAATAGTGGAGACCCTTGAGGGTACTGGAAGGCTACACAAAAACCATCCTGGAAGTGACCAACGCTTGTAATACACTGCCATGGGTGGCCATTACAGCGACGCTCAAGCGCAAAATGATAACCAAGGCTCTGCGAATCATCGTAGGGTTATATGTATGTAAGGAAATAGGTCACGAAGGGCCAACAGGGACGAACAGATACGCAGAGAGGGGATAAGTGGCACAGGGCTCCGTCATTGACCCCCTCCAATGAAACATAGCGTTTGATGATGGGCTGCGTTTGAGACTACCACCGGATGTAATATCGATCGCATTTGCGGACGACTTAGCCAGAGTCGCCTTAGAACCGAAACTAACAGATACATAGACAAAGCTGAGACTTACAGTACACGAGGTGGCAAATTGGTTGGGGGACATTGGACTCGCCGTCGCTGCAAACAAGACTGAAATAGCGCAGTTGTTCACCAAAAGGTCCAATAACAGAGGAACAACAGGTAACACGATACTAAAGTTTGGTAGCGTACATAAATTCACAAGGGAAATCAAGTGTCTGGGCACCAAACTTGAGGCCAACAAAAGCAACACGGCTCAGGTACTTGAAACAACCAAGAGAGCAGCTCGCAAGGAAGCTGCATTGGCGCGGCTGATGCCGAACATTTGTCGACCGGGTGGAACGTGCCCAACTACTATACGCGGCACCTGCCTGGGCTGATGCCACGAAAATCAAGAGGAATTCAGACAAGCTAAGAAGAACGTTACACACGGTGGCTCTTAAAATTACTAGAGCTTACAAGACCATATCCGCGGACGTGGTAGAAGTTCTGGCGAAGTCCATACCAGCGGATCTACTTATAGAAGAGCGATCGGAGATCTAAAAAAGCATGAAAAGGGGCACTGCCCCGAAAGATGCAGTGAAGGGGACTAAGACACGTACAATGACGGAGTGGCAAAGACAATGGGACATGACGGACAAAGCGACCTGGATTAACAGTTTTGTCCCCAGCTGGAGGCGCTTATTTACAGGAGACACGAGCAAGTAGTCCAATGACGGACACCGGTGCTGTCACAGTACACGTCGTCTTTCAATCCTGCCTGCACCGCATATGCAAAGCAACGACACCGAGATGTCGGTACTGCGACCGAGTGGACGATCTGGAACACACTCTGTACAACTGCCACCGGTGCCACCGGAATCGAGCAAACCTGGGGCTGGAGCTGGGGATAAACCAACCGACGCCGAGACAGTTGGGCTCGCTCATGATAGAGACAGACGAGATCTAGAGGGCCGTTGCCAGGTTCGCAGAGCAAGAAATGTGGCAGAAATTCCAACACGATCTGCAGATATGACAAAGTAAGACATACAAGGCTGGGCAAGAGAGAAGAATTATCGGCTGACTTAAGACAGTACAAGGGTGCTTAGTATGCCTAGTGACTGGCAAGCCAAAGAACGTGAGTGTTGGGATAACCGGTAGGCGCACCGGATAGAACGCGGGGTGAATCAGACACTACCCATACCTGCCACCTAGCGATAGTCCGAATGCATAGGTGTCTTTCGAAGATTCCACCTCGCACCACAAAAAAATACGATACTCTAATCCAATGATTCATAACCGGTGCTCCACGGAATTCTGGTGCTCCGCGAGCTTGTTCCGCCAAATTATGAAATTTAATGCTGGCTCATCTACTGATGTGTCAGCACATTTGCACAGTGAAGTCGTGTGCTCATCCTGAAACGGCTCTCAAGTACTTGATCGAGAGCCGTCGCTCGGTCAATAGGCACTTCCCCTTGTTATGTAATAATCAGCTTAATTTTTAATAAAAATCTCTATCTTTTTTGATTTGATTTGATTTTGGTGCTCCGCAAATATTTCTTATGATCAAAAGTGCTCCCTGTTTTCAAAGAATTAAATATTTTTACAATAGAATTAAATATGGCTCGGTTGTATAAAGGTAAGATAACTATAACTCGTGATTAAATTGTTAGATGTTTCATTAATTGTTGTTAACTTTCAATTTCATAGCCTCTATGCTCTGTTTATATATGACAAAGTCGCATTATGAGTCAAAGTTGACAAAAGTGACAATTGAAACAATCAGTGTTTGAAATTAACTCGAGTCTACTTTATACAACCGAGCCTATATATTTTAATATACTTTATGATGGTGCTTTCATGTTTCAACGTTACACGTTATGGACATGCATTTAGCGCGGGATATATCACACCTTTTAAAATACAGTCTTACATGTAGAAAATATGCAGTACTTACATCGTTAAATAAATACCCAGTAGGACATTGATATTTCGCTACTATCTTTCCATCGATGCAAGTAAAGTAATTCACACAATCATCCTTATTTCTGAAAGTTCCTTGTGATAAAGGACACGCCTTGCTCTGTCTAATAGTTTCAGGAACTGTACCTATAAATAGTATATGCTAATAATAATAATAATAATAGTAATGTACATGTTATATCGGTGGATGAGGTGCGGGTAAATGCCCATATATGTGACTAGAGTAAACAGAATCGACGAAGTTATTTCCAGTAAAATAATCATATTACTTTGACATACTAATGTATAAATTAACTATTATTTTTTTAGAAAAACAATTTATACTAGATGAGACTTAACTCACAATGGTAAGACAGATCCCAAAAATATCTACTAAACGTTTTTGATCACCGAGATAATTTACATTTGATAACTTAATTATTTCAGGTCATACCAGGATAGTAACATTTTAAAATAAAATTAGGCACCTTAAGACTTACGTGAATTAATCCTCAGCTGAGTTGCACTAACAATATTAAAAAGATCGACATTTAGATCTGTATATTCACATTTGTATATATAAATATGTTTCAAATTAGCTAAATAATGTATAAATGTTTTTAATGAAAATGACATGAGTATTAATTTAAAATAAATTTATTTGTTATATTTTTATTAAAAAAAAGTTTGGCAATAACAATTGTAAATCGTTATAGACGTGCTTGCTACTTTAGCCGTTAAAAAACTTAATATGAAAAACAACTTGACAGCCGTAATAGGCAAAGTGAGGGTCGCACCCGTTAAGGGGTTTCGCATATGATATTAGGGTTTGCTACAAATCTGGAAAATTGTAAGTTGTAACTGATCTTTAACAATTTATTTGAATTTATATCACCTATAGGAGTGTTCACCCTTTTAGCTTCCCCAAAACAACGTAGAATAGAAGTATGTTTATGAAATTATGTTTAATTTATTCATGACTTTATAGAGATACTCCAAGTCTCCGGCATTCGCGGCCGTTACGATACCACCTACACTACGGAGGATATACGAGATGTTCGTGATAACCCAATGAATCACACTTATTCGAAGAAATATCCCCGATGGTCCGTAGGTTTACAGATTATGCTCGAGGAGCCCACGAAGTGTGACTAATCAGATGGTGAAATTTTGAATGGGTATTTTCGAAAGAATCGTAATGTAGCCACCGAATAGTTAAAGTTATTTCCATATTTAAGGAAATAATTGGATATATAATATTTAATTAGCTCAAACATGCTAGTGGGACTCGAACCGACGTCAGCTTGCAAATGTAGCTGCTTTCATATAGCGATGTAATGTATAATATGTATAATTCATGATGAAGCGAGGGATATTTCTCTCTGCAAAATTATATCACAAAAAAGTCGGGTAAAGAGACCTATTAAAAAGTGGTATTGCATTGAAACTTAATTATGTGAAAATTAGCTAAAGATATTGATTACTTATTGTTTTATTAATAAACTAATTACTTGGTAAGAAAAACAAATTATTAATACATAAATTAATATTTTAATTCAAATAACTTGATATGAATATGTATTACTATCAACTGTGCCTATTTTAAATTTAACTTAAACTTATTTTTGCCTTTAAATTACTACTTTTCTTATGATCACTTAATACATACGATGTTGATAGACCGTCATCTATAATTTAAGAAACAGGTCGCCCAATGAGATCAAATGTTTGGCCACCCCTGATAGCAACCTAAATTTAGTTCAATCACAAACCGACATAATTTCACTTAAAGAAATTAAATTTGGAACTATGAAAACTCGAATACTTCTGAACTTACTCTTAGTAAAATTAAATTAGTAATTAATTTTAATTTTAAACAAAAACTACAATCTTTATAGGGCTATCAGCCGCAAGGCTTTTCCGCCGGTCAAGCGTGAGGCTCAGAGGAGTTTAATCACCAGGTATTTACCCATTGGGTTCGAAATCAGGCTCGCCAATGCTCAGTGCCAGATGACCGACGTCTCTAACTACTCGGCCACTGAGCTGAGTCTGATTATAATATTTTTACAAAAAAGATATAAATATTTTGATCATATTATATGGCCTCACACAGTAGTATGTATTTCATTAATACATACTTTTGGGTAGCTCTTTAGATATAAATAAATTGACATAGTTACATAATTAGTAATTGTATCCTTCACTATAAATTAAGGTTAGACTAAACTTGGCCTAGTACGTATAACATTAATTTATATTGCGTGTAATAGAACCTAAATGGTCTATAGTAATATTATTAAAACATTACTCAACTTATTATACTTTTACAAGTAGCAATTTTCAAAAGTACGTTACAGTTAATGATAGGTAGTTACCCATTATATATTATAGGGCAATTTATGTCTAGTAGCTATTAAAGTTCTCATGCTTACACATGTTTCAATGTGCGTGAAATTATTCTTACCTTTATTTGTCTGTGGTTTATCCTTGGCCTGTACGCATGCCATTTCATTTGAGTAATCGCAGTATCCTTTATTTGCGTTAAAATACAATCCTTCTGGACAATCCTGCTCTATAACGACGTCATCCCAACAATTCACGTACTTATTGCACTCTGTTCCGGCGAATTGGCCACGTTCTTGTAAGCACAGTTTGCGTAATTGAGGATTTACTGTAATAATGATGAGACAGACCATTTAGGTAAATTGGTATTTATCTGACAAAAAAGTCTCAAAAACAAACTAAAATTAGTTTATATGTTATTTTTAACTATTGCTGAATATATTTAACCGAAAATATACAGCTCTCACAATAAATTAAAAAAACCGTATATATAGTAACTGTCCCAACAAATAAACTAGAAGATAAACAATTTTACGTACTGTAGACGAGTCAGGGATAGTCATTATGTAAGCGTATAGTTACAATTACATATTTTCGTTCACGTTTTATTTTATTATATACTTATATAATATCTCTAATATTAATAAACACTTAAATTCATGTTCATGTTTATTATGAATTTAATTTCTTTTACCGCCCAACTGGAAATATCGCTTTATATCTTTACTTGATATTCCTAGAAGATGTACATTCGTGAATATTATAGAAGTAATGTGTAACTAGTAGTTCTTTTTATAACATACAAATTGATGCCTACATATTACAATTATCGGAAAATGCTACATATTCTATAAATAATAATAATATGCATTTATAAAAAAAAATATATGCCTTTTTGTGTAAGTCCTGCTTCGTGATTGTTTAATCTCGATAACAAGTGGGGAGTTTTTTATGTTTTATGGCTAGGTATGGCCATGAAAACAATACGATATCGCGACAATTTTCTTATCTCAAGAGACATTTTATAGTGTCATCTCAATCATCTCATGAATCTCAAGTATGTTCCAATCCCTTAACATTTGTCAGTTTAAATAGACGTAAATGAGTGATTTATAACTTGAATATAGAAGTCTTGTGAAATTGTTACCGAAAGAAGGCAGTAACCTGCAGAATATTCATGGTGATATACTAGAGATGGACACACCTCCCACAAAATAAGAGTCCATACAACGGGTTCATAGGGACTCTCCAGCAAACAAGAAGGCGCAGTCGCAATTGCCTGCGCGAAAAGTTATAGGCACAGTTTTCTGGAATGCTGAGGGGATTCTCTTATTGGGCATATGACAAAAGGGACTACAATAACGGGAAATTTCAACAATGATACAATTAGGAACTTAGCTATACAAAAAATTACACGTCACTAAATCCTGGGAGTGCATAAAGTACGAATTTTTCAAGAAGTAGTCAATGAATGTGGCTTCAAGGAATTATCATTTTTAATTTACCCCGCTGTGACTATTATCTGTTTCCAAAACTCAAGAAACATTTGTGCTGTTGTCGCTTTTTATTAAATGACGACTGTGGAGTTTTTTTTTTTGAAGACTTAGTGTTATTAGAAAAACGTTATAAATTCAATTTTCTTTGTCCTCCAACCTATTATTTTCATAGCTAGGAAGATAAAATATATAACTCCCATCATATATCATATGATCATGTTAGTCTATATTTTTTTAAACATAATTTATACCTTATTGAATATAATTGATATGCAAATTCTATTAATAAAAATCACTCCAATGTTCGGAGCATCCAGTTTAAAATATTCTACTACTAACAATTGGTTTCTTACCGACTGGCATTATAATTGACGGTATATTCGTTGGTTGAATTGGTACCGCAGTAGCGACGCTTGTTACTGCTGGTACTGGTACTTCGGTTACCACGCCAACTAAAGATGGTACGTTATGATCCTTGCATGGGTAGTTATAGCTGTAGTCGCAGTATTTTGTGAATGGATTAAAAATTAGTCCTGGGGGACAATCCTGTTCAACAACAACGCCATCCCAGCAGTCCACGTATTTGCTACAGAGACTACCTGAGAACTGACCGCGTGGTTGCAAACACAGTTTCCGTAGTCCATAAGTATCGCCCACTGAAAAAAAAAACATTTAACTTACAGATGACAAATTAAAAACAGGCATGATAACCAACATAAAAATGCCGATATTCTAGAAGCTTTGATGGGGGAATTCTCCGCGCTTTCACTATCGGTTTCACATAAATTGCATGTTTCAAATAAGATCTTATGAATATACTGAAACGAATGTTCGTGACAACTTGTTTACTAGGTTACTAGAAAACTAGTCAACTAAACTAGAAAAATAGTAAGTTAACTATTGTCGATTTATATCCTACTGCGGGTAGAAAATTATTAGTAATTCTGAGTGATGAAGGTGTGTTTTGTGATATTTTTAATTTTTAATTAATAATTAATTATTGAGTAACATTGGTTATCAGTATTGGTTGGAAACCCTGTAATTACAATATTTGCATTCAGAAGCTTTAAGAATTAATGATAGAATACAACTAAGCAACATATGGTTCATTGTATCATTTTGGAATCAATTAAGATTAATCAAACGTCACATTACTTCAATTGAATACTTATTTAAATAACGAATATAAATGATTGTCAACTCTTATCGAGAATTTGGTTGATAAAGTGATATGTTCTTAAGGCCGTTTTAGACAAGACAATTTCTTAGCTCAAAAGTTTTTCAAGAAATGAATTCATATATCCTCCTCCCATACAATTTGTCCTTGACAAATAGAACGCGTTATATTTTTCCATTCAATCTACCATCCAATTCAATATTTTAAATAATTTGCTGTATAATACGAGATAATTTAGATTGTCTCGCATCTTGACTAACTTCTGAGTCAATAAATTGTCTTGTCTAAAACGACCTTTAGAGTATTATTGCGTTAAGGTCGTTTTAGACAAGACAATTTCTTCTTCTCAAAAGTTGTTCAAGAAATGAATTCATATATCCTCCTCCCATACAATTTGTCCTTGACAAATAGAACGCGTTATATTTTTCCATTCGATCTACCATCCAATTCTATATTTCAAACAATTTGCTGTATGATACGAGACAATTTAGAATGTCCCGCATCTTGACTAACTTTTGAGTCAAGAACGTCTAAAACGACCTTTAGATTATAATGTTTTACCTGGTAGTGCTATTGGTGCACTTGTTGAAGTTGCAACTGAAGATGATTCCGTTTGAACAAATATTATAGGTGGAGGTGTAGTTGTGGTCGTAGTTGTAGATGTAGTTGTTGATGTGGTTGTGGTTGCTTCTGAAGAACTTATAGGTGAGGATTGCGTGGAACTTGTCTCCTGTGGCTTATATTTGCCATCATCAGACACATGTGTGGGCAATGCTAAAAGTCATTAAATGATAACAATTTTGAGTTTAACTTTCGGAAAAAAAAACATAAGAAGTTTCATATTTTATTTACTAGTACAACAGTAAGACACAAATGCGGAATAAGGAAGAAAAACAACAGAGAAACGTTCTCAAAAAGAGGTCAAAACCCCTATTAAAAACCGAGAAGGAAACACTAAGAAACTTCCTGAAATCGGAGCTAAGGAAGAACCTTTTCTGGGTTTCGGCAACACGGACTTTTTGGGACCGTGTGTCTTCAAAGATCAAAGATGCCCCGGAAGCAGTGAATGTGGCAGTAATGCGAGGCGGGTTTCCCTCTGCATAGATGGACCCGGAAAGACTAGTCGCCATCCAAAGAGCCATCTTCGCGATAGAGAATATACCAGAATAATATACCAGAAGCTGGTCTACAACTAAGCCCACCAAAGAAACGGTCCCGGAAAGAACTTTGTCGGTGACTCTGACCTCTCCAGAATAATGGAAGGGTACAGGCAAACTTCTCATGTCGGAGATTCCATCCAGAAGGTCCTAGACCTGGCCCTAATACAATAACCCTAGCCACGGAGGAAGAGTTGCAGCCATAAGCCCGCAAGAAGGTATAATACTATACAGTAGAGCAAATGGTACAGCACGGGCCTGCATAATATACAACAAAAGTATAAGCTGCACACTTTTATCGAGACTTCGTTACAGCTCTTCTAACAACAACAACAATCCACGAGGCATCGAAGAGACCAAGTGCTATACTCCACTTATTTCCCAGATGAGGCTATTTGTCCCCCGCAGGTACTGACCGAAAATGTTGCCTACTTTGAAGGAAGGAACCTCCAACTTATCAACGGCTGCGATGCCAATACCCACCATATCACATAGAAAAGCACCAACATCAACCATAGAGATGAACCACTTCTTGAATGTATATCAAGCACAGGGCTAAAGGACCTATTAGTAACAACATACAAAACTGTTCCGATCACAAGCACAACAGGTTCGATGTAGGAACACCTCCAATCATTATGTCAAAATGTAGGCACTCCTGGTTGACTAACTGGGAAGAACACTATGAATAGTGATGCATAGAAGCTATGCACGGACTGGGTGAAGGAGATGGTGCGAATAGCCACCTTGAAAAACTAAGGAAAGAAACCAGTCTCCTTAACAAGGTCAATGGAACCCAAGACTGGTCGCCCTACAAAAAGAAACTAACGGAATACAACAAAAACATCGGCAACGTTCTGCGAGCAAGTAAACGAAGCCCCCGCACGTGCTACGCAAAAGGCACTATAAAGTGCAGAATGAACTGGGGTGTGTAGTAATACTCATGATATTATATGGGTCAGTAGTATGATGGCCCAAGACTAAGAAACCAAACCTAGGCTCCAGAGCAGCACCCAAAGGCTTGCCTGCCTGAGAACAACAGGAACCATGTAAACAACACCCACTGCAACAAAGGCTATCCTGCTAGACCCATCACTTCTATAAAACATCCTCATTAAAAAAGAGGCAAGACCTGTAAGACAGATTACTGGGTCAAATTCCCATAAGCAAACAGCACGGGGCGAACTACCAGGAGCTGTATAACGAGCTGGGGACAGACCCTACAATGGGCATGCCCTCAGACAGCATGACAACTTAAGTAAGGAATACGATGTCATTGTACCATGACGAGAGGCCTAGTCAATGGCCCACCTGTCAAAACCACGTCCTCCTGGTGACTCGAAAATAGCGGAAGGAGCAGGAACTGGTATCTTCAGCGTCAACCCGATGACAAATATTTCTATATGTCTGGGAAAGCTTTTCACTATTTTTTCTCCGGATGCTACCGGGCGTGCAAGGCATTCGCCGCACGCGGGCGGCCTAAGTTAGGGGCGGCCAAATTCAGTCCCAGGCATGAGCTATCAAAATAAATCAAAATCAAAATAGTTCTAAATATACAATCTGAACTCGCCTCGGTTATAAAAGATCTTTCTCAGTATTTTCACAGATTAGACTTTATAAATGATTTATTAATTTCTTCACATATGCCCCTACCCTAATATCCTATATAATGTTATAAATTATATAAAAATATAAATTTCTAAGTACAGCATGTGAGCGGCCAAATTACGTTTGCACGCGGGCCAGAATTACCATTACACTGAGAACCAATAAAAGTGATCGCTACAACAGATATTAACTATCGGATTTTATGACTGCCAGGAGAGCCTGGCGAGTTAGGTAGACAAAACAAATTTACCCTAGGTGGGCGCTACGCATCCGAACCAATAGCAGGGCAGACGGACGAACCCGAGAAAACGCATCAAAATCCTTGATTCGCCAAGATGCACTGTTACAAAATCAGAATACAGGAATATGGAAGCAGAGAAATAGCCAGGATAATAGGTTGGAAGATTGACAACAGACCGGCTATTTTCTGTATCGCAAATATTATAATATAAAAGTACGCACAGCCAAGAAACATACCTGGTGTTAACAGTGTTCCAGAAAATAAACTATGGGGAGCAATAGCATTAGAAAGAACAATAATCAATGGAAACTTCATAAAGGCAATTGGAAGCTTATACTAAAAAACTACAGCTAAAATCAGGTTGTGAGAAAGATTATTAAAAACCTTTAAAATAACTAAGGGTCTAACCAATTGTGTTTCCTATCAACGGCGTTGTTCAAATATACCTAGAATTAGCATTAATACAGTGGAAAAGAAAATGCAAAAACTTGTTCTCATAACGAAAATAACGCTAACCAAGAGCAGGAGGTCGCCTGCTCTTGGTTAGCGTTATTTTCGGCCAGAACATTGATGTTGGACTAGACTTCAGTGAATTCCATCTTGTTGCATGGACAACATCAAGTTCAACATCTATCTTCTGGCCAAAAATAAACATCATCTACAGACTATGCATCGCAGACCGACAAATTCTATGCACCAGATCAAAAGATATCGAATATATGGCGCCCATGGAAGAATACAGCAAATAGTTATGGATGTACATATAATGAAAACGTATGTAGATGGCATAAACATGCCGTAGAAGATGGAAGACGTATAAAAGAAACAAAGAAATATAAATACTTAGGAGCAAACCAGCGACAGAATACTAGATGACACCATATATTGTATGGAATATTATGGGATAAAGGCATATCGATCAAAAACAACCAGCAAATGTATACTACCATAGTAAAATGCAGAATTACATATAGTAGTGAAGTATGAACGCTCAAAGATAAAGTATAAAATACCTTAAGAACAACAGATATGAATTACTGGTCAAGAGTAGAAAATCAAGAATGGAGAGGATAAGCAATGTCAAAATCACAGAGATCATGAGTGTAACACACATCAAGTTGAGGACATCAAGTAAACCAGCCAAGATAATACAAAGAATGCCGGATGAAAGTTACCCAAAGTAAGTATGAGAATGGACGCCAAAGGAACGACGGAAAACAGGAAGACCTGGGTATTCTATCGACATGAACATTCCAGTATTCCGTCGCAAGTTGTCTGGGCTCTTAAGTATTTATATTTTTTTATTTCTTTTATACGTCTTAAAAGAGGAAGACCTATGAATACTTGGAAAGAGGATATTGTTAAAGAACTAAGAGAAGGAGACATAGCAGAGAACTTATGGACCTAAAGCTGCTTTAAAATAATTAAAACTATAATTGAAACCAATTTTTACCTGCTATCGTTTTGACACCACAGTCAACATTCTGTGGGTAGTCACAATAACCTTTGGGATTGAATACTAATGTCTGAGGACAATACTGCTCCACAACATAGCCATCCCAGCACACTGCAAAGGTGTTGCAGTGGGTTCCTTGAAATTGCCCGTTCGGTTCTAAGCAGTAACGATACAAATTATCTGCAAAACAAAATAAAAAAAGTTAAATAATGGTTCAATCTAGAAACCTTCGTTTTAACAGAATGTTTCTTTTATTTTAGAAATATTATTCTGTAGTTTTTTGTTTGTCGTTTTTGTGTTAAAAAATATGTGTGTAATTATAGTAGCTATATGAATTATGTGTCCATGGGTATTGCGTTTGTCAATATTGTTCGTCTTATTTATTGTTGTTTAGTTATTTGTATAGCCTTTTACCATTCTATAGAGCGGTTTAGTGCTCGTTAAATAAATTTAAAAATGCAATTTATTATTTACTTCTTATTCCTTAATTGGCATACTTAACATAACTATTGAGCAGGAGGAACAACAATTCAGAAACACACTGTATTATTTCGTGAATATGGGTTCTGGAAGTAGGAGTTCTTGTGTATTATAAAAAAATACTTACTGGATTGAACATTATTATTTGGAATCACAGCTGTGGGAGGCGTGTGTGTCGATTCAATGGGAATAACGGCCACCGCTGCTGGTGAAATAACACCGCTAAGGTCCGGTCGTACTGCTGGGATGGTCTGTCCTGAAATGAATTACTTTATTAATATATTTGAAATAACCAGCGCTAGTACATACTTTTTACATGGCGTGGAACATTACTGAACAAGGAAAGTATTCTAAATAAAAACGTGGGAAATTTTAATTATTCTTAATATAGTTAAATATATATTACACAGAATGACACAATTGCCCATTTTCATAAGCGCCTGTTAAATAAAAATTTCCTAAAATGCAAACTTAATCTTTATATTTCATAAGCGCCTGTTAAATAAAAATTTCCTAAAATGCAAACTTAATCTATATATTTAACTAAATGATTTTAGAGGCATGTCACCGATTAAATCCGTAACCGACCGAAATCTTCAGATACTATGTTTAAGCGAGGATTAGTGCTTAATAATGAATTAATGGAAATAAGTGGATTATAAAACGTTATGAATAATAGTGTGCAGAGTGCAGAGTTCAAGTCGCTTGAAATAGTGAACGGAAATAAGTGGATCATAAAAATTTATGAATAACAGTGTTGTGTAGAGTTCAAGATGCTTGAAATAGTGAACGAGCATAGTTTGGTTGGTATGGAACAGCCGCTCACCTCACCCCAGTTGGTGTAATTTTGTTAAATGGATTGAGTTCTATAACTTTGTTTAAAAAATACTTCAGAAAGAGAGTTCTCCTATTAACAAAACTATGCGAACCGAGTAGGGTGGGCAGGTGATTCAAGATCAATCAAACCTATGGCCATTCACCATTTCAAGTCATTTGAACTCTACACTACACTGTTTTCCAGAATGTTCCATCATTCAATAAATTTAATTGTAGTTTTGTAATTAAATGCATCCCCCGTCGGACAACCTAGTACTTCTAATATTCCTCATCATAGATCTTTGAGTGTTTTTGCCTTTTCTGCTATCTTCTTCCATTCTTTCCTGCTATGTACTTTTTCTTTCCAGTATTGGCCCCCTTGTATTTTAGGTCTTGTTCTACATTCTCTGTCCACCTCTGCTTCTGTTTTCTCTTGGCTTCTATTCCATCATTCCTCTTACTATTGCATTTTTGTCTTTCCTCTGTACATGCCCAAGCCATAATATTCTCCGCGATTTGGCCGTCCACAGGCTATACTTACAAATTTATAATTCGCATTATATAGGATATTAGAGTAGGGACATGTGTGAAGCAATTAATAAATCATTTATAAACGCTAATCTGTGTTTAGAACTTCTTCGATGCCTCATGCCCAAGCCTGAATTTAGCCACTACTAACTTTAAAACAATATATAGACCAACACTGATATACGGAAGCGAAACAAACGAAACGAAATGAAGTACTTAAGGTATCACAAGAATTGTCAGCATACGAAATTCAAACAACTATACAGATAGAAAGTATACTGACAACTATAGAAAAGAAATAACTCGGATGGTATGAACACATAATTCGCATGCCAGAAGGGAGACAGACAAAAAGTGTATGGAACACAAGAATACAATGAAAGAAAAGAAAAGGTAGACCACACAAAACGTGGGAAGACAACATACATGAAATACTAACGAGGAATGGCATTGGATGGCAGGATGCAAGGAGAATGGCGAGCAATAGGAAGTACTGGAAGGAATTTCTACAGAAAATACAATAGATTTAAATATATATATATATATATATATATATATATATATATATATATATATATATATATATATATATATAACTTAAAACGCCCGCACCTTGCACGCCCACTTTCCAGCGCGTACGTTGGTTTTACCACTGTCTTGTAAATGTTTACTTTGGTCCTCTAACTAAGGTTTTTGGACTTAAATAGCTTCTCGTGTATTGCGTATATTCTGTGTCCTGCTTGTATTCACGCTTTTATTTTCCTATTATAGTTGAGTGTTCATGTTTGTCTTTAGGTAGTTTAAATTGTTAAGCAATTTTCTATTTATATTGTCATACTGATACACATGGGCACTAAATTCCAGCACTACTCTAACCTTCATCTTAAAATTTTATGTAAAACTTCTAAAGAAAAAAAACCTCAATATCTATCTACCTGATAACTGCAACTAGTATGTTTGTTATTCATTATGCATATTACTCCACAAATGGCATCAACAGGAAACAGAGTAACTTTTGTCACAGAATAAATTGTTATCAATGTCCATATAACGTTAGCAATGATTAGTGAATCAGATTTAGGCCTGCAGCTTATTTAAATATAACCAGTATCCAGCAAACAGAACTGTTGGCCAAGTGTCAGGTACTTAGAATGGCGTGAGGCATCGAATATTCGTCGGAAACCGACAACAGATACTGTTTTAACTTACGTTCTATGATCCATGATGTTACATTTCTTAGTGTGTGAGATACTGTGAATTCTGATTTCTAGTACACACCGTTGGAATATTATTGTAGTAGCAGTCGTTACTGAGTAATCCGGACGGCATCAGTATTATATTTCAACGATATAGCATACAAACATATTGAACTAGCCGATTACGTGCCAATTATTCTTAATGTTGTCGGCTGATCAACTGGCCGGCAAAGATACGGCCTAATTATTTCAAATTTATTGTGCCATCAGGACAAATTGACTTCAATTCGATGTCTTTTGTCAGTTGGCAACCGCACCCAAAACGTTTGTCTTTGCTAGCTAGTATTTTTATATTAATCATGTTCATCCTCAAGAGCAATATAAATAAAATAAATCTCCTACGCACACTTATAAGTAAGTCTGTTATAGAATTATAGAAACTAGGTGTGGCAACGGTGTCATTCAATTATAGCGCACTTTATTCAAAAGCTATCAGCTTTTTACGAACGTTCGGTATATATACTGATTTTTGAGTGCCTTATTATAACCATAATCAACAACATGCTATCTTACTCGGATCTACGAAACGTTGCAAACGTGCTACTTCTAAAATTGACGCGAAAAAAAAAACGTGCCAGCTGACATACGTAAAGTTGCACAGTTATTAGACGTTAATGCCTCAGAGGATGATGCTAAAATAGTGTCGGTGCATATATTAGTATTCCGTTTTAAGGAAATACCCAAAAATGGAGCTAAGTTTCACAATGGCAAGTTGAGATGCCGAAACTATAGACATTTATTATTGTTGTGGTATACGAGGGTAGGTTTTTCTGTTATTTGCCTAGCTATGAAAAAAAGGAGTTTGAGGGTAAACTTTTTCAACGTAAGAACCAATAAATGTGATACACTTATTCCAACGTTTCTGTCATAATGCTATGCCTTCGAAAAAAATCTTTATTCTGCAAAATATGACTTCACAGCGTTTTGCAAGTCGTCATTCGATAGAAAACGCCCACTCAAGTGTTCTTTGAGTTGTCAAACGAGATAATAGTCACAGCAGGCGAGGTCGGAACTGTGAAGTGGATGGTGATTCCTATTCCAGGTAACACTAGATGACGTAACTTGAAAAAAGGTTGCAGGAACAGGCTGTCCTCAAGGTGGAGTCCTCTCACCCCTCTTGTGGGACCTTGATAGCCTCCTCCTAGACTTAAACAACTCAGGCTACTATGCCGTTGGCTATGCAGACGACATCGTGATCATGATAAATGGCAGTTTTGAAAGTGTACTCTGCAATATCATGCAGAGTGCTCTAAAGATTGTTGAGAACTGGTGCGATAGCCATTCGCTAACAGTAACTGCAAAAAGACAGAGCTGATAATGTTTACGAGGAATAGGAACATGAACATACCAACTCTCTTTAATGTCCCTCTGACACTCAGATAAAGTAAAATATCTAGGATTAATCATGGATACAAAACTGAACTGGAATGAGCATATAACATCCAAGCTAGAAAAGGTCTCATTTTGGCAATGCCGCAGGGCGGTTGGTAAAACATGGGGCCTGTCTCCCAAGATCACCCAATGGATATATACCGCGATCATAAGGCCAACTATCGCATATGGTGCAATAATCTGGTGGTCGAAAACCAAACAAGTCACAACAATCTAGCTATCTACGCTATCACACATAGAGCGCATGGCTCTTAAAGCACTGTTATGTCTACAACCACTCGACCTTATAAGGAAGACTGCAATAAAAACAGCATTAAGGCTATCTTCAATCAATCTGTGGCTTGATAAACGTAGAATAAGGCGCCAATATGACCATGTATACTGATCCAAAACTAAGAGGAGAGCTGGCTATGGAATATTCTCACCAGAACTCGATCTCAAGATAAGTGCACCAATTGGAAGACTCGCGTCAGGCTTCCAAGCTGAATTAACAGGAATACTAAAAAATAATACAGCATATGACACATGCTCTTCACAAGGTAAGATGGCAAGAAACGGCTGCAAGCAATCAAAGGTAGCAATGAGACAACCTTGTAAAATTGCAGCTACGGCCCGCCCTAACTTATCTAGAACTAATCTGAAATGAAAACATCCTAACTGGCCACTGCTGGCAAAATAAACACCTACATACGATGGGTTTAGTGGACAGCCCGGTAAGTAGCGGGTGCAATGAAGAACTAGAAACAGTAGAGCATGTAATATGCCTCTTAATAAACACTAGGCATCTAATACTAGAGGAGTGCTGGCCTAGTATGGCCAGCATTTGCTACTCCTCACCCGTCAGAGTTTTGCAGCTCGCACGCAGAATTGACTGGTAGGACAAGTGAGTGAGGTTTCACAATGGGCCCATTTTGAGGCCTAAGAGTCTGTGGCTATGCTATCCTCCAGCCAACTATCCAGAACTATCCAGAACTAGCCCAACGAAGATACCAGGTTTTGACCTTATAAACGGCGAACCACTAAAGTAGCTCTCAAAAAAGTTAAGTAATTTTCCTGTTAATAACCCATATCAAAATTATCCGAAAAACTGGTCCTCAAGAGATGAATGCCAACTATCGAAGTAAAGGGACTCATAACACCGCACAAATTTGAGTTCCGTAATAAGCACGCAACGGTAGACCAAGTGTGCATAATCATCAATGTAAATGACAGCTCGTTTGGAGAGTAAACGGTCTGTGCTACAGTATTCTTAGGCCAAATTCACACATAGATGGCGATGAGGCGAAGGCGCGGTGCCGGCGCGACGATAGGCACGGCCCCTCTATATAAACATGGCAATGCCCACTTAGGTGACGAGGCGCGGGCATGTGCCTCTCGCCGCGCCGGCACTGCGTCTTCGCCTCTTCGCCTGAGACACGGTGCCTGCGAGGCGAGAGGCACAACTTTTCCACGCCGCTTCTATGTAAACATATGGTGCAATGTCCATCCCTTCACTGCATATGGACATCACAATCGCCTGTGCAACGTCGCGCCTGCACCTCTTCTACACCGCGCCTCCGCCCGTCGTCGATTATGTGTGAATTGGGCCTTAGGCGTACCACAGGCCAATTCCTCTCTGACTTCTAAACACTAATAAAGTCCTGCCCACAGGAAATTTATTTTTGAGTCAAATACGATGACCCTTATCCCTCCATTATAATTTAACATCAACGCAGGGGTACCCTAATGCAGCGTATTGGGTCCGCTACTCTACATCCTGTATACCAGGGACCTTCCTGCGGTCTAGCAGTGCTAACCTTCGATATATTGCAGTGATGGGAGTAGAGGAAAAGATAGAGGTTGCAACTTCCAAACTCCAAAAAGATGTAAACGACTCAGCAAATGGGCAAATACCGGGCAAATAAAACTGAACCAACGCAAATCATGCCACCTAAATATTTCACGTACAGAAAAATACCACAATTAACGGTAATAATAAACGACCAACCGATACCACATGCTACAACTTCCAAATACTTAGGTATAACACTGATCGCAAAAACCCTGGTCTATAAAAACGCAGATCTAGAGGCGAACCTGGTCCATCGGCTTATAAGTCGAATGCCCTAACCACTACTGTAACGTCACGTCACTATCACTTCAAAACGTATTTAATATGCGTGTATGTAACTTTTACAAAATCTGTATGGTTTTAACATCACGAGACCCCATATTTATTTTACCACAAGTATTTACTGTCATTTCTTTTTTTACCTTCGCGTTGGAGTCGAAAATAAATTACGATATCAGCCGATTATGCCCTTAATCCGGATAAATGATTGGTTGACAAATATTGCAGCAAATACTGACAGTACTAGGAATGACAGTATTATTATGCATGTAGGGTGCCTTTATTGACGTCATTATATGCATAGACTTTTGTTTCGTGGGAGGATCCCAGTGGTGTACCCAGGTCGCATCCCCAGAATATCCACATGAATATTCTTCAGGCTACTCCTACTTTTAATAAAAGTTCATGACGCTTCTGTGTTCAAGTTGCAAATTACTTATTTTCACCTCTACAAACTGATAACAAAATGACAAATATTAAGAGATTTGAACCCTCCATGTTTGGTTCAAATCGCTAATATTGGCCATGTCCGTTTGGCTACTATTAGTGACTAGTAGTGACATATGCTAACGTCACGCTGTACTATTAGTATGAGCGTGACGTCAGCATGTGTGACTACTAGTCAATAGTAGTAGCCAAACGGACAGGGCCATTGTATGCATAAAATGTCACAGAAACTTGATGCGATTGTATATTATTTTCAAGGCTAGGTTGAACATAATCAACTCCCCTCATACAAAATAAAGCAATAATATTTCATTAGTTTATCACATTTATTTCTCAGTAAAAACGTGGTCAACCACAATATTTTTTTAGTAAATAAATCAATAATAATCATATAATTCACGCATTGTTTACATTATATGACAATTTGGTAATAATCATATAATAATAATCATACAATTCACGCTTTGTTTACTTTATATGACAACTCCGCTTGGAAAGCTGCTAGATGTACTGAATAGTCTAGTAATGAACCTGCCTGTCCCAAGCCCGGATAAAGGAGGAGGGATAGTTGATCAACTACCCACCTCAGTAAAAGAGCACCAGTTCAGAAAACTGAACACAGGACGGTTTTTCGGAGATGACTCATGCGAGGAAATATGCATTACGATTCTCGAACATGGAATGTGAGAAACAAACCAGGTCCACGAGTAGCCTTACTCGAAAATATAGAGAAATATAAATTATTGGTAACCGAAGTGCAAGAAACAAAATGGTTTGAAAAGAAGATCAGAGACACGAAAACACACGATATTGGCCAGCGAGAAATATAGGGATATGAAAGAATTTGGTGTGGCTTTTATCATTGACAATAACATTTAAAAAACGGCATTATTAACAGCCAAGCAATTAAATAAAGTATCTGCAAACTATGACTAAGCACCTGCTTCTTTAACGCTGCAGTAATAAAAGTTCACTGCCCACAGAAAAAGAAGAAACGAAGGAGAACTACCACCAGCTCATAGAGCAAAACTCGCCAAAATATAACATCAAAAATGTCCTGGGGGATATGAATACCAAGGTAGGCAAAGAGGAAGAGTTTATGGGGACAATAAGTATTCTATGGTTTATGTAGTTTATTATCCTTACTGGGGTCTAGTTTTGCTCTAGCATGCAGCCCCGACTGACGTCTTGTGCTCCCCCATTACTTATACCTTATTTATGACCTCTCTGTATCTTCAATGAAGTCCAGAAATCTCATAACTGGGAGGGCTTGGGGCTCTTTTAAGTTCATTCGTTAAGCCAAAGGGCTTTCCCTTGCATGCGTTAAATGCTTCGCAGCTAGTGATTACATGTAGTGGGGTTTCTTCTTCTTCTCTACAGCCTCTGTACGATGGTAATTTGTCTATCCCCATAGTGTGCAGTTGTCTGTTTAATGTTCAGTGTCCTGTTAGAAGTCCTACGACATTTCTTAATTGAATCCTTTAGATTTAGAATTTCTCGGTGCCCACACAAATGTTACTTTATTTGGGGCTCCCAGGATCATCAGGTCTTGCATGCATTTTCAGTCATTGACGCTGGAGTCTAGAGCTCTCGGCACTGCTTGACTAACTATATTGATTTCCTTCTTTCTTTACGTAGTTGATATATGTTATGACTTCTGAGATTCCTTGATAGATAAGAATTCCTAAACCTGATGCTGCTGCAAGAAATCGTACTAGAATCGTACAACACCACAAACTTGATATATTGTCGCGGATAGGGGGGTGTAAACTGTAAGAGCATTGGTATCGGTATTTATTGATATATATCTACACGCAACATGGGCCTTAAATACTATTACAATAATCTACTAGACTTACCCGGGCATCGCCATGGTCGAGTTACTATCCTCGGCCAGGCAGACGATGAAACAAGAGAGAGAGTTTCTGCCTGGAGCACAGGTATTTATGCGTAACTCGAGCATGGTACGCCCGGTGGGGTGGACGGGAGCGCCGTTGCCACATACGGCAAATATACTTATTTGCGACAATATCGTAAACAACAAAGGGGCAAAGGTACTATATGAAAACCCAAAGAGGAAGGGTTTTAATATTGTGAAGTACCTTTGCCCCTTTTTTGGATCCGATATATCAATTTTGTGGATTCTAGTACGATTTCTTGATCTTGGTTGTTAAATGACCTCCTCTTCCAGCTTCCCAACCGCAGAAATACACGCCTCGGACCCAGACAGATTCACAGAAACAACACACGCGAGAAACAGGACACGAGTCAGAAAACAACTAATCAAGGGGAACAACAGCATCCCTTTGATTAGTGGTTTTCTGACTCTTGTCCTGTTTCTCGCGTGTGTTGTTTCTGTGAATTTGTCTGGGTCCAAGGCGTGTATTTTGGGTCTGTGAACACATGTGTAGTTTATTACCCTTGACAGATCGATAGCCTCACCTCAACCTCCTTCTTTATCTGGTCTTAGCACCGACAGTGCCGTACGCGGGCTACTGTATCAAATTTCTCGAAAATGTACCATTATTTTACTATTGATTTCACGTATGTATAATAAAGTTGAACAAATGTTTCGTTTGAATTTATTTCAAATCAATGTGACATCACACGACATTGAAAACAACTCTTTGTGCGTACACGTGCTTTTCGTAAATTTAATTTATTTTCCTGTCATCTCAAACGTACTTGAATGAATTCTGTTCTTGTCTTTCATCTTTCCTACCCTGTAGATAATAATTTCTACTAGAAAAGTCGCTAGAGAAGTAACCCATTCAGTAGCAATAATAATAAATTAAAATCGGTAATGCTCTAGTGTTAATTGCCCGTCAAATTCAAATATAGACACAAAATTGTTTAAGATTATATCTGTGGTATATTTATTATTAAATCTATGGCAGTGAAACCAGTTTTCATGGATCATTTTTTCAATTGCCAATTTGAAATACGGTATGTATGGAAACGGCCGATGATAGGCAGTTGAATACCCTCATAATCAGGTATAAAGGACTCTGATATTACATGTGTTACTATTTTTTAATGAACAGCGATGTAATCTTCCAAGAAATATAGCATTTCCGCTTCAGGTAATGCAAATGCATAATCTATAGTAGTATTATATAGAGCATACTGATATATAGCACTATAAACATATTCTACAGGAATTAGTTGTTCTTTAAACTCTTCGGCGAGGAAAGGATATACTGAAGATGCAACAAATTTTTTAAGATCTGATTTTTTTAAATCCTCCAAACTGTCTATATCTGGATGTCACTCATTAGAAAGAAACATGTCCAATATTGATGAACAATACACCCACATTATTGTCATAGATAAAATAATCCAACCCATGAGAATTATTCTTGATAATGCGCTATAGTTATTAAAATTTGGTGCATACCATAGCGAATTGATGAGAACATATAGAAACATTCTCGATTCCAGTATGTATAATATTATATTAATAGAAATAATTGTGAATATAATAAGCATCCATGTTTCAAGCCAACTAGTTTAACAAGTGTTTCTAACTGTGTCAATTGAAGAGATTTTGGCACTAATACTTTTATATCATTTCGTTTAATTGGAATAATTGGTTTTCTGTTTTTAAAATAAGATGCAGATGAGGCGGTTATAATGTAATTTGGTGCTTTATTAGTTTGCCAAGACTGCTGACCATAGTACGTTATATATCTAATGTTAGTTAATTGTTGAAAATACACATACAGCCTTGTATAATTAGTTACATACCAAGGCATCACATTCCACTCATCTAGATTAACAATATTCTTACATACATTACTAGCTACTGTTTCATTATACTCATCAATTAACATCCGACGTTGGTGGTTGTATGATATTCTCTTGGGGGCACCGTTAACATAAAACGCAGTTTGCAATTCAAATGCACCTAGACAAAGTGTTTTTGTTTGTTTTGTCAACCAATCAGTATCGTTTGTATTTAGTAATAATAACACACGGAATTTGAATGTTAGATTTTCTTCCATTCTAAACTTGAGTGCGAGATAGTTTGCAACAGGGTAGTAATCAATCGTGTCCGATATAATTAGAAAAATCTGTAAACTTGGGTAAAAATTGTAATCTATTACATTTAAATATGTGTAATGGTTGTACTTTTTCAATAACCTTTTTAGCATGTGATGAAAATCATCAACATTTTTAAAGCAGTTCATCAAGAAAACGGTTTCATATCGTTCTGGATTTATATCAAAGACTGGTAAGAGATTATTGATTTCTACTTGGTGTTTTTCAATTGGAATATAAATTCTAGAATACACGATTTTCCATATTATGCAAAATGCAATTATGATGTTGCGTATGATCATCTTTAGCTGCTATATAATTCACACTTGTGGTATAAATGTTCATAACCAACAAGTTATCTGATTGCACTGCATCGGAGTTTTGTAAGCAATTGTAAGCCATTATAAATTTCACCATATTATTTAAATGGGCAATTTGTGACAACTGTGACTTCCCTGGATTCTTGTCTATTGTGGCACATATTAATTTAATTTTACCGCTTAGTATTGATAGATACGTTATAAAATCCCTTGATTTAAATATATGTACTACAATCCACTGCATTTTGTTTTGTTTGTATCGTATGTATAAAGATATTCCATTTAATCTTGAAATTAAGAAGCACTGTATTTAGGGATTGCAATACCTGAGTAAATTTCAATATCACCATTTCGGTATTTAAATCTTGCGATAGTGGAATCCCAGTATTAATACCGAAAGTTATTTAGGGAAGTATAATTTATATTATTTTCCCATATTATTTGGATTTATACTGACATAAAATAATAAATAATTAACAAAATAATAAATAAGGAGTCGATTTCAGAGGATTATTTCCCATAATAATGTTTATTGTAAGAAAATAAGTACTAAAAACTTAATTGTAACTGAATATTCATATTTTGTGAGCAAATCCAAAATATTCCTTATTTAAACTGATTTGTTCTGTCTACTTTATTGTTTTACCTATTAATTATTATTTTATGTCAGTATAAATCCACATTTATAGATATAATAAATATTTATAATTTATTACTATTGATAAAAATAATATTTACACCGTTTCATCATTTAAAACCATGCAAATTTTGAATTACGGGATACCGAATAATCCCGAGATCATAGTCTTGCAATCCCTAACTGTAATGTAGCAGTATACTACGAACTGATGAGGGCGCACTCTTATTTCTGTTTAACCACAACTATCTGATAGTTCACATACATAATGCGATATTTCGTTTTTTTTTCTAAGAACCTTTTTATCTGATAATGGGGCCAAATAGTTTAATTAGTATTAAATGAATATTTTGTTAGTAAATGACAAATAGAACGCCAAGTAAAAGTTATAAGTGATTTTTGATAAAGTGATATGCGGGCTAGATTAGTTTCCAATAATATTTATAATATTTTGCAAAAAAAATCAATTCTAATTTTTTCTACATACCATTCAGAAAAGGATTATTCTCGTACGCTTTTCCCTCACGAAAAACTCGCGCGCCGGAGCAGGAACTCGCCGCGGCCAGCAGCAAACAAATTCGCATCATCATTGCGCGCACTTTTCGAGGATCACACTCGCGAATTTTTCGGCCAGCACGCACGTCCGCAAAATCAACTTCACGGTCACGGCCGTGCTCCTCTTATAAGGGCCACATGGGGGAACCCCCCCGAAACGGCATCCCCCCGCCAGAAGAACGACCACACGCCCCAAAAAGGCAACGGAGTTTTTTTGCATAGTGTATATATACCCAAATCAACAGCTCGGACAGTGATAAATCGCAACAAAGATCTGAAGGGTACACGAAATCAGAATTAGGTTTTATCGCATTAGAAAAAGAAGAATTAAACAATTTAAATAGAGTTTACAAGAGACGATACAAATTCCATGGGAATTGAATAACAAGTATTTGCCACACAAGATGATAATATATGTAATTTAAATCAACAACAATAATTTGAAATATACAAATTGCAATTATCAACTACTAAATCGGCAGAAGGTAAATGCTGCCGATTTAGTAGAATGATAAATCTACTAAAACCAAACGAAAATATCGCAGCTATCTATATAAATATGAAAAAAAGCATTTGACACAATATCACAACGTAAACTAGTACAAAAACGTAAAGCAATTGGTATGGATGGAAAAGAACTTAATGTAATAAAAACATATTTAACAATCACAAACAACACAAATAGTGCCGAAAACAAACCATTATAAACAAAATACGACATACCATAAGGAGGAAACTTACCACCTATTATTTACATTATATCACACCTTAAGACGACAACTGTTGTAACTTCCAAAACTATTTTTTGATAAATGCATTTTAAATTTTGCAATAGTTCCAGTATTTTTACCCTTGAGTTTAATGTTATCTATTTTTTGTTTAAATAATAATTTAGTTTATTCTACACGCAAAAAAAAGGATAATAGGAGCGTTAAAATACACATAAGAATCATCAAAACAAAAATCAAAACCTTTTTTTGTTTTTTATTTGTATTTTTATTAAAACAGACCAAACATCAAGAAAAAAAATAAATAAAATTTACTCTAATCTTAAATACTAACATGAAGGTGCTTGGGCTCATCCAGTGATGCCCCACGCTTATGTCTAACTCAAAATAAACATGCTCCTACACTATCGAACTCTCGCACTTTTACTCTGTTTTTGTCACAATCGCTTTCCTAAATCGAAAGGTTTCGTTCTCCTCAGTCTTCTAGGATGATGTTGGTTGTCAAGCAGTTGGGTCTTTTCCGCATTGACATGATGGTGCAGCCGATTTTCATGTTTGGCAACGATTCTCTTGATCTCTGCTCTGACATAAGGAATACCGAAGTCCCTGTGAATATCCGAGTTGCGTGTGTACCACAGTGCATTTACCGTAGTGCGTAGAACTTTTTTTGGAATATTTGTATGAAGTTTATAACACTCTCTTTAGCACAGCCCCATAACTGGACTCCATACAGCCAAACTAGTTTGGTTATAAAATAGAATTTTATTATATATTCATTCACAGCATAGAATTTCTGCCCAGCAGCCAATAATACTGTCTGTATTTTAAGTTTAGCTCAGTCTTTTTTTTTCTTTACATGCTCTTTCCATCGTAATCTCGCATCCAGTATTATACCAAGATAATTTGCGTTATTTTCATAGGGGACAATAGTACCATTGATAGAAAGAGTCGGAGGATCCACTAGTTTTTTATTAGTAAAATTAACATGTATTGATTTTTGTTCGTTTCGCTTTATCTTCCATTCTTTATCCAGTTGGCTATCTTATCACAAGCATTTTGTAGCTTGAATGTGGATTGTTCGGCATTTTCTCCCACAACTATTAGGGCAGTATCGTCTGCAAAGGTGGCAATTGAAACATAATTCATGATTGGTATGTCACTTGTGTATAGTAGGTACAGTATAGATCCTAGTACACTTCCCTGAGGCAGCTTTTATTTCTTTTATTTCAGAATATGCATCTCCTTGTTTTATTCTGAATAATCTATTTGTTATATACGATATTCAGATCTCGATAAATTGACTTGGGAGCATTTTATTTAATTTATGTATTAGGGCATCATGCCAGACCTTATCAAATGCCTGAGACACATCTAGGAAGATTGTTGAACATACATGCTTTCCTTCAAGTGCTCTTTCTATAGCGTCGGTGTGTCGAAATCCGATTACTGTTTTCCATTTACCAGTTTTTATTATTTTTTCATTCTTTTAAGAAGAAGCTTTTCAAATATTAAATTTAAACTCAAATGGGCCTGTGTGATTTTACGTCGTTTGGCGACTTTCCTGGTTTTGGTAGCATAATTACCTCTACCACTTTCCAACTATCAGGTACATGTTTTAGGCGGACGGCTGCATTAAAAGAGGTAGGCCAGCATGAGAAATCCTTTCCCTGGTAATTGTTTTAGGATTTCGCAGGTTATAAGATCAAAGCCAGGTGTTTTTTTGGATTCAGATATGTTTTTATTTCTGCAGCTATTACTTAACGTGGGTGATTTTTTCTGATATTGGGTTATATGTTGTTAAACTCTTCCTCCACTTGATTTGGCGTAAAGATGTTAGCTTGGTACTATGCAAACATATCAGCCTTTTGTTTGTTATTCCTAGCCCACGGTTCTCGATCTTTTCTAATGGGTGGAATTGATATTATAGGTCGTTGGATTTTCTTGGTTGCCTTCCATAGTGAATAATCGGTTTCTTCATTAGAATCGAAGCTTTGTAGATAAGTACTAATAGATTCCTCTTTGATTTTCTTGATTTCTCATTTCAACTTTTGTGGTTTGTTGTTTAGAATCTTGTCGTCTAGGTTTCCAGTATGTTACCATCTTCGTCGAACCGCTCTTTTCTCTCTGATCAGTTCTCTGATTTCGACTGAGTAGTTTATCCCTTTAGTGATCCGGGACATTTTCTTAGTGTTATTATAAGCTACTGTTTGTAATAACTTTGTGAATTTTTCCACTTCTTCTTCTAATTGTTCCTTTGCCCTTAATGCAACATTTAAATTAATTCGATCATGAAGTTCAAGGTTGAAACTCACCCAATCAGTGATTTTATTGACAAACATTAGGCGAGCTTCATTCTTGATGATTCTTTCACTCAAAGTTAATATGACGGCTGTGATCGGAGTCGAAACTTTCTTCGATTTCTATGAAAATCGGTGCACTTTTCTTGAGATGAAGAAATCAAGCATATCAGGGAGTTTATTTGGGTCGGTTGGTCAGTAGATGGGCTTTCCACGCAGTCACGCCCCGCCTTAACTTATCTAGAACTAATCTAAAATTATTGACAAACATCCTAACTAGCCACTGCCGGCTAAACAAACACCTACACACGATGGGTCTGGTGAACAGCCCGTTATGAGGGTGCAATGAAGAACTAGAAACAGAGCATGTAATATGCCTCTGCCCAGCTCTAGTAAACACTAGGTATCTAATACTAGGGGAGTACTGGCCTAGTATGGTCAGCATTGGCAGCTCCTCACCCGCCAGAGTTTTGCAGCTTGCACGCAAAATTGACTGGTGGGACGAGTGAGCAGCCTTAAAGGGAGGTTTCACAATGGGCCCATTTTGAGGCCTAAGTGTCTGTAGCTATGCTACCCTCCAGCCAACTATCCACAACTATTCAGAGGTGGGCTTTCCTGTTGAATGGAAGTTGCATCCTGTCACACGAATAGCTTTTCTTATTTCACTACCTTTTGTTTTTGTCAACCTTGATCCCCTACATGTTTAGCATTGTCTTTCACCGGGATGTTGCAGGAGTGTTTTGAATTCCTCAACCTTGAGATTATGCTTGGGAGGGCAGTAAACTACAATACAGAACATAATAGTTGGTGCTATTATGTTCTGTATGGTAGATTTCACAGACACTACCGTGAGCTAGATGTCTTTACGCTGTAGATGACATTGTTCATTGTGGTTTATGGATTCTTTGATGATGACAGCACTACCACCTTTAGCTCGATTTTCTGGGTAGGTGGTGTGATTAACTTTATAACCTCTTATTTATACATAAGACTGGTTTGTTAGGTGAGTTTCAGAGATAAGTCATACATCAATGTGTTGTAGATTTAAGAACATCTCTATTTCATCTTTCTTGTTGAGGATGCCATTGATATTCCAGGTGGCAATTCGTAATTCGGTATCTTTCATTATTTATTTACTTTAGGAATAGCGCCAGTGTTCCTGGCTTCTAGTCTGTTAAGTCTATCTGCGACATTAGTTAGTAGTCATTATATTTTGCAATATTTGCATTAGTGTTGGTTGTGCATTTGTTGCGGATGCAGTGGCACCTGTAGATCCGTTCTGTATCGCCTGAGCAAAATTAAAACCTGAAAATTCATTTTGGAAGTAACGCCACTTGTCATCTCAAGGTGCGATATATACTAATATGATATAGTGAGTTTTAAACTAATAGACAAGCTTTACTTAATAGGCATACATCCTATAGCACCTGCATTGTCTCCGCGGAAGAGAATCAATAATACTTTCAAGCAAACATAGACCTAGGAAGCTGCAAAATGGCATTTCAACAATCTAGTCACTATCAATGCAACTAAAACGGATTACATGATGTTCACTACAAAACAACCAATAGAGCTAACCATTTATATTAATGGAACAAAACTTTAACAAATTCATGATGTAAATACCTAGGAAGATAATCTTAAATGGGACGCACATATAAATTACCTAAAAATAAATAATAATACCCTAAAATAAAATATACAAAATAAAAAATTATATTCGTGAATCAGCAAGAAAACAAATATTCCATGGAACACATAAAATAACTACCTAAACAACATCTGGGATAATACGAAGATACAAATACAACGAAACAAATTTTTAAAAATCTTATACAATTAGACAGAACTATACGAAAAGACATAAGAACTAATATACCGATATGATCACCCTAAACAATCTATTAATGATCTACTATAAGCAAGCAGTCCACGCACATGCAAGACAAAATTTAAAAAAAAAAACTTTAAACACGTTGTATTGTACATACATCGCAACGTCTGAGGGTCCCAATATAAATTTAACAAAATTATATATTGCTTACAAAGCAAGAAAAGTGAAGCAATGAACAACAAAGAAAGAGAAACCTGAGAACCTTCAACGCCAGGGACTACAACCATACAGGAAATGGCCACCGGAAGCAGGGAGAAATAAAGAATAAAGGTCGTTTTAGACAATACAATTTCTTAACTCAAAAGTTGTTGAAGAAATGAATTCATATATCCTCCTCCCATACAATTTGTCCTTGACAAATAGAACGCGTTATATTTTTCCATTCGATCTACCATCCAATTCAATATTTCAAATAATTTGCTGTATGATACGAGACAATTTAGATTGTGTCGCATCTTGACTAACTTTTGAGTCAAAAAATTGTCTAGTCTAAAACGACCTTAAGGTTTATTTTTATTTGAGATTTGTTGTATATATTCATGTATATAAAAAATAAATAAATAAATAATAAAAATAATAAATAGCATAGAAAAAAAATATAAACAATCTAATAAAAATTAAAAATAAACTACTGTCAAATAAACAAATACAAAACCATCCCATTTTAGAACCGAAAATACGCAAAAACAAAGTATTCAAAGGCGACAACCACCATAAACCAACATAATTAACTTAACGAACATACTAAAATACTAAAATATATTCTACGAACATATTAAAACTTAAAAATCAACTTATAACGAAGAACATAAAGTAAAATAGAAGGCAGGAAACACGGCACAGCACTCCTCGATACCGTTGGCCCGAGAAGGAAAATCAAGCCCACAAATTCCGAGACGACGACAGAGGGGAAAACACATTTTGTAAAAAATATATACTAGAGTAAAGTCAAGTATTTATTAAGCATGGACATGAAGAGGTATTGAATTACCTTCGATTTGTGGATTTTCCAAACAACAAGTGTGTTTTGCGATTACAACTATGGACAACTAGGACAACAAGAAAACCAAATATGATCCCAATGGATCGTCTTGGGATCGTGCGGGACCACATAAAAAAAACCTTCATTAGCCATATCCAGCACAAGAAACACCACATCAATACTAATATACACAAATTAACGATATATTCTCTACTCGCTTAATATATTTCCTTTATTTGTCATAAGTCCACATAATCTCGATTGCTAAAAAACTAAATCTAGACCTATAATCCTCCTCCCACAATTCCCTCTCGCCCTTCAACCACTTTCGCCCCCACACTAGCCTTTTGCAGATTTACACGCCTTTTCTATGCTCTCTTAATCATTCACTTACCTTTCTGCAAGCCCACTCTGCTTTCACTCCCTTACATTGCACGTTGTCTAAGTACCACCATGTGCTACACATCATACACGTGGTGTTCCCTTGCCCCTTCCACACTTACCTTCGTCTCTCTCTCTCTCTTCCGAACGGCACCTCGCTCTTGCCTCGGGAGCCTCGCCCGCACTTGCCACTCCACAAAACCAGGGTTCTACGAGCTCCCAATTATTCTCATCTACCTTTATTTTCAGTCAGTATCCCTCATTCTCTCTGTGACTTAAGTTTCAAAACTTCCCATTCCTCCACGCACATGTCAAACATACCCACTCTTTCGCACATGGTTTCTCCTTGCGCTCTATGTCTTATCGCTACATCTCATTCACACCTCCCACGCCAGTCTGTCTAGCCCCAACTCCGGCATTCTTTCCTCAAACTTCACTACCCTCCCAAATCTATCACCCAAATCATTCTCGCGGTTTCCTAAACCCACATCTGCAGTTAACCAAAAGCCTAAATACTTAAAACAATGCACTCTCAATTATTATTCCCTTCCATTTCAATTCTTCTGCCTTACCTATCCTACCCTTATTTCTCAACCATCTCATCTCATCCATTTGGTTTTTTCCACATTCACTACTAACGTTCTCTTATCAAGGTACCTTTGTATTCTTTCTAACATCACTTGCCCTCTCCTTAACACCTGCTCCAACTCACTTGTATACAGATTAAACAGGAGAGGGCATAGAGTGTATCCTTGCCAAACTGTCACATTCATTCTATTTTTACCCGACACTTCCCCATTCACTCTTGCTTTTGCCCACGTATCTTTTTAATTGTTCTTACCCCTTTCACCGGTTCCTCTTCCATCCCATACACTCTAGTAGCCTACCCTTAGGAACTCAGAGTCTTTCAGATCCACAGATACCAGGGACCACATACCTGCTCCTATAATCTTTAAGACCTTAAACAAGTAGTACTTGCTAAATGGGATAATATTCCCCAGGACTCCACTCACAAGGGGCGGTCTGTGGCGCAATGGTCTAATGCAGGGGTCACCTTCTGTGTTTATAAAATCTACTTTTTACCTTAAAAATGTATCGCGATCGACTTGTGATATTAGTGATCTATTTGTCAAGTAGTCTACTAATCGGTTTGTAAGTTAAAACATCGAGTGATCGAATAGTTGGCAACCCCTGGCCTAACTGTCTGAAGCCATTGCTACGGAACGTTGGTGGTTCGAATTCACGACAAGTCGGAAGACTTTTCTACAAAGAAGTGTTAAAGGCTAGCATATCATGGATGCTGTAAGAGGCACAATACGGGGTCACAGTGGACACAGCCTATGGACGGGGGCTGTGCTCACCGTTAATAATAATTCACAACTTGGTTAAGGCAGTGATAAGGACTAGGGAAAGATCTACACCATACTGAATTCATATTCTTAGAATTTCATTGCACCTAATTTTTTAAATCTTATACGTTGTCTATGCATTTGACATTGTTTTTTTCTAATCTTTTTTGCTGATATGAATATCGGGCTGTGAATAATCATCTATACTTAATCTGGAAACAACAAAGTTTGTTATGTATTGTACTTGTACACATGTATGAACATTTTATAAATTCAAAATATTTATACAGTTTGATTTTAGTTGTTTTTACCGCTCTAATACGTTTTAAACGATTTAATATTATTGTTTTTAGTTTTTATATAGAACTACGCCACAAAAGAACATGTTCTAAGAATGCGTCCCGACAGTACAATAAGCACACTCCACAGGGCGAAAGATTATAGGATCTAAAACCAACAAAGGAACAGGAATAGCAGTATATGAGAACGGCGCATGGATGATGAGTAGAATGGGTAGAGCGTATTTAGGTTGTTGGTTTGACTGTAGAGGTGGGTTTAGGAAATATTTGGAGTGGGTACAAGCAAAGGCGATCCATCCACCATCCGTAAGGCTTGGGGACGGCGAAGAGAAAATGCGAGAGATGGTGAAATGGTAACCTAGTAAGAGCGTGTAATGCGTGGGATGCATGTGTGAAACCAATATTGTTGTATGGAGTGGAAGTGTGAGGATTGCAAGAATATATAATCGAAAGTGAGCAAAGCTGGTTTCTGAAGAATCTGCTAGGACTCGAAATATTGACGCCTATGATGGTGCTCCTGCAGGAAACTACTCAAATGAGCATGTAGTGGGAGTTGTGTGGTAGTGAAGTTGGAAACACTGCACCTACAAGAAGAGACTGGTGTGGAATGCGTGGATGACTTGTAAGAGTAGGACTCGAAACATTGACGCCTATGATGGTGCTCCTGCAGGAAACTAATTGGATGAGCATGTGATGGGAGTTGTGTTGTAGTGAAGTTGGAATGATTGCATCTATGGTGGTGCGGAATGTGTGGCTGAGTTGTAAGAGTAGGGCAGAAAGCGGATGGAGAAAAGATAGAAGAAAGATTAGCAATGAGAAGAATAGGAACTGAGAGCAGGGAAATAATGAGGAATTTCGAGTGGCAAGAAAGGAAAGTGAGAATAATTGAGAGCGCGTACAACCCTGGTTATGTGGCGGGAGAAATGTATGTGCTACATAATCAAGGGAGGGTGGAGGAGGGAGGACTAATATATATATATATATATATATATATATATATATATATATATATCATCAGGGCCTAGAAGCAAGGAGACTTGGTAAATGTTAGAGCCTCATTGTATGTCCCAGATGACTGTAGTACAAGACATATGTAGATAACAATTGAATAAAACTTACATGTACATACAGTTAATATAAATACTGTACGACGTTACACATAAACTTTTATTAACTTTATGTACATATAAGTTTTATTCAATTCTTATCTACATATGTCTTGTACTACAGTCATCTGGGACATACAATGAGGCTCTAATATTTACCAAGTCTCCTTGCTTCTAGGCATATATATATATATATATATATATATATATATATATATATATATATGACTTCTCGTTTAATACCGGGTATGTCTTACAAGTTACATATATTGTACAAGGGTTGTGCGCAACCATACTGATACTAGCATGTACGTATGTACATTACTACATGAATGGGGCAAGGATATACCACGTTTACTAAGGGGAGTGAAACGTGGTAGCTTCTAAGCAACGAATGTAAGGGTGTTAACGCTGAGTGGGTGGGGGATGACAGAACAGTGAGTGAATATTTACGAGAGGATGGGGGGGGGGGGTCATGTAAATATGAAAAAAAAAACTAGCGTGGGAGAGGAAATGGACAGCTGGTCGAGTATACCTCTGTGTCCCAAGCATAAACCATAGTAATTCAAAGTTATATTAAATCTATATTGAAAAGATACTATAAAACAAAACAAAATAATATTATAACAGATAGTCAAACAGTGCTCCAGCGTGAATAACTCCAGAGTTATCATAGAATGTATTGAAGACCTGATGAAACTTGGAGCCGAAAATAAAGTAACATTTGTGTGGGCACCGGAACATCAAGCAACCAAAATCGAATAAATTGGCATACGAGGCAAATGAATTAAACTTCATTGAAGAATTCATTAAGGATCCTAGTGAAAAGGTGATGGAAGAAATCCCAAAACTAAATATGAACCAATTAAGAAATGTTATAGGTATTGTAACAGGACACTGCACATTAAATACCCTCACACTATTGGCATAGACAAAACACGTTAGTGTTTGATGTGAGGAACAAGAAGAAACCCAACTACACGTAATCACTAGCTGTGAAGCATTCAACACTTGCAGGAAAAAGCTCTTTGGTTCAACGCGAATGTACTTAAAACTGCTCCAAGTACGTCCATTCATGAGACTTCTGGATTTCATTGAAGAAACAGAACTGATGAATTAATACTAAGAAATTGAGGAGCACAATAGTTCAGCGGTGGTCGCAGTGCAGTGGGATTCAACCGAAGCACCAGACCTCAGTCAGAAAAAAAACAGCGATTGTCCAATTTTTCGTTAGTCGTAAGAGTAAAAGTGTAATTTATCCTTTAATTACTGAGGGATATAATGTTAGTGGGAATATAGGGAAAAGAGCTAGAGGAGTGGATAGTCACAAATGATATAGTGGGTTTGCTGGAGTTGTAGGTGACAGAACCGGGGTTGGGGCAAGTAAGGTGCAATATGCCGCCAGATATTTAGACGGAGTGAACCAGCAATATTAGGATAAGGGCGTGAAGTGGAAGAAAATGCATTCGATACTGCAGCCGGGAGCTGTGTTTGTGAGGAAGAGGTACGGCAACCAGGGGTTAGCCGGTTTCATGAGGAGTGTAGGAAGAAGAAAAGTTTAATTTGAGACTATATAAGGTAGCATGAAGCCCCTTAGGTATTTCACCTGTTGTCCCCATTATAATAGGGACTATTTTTACTGTCTCCATAATCCATTATTTTTATTTTGTCGGTCAGTGGTCGGTATTTAATATTATTCCTAATGTTGCTGATATTTGCAGCGAGAGGTACTGCAGCGTTAACATATGTTGCTATCTTATCCGTGAGCACAACATACGGTTTGTTATTGGTGATCGGTTATTATTTTCCGGTTCGATAAAACACATTATCATAGTATTATTATTATTATTATTATCATTACAGACTAGTCTGGTTAATTTCCATAACCAGGTTATACATACTAAGGTTAGGGAATCGCTAAAACTCGTCTAATCGTGCGCATAGTTCCTAGTAGGGCAGCTTTTTGGGCGGTTCTTATAATCAAACTGGTTTGGTTTTTCTCGATGCCAAGCATCTCAAGATATTTTGGTAATTGATTTTCTATAAATCCGTTTGCAGAAACCATTAGGATAATTTTATTGTGTGTTCCATATAAATGCTTTAGTTCCTGAACCAAATAATTTATGTGTAAACGCTATCCTAATAGTTTCATCCTTTGGGTTGGAAACAGCGATTATTATACCACATGTTATTCATTCTATTATCAGAATGGCCAGTCAATTATTATTAATTTAAAAACTTTTATCGTTATAGGGGTATCAGCCCAATGACTTTTCCGCCTGTAAACGGAGAAGTTCAGAGGTGTTTCATCGCCCGGCATGTACCTTAAGTTCACAAAAAAACCTCTGAAGAACTGTTAAAAGTAAAGGTAAATTTCACCCGTAATGGGGTTTGAATTCTCTCTCATACTGGCATCCCTGACTATTAAGTCACACAACTGGGTTATTATTATTATTGTTATTATTATTGATTTAATACAGAATATAGCAATAAAATAAGCAGTCGTTACTCGCGATTCACATTTACATTTAACAGTGTATATTTATGTTATTTCTACGACTCGTTATTTTATTGATATTTTTATTATCCCTCGACGTGTTCGTTATGCTTGTCACGTCACCGCGTGTATTGATAAAATCCCGCCCGGGATGCATAATAGGCGGCGTTGAAAAACCCGACGTGCCCTTGTTTGGGGAGAAATAATTACAACCGAGCGACACAATTACGGCTCCCGTTTTGGTCCCGCGGCCCGGATTAATGGGACAATGCTGCGGTTAATTTACGAACGTTATCGGCCCATTAATAATCAATTTTCCATTTCCGTCGGCCGTTTTTGCGCGATAAAATTGAACCGATTTCAGATATAACCACTTTTGTGGGGTCGTAAAAGAGTTCGTAAAACAAATTGAGAAAAATTACTGGAATGAATATGTTTTGATTCGGATTGTAGGGAATGTTTAACATTTAATGAGGGGTAACGAGATGTTTGCAAGGTGTGTCATGCTTTTTTAGAAATTGTTCAAATTTATTTAGTCCTTTGTTTCATGTCAGGTGCAAATATTGTTTATTTGGATAGTATAAGCCAGTATTTTTTCTCTGAAATTATGAGGTACGTGTACTTCGAGTTCATACATATCTTATATTTTACTCTTCTGTTATGATTGTAATGACATATCCGTACAAAACAAGTGCAGAGGTTGTGTAAATGTAGACTGGTGAACTAAATTATGAATTTCAATTACAAATGTCAGAAAATAAATCCATAATTCATGTGGAAACAATCAAATTGACTCTGTTGAAATGAAGATTTAGAAATACATAGTTAACAAGAATTTCATTTGTCTAGCTGTTTAATTAGATGCATTAATCATGCATTAATCATGCATGAATCAGCGATTATAATTACATATTCTGCACGTTTGGTTACACAAAATAAAACCGACTCTCATACTGCATTAGGGCGTGGAGGTACTATTTAGTGGTGGCCACTGCATACTTCATGAATTATTGTTTATAGGGATGGATTAAAAGTGTAGTTCATAAATACATATCATATATCATAAATATACAATGTGGCGAACGTAAGCGAACGCAGACCGTTCCGACTATAGTATCTCATTGTTACTTTAGCTGTCCGTAATGATTTTTTTTTCTTCTTTAAATTTGTATATTGTAGTCCAAGAATTTCTTGAGAAACAAAGAGCTTTCAGATGAAATAACCATATTTATTCAATTCTATGACCGAGTCAATGAATGAGAATGTGTGTGTGAGTGAGAACGTCTCTTCAAGGATAATAATCATTTCCAGCATGACTTTAATTGAGATCCTTTGCTATATTCAGATACGTTGACCAATAGTAGATACTTTAATTTTTGGTCATATATACCTGGTATAAAAATATATAAAGGGGGCAAGCATGAGATTACTATTTTCTTAAATAAAACGAAAATAAAATAGCTACGTTTTATTTTAGCGACATCAAAATCTCTAAAATATTCAATTCAATTGCGGTATGAATATTAAGCAATAATCCCATTACTACTACTAAAAATACCTGTGTATTCGATCTATGTACCATGTCCGGTTATACGTTAATCAACGGTTAAAGTACTAATCACCGCTTATTTCGCTGTTGTGGGTGTAAGTAATGTAATTTACGAATGCCCAAACTTAAATTTAACTGTCCATTTTACATTTAACGGAGCGTTATTATTAACGTTTATGAATACTGACATATAATGTAATTTATGAATGCCCAAACTTAAATTTTATTGTCCATTATACATTTAACGGCGCGTTATTATTAACGTATATGAATACTGACATAAGGATAGTTAATAAATGAAACGTCCTTGTATAGTGTAACCAAAAATAATATTTTTTATAATAAGTAGTAATTCCGACTAAATTTCATCACGTATATAGAGTTCGTTAAATTTCACAGATGTCCATCGCTAATGACCCAGGCCGCATAATAAATCGCATAATGAAATACTCGCGATAAAAGCGATCCGCATAATGAAACGGCCCTACCCGAAAGGCGGCACACAATCGCCGTCGATTATTCATCCTGCGGGGCAACAGGTCCTGCTTATCAAAAAAACACTCCGGCCGTCCGTCAATTTTTTCTTGCCTGCGAGAATAAATGGCAGGGGCGTAGCGGAATGTGAGACCGAAAAGTGCACGCTTTTAATTTTCTTCCTCTTATTTGTTTGAACAAGTGACGCGGGCTCTTTTGAGCAGGCATATTTAATTATTTAATCTTTCTCCGTGGGTGCTCGAGGTTTTTTATTTTGGGTTTTATTCGCAACGCAGTTACAGTCAGTGACATCATAAGTGGTCCGAAAAAGGAGGAGGTTGGTGTGAGAGTGCTGGACGGTTCACGAATCACAGGAAATACCAAATAAACTTGCTGTATATTAAGATATATAAGAATTATATTAAGAAACTACTACAGATGTAATATAATCTTAATTTTCGACTTCCAAACTTATAGCCTTTATTTAAACAAAGGATACTTGCTGTAAAACTATCCTAAAATGCATCCATTATTATTTATACATGGAAAAGAATGTAAATGATAAAAGTTAATTAATTCAATACAAAAACAAAAAGCAAAAGCAGTTATTTAAATTATAGAATATATATAAATAAGGGAATAATGTTTATTTTTAAAATGTAGTAATATTTTTCTTCAGAATGATTTCAACAATAATTATTTATTTATATATATATATATTCATTATTTAGGTACACATATTACATAGGTACGTTTCACAATTAAATAGGCTGAGACAAATATTTCTATATTGACCTATCATTATACGAAGAGAGTCTTTTGTGTTATCTACCTAGCTATGAAAAAAAAGAGTTACAGGTCAACCAGCATTTATTTTTCAATGTAAGAATCATTAACATACACATAAACGTTTTTCTAATATCTTCTAATCTTCAATTTTCTTGATGAATCCATCAGTTCGTTTTTCCATGGTCCAGGTCTTCATCTTGTATATGCCCCAGTTACTTGTACACATAATTGACTTTGACACACGGCCACTATTCTCACATGGATAAATAAAATCAGCCCAACCCTTCCCATTACAAATTCCAGCCGCAAAAAAAAACAATACTTTCACAGAAAGAATTAAAAAATAAATAAAAAAGAATACAAATTAACATTTTCTGCCCACTAAAATAAACTAAACCCCCTCTGCCCTCGCCAATTTCCTTTCCCACGTCAGCCTCCTGCAGATTTTCACGCCTTTCCCATCCTCTCCTAACCATTCGTTCAGCTTTCTGCACTCTCCCACCCACTCTGCTTTCACTCCCTCACATTCTTTGCTAAGGTGCCACCACGTGTCACTCCCCTTCCTACACAGCGCACACGCGGTGTACCCCAGCCCCATCCACAACTTTCTTCCTCGCTCTTCTGACCCACACCTCGCTCTTGCCATGCATACTTTGTCCTCTCTGCTCCACTCTTCCCTGGCTAAGTAGCTCGGGAGTTTCCCCTGCACTTGCCACTCTACATAGCCAGGGTTGTATGAGCTCTCAGCCATTCTCACTTGCCTTTCTTGCCACTCAATATCCCTCAATCTCTCCCTTATCTCAGTTCCTAGGCTACCTCTTTCTCTCAGCTTCTCCTCTACCCACACCTGAGACATACCCACTCTTTCATACATCCTTTCTCTATCCTTCCTCCATCTACTCTCTGTTCTACTCTTACACCTCATCCATACCTCCCGTACCAGTCGTTCCTCGCCCAAATCCTGCAATCTTTCCTCAAACTTCACAACCCTCACACACGACTCCCACCACATACTCATAGGACTTGTCTCCTGCAACAGCACTGCTCTCGGTGTCGACCTTTCGAGCCCTAGCAGATTCTTCAGAAACCAACCTTGCTCCCTTTCTATTACCTCCCATTCACGCAATCCCCACACTTCCACTCCATACAACAACATAGGTTTTACACACGCATCCCAGATCTTATACGCCATTACGAGGTTACCACCCCACAAGCTCCCCCATTTTCTGCACGCAATCCCCCAAGCCATTCTTGCTTTCGCCTGCATACACTCCACATGCATCCTAAGCCCTCCTCCACAGTCAAACCAAAAGCCCAAATATTTAAAGCCATTCACTCTCTCAATCAGCCTTTCCTTCCATTTCAGCCCTTCGCCCTTACCCCTCCTGCCCCTATTCCTAAACAACATCCATTTGGTCTTTTCCACATTCACCACTAGCCCCCTCTTATCCAAGTACCTACCCATTCTTTCCAACATCTCTTGTATCTCTTCCACTCTCTTGGCCACCAGCACCACGTCATCTGCATACGCCAACATCCACACCTTGGATCTACCCACCACGACCCCTCCTGCCTGTCCTCTCCTCAGCACCTCTTCCAACTCGCCCGTGTACAGATTAAACAGGAGGGGGCTCAGTGGGCACCCCTGCCTTACTCCCACATTCACCCTAAATTTCTCAGATATTTCTCCATTCACTCTTGCTTTCGCCCATGTCTCTTTATACATCCTTCTCACCCACTCCACTCCTTCCTCTTCCATACCCAATTTATCCATATATTCTACCAGTTTCCCCCTAGGAACTGAGTCATACGCCGCTTTTAAAACCACAAACACCGCATACACTCTCCCTTTGCATTCCAGCGCTTCCTCCACCATTCTCGCCAGCTTGAAAATCTGCTCCCTGAACCCACCCTGGCATTCCGGCAGCAGCCCCTTTTGTACCACTTCCCTATCCATTCTATTTGTCACCATAGTCATCATCAATGTATAACCGGCACTCATAATGGTGATCCCCCTATAGTTTTTAACGTCCGAGGCCTCTCCCCCTTTATGAACCGGGACGACCACCCACACACGGCACTTCCTCCTCTCCACTCCACACCTTGTTAATACTCTGCCGCACCTTCTCCCTTCCTTGCTCCGGTAGCTGTTTGAAAGCCTCTGCCTTCAGCCCATCTTCCCCCGCTGCCTTTCCTAGTTTTAACTGTGCAAGGGCCACCTCCACCTCTTTCCGGGAAAGCGCCTCCCTTCGCACTACCTGTCTCGCACTCGAACTGCCCAGCTCCACCTCAGACCCCGCCATCTGTTTACAACTCCTCTCCCACTCTGCTGGCTCTATGTTCACTTTGCCCTGATTCACCCTTCCATTTAAGATCTCCCACATCCGTTTCTCCACTATACACTCCCTCAACCTCTTATCCACTTTCTGCAACTCCTCTATTTTTTTCCTCTCGCACGTACTCTCGAACTCCCTTTTCGCCTGATTAACCCTTTCGACTGCACATCTGCCGTACCTCCAATTCACCATTTCCCTCCGCCACCTCGTCTTCTTTATCTTACACTCTCTCCAACTGGAGCATCGACTGTACGTCCTCCCACTTCACGCACATTAGGTTTCTCTTACATGGATAACCTTCAGGCTTCTTTCGATATAAGTTTCATAACATTTCTGTGTTCAAGTTGCGAATCACTAATTGTTGCTTCGGATGTCGAGATTATTTAAGCGTATTTTTTTAGTTATTGTATTTTCTGTAGGAATTTCTTCCAGTTCTTCGCCATTCTCCTTGCATCCTGCCATCCAATGCCATTTCTTGTTAGTATTTCATGCATGTTGTCTTCCCATATTTTCAGTGGTCTACCTATTCTTTTTTTTTCCTTGAGTGGCCCTTCCTGAAGCCACTTTGTGCATTTTTCATTGTTGGTTCTGTTTGTTGTCTTAGTTTAGTTTCTAGTATAACCTCATAAATTTTAGCAGTTGTGCATATTAGTGATATTTCTCTGTAACTATTGCAGTTTTTGTTGTCTCCTTTTTGTATATTGGGAATATCACTGCTTTCTCCCAGTCATTTAGAATTTTTCCTGTTTTCCATATAGTGTTTAGGAGCTGTTTTAACAAATGTACACCTTCCTCGCCCATATTTTTAAGTTGTTCAGCTTTTGTGTTATCACGGCCTGTTGCTTTACCATTTCTTAATTTTATAAGTGCTTCTTTTACTTCTGCTTCTGTTATATTGTCTGATAATTCGTTCAGAATATTTTCCAGCTGTTCGTTCTCATTTCCTTCGCTTCTGCTTATCATCGCTCTTCGAAGTGCTCTTTCCATCTTTTCATTATATCATGATCTTGTTTTATTATTGTTCCCTGTTTATCCTTTAGTTGCCTTAATGATTTTTATACTTGCTCGTTCTTGGTTTTCTTTAGTGTTCTATAAAACAATTTATTTTCGTTAAAACTGTATTCTAGTGTTGTCCCAAATTCTTCCGATGTCCTTTCCCTTGATTCTTTTATTATTTGTTTCGTTGTTTTCTCTGTACTTTATACGCTCCGTAGTCTACTTGTTTCTTGGAGTTGATGTACTATATCCACTTTTGCTTTTTCTTCTTTATTTCCTCTTTTATTTCTATAGTCCACCATCGTATTTGCTTTCTGTTGTTTGCCTGACTGGTTGTTCTGCATGCGCGTTTTGTAGCCTCTGTTATTATGTGTTAGAAACTGTTCCATATTTTCTCCACATCATTAGATTTTGAAAAAAATGTGAGTTCTTTAATATAATTCTGGTACCTGACTTTTATTTTTTTTTGTATTTTAGTGTGTCTATTCTGAATTTCTCAGTTACAGTTTATTTCTTGTACTTTTTAGTTTCAACCTCGTTTTTGTTTTTATTTTTTCCTTAATTGTGATCTTTGCTACCACTATATAGTTACTTCCAATCTCGCTTCCTCTTTTCACCGGTTCATCATTAACTACCTTCCTTTGTTGTGTGTTTGTTAAAAAATAGTCTATTATGGACTTTTTATTTCTACTCTTTACTTCTCTGGTATATTTGTGTATTTCTTTATGGGCGAAGAAACTTATGATAAGAAAATTGTCGCGTTAACATAAAAAAAAACCCTCGTAAGATAATGAAAAGATAAAATGGTTAACAGTTAATTACTCAATTTCAATTTGAATAAAAGTTTTTATAATAAGAAATAAGTGGAAAACAATTAGTAAGTAAAAAATGATTAAAATAAATATATAATATAAATAAATGTACTAAATCATATGTTAAAATGAAAAAAAATATAATTACAACATACAGTAAATCAGATTAAATCATGGAAAAGAAAAAAATAGTTCATACCATCAAGTTAATTATGGAGAAGTTAGTTTTTGATACTGGCATAATAATAATTTTATTAGTTTGGCTAGATTTTCTCATCAACACAATTATTTTATTCCAAAATGAAAAAGTATAAATATTTTGTCAATATACTTAATTATTTAAGGAAATATATATGAGCTTAACTGTTTCCGCAACAACAAAAATTATATTATAAACCTTAGTCAGTGCTCTTCCGTAATTTTCCATAAATCGACATCTATGAAGTATCTCGTGTGTGTAGGTGCATTGCTAGATAATGGTTAAAATTATTTAGGAAACCGTTAAACAGGTATTGACAAAAAAAGTCGTAAGGAACTTATTCGCCACAAATCTCTTCCCTGCATCTTTCATTCTTTTGCAAATAAAGGCCGTCTTTATCTGCCCGTGGAATGTGGCTGACTGCGTTACCCGCGACCACTTTTCGGCAATAAGAGAACGTCCTCTTGAATAAGTGCTGACCGATAAGGCGAGCATTATTCATGCGCCAAATTAATATTCATTTATGTTGATATTATTGGAAATATTTCATTTGATGACGGATGGAGAGCGAATGGAAATTGAACGAAATAATATACATATAAATGGATAAAAAATACTATAGACAAAACTAGATTGTACGATTCCATTTTCGGTTTGGTACGATGACCTCTTTGGCAACGCTAAATTGTGGGCCGAGACCGCCGTTAACTAAAACAAACACGGCTATCCCGTGGGATGAGACTACGTGAAATAGCGAAGTATTGAGACTCGATAAATTGTATAACAGTAAACAGGATAACATATACTATAAATATGATTTTCTGTTCATGGGCAGTAACCAATCTGGAAAATGGGTTTTTATTGATTATATACCTGATCAAGTTACATGATAATTATAATTATTTTATCATAAAAAAGTATGACGACTCAAGAATTAATAAATATTTATTTAGATTATTTATTTTAATGTAATTCTTAACTAGTAATCTTAACGCATAACCGAGCGGCAAACAGAAGAATCCGAGTTCAAATCTCGCTGTCGTGTTTGCTTGCATCCTAGTTGGAACATCTACGCTCCACGGTGCTTCGGAAGGCACTTAAACCGATGGTCACCTCTAAAACGTAGCACTAGCCCTGTTACTTACACATACAAAAAGATGTCAACATCAGGGCAAAGAATCCCAGTAGTATACCAGGAAGCGATATTATTTTTACTGTGTGGGGAAATGCATTTACGCACATCCGCTTCTTGCCGAGTAGTGTAGGACTCGCCTTGTATTTCTGTACAAGGAATATCCACTAAACCCTAGAACTCTTGCATGAAACCCCATTCCGGAACTAATTTCTCATTGGCCTTCGAGCTAGGGCGTATAGACCTGTAATCTCTAATGCTGTTGTATCTTTCGGAATAGACCATCCCTTAGAGTATGGTACCGTTCCCATCCTGTGTACCGGGAGAGGGTGTGTAACCATTAGACATACCATAAATAGTGACTAAGGTGAATAAATAGATAAATGATAGACACTAAAGCTTTTGTCTAACTCTAGGTTAACACGTGTGAACCGGTGAGGCTATGACCCGGTTACAAAATATCACAGTAGATGCCCAAGACTAGATTAGCACACATAGGGTTAAAACTCAACTTTTAACATAAAAAAGAAAACAAAATTAATAAATATGTAAAACATTAAGCCTTCGGGTCCATATGGCTTTATCCTCCACCTCGTCCCATTTGCACTGCCATCTGATTACGATTCGAGTTCGTGCTGCCCTAATAGTTAAGCCGTCCTTGTACCTCTCGATGCACTCGAGGGCGAGCAGCTCGATCGGGGGGATACCAGCTATAACCAAGATGGCATCCTTAAATCGCCCCCCTTAGTGCACTCTTCCTCTCGCCAGTATATCCCGGGTACTCTTAACTTCTAGCCGCTGTCCCCAGACGAGTGTTCCATAAAGAATTTTGGCGACCCGTGCCAACTTGCTTGTGCTGGCCCGGACTGATGTTGGGCATGATTGCTGCCAGCGTCGTAGCGCACCTGGATGCCCTAGCGCACGTCGCCTTCACATGTTTTATGAAGATCAAGCCCTGGTCCACGATGACCCCCAGGAACTTGACCTTATTTTTAGGGATCACTTCCATCCCACCAATGGTGAACTAGATCGCGTCACACCTCTTCCTGCCTATCAGGAGTATAACCTCGGTCTTCTCCTCGGCAACATGCAGGAAGTTGTCGGTTAGCCACTGGCGCAAGGTCTCCAGATTGGTGTTTACTCTGACCCTCAGTTCATCTTCGCAGCCCCCGTCGCCACGAGGGCTACATCGTTGGCATACCCTATAACCTTCGTGCCATCCGGAAGGGGAACCCTTAGGATTTTATCATACATTATATGATATGGGGTCGACCCTGTGGAACCCCGCAGCTTAACTTCATGTGCATTTCCCCGTCCGCGCTTTCCACGATTAGGTTCTCCAAGTAGCTCCTAATCATTCGTAGGGCATCCGCGGGGAGACCCATAGCCACACATCTCTCCATCGTGCTCCCACAGTTGGCCGTATTAAAGGCGTTACGCACGTCGATTGTAACAAGCGCGCAGAGCGTGCGCCTTCTCGACAACCCACCTTTGGCCAGTTTCGTTAGCTCCAGAACCGCCTCCATGACCTGGACAGTGGACCTTTCCGGCCTAAAGCCGTTTTGTCGGGCCGATAGCTACCCAGATGCCTCGATGGTCGGCATGATCCTCCACAAGGCAAGGTACTTCAGCAGCTTGCCCAGGGTGTCGAGCATACACAGCTGTCGTTATGCCGCAGGGCTATCCTGGAGCTTAGGGATCAAGACCAATCTGGCCTTCTTCCACACGTTCTCTGCATCAACCCGTTCACCATTTCGAGAAAGGCGTCCTTGAACCGCTCCGCCGTCAGTTTAACAGCTTCCGGCAGGATGCCATGATGATACCAGAACTGCTCAACGCAAACCTCTCCTTGAACAGAGGACACAGGCAAGGGACACTTACATACACTAGAAGGTATAGACACCCTGAAAGAGTTTATAGATGCAGAGCAGAAAGTGTAGGACGAGGAGCTGACAACAAAGGACTGGTGAAGTCGTTCAGGTTTAGCCTAACAAACCAAAAAAAGAATTAGAGTATACAAAAAATATACAGAGACCGACTCCCGAAATTAATGGGCTCCCATGTGGAACTCATGGATCAAACGACGTAGTTCATTCGGAACCCCAAAATGAATACGTTACCAGAAAAGTGATCAAAGTGACGCATGACATAACAGATATACATATCTGAGACAAACTCAGATGAATAAATCAAGAGACTGCCAAAAAATGAGTAGCCATACACCTGCAATCCATGAGCCTCAACGTCTGAGGAGGATGGCGGAGTGCTACCCTACAGAGACCAAAGTGCTAGTATTGACTACGAGCACACAATGCAAGGCCGAAACCACTACCAACAAAAGAAAGACAGAGAGAAGCACATACGCGATAGTTGTGAAGGAAGAAGGAAACAATTACCTAGAAATCAGGGTCCATGTCAGCAATAAAAAGGCCAGCGAGGTAATAAGCGGCATTAGGAGTACGAAAGACAGAAAGAAACGACGAAGCCATAAGGAAGGAAAATAACACAATTAATAATCGTCCTAAGCAATAAAAAATAGACAAGCGGCGCCATACAAGGACTCAATTCACAAACAGGGACTATAACACAAAGGACGGAAATAATAGATGCAATAAAACATTACAAGCTTAGCAAACAAATGTCACACTCGAACAGCACCATGACCGTAAAATTAACCTTAGGTAAAGAAGATGCGGGAAAATATTTAAAATAAAAAGGGCCGTTGCCTCAGCGTGGACATAATTAACTACTTCGTGAAGAGAAGACTAAATCTCACAAAGTACTACATATTCTGGTGCTTCGAACACAAGGCTACCGATACACAGGCCTAGACAGTATCAAAGACTGCTACAAGTACGGCAACGATTGCAGCCAGAAATTGTACAAACGAGGTGGCATACTTCCTATGCAGCAAGCAAGGACACAAAATAGATAGTGGGAGTCATTTCGACAAGACCTATTGCAGGCTCGAAAATTGGGAAAAGTGGAAGAAGGAAATATATCCAGACAACATAGACATGGCCTACAAAACAGTCAAGTTCCTTCCAACTAAACATAAATAGATGAAGAGCCGCACACGATCTTCAAGATCAAACAATCCAGACATCCAAACAAAATAGACATAGTCATCAGGCAGGAATCAAATCGAAACCGAACTACCAAAGATTACTGTAATACCAACTATGATAGCTATACGAGTCAACAACAACATATCTGTAGTAAAATATTTTAGTGGTAATGATTTTGTATGTGTAGAATTTTTAGCGTGATAGTATGTTCGTATTTTTTCTCGCCGAATGGAAACGTAAACCAATTGGAAGACCTACTATTAACATAAAGAGATACCTTCAATAACAACGCAAGAAGAAAATAATTATAGGGGGAGACCTGAACGTCAAGGCCTGGATATTCGGATCAAACGTGATCAATGAAAGAGGCAGTGTCCTGGAAGAACAACTTAGTGACCATAAACACTGGCAGCAGACCCATCTTCTTCAATGCAAACAGCATCTCCTTGATAGACATAACTCTCGCCTCGTCGGGTACAACTAGGCAAATACTCGGATGGCGAGTAGAGGTAGAAATAGATTATGCAAGGCTCCGGCTCAAAAGAGAATAACTAGGAGCCAAGAAGGCTGGCGCATTACCGGAGGGTTGGACGAGATTCTGCGAAAAGGGGGCCGAGGGAATCGAAGAGTTCGAAAACGCATCACAGTTTACGAGCTATATTCAAAATAAATGTTAGATACTCCCACCAAAAAGTCTGAGTATAACACGTAGTATGATGGTGGACTGGTGGACACCAGATATAGCGTCGAAACGCAGGATATGAATCCAATGTAGAAGCAAAGCTGTCAGATACAATAAAAACGCAATTAACCAGCACCTACAACGTTCAGCAAGGGAAAATACGAGGCAAAAAAGATCCCAAGAGGGGAATCAAAACAGAGAAAAAACTAGCCTGGCGAGAACTGTGTAACGAATTGGAAAATCACATTAGGGAAAGCCCTACAAAATAGTCTCCAATAAACTTCGCCCATAAACAGTCCTAGACGACACAAATTAACAAACTATACTAGAAACCACCAATATCACTAGGCAAATGCTCCTGATGGTTCAAAATTCCATTGACGAGCGTTTGGATCATTGCGAGAGCGAAGAAGGTCGGTAATTTGAACATATGTTATACAAATCGTAATAAACGTGCAAACAATAAAACATTTTCCTATTTGATAGTCAACCCCCATCATTCTTGAAAGAATGAAGATACCGAGATTTAGTTTATGAAGATGTGTTTCTTTTTTCATTACCTTTAAAATAAAGTGAAACTCAACTGGGGATACTTTTTTTAAATGTTGGGCTGGTCATCCCCTAAACAAACTTCACGTTGCATGGAAGTTATAAACTATATAAGAATGTAGTTTTTATGACTCTTTAGTGATCCCCAAAATTTAATTTTTTCATTTTTTCGTCACTCGTTCAATACCTTCTCCACCCCGGGACCTTTATTAAGCCCTGTATATTTGGCGAATTGCCAATATTTTGCGGACAAGGCAGCGTATACGTTCGGAATCCCACCCTTGAACTTGTATCGGACCTGGAAACTGTTTAGTCTACATTCGTAAATACGTCTGTAAATTATCAAAAATATATTATTATTAATAACCATGGTTCCGCCCGGGATCGAACCGGGGACCTTCTGCGTGTAAAGCAGACGTGATAACCGCTACACTACGGAACCACATACACATGTTTAAATAACTCAGAAAATTGACAACTTTTTACACTTTCACTTTAGCAATGTTTGAAAAATAATATTATTAACACAAAATATTTATATATTAAAAGTTTTATTTAGGTTTCAGGGTTATCAACATGTTTATTATAATTCTATATGGATTTACATAATCCACAATTATGTTTTAGAAACTAGAGCGAACAATTTGTTTGTTTATCTAACGTAATTATGTACTGTATTATCAATTTTTCAAATTATAATATTATTAAAAAAATCTAGGACTAAATTAGAGCAGAAATATTAAGATCCAAAAGGTAAGTGTGTATTCTTATTTTGTAAGCATAATTCTTATTAGAACTTATTCTGCCTCTTATTTCCTTTTTTAATATATTCACATTAATCCACCTTTTTTTCTAGATTATTATTATTATTACATTAAGGAAAAATTAGAATCGTTTTTACTCTTATGTATTTAACATTGATTTATAATTGATCTCATTTCTACTGGTACATTGACGTTGGTGTTTCTATAATATGGAAATTAAATCACTTAATTTTTTAACTCTTTCATTATGTTGAGTTATAATTGCTACAAATGATATATTCGGGGACCGGTGGTCCCGTTTCTACAGGCACTTATGCGATGCGGTCATAAATATAATATTTAAATTAGATAATAGAAGGTTTGAACTACATATTTAAATTCATCGCGTCAATTATTTATAGGTATTTAACATACCGGCCACAAAACATAATGAAGGGGTCGAAAAAATTTTACAGGTACAAGTACTAGGAAGAATACATAATAGAATGTTGGTGCTAATTATCTATTTTTTTTTTCCTTAATTAAATTACAAAATATTACATCAGAATCATTCAAAGACACATAGATTCTTGTTGAATTAGGGATTTCGGTTTTGATTAAACATTAAGGTTAAATAAATAATTGTCGTTAGGCCAATGAAGAATTATGTAAAACGAGTATATTCGTAATATACAGATATATTGTGAATGCAGTTAGTTTGTCCTTTTTTTACTATCTTTAGTCTCTTTGGTAATTTCTTGATCACTTTGATTCAACTTATATTCCATGTAATTACTCTTAAGATATTTTGTAGTTCCAGATTTTTTGTCATAGAAGGGCTCTTGTTTCTAGCCATTGTTATTATTTATTGTAAGTCACAAAAGTAACAGTAGAATTTGGAATCCGTGATAAATAAAGTAACTAAATTAAAGACTTTAAATATGTATCAGTAAGAATAGTCGCTATAAAAATGAATGAATAAAAATATATATAATTAAATAAAATTAATATAATAAATTATATAAAAATAATTAGAAAATGTTATAGATTAAATATGCTGGGAACATATAGCATACACACTGAAAATATCATAAATATAAAAAGCTACCTCATACTGTAGATGAGATACAAAATAATGAACCAATAGTTATAACCCTGGTTATGTTAGGAGACTTTAATGCTCGTGTTGGCGTATCCCCAGACTAGATCTCCGGTGTATAAAAGATATAAATAAAGATTCAACGAACATGTTAAAACGAAAACGGAGAACCACTAATAAATTTCTGCACAAGCAATAAACATCGTATTAGTAGACCACAAAACCCGATACATTATATACATTTAACAGAAACAGGTGTCAAAGATAAATGCTGAATTATTTATTAAGAAATAGGAAAATACATCTAACAAACACCATGCGACGCTATTTAAGATATTTATGCAATATAAATTTATTTTTATGTCGTAAGTTTTAAATATTCAACTGTGTACCTGATTTGAAGCAAAAAGCAAACAATAAAGAATGAGATGAAACAATGAGTTACATCAACAAACATTGGCAGCGATCACAAAGGCACCTTACACGGTCAATTATACTGTCAATCCTAGCACTGTCAGTATTTGCTTGAATGTTCCTTTAATATTTATCAAGTAATCAATTTTCTGGATAAACATCAGTATTCTCTTCATTCCGTCATTTCTATACCTTACACGATCAGTAATACTGTCAATATTTTAGAATAGTGAACATTTTGAATATATTATCGTACAGTAATACTGTCATTATTCTAAAATAATGACAGTATTATTGACCGTGTAAGGTGCCTTATAACTTACTATTACAAATATAAAAATCTAATGTGACCAGTGCACATAATAATAAAGATATTATTTTTAAAGAATAATATTTAATATTTGTAATTCTCGTTATTGTTTTTTATGTGATTATTTCAACAATTTATTTTTTTAAATTGGATACTCGCAACATGCTTTTCCCGACCATTCCACCAAAAAATAATCAAGACATCCAAAACACCGACATTTAAAATACCGACATTCCGAATCCCGACATTATTGTGAAACCGACAATACCAAAATAATGATATTCATAATACCGACAGTATCAAGAGCCCGACATTCAAAATGCATACAGTATTAAAAAACTGACGCCAATATTGAGGTACAGTTGCTGAATCGTTGCCGTCAATGTTGTGGGGAACCACCACTGGATACTAACTGAAGACTTAGTGGAACTTCATCGGAAGGCTTTCCTTCCTTCCGATGAAGTCTTCAGTTAGTATCAAGTGGTGGTTCCCCACAACATTGACGGCAACGATTCGGCAACTGTACCTCAACATTGGAGTCAGTCTTTTAATACTGTATGCATTTTGAATCGCTGCCAGCACCTCAATAACCGATGAATAAAACTAAATGTTATTATTATTGTACGATGTTCAAGAATGTTGTATGGGCGGAGACGATGACAAGTTTTTTTTTTGCTCGCTTCGCGACTGATACTTTTCAAGGTGCTATTGCCGCGGTTCTTCTGTGTGTCTCCGTTCGTATGCTGGGCTTTTCTTAATGTCGTCCTAATCACTTTCTAAACGATTCGTAATCACTGGTCATGCTTTCATGAATCATTAAGGGTTCGTTATTACTAAATAACGCCATTGCCAATTGGCTTATTTGCCCATACAATCGAACGTCGATTAAGCATATACAATTTTCTACAACAAATGGCCTGGCGTAGACAAAATAACGAGTGAACTGCTGAAAAAGGAAGAAGAAGAGCTGCAAGAAAGTGTACGAATGCTAATGAACAAATGAATTATGAAGAGAGACCATCATTCATCATTCAAAGTAAACGAATACTTATACATAGGCCCCAAAACAAGGGCAAATAAAGAAAACCGCCCAGACCTGCAGGACCTATAACATGGGCGGCGCAAGGAATCCAGGCGGGCAATCGAGCGCAGCCAGGAGGCATGCTGACACAGGCTTTGTAGGGAGATTGAGAACAACTCATGGGGCCTTCCCTAGCCGCCGACCTGGCACTAATCGTCCGTGGAAGCGACTTCGCTGAGGCCTTAGCCAAAATCACAGCAACCACAGAAAGGATGGCGGCCTGGATGACGGACAATTGGCTCGCCATCGCCTCCCTCCAAAAGTCGCCTTCCTGTCGTCCAAGAGAAAAGGCGTCCAGGCCGTCAACGAGATCCGTATGCTAGGGGGAAGCTTCAAGATCACGAGGCAACTGAGGTACCTCGGCATAATTCTGGAGTCAAACCGAAACCATACGACTCAGGTGCTGCAGACGACATCGAAGGCACCGAAAACCGAGCCTGCCCTGCCCAGAATTCTCCCCAAAATGTATGGGTCGGGGTACAGAAAGACCTGCTGGTCTGGGCCCAGCAACTGTACGCGGCCTCGGCGTGGGTAAACACCACGAAAACGAACCTAAACTCCAAATTAGGAGAGCGCCAAGGACCAGTGCCCTGCGAATCATCTGCGCATGCCGTTCTGTCTCCTCGGACGCGGCAGAGGCACTGGCCTATATATCTAACATTGTCTATGGGCACTGGCCCAAACAACACCGGCGGACCTCCTAGTAGAGTAACGGGCACTCACTTACCGGATAATCAAAGAGGGGGTAGCAACAAAAACGGCAAAGGAGGAGGCCAGGACCCAGACATGGACAAGGTGGCAAGACGGACAGGGCGACTACGCAACGTGGACGAAACAGTTTTCCCCCAAGTGGAGCCCCTGGCGGACAGGTGCTCACGGGGCACGGCCTCTTTTAGTCCTACCTGTTCCGAATCGGTTATGCGGCCACCCCCAAGTGCCGTCATTGCAATCGACGGACGACCCAGCCCACACACTGCACAACTGTGCCAGGGAACGAGACACCCTGTGGCAGAAGCTGAAAGGGGAAGACCCGACGACAGGACAAATTGGTAAACTGATGTTTAAATTCGCCAAACTAGTAATGAAGCAGAAGTTCGAGATAAGCCTGCAGGACGGACAATAACAGACAACCACGACAGTATAAGAGACAGGAACGACCGATCGACGTGAAACGGTATCATGGGACAAGCCCCTAGTTACAGAACGTGAGTTTTGGTTTAGCCGGTAAGCGCCCCGGTCAGAACGCGGGGTGAATCCGGCACTGCCCGTACCTCTAACATCTAGTGGTGATAGCGAGCCACGGGTGTCTCGTAATATTCCACCTCACAGGATAATAAAAAAAAGTGATAAAGAAAACAGACTAACGGAAATATCGAGTACCAGTGCTTACATCCGGCCTTGAATCAATGGTAATAATACATAAGACCACAAACAAACTCCTAAACACCCAATGAGCAATGGAGAAAGCCGTGCTTGGATAAACATAAGAGCAGGATTTGAAGTGAAGCGATCCGAAGAATAAAAGAAAAACAACAGAACAACTAAAATGGAAGCGGGTCGGCCACAGGACCCCTTAAGATAGGCGAGATGGTGCCCAAGGGACACAACAGAACCGTGGAAGGGCCCCAAGGAAGGAGGTGAAACGGCATCCAGGAAACCGCTGAGAAAAACTGGAGCAAAATTGCACAAAATAAGGGGACATGGAAAAATATAGAGCTCCAGAGATTGCTACAGTATTTCAACGTATCGTAACAATGTTCAACATGATATTTCCAACAGAAAAATTAAATGCATGAACAAGTTGCGATCTGAAAATAATTGAAAACGTTCCATAACAAATTATCAATAGTTAGAGATTTTAAAACTAGTCATGCGGTAGTGGAAAAGTAGATGAAGGATAGTGAAGGATCAGATTGTCAAGGCACACAGAATTGCGAGCTTTTGACATTATATAGGCATGACGCTGTCTGAAAAAGTAGAAAGGTTCACAAAATACTATTTCCGAAATGTATAAAACAATCATTAGGCCAGACTGGACCTATACTGCAGAAACTCGAGCAGAGACAAAAAGAACAGAAAGATGCTAGGAAGCATCAGACGCTTTTGGATATAGTCAGTAATGCAGACTTTAGGGAGACATGCAATGTGGAGAAGTTCGATGGATGGACATAACTCCCTAATTATAATGAAATATCCATCTTAAAATAATCACAGATAATATTGTGTTCCGAATGGTGACAGGTAACAGATTTTATCGTTGACCTGCCAGGAGGCAAGAATATGGAACGACAATCTATCAGAGGGACACAGTGAATCAAAATACTGTTGCCTATATAAAAGAAGAAAGTTAAATGCAGATATCTGCTACCAAAACGCAGTCCCTCACGATATCTAGGTACCCACATAGATGTAAGCTCGTCGTTTACAATAAGACCGTCGAACACGTTATGTACTTCAAATACCTTAGAGCCAACATAACAAGTAACAGCGACCTAAAACAAGAACTAAAATCCCAAACAAGAAAGGCAGCCTTAATATAATTATATCAATATACTTGAGAGATGGAATATGTTGAAACAAATATATGTCTGTGGAAAGTAAAACAAGAATCTGCAAGTTCTGATGACATATGCGATTGAAAACAGAGCAGAAAACGTTACAACAAAACGACACTTAAGAATAACGGAGATAAGAACTTTGAGACCCATGGTAGCATGGAGCCTAATAGACCACATAAGAAGCGTGGACAGAACTCTGTGCGATGTCCAAGAAGTGATCAGACGGGCCCGATACAATAAAAGCTAGTGGAGAGAACATGTTGACAAGATGGAGAGAACCAGATTAGCAAAAATTGCCAGAGTGACTTCCACGATCAAAACGTTCTCCGGGCGACCACCAATACGCTGGTATGATAGTTAGTGTTCGACGTCTCAACAGCGTCTGTAAATGCTGAAGAAAAACAAGAAGCAATAAAAACAGAATGCGTTGTTAATAATTTTCGATTAGTTATAGATTTAATCTATCCGTGGATGCAATTGTATTACGCGGCTTACTTGCTTCCTTGGATTGCCTGGTATATCACACCCAATGACAGTTAACAAGAGGACGTAGAAGCTGCCACTGGGACCGGGCGGGCGAGTTTTATTAATCATCATCATCAGTAGCCGTTAAATCCATTCTTGAATATAGGCCTTTCCCAATTGTTTCCATCGTTCTCTGTTCTGTGCCACTTGTATCCATGTCAGCCCTGCTTTTCTTTTGAGATCGTCGTACCAGCGCATAGGTGGTCTTCCTCTTCCCCTTTTGTGTTCGTATGGTCTCCACTCTATTATCCTTCTGTCCCATCTCGATATATCGCTTCTTGCAACGTGCCCCGCAAATTTCCATTTGAGAGATGCGATTTTCTCTCCCACGTCGGTGACTTTTGTTATTGCTCTAACTCTTTCGTTTCGGTATCGGTCTTTTCTTGATTTACCTATCATTGCTCTTTCCATAGCTCTTTGTGCGACCTTTAGTTTCTCTATGTTTTTTTTCGTCGTAGTCCAGTTTTTGGCGCCGTATGTTATCACTGGCAGTATGCATTGGTTGAAAATCCTTGTTCTTAGGTGCTGCGCTATTTTCTTATTTCTCAGAATGTACGAGAGTTTTCCGAAGGCCACCATCCTAGTCTTATTCTTCTGTTTATTTCTTCTTTCTGATTATTCCGGTCATTTGTTATTTTCTGCCCCAGGTATATGTATTCTTCCACCTTTTGGATTTCCTTTCCTCCTATCATTACTGCTTCTTCTATCCCGTGGTACATAATTTGTGTTTTTGATAAGTTCATTTTCAGCCCTGCTCTCAATGATTCTCTTTGTAGGTCATCGAGCATCACTGTGAGCTCCTTTCTACTATGTGCGAGGATAACGATATCGTCGGCGTATCTAAGGTTAGTTAGTCGGGTTCCGTTGATGTTAATTCCTTTGTCCTTCCAGTCAATTTTCTTGAATATCTCTTCCATCGCTAAAGTGAAGAGTTTTGGTGATAAAGAGTCGCCTTGCCTTACTCCCCGTTTGAGTTGGATTGGTTCTGTTTACTCGTGCAGCATGTAGGTTGCCGTTGCCTCTCTATTGCATTCTCTTATTAAGTTGTTATACCTGTAGTCTATTCTACTGTTGGTCATTACTTTATATACCATCCAGGTTTCTATGTTATCGAAGGCTTTTTCGTAATCTACAAAGCCCATATACAGGGGGTAGCCATACTCATTTGATTTTTCGATAACAATTTTCATTGTTAGCAGGTGATTGTTGGTGCCGTAGTTTTTCCAGAATCCCGCTTGCTCGCATGGTTGGTACTCATCCATTTTTCTTTCTAATCTGTTGGTAATTATTTTTGTCAGCAATTTATACATGTGTGACATCAAACTTATTGGACGGTAATTTTCCATCTTGGTGTTATCTCCTTTTTTATAAATTAGCACCACATTTGCGTTTTTCCATTGTTTTGGTATTTTACCTGTCCTTAGACAGTGGTCTAGTAGCTTTGCAGTCTTCCTTAGTAGTTCCTCTCCTCCTTCTCGAATCATTTCAGCTGATATGTTGTCATCTCCCGTTGCCTTGTTGTTCTTCATGTCTTCCAGGGTTGCTTTCACTTCTTGGATGTCTATCTCTGGGATGTCTTCTGATCCAATATTTTGTATTTTTCTTTCCAGAGTGTCAGCATCTTCTCTTTCTGGTGGTGTTTTAGATTCATATAAGTCTGTGTAGAAATCCTCTACTATGTGTAGGATTTCATCTCGGTCGTGAATTATCTTTCCTTCCTTGTTGCGTAGCGAATAGATTTCTTTTTTCCCGGTGTTTCGTTGAAGGCCTTTCATACATTTGTTGTTTTGTATTACTTCGTTCACTCGTTTTTCATGGGCTTTTATCCGTTGTTTTCTTATATTCCGTCTGATATTTCTATTGGTTTCCGTGTATTCTGGGGTTGCGCTTTGGTTTCTTGTCGCTAGACTTCTTCTCTTTTCCATTAGGTTTCTTGTATCTTCATCGATGAGTTGTTTTTTATATGCTTTTCGTGGTATTATGGTGTTTAGTTGTTTTACTGATTCCTGTATTATTTGGACCAGTCTCTCGTTTATTTCATCCACTGACTCGCTGCTCAGGTCATCGTTTGTTAGTGCTTTGTTTATTATTTCTTTATACAGGCCATTATGTTGTTTGAGTTCCTCTGCCTTTATTTTTGTTGGTGTCTTCGTTTTTGTGCTGTTTCTTCTTTCGTTTTTCTTAACGATGATAACCATCGCCCTCACTACCCTGTGGTCGCTTCCCGTGATGAACTTATTTAATATGGTGACGTCCTGAATTATATCCTTTCTGTTTGTGAGGATATAGTCTATTTCGTTTTTTGTATTTCCGTCTGGGGATAACCATGTCCACTTTCGTTCTGGTCGTTTTTTGAAAAAGGAGCTCATCGAGTACAAGTTATTTTCGCACATATAATTCATCATGGTATCCCCTCTCTCATTTCTGGTACCCAGTCCATATTGTCCTATAAATTTTTCCTTCTCTTCCTGCTTTTTGCCAAGTTTGGCGTTAAAGTCTCCCATTATTATATTCTTGTTTATGGGGTCGGTTTCCATCTCTGTTTGTAGGTGTTCGTAGAAGTCGTCAATTTCTTCTTCTGTATGTGATGATGTGGGTGCATATACTTGTATGATTTTCAGTTTGATAAATGTTGATATTTTAACGATAATATATGCAACTCTTTCTGATATAGCTTTGAAGCATTTGATGAGCGGTGTTATTTTCTTATTGATGATGAATCCTATCCCTCCTACTGTGCCATCCTTTCCTCCTTTGTGGACTAGTACGTTTCCCGATTTAAGCTTGATCCAATTTTCTCCAAACCTTCTGATTTCGGCCAAGCCCACGATGTGCCATTTTATTTTGGACAGTTCTTCTTCTAGTTCCACTATTTTGTCATCTTCTCTTAGTGTTCGAGCATTGTATATCGCCATCCAAAGCTTTGCCTTCGTCTTTGTTTTACATCGTTGTTGTGTCGAATTGTTGCCCTCCCCAGAATCGGTAGGGCTGTCTGTTGTCAGAGTGAGATTGTGAAGTGTTCTTCTACTCACCTGGGGTATTTTGTGTTTAGAAAACGACATTTTTATATTTGGGAAGTATTTGGCATATTGAAACGTCGCGTTTGCCTTACGTCTTGACGAGTCCTGTTTCCAGGTGTGAATCAGCAGCCCAATATGGATCATACGCTGTTTGCAGCCGCCCATTCTGGATCAGACGCTGCTGTTACCTGTTGGTACGCGGGAGCTATTTGATTTCACTCCTACCACTCATATCTGAGAGGCTTTCCCCTATCCGCCACCTGGGGACGCGTTCTCTAGGGGTTACAGGCTCCCCCGAGTTTTATTAATACAATTTGAAAAGACTAGATAATGTGAGTAAACTAATAAATTACAATATTGCATTTGTGATATCCGACAACATACGCGCGTCAGAATGTCTACATTATGCTTATACAACTTCTATGTCCTCTTGTAAACCGTCCTTGCATCACACCACCGCAGCTTGTGTAGAACATGTGGCCTGTGCTCAATTTTTCTTTTCAGAGTACTTGCAGAAGTTATTTCATACTTTTGGGGTACTACAGGTTGAAAGATCCATCATAGCAATTTCATCTGCTAGTCTGTTCCACATGATCTCAGTATGTTCTATGATGCATCATTATTTTGAGCTAGTTCCTCCAGGTTGGAAAGACATGAACTTGAACATGTCCATCGTCGTTGGTGGTTTCGCGGTTATCTTATGGAGACCTTTTCTCCCTAGCAAACTGGTACTCAAGTATCTTCCTAGCTTCGAATGTGGCTATTGTTGAGGGGTTAACTTCCACTACGGTGTTGCTTTATCATGCCTCATTCATTATAAGCCTCAAATACCTGTCGTCCTCGTATAGCGAGCCCCGAGTTGCCTCCACCCTGGTGGTTTGGCACACTATGTAATTCGCGTCCCGTCTTAGTTGAAGCCGCTGATATGGTCACGCTGCCCACAGCAACCTTACGTACCCATTTTAAGAGGTCAGTACGTGCTCCCGCCACCCGTTTTGACGATGATGGTCTCTTCCTGATTGTTCCGGCGTCCTCTCGTCGATGGGTCAGGCGCCTGCTGTGGATTGCTCTGGGGTTTCTCCGTCGTCGTTGGTGCTTTCACGGTTATGAGTTGTCAACTGGTACTCAAGTATCTTCCTAGCTTCCAGTGTGGCTATAGTTGAGGTGTCAACCTCCACTACGATGTTGCTTCTCCCTGACTCATTCATCATTAGCCTTAAATTATTGCCAGCGTCATACAGCGAGCCCCGAGTTGCCTCTGCGCTGGTGGTTTGGCACACTATATAATTCGCGTGCCGGGTCTGCGTAGCTTGTTTCTCGCCAGCTTACGTCCCTCTTCGTACATCATTCGCGTCAGATCTTTATCGCTCACTACTACGGCTTATGTTGATATCCTGGTGCGGACATATGCCTTGCGCTGCCGCATCAGCTCGCTTGCCTGCCTGCATGTACCAGCTCTCCGCCCGCATTCTGCTCCTTTTGGTTTTCGCTGACTCTATTGGGGGTGTTAGCCACTTGTCTCGTAAGTTGTTCGTTCTCCGGATAATGGCGTTATTGTAGGTGCCATTGTTTGACTTCTTGCCGGTCCTCGTCTCCTTGTCGTAGTCCTGGAATAACCGCTGGATGTCCGCAGTGTCCGCCTCGATGTCCTTGTGTGTTATTGGCTTCGTCGGCCAGTCTCGCTATTATTTTCCTGACCTGTTGTTCAGTTGTTTCATGTGATTCCGATGCCTTGCGCTTTCTACCCGCCCCTGTGTTGTTCGTCTTTATGCTTACTGGGCTGTCGAGTTCGGGCGCTGTCGCCCGTTTCGTTCTTGTTGGGTCTCTGGGCTAGTATAATCGCTCAATATCATAGACAATATCGTGCATTCCACTCTCGTCGAGGGACACTTCTGCGTCTTGCTCTCCTTCGGGGCCCGGTCTGCTCTGTAAGGATGAGACCCTTAGCCTGGGCACTCCCACTCGTAACTCCATTCGTCCGTGTTTGAACCACTTGCGTTCTCGGCGTCGACGTCGGATTTTAGCTGAAGGTGGTACTGTCAGGGAGCACCCACCGCGATGCGCTCTCCGACACGTACTAAGTAACCTAAGCACCGTATCGTTTTATCCAAAACATTGTTGCTTATGTCGGTTTTGTGGTTGTGGCCAATCTGTTGTCATTGCAGAATCGTTATCGTGTTCCCGTCGTGGATAGCACATGCCAGCACCACAAACAGAAGTATATATATATATATATATATATATATATATATATATATATATATATATGGGTCCTTCCATCGTCTCCTGGTCATGCCCATCACCCAACCGTTGCCGCAGAACGGAGTTTGTGGTACGACGTACGACAACTAGCTGGGCAGTGCGCATGGCTCGGCGGCGTCCTCTGTCTCGTCTAGCCACCAGGATCGGCGGATCCCTCGCTTTCCGGTAAGAAGTATTTCGGCATTCGGAGTCCTCCGATTGTGAGAAACCAGCTCATACATCACTAGATCTCGGTACCTAATAGCGTCGGGAGTCTCGGTCACGCACGCCGTTGTGATGAGGTCCAGAACATTTTAGCAATGCGGCACCTTCTAGTCCCTACTATGTCCCAACTGCATGGTACGTCGTTTTGCAGATGATGCCTCACTGAGCACCCACACCACAACAAGGTGTGTTCCATCATGGGTTTATTTTGTGTCCTAGGTACTAAATACTCGGTCACCTGTTCGCTTTCGTGTCCGTCTATTTGATAAGTTCATTTTACGGCCAACTGATAGTGATGCTATATTTAGCTGTACTATCAGGTCCTTGCGTTCTTGGATATCTGAGCTTATTAATATATTATCATCGGCGGAACGTAAGTAATTCATATATTTACTATCTATCCGTTTGCCTTTATTCTCCCAGGACATGAATCTAAAAACGTCTTCTTCAGCTTTGGTGATATTATGTCTTCTTTTCTGATACCTCTACCTATCTCGGTGGTCGATTCTTCGCCTAGTGTCATTTTAAATATGGCATTTTAGTATATTTGTCGGATTAATTGTGTGTATACCTTGGGTCGATTCTGGCCTTATTCATGGTAATAAAGATTGCCCAGAACTCACTAGAATCGAACGTCTTTTCGTAGTCGATAAACGCTAAGAGAATGGATACGTTGTATCCTGTACACTTCTCGATTAATGTACGGATGGTCTGTATGTGATCCGTTGTACTAAAACCTTCACGAAACCGAACCTGTTCTGGGCGTTGGTAAAAATCCTGTTGGTTTGTAAGCAATTTGTTATGATTTTTGTTTATAGCGGTGTGACACCATACTAATGGGTATATAGTTCTTGATGTAGTTCTTATGTTTTACAATTATTTCGGAATTTACCCAGGGAATAGGTATTCTTGTCTTCAATGCATTTATATAATAATATTTAGAAATACGGCGTTCCCCCCTAGTTTTATCATATCTGTGGACATTTTGTCTTCGCCCGGGATAATCTATTTTCATTACGTCCTCTGAGTTGACGTTCTATAGTAACTTGTTGTTGGTACTTAGCGTGTTTGGTCTGTGGGAACAGTAAAGCTTCGAATAACTTCGAGAATTTGTTGACTGTTACACTGTCCTTATTTTTAATTTTATGGATTTTCGTTTTCCCTTTTCATCCAGTTCTAAGTATGTTCTTGTTGTTGTCTTTTATATCTTTTATGAGTTCTTCGTATGGTCTCTCTCCTCATATCTTTTGCAGTGTACATACTGAATTGGCTTCCGATTATCCCTGTGGACAATGAGTTGACGTCGACCCTTGAAGGAACCAGCGCATTTACAACCCCTTTAGGAACTCTTTAATCCGAACCCATTATCGCTCTTCAATTAATAGGACCGATATTATAAAAGGGACACCGTACTCGCAACTCATAATCATTCATCATTTTTTTCAACAATTATTCTACACCGACTTTCCGAAGACAACACAATCCGCCAACATTGCCGAACTTTAGCTTTCACTTCAAATAAACGTGTATGAGTTTTCCTCAATCCTGAGGTGGTGGCACCGAAACGCCGGTGCTCAACACATCATAGTTGGTGCCAACAACGGTGGTCTTTCCACCGTTACACATCACTTTAGTGATAGTATGATGCGTATTCTTAATTTATCTTACGGTCAAAAATAATCCTTATTTAAAATTCTAAATTAAAATCTTATTTCCTATATTATTTCTAATAAAAGTAGGCCTTCCAATGAACGATTATAGTCATTAGTAGTAGGCAACCAACTGTATAATACTACATTTAAATCAATTTAAACACTGATAAAGATAATCTGAAGTTTATTGGTAATGTTGCAATTATTGATAATACATTATAATATAAAGCAAGATGTGAAATTAAATAAAACCATAACAATTTCAATGAAATTGATTGCTTTTGCTATTCGCCACCACATTATATATAATTGTTATGTAGACAACCAACTGGACAATAATATTAATTATATATTTTCTGGTGGCGAATAGCAGAAGTAAGTAATTGATTTGAAATTGTTAACGTTCTGTTTTTAATTGTTATATATGTTTTGTTTCATATTATAATGTACTATAATAAACTAATCATTTTAACATTATTGGTGAACAAGAGATAATGCTCCACTGTTATTAAATTGATTTATATGTATGGAGTAATCTGTTACATATATATTATTTTTAGACAAACAGGTTGTCGATGCTCACGTTAGATGACGGAGCTAATAAACAAAATACCGCCAAATTCAAACTATATTAACATTTTTAAAATTTAAACATTCCAAATAAGTAATTTTTATTATTCCAAATAACATTCTCAAAGAAAAATGTACTATATAGCATCGTCCATCATGTTATTACAAATAGTCTTAACAGGTTGTGCTCGCCCCACTAAAGCGCGCATTTCATTAAAATAACCCGCACTCGCGCTTCCACAATCCTACAACCAGTTCCACCGCGACTTTCAACAGTAGGATTTAAACGGAGGCGGCGAGGAACTTTTCTTTATTCAACCACAATTTTTATCTCGGTTTCCTCCTGCACGAGCGTGCGCGCGCGCAATGAACGAAGCCCCCGTGTCGTGCATTCCCAACGCGAGCAGGATGTCGAAGGCGAAAAAAGCGCTCGAGGAAGCGAGGGAGACGCGGAATCCCGAGCTGGATCTCACTGACAAGAATGTCACCAGCTTCGAGGAGATGCCCGGATTGCGTAAGCCCGCTTTGCTTTGCTTCTTTCTCTTTTTTTGCGCTGACCAAATTTGGTCGTAGAGGATGCAGTACCTGTCCGACGAACAGCTGTGTGACGGGCGGGGCTGCACCGCGCCAAATTCAAAACAACATTAATTGTGTATATATTAATATCATCTAATTAAAGGCTTACTTTGTAAAATTATGAAATTAATTGTTGAAATATAAACTTTTAGAACCTAAAATTCAGTCTTGATACAACATACAAAAATTGTGGACTGTATCATAATAAATACAAAACATAGAACATGTTAAAAAAACATATATCTGTTGTGTATACTATATACTATATGAAGAGTACAAGGCATAAATGGGGAATGTCAGTGTAACTCTAGAAAACTAAATTTTATGCTTAGAGCACGTTTATATACACAAACCCATGTTCTCTAAACATATACTATATTATACACTATACACTATATACTATATACTATATACTATATACTATATACTATATACTATATACTATATACTATATACTATATACTATATACTATATACTATATACTATATACTATATACTATATACTATATACTATATACTATATACCATATACTATATACCATATACTATATACTATATACTATATAATATATACTATATACTATATACTATATACTACATACTACATACTAAATACTACATACTATATACTACATACTAAACATAGAACATGTTAAAAAAAAACAAACACATATCTGTTTAACAAATTATCCACCATATTCACCAATTCAATTTATCACATATATAAATAGTCATAAATATCAGTATGTCCATTAACAATAAAAATATTGTACAGTAATCAACGAAATAGTTAATAAATATAAATATTATTCTAAAAATAAAATCAGAAATCTGTGTCTTTGTACCTTAATATAATAAAATAAATAATAAATAAATTCAATAAAAAAAGACCTTTTTTTTAATAAATTCAATACTTGAACAACATTTGTTAAGTGAATCTTAATTTCTTCTAATTAATATGTAAATAGTTAATGCTAAAGTAACAATTTTAAAAATCTAAAAATCATTCTATAAACATCAATATTTTTATTCTTTACAGTGAACATGACCAACCTGACAAGGATAACACTAAGTCACAACAAACTGAAAAGTAAGTATCTATTTTTGTTAAATAAATGATACATTTGAATGAATGACATTTTCAATCTCTATTTACATTTATTCCCAATATTGGCGACTCTACAGCCAAAATGGCTCCCATTTAATTGTGTCTATTGACAAATTGCGTCGGCCATTAAATTTGGCGGTAAACAAAAAACTGAAGACGGCCTTACGTATATTACGTGTCAGCCGTGTAGTATATCTATATTATAGCTATAGATATTGTAGATATCTACTTGATTCAAGTATTGAATTGATGTTAGTAGTCATCTTATTATAAATATCAAATGTTTCAGTTGTTCCCGCCGCTCTAGCAAACCTAACAAATTTGGAAATCCTGAATTTCGCCAACAATATTCTCGAGGAATTGCCTCTCTCATTATCCTCCATGCCGAAACTGCGAATCCTCAATCTCTCCATGAATAGATTGTACTCCTTGCCGCGTGGTTTCGGCGCTTTTCCTGTTCTAGAGGTACTCGATTTAACGTACAACAATTTGAACGAGAAGACTCTACCTGGAAACTTTTTTATGATGGGTAAATAAAACAATTAGTAACAGGAAATACGTGTTATCGCTGATTTGATTTCAGAAACGTTACGCGCTCTTTATTTGGGAGACAACGATTTCGAGTACATTCCATCGGATATCAAGAATCTGAAAAATCTTCAAATTGTGAGTAATTTTATCTTATTAGCAGTAATCGTATATTTAATTTTCGTTATACACTACATACTACATACTGCATACTATATACTACCATATTACATACTGCATACTACAATACTACATAGTACTACATACTACAAGGCACAATAGGTCCGTGTAGGGCCGCAGTGCAGAAGGGCCCAGGGGCGAGGGCTGTATTCACCATAAAAAATAATTAAAAAGTCATACTATCTACTACATACTACATACTGCAAGGTACAATAGGTCCGTGTAGGGCCGCAGTGCACAGAGCCCAGGGGCGGGGGCTGTATTCACCGTAAAGAAATAATTTTAAAAACCATACTACATACTACTTTACTACATACTACATACTACATACTACATACTATATAATACATACTACATACTACATACTAAATACCACATACTACATCATGCATACTACATACTACATACTACATACTACATACTACATACTACATACTACATACTACATACTACATACTACATACTACATACTACATACTACATACTACATACTACATACTACATACTACATACTACATACTACATACTACATACTACCATACTACATACTACACACTGTATACTACATACTGCATACTACCATACTAAATACTGTATACTACATACTAGAATACTAAATAATACTACATACTACAAAGCACAATAGATCCGTGTAGGGCCGCAGTGCACAAGGGCTCAGGGGCGGGGGGCTATATTCACCGTAAAAAGCCATACTACATAATGCATACTACATACTACATACTAGATACTACTTACTATATTCTACATACTACATACTACATACTACATACTACATACTACTTACTACATACTACATACTACATACTACATACTACATACTACATACTACATACTACATACTACATACTACATACTACATACTATATACTATATAATACATACTACATACTACATACTAAATACCACATACTACATACTACATACTATATAATACATACTACATACTACATACTAAATACCACATACTACATCATGCATACTACATACTACATACTACATACTACATACTACATACTACATACTATATACTACATACTATATACTACATACTACATACTACATACTACATACTACATACTACATACTACATACTACATACTACATACTACATACTACATACTACATACTACCATACTACATACTACATACTACACACTGTATACTACATACTGCATACTATAATACTACCATACTACATACTTCATACTAAATACTGTATACTACATACTAGAATACTAACTACATAATACTACATACTACATACTAGATACTACTTACTATATTCTACATACTACATACTACACACTACATACTACAAACTACAAACTATAAACTGTGCACACAGCCCAGGGGCGGGGGCTGTATTCACCGTAAAGAAATAATTTAAAAAACCATTCTTACTACTACTTTACTACATACTACTTTACTACATACTACATACTACATACTACATACTACATACTACATACTACATACTACATACTACATACTGCATACTACATACTACATACTACATACTACATATTACATACTACATACTACATACTACATACTACATACTACATACTACATACTACATACTACATACTACATACTACATACTACATACTACATACTACATACTACATACTACATACTACATACTACATACTACATACTACATACTACATACTACATACTACATACTACATACTACATACTACATACTATATAATACATACTACATACTACATACTACCATACTACATACTACACACTGTATACTACATACTGCATACTACCATACTAAATACTGTATACTACATACTAGAATACTAAATAATACTACATACTACAAGGCACAATAGATTCGTGTAGGGCCGCAGTGCACAAGGGCTCAGGGGCGGGGGGCTATATTTACCGTAAAAAGCCATACTACATAATGCATACTACATACTACATACTAGATACTACTTACTATATTCTACATACTACATACTACATACTACACACTACATACTACATACTACATACTACATACTACAAACTACAAACTATAAACTGTGCACACAGCCCAGGGGCGGGGGCTGTATTCACCGTAAAGAAATAATTTAAAAAACCATTCTTACTACTACTTTACTACATACTACTTTACTACATACTACATACTACATACTACATACTACATACTACATACTACATACTACATACTACATACTACTTACTACATACTACATACTACATACTACATTCTACATACTACATACTACATACTACATACTATATAATACATACTACATACTACATACTAAATACTACATACTACATACTACATACTACATACTACATACTAAATACTACATACTACATACTACATACTACATACTACATACTACATACTACATACTACATACTACATACTACATATTACATACTACATACTACATACTACATACTACATACTACATACTACATACTACATACTACATACTACATACTACATACTACATACTACATATTACATATTACATACTACATACTACATACTACATACTACATACTACATACTACATACTACATACTACATACTACATACTACATACTACATACTACATACTACATACTACATACTACATACTACATACAACATACTACATACTACATACTACATACTACATACTACATACTACATACTACATACTACATACTACATACTACATACTACATACTACATACTACATACTACATACTACATACTACATACTACATACTACATACTACATTCTACATACTACATACTACACACTGTATACTACATACTGCATACTATAATACTACCATACTACATACTTTATACTAAATACTGTATACTACATACTAGAATACTAACTACATAATACTACATACTACAAGGCACAATAGATCCGTGTAGGGCCGCAGTGCACAAGGGCTCAGGGGCGGGGGGCTATATTCACCGTAAAAAGCCATACTACATAATGCATACTACATACTACAAACTACAAACTACAAACTACAAACTACAAACTACAAACTATAAACTACAAAGTACATACTACATACTACTTACTTCATACTACATACTACATACTATATACTATATACTACATTCTGCATACTACATACTACATACTACATACTACATAATACATACTACATATTACATACTACATACTACATAATACATAATACATACTATATACTACATACTACATACTACTTACTACATACCACATACCACTTACCACATACCACATATTACACATTATATAAATCTTAAGATCAAGAGGTGTATACGTTATTATACGATATACGTTTATTATAGGTATAATATACAAACTGTTAAGTGAAGGTCAAAAATATTAAATAAATTCATTAAAACGTAAATGAAAAAAATTAGTATATTTTCTTATAGTGCATTTTGTGTAGTATACATAAGATAAAGATATACGATATACTATTAATCATATTCATATTCATTATTTTATCCATAGATATAACAATGTTCTTCTAAATTACCTATGAATCAAAGTATGCTTTGAATTATTTTATATTGATGTTTATAACAAACCATCATAGTTATATTTGTGGGATAAAACAATGAAATAAATAGTTCGTATGATTGCAAGTATTCTCATTTGTTTTATAATCTAATACAACGTAGAGTATACTTTAATTTTTACGTTATGTAAACGAACTATCAATTCATGTTGTATTGATTAACACTCACAGTATATCTATAATATAGTAATTTAAAGTGAGAAGGATTTCACCGTAATATGGATATCTGAGTAAATAATCGCATGGTACATTTAAACCAACTACCAACATTTATGGACGTTCGGTATATTATGCATACATTATACGGTCAACTTACATATATTATAGAGATATTTTAAGTATATTCTACGCTTGATATTTGTATTATCTGATGGTGTATTTTGCACAAAATGACATGAGTAGAGGTAATAGGTTGTTTTCAGATCCACCATTCCACCATACAGGAAGTCATGTGAAGTCGTCCATATGGCGTTATAAATCGTCATAAAACTGTAAACTTTAACGAATACTTTCTAATTCAAAATTAATTTCTCATCATGCGTGTATGATTTTTTTTAGCTGGTTCTACGAGAGAACGACATCATCGAGCTTCCAGCCGAGGTGGGTGAATTGCCCCGTCTGCGCGAATTACATCTTCAGGGCAACCGATTGACAATCCTGCCACCTGAAATCGGCAGTTTGGACATGTCCAACAAGTCGGTTTTCAAATTCGAAGGAAACGACTGGGTGACGCCGATAGCAGATCAACTTCAGCTGGGCGTTTCACATCTCATGGAGTATTTGAAAAGCGAAACATATCGCATGTAAGTTATATTTAGTACTAAACGCGAGAATTTATACAAAGATGCATCCTTTCAATTACTGTGTATAATTTAATATGGCTCATTTAATGCACTGCTTTCCTCAGAGAGCGGTCCGAGTTTGACGTCATTTATACATCATAAAAATCGTTTTCAATAATGATCATCGAATAACTCACAATTTTTCATTGTAATTCATTGAATGTTTGCATTACGTTGAGGTATTACTCTTTATGCGAAACCATATTCGTTTATATACATTTTTGTGACGGCAAATTAAAGAGAAATTCCCTAACGTAATGCAGTCAATGAATTTTAGTGATATATGGTAAGCTATTAAATTGCATATACTTATGTTTGTTATGTATATACTATAAATTATTTTTGTGATGTGTAAATTATTGGATGTATTGCCAACAGCATCCAACCAGACGGAACAAAACACGATGTGTGTGTAAATGACGGAACTGAACTAAGTTTATTTTAACATTACATTAGGGCTTTCAATCGCCCATAGTAAACCACATCATATATGCAAGTTTACACTACGAGTTTTAGCATAAATGACGTCAAGAGCGGCCGCTCTGCTATGAAATCAGGGCATTTCAGTTTCAATTTCCAATGCATGGTGTATATAAAATAAATGACTGCGAATGTCAGAATCATGGCCCGGTCCGTTTGGCTACTACTAGTGCTACTAGTGACAAGAGTGACACATGCTGACGTCACGTTCATACTAATAGTATAGCGTGACGTCAGCATTTGTCACTACTAGTCACTAGTAGTAACCAGACAGGGCCCATGTGTCACTTTTTCTCATACATGTATTACTTATGTTTTCTGATACATATGTATATCTCTTTTAGATTATACAGTAGATACCAAGTGAACAAACCGAAGATACCACCGCCTTGCATTGACAAAGCCAAGAAGGTCTCCAGAGTGAGATGATCAAGTACCCAAACAAAGAAGCCGAAAGTATTTAACCAAAATAATATTTTATTATTCTCTAGCTTTTTTTCTACCAACATCAACAATTTACAAAGATTTTTTAACTTAATATTTATTAATATTTAAGATAATCAATTAGTGCCTTGAATGACTGCCTTTATTTTTAACAAATATAATACATTGTGTTTATAATTGATTTGGTTCATTTGTGTCCCCTGGTCCTTTTAGTTTGGAATAACTAGGTCCTCAAAGTCCCATATGAATAATAGCATTGTGTATTATTTAATACATAACGAAATGTAACCATACGTTTATATTTATTATTATACCCTTTCTAATACCTGTCATCAATACAAGTACTAGTATATTATATATCACAACGATATTGCCCTTGTGAGTCTTCATGTGTCGATCTCAGCACTGTGATGCAACGTTCATATAGTAAAGGAGCAGTTTGGACACAATCATATTTTGATATGGCCTATGGTTGCCCTTTGCCCATTTTGAGTCGACATGTGCCGGTATCAGTACTCTGAGATGCACTGTTCATGCAACAATGGAGAAATTGGATACCAGCGAGATGCAACCCATCTTTTAAACGAACCAATGGACGATGTTCTAGATGGCTTATGCTTGCCCTTTGTCCATTTTGAATCGATATGTGTCGATCTCAGCACTGTGATTCACTGTTTATATAGAAAAGGAGCAGTTTGGTCTGCAATGCACGCCACAACGGACCTAGGTCCATGGTACATGTTTTATATGGCTTATATTTGCGCTTTGTCTATTTTGAGTCGATATGTGTTAATCGCAGCACTGTGGTGCACCGTTCATATAGCAAAGGCGTGTCCCATATGAATGGGTTAAAGCCAAAATGGTGTCAGTCAAATTTTGTCATATTTTAGTAAAGTCAATATTTCTACTACCCTTAATCAAAAGAAGGTGTCTGGCAAAGATTCCTAAGTCATAGTTCTGCAGAGAACCGATAAATAGCAATTCACTGTGCATGAATCAAGATCGGCTGTTCTGTCACAGACAACGTGGGGCAAGTCTGACTTACGTCTTCTGCCAAGTCAACAACACCCTTGTGTTTTAATAAAATTGTTGTAATTTTTTTTTAAATGAGTGCATTTATTAACATTTTTCCCTATGGAGAAAACGAGCGTTCTTTTTGGGCAAAAAGGCATAGTCAATATGACTTACGCCAAATTGGATGTTTTACGAAAAGTGGTGTACATGACTTACTTACACCACTCTATTGTATTGTAGTCTACATTTTCTAATTCAACATTCATAATAACAAAGTGATGTAAGTTTATAAATATGCTTTTTAACCAACATAAGTATGTGATTAGTTAAAGAACTTTAAAACGTAACCAAAGTAAATATAACAATGTAAAAGTAGTAATAAACTGTAAAAGTTTAAAAATTTCTAGAAAGCCAATTTACCAACATTTTGCTTTTTTGACTTACTCCACTTTGGGTTTAAACGGTCCATATATAAAACTGTCACATAGAATATTCGGACAGCCGCAGCGCTTCAACCAGGCGCCTGTCAGAACGGAACGGCACGCGTTTTGTTCCAACAGGCGCCTTTGTCCACCGGTGCATATGGAAATTTCCCGCTATCCGGGTAGTCCCACCGGTATATGGTATACTCATATAGAGTAGTGTACATAGATACCTGATTTTCACGAATAAATATTAAGGTTTAAAATAAAACCTAAAGCCCAAGCCTGGATGAGAAATAAGGAGGGGGAGGAACCTCGTTAAAAACCCTGGGTTTAGATGGCTCCGGCTAATAGCACCTATCAAGAGCCCTTTGCTCAGGATATGGATGAAGACCACAAGGCCGGTGAAGAGGAATCATTTCTCGAAACTCGGACTCGGCGGAAATGGCTACCTTGCTTCTAGGGATAATCTAAAAGCCAAGGGAGATAACGCTAACACACTAACAGAAAATTTAGGTCCTCCAAGTTGGAGGGCTTCAGACCAGGTCCTCGCCACTCGTACAAGACATAACTTGCTAGAAATCATAGCATCAAGCCTCGCAAGACGGACGGAAAGACGGGTAAACGACTTAACTGAAGCTTATATTTCTGCCTTCTATTGCTGTGTCAGCAATCATCCGTCAGAATATCAGAGAGGCCAGGTTTAGATCAGCTGTTCGCACTTTAAACCTGGCCTCTGATAGACTGATGGATTAAGCAGTAGCAGTAACAAAAGGCAGAAACATAGACATATGAGCTCTAACTAAACTTCAGAATCTATAAACATATACTTACCAAAACAAATTAAATACATGAACACTAAGCATTGAGTGAACTTACAAACAATAAAAATATACATAATCCAAAACAGATATACAAAGATAGAAAAGGAGTTAAAACTGCTATCTATATGCACTCAAAAGGGTAATCCATGATAATATTAAAAGGCATCAAATTAAAAAATTAGAATACAGATATAAGTTAGAATTTGATTTACGGCGCTTTTCTACGAAACCTCATATAGTTATAAGACCTATGCTAGTGAAAGATCATTGTTAGGAACAAGTTTGATTTTATTTTCACTTAGCTCTGTAGCCCAGTGGTTAGAAGCGCCGCCCGTATTGAACTGAGCATTGGGGAGCGAAGATGCAAATCACATCGCAAGTGAATTTTTGCGAACCATCTTTCACAGTTTATAAGAGGGTTATGCGAAGAAAATGTAAAGTAAATGCCAGGTGATTCGATTCCTCTGAGCTTGTTCCTTTACCGGTGAAAAGCATTACGGCTGATAGCCCTTTTGCAGTTAAAAGTCTTTTTTGTAGGTATAATGTAGAAAAGATGATTGTTCTTGTCCCCTCTCATTTTCTACATTATAATATCAAAGACTTACAGAAATTGTAAATAGAACTAGATATAATTGGTGTCATCAAATGACAAAGATTAAGTCGCCTGTAACATCTCATGAGAATGTAAATTAATCAAGATCCAATGAGAGTGGTACTAGTTTTCTCGGAAGCGGTGGCTTAAAAGCGACCGCATTTGAAAATTATTTAAAAAAATAAAAAATAAAAAGAATTTTACGTCTATATAAATGAACATGGTTTGCCATCAACGGTGCCTTTATAAATCAACCAAACCAGTTTCGTTTTTATATGAGACTCTTATGTGAGACAGGCATAGCGGCGGCGAGCAGGAAGAGCAAGATCTGCGGGCGGGAAGGTGAAATTTATAATTAATGTGATAATAAGGCTGGGATGCCCTCTCCTGAACAATCTGTACACAAGTGAGTTGGGTGAGTTGGAGGAGTTGTTAACGAGAGGACAAGTGGGAGGAGTTGTGGTAGGAATAACCAAGGTATGGATGTTAGCATATATGGATGATGTAGTGCTTGTGGTGAAGAGAAGCACGTAACAACTCTTGAATCTCTTCCGCTCAAGAAAAGTAATAATGTGAAAGCACTTTAATAAGAGGGAAACACTAAATGGATGATGTTTAGAAGTAAGGGTAGCATGGGTAGTGAGAAAGAGTTCAAATGGAAGGGAAGAATAATTGAGAGAGTGAATTTAGGCTTTTCATTTGACTGCAGAGGTGGGTTGAGAAGCATTTGCAATGGATGCAAACAAAGGCGAGAATGGCTTGGGGGATGGCGAAGAAAAAATTGGATATTTGGTGGGATGGTAATCTAGTAATAGCATATGGGAAGACAATATTGTTGTATGGAACAGAAGTGTGGGGATTGCGAGAGTGGATATAATCGAGAGGGTGATTTTTGATGTATATGCTAGGACTCGAAAGATCGACGCCTATGGCTGTGCCCCTCCAGGAAAAGAATCGGATGGGCATGTGGTGGGTGTCGTCTGGGAGGGTAGTGAAGTTCGAGGAAAGATTGCAGGAGTTGTCGGATAAGATTTAAGAGTAGGGCAGAGATAAAATGGAGAAAAAATTGAGGAAGTATGTATGAAAGAGTGGGTATGTATGAGATGTGGGTGGAAAAAAATCTGAGTAGAATAAGAAGTCTAGGAACTCAAGTCAGTCAGAGAATGAAGGATGTTGAGTGGCATGAAAGACAGGTGTGTATAACTGAGAGCTCGTACAACTATGGTTATGTGGATTGACAAATTCAAGGGAACCCCCGAGCTACATAACCAGGGGAGGGTGAGGCAGGGAGGACGAAGTATGTACGACCAGAGCAAAAGCGGTTCAAAAGTTAGAGGAAGGAAAGTGTGGATGGAACAAGGATACACCACGTGTGTAATGTGTAGTAAGGGGATTGACATGTGGTGACATCTAAGCAACGAATGTGAAGGTGTGAAAGCAGAGTGGCTTGAGGATTACTGAAAGGTGAATAAATAGTTAAGAGAGAATAGGAAGAGCGTGGAAATCTGCAAAAGGCTGGCGCGGGAGAGGGAATGGGCGAGCAAAGAGAAGGAATAGTACAAGGTAAGGGGGGTTTGAGTTGATTTTTATGATGTATAAATGACGTAAAAAACGTCCGCTTTTCATCAACCGCTTCCGAGGAATCTAGGGTTTAGAAGATAATATAGAAAGAAGAAAGAGAAGAGGAAGGCTGAAGTCAAGATGAAGAATTAAAGATCCTTGAGATAGCAGTATCACAAACTGGAATAAAATCACAAGAGAAAAGAACTCATTTGTTAAAATGACACAACTCAATATATCCTTTTTCAAGAGCGACAGTTGTGTCAATCAACACAAGACAACTACCTCCAATGGAAAAAGTACACTAGTGCACTTTTGAAACCAAAATTGTGTGCCAATTTTACAATATATTTGTGTGCAATAGTCCAAAAAACAGGTTTTTTTAGTTATTGTCGTTGTTGTGTCGATTTTCTTCCGAACAAGAGCACCGTAGAAAAACGTGAACACATGCCACAAGCCTACTAAACACAGGTAAATTAAATATAAATAAACAAGAAACAGTTTATAGACATAGAGAAATGTAATAATAGTTACGATCTAATATTACTTTAAAAATAGTTACCATGGAGCTCGACAGCATACTTCTGGGAATTTCGATCATTTTACCGCCATTTTCCACATAAAATTTACTATGTGTACCGCATTTTACTAAGGAAAATAGCAGTCTTCAACACATATAGCTAGATTGCATACGAATACTAAAAACTTCAAAAAAACCGGGATTGGACCACCGTTTTCAGCATATAATATTGATTTGATTGACACTGCATTCCATAAATTTTTGGACGTTTGAAAATAACACTAAATTCGGTAACATTGTAGTGTTGGCATCATTGTCAAATATCAAATTCTGTCAAGCGTCAATTTCAGGATTTTGTTTTGTTTGCGAATGTCGGCGAATTCGCACCAAACGACTTTATATTTTAAGCCAATATCGTAGTTTTATCACAAAACTCGTAGTGTTCGTAGTTGCTTCTACGCAATGGGTACCATTTTCTTTTTGTTGATACCCTTGTTATGCGGCCTCGGATCGACGAACGCTTATCACAGTGAGTCCAAACTGCAATTAGTTTGTAGGTTATGTTTTGAAGAATTGTGTTTGTTTACAGCGTATGATCTGCAACCGGGTGATTCGATTGAGCACACGCAGCAGCAAGATAGATTCCAGATTTATTGCTACTCAGGCAAACCGAAATATATTATTCATGTCTGGCAAACAGTCTTGGTAAGTTCCAAAAACATGAAAATATGAATTTTTAATTTACTATTAGCATGTATTGAGATTATTATTCATGTTTTTTACTAAAATTTGGTTGATTATAATAGTTTACATTTTGTGCATTCGTTTTCACTTTATAGTACCATTGTATTGCTGCAAATAATTTGTGTATACTTCTTTATAATAATGGTAATAATAATAATTAATTTCAAAGAATGTAAGAAAGTATATAGTAGAATTATATATCTCTAATAATTCTGATGATTCTGAATATACATATATATAGGGTGCAGCTGAAATAACTCTCACATTAAAAAAGTGGATTGAAAAAGAATGGTATCTCCAAAAATGTTCTACTTTTTCTTAAATGTAAATATAAGAATGTTTTTTACACTAAAGGTCATTTTAGACAAGACAATTTCTTGACTCAAAAGTTAGTCAAGATGCGTGACAATCTAAATTGTCTCTTGTCATACAGCAAATTATTTGAAATATTGAATTGGATGGTACATTGAATGGAAACATATAACACATTCTATTTGTTAAGGACAAATTGTATGGGAGCATGAACAACTTTTGAGCTAAAAAATTGTCTTGTCTAAAACGATCTTAAGGTGTAAAATTTATACCATACAAATGGTGACCTTAACAGTTGATTCTTATTTTGAGACATGTTGTTTATTACTTTCACAAAAATATCAAATGAAATTCCTTTAATTATGTTTTACACAATAATATGGGGAAGAACACAACATAGAGGACCTCTAGTTTTTGATATACCTCATACCATTCTTTTTGAATTCACCTTTTAATTGTGGGAGTTATTTTGGCCATATCTTATATCACAGAAATAAGAGATATGAGTCATATTTGAGGCATAATCATAGTAATGCGAGACATGTAATCATAATGTAATGTTGATGGCAATAAGACAAATGAGAGAATAATAATAATAATATACTGTCTTTATATTCTTTTCAATTTAACATATAGTAGTAGACATTTGACGCATGTCAGTATAACACTAGCGTTCCCAGAAAAAATTAGTTTATTTGGTTGTCATGGGCAACAGACTGATATTTTACCAGACTGGTCTGAACTTATAAAGACACCTTACATGATCAATAATACTGTCAATCCTAGTACTGTCAATATTTGCCTCAATCCTTCTTTTATATTTATCAAGTAATGAATTATCTGGATAAAGATCAGTATTCTCTTCATTACATCATTATTATACCTCACACGATGAGTAATACTGGCAATATTTTAGAATAATGAACATATTAAATATTTTATCGTACAATAATACTGTCATTATTCTAAAATATTGACAGTAATATTGATCATGTAAGGTGCCTTTATAAGACACCTTACATGGTCAATAATACTGTCAGTCCTAGTACTGTCAGTATTTACTTCAATCCACCTTTTATATTTATCAACTAAACAATTATCCAAATAAACATCAGTATTCTCTTCATTCCATCATTACTACACGTTACATGTTAACTAATACTTTCAATATTTTAGAATAATTAATATTTTCAACATGTTATCTTTAAGTAATACTGTCATTATTCTAAAATATTGACAGTGTTATTAATCATGTAAGGTGCCTTATAGAATGAATAGAATGAATGATAAAATTTGATCAGGGGGTCTCTGATCTCACCAACAAATTTTATCATTAATAGATGTTCCTGACTATTAATAGTTTCACTGCTTTTATTTGATGTTGTCCCACTACCCTGTATAGCACAAAAGTGGACTAACCCTAAAAAAATATTTAAAAATGTAGTTTTATGTTATTACTAATGATAATAATAATAACATAAAACCAGATTTAAAAGATTAGAGGATGTCCACTTTTGCTCTCAATGCTTTATATATACCAAGTACTTTGGAATTTAACAATATCAGTATCTTATCAGATTTGTGTCTGTTTTGTTAAATGGAAATGAGTAAACTAATATAATTGTTATACACTATAATAGCGCTAGTAGTGCTATATGTAGTTTACAAAACAATTATTTCTATATTTTAATTTTTCAGTTACAAATTGACTTGAAAAATGACAATTATGTTGTATATGATGGCAGTGACCCCAAAAGTGTTGAAAAGGAGTATTTGGAGCACCGCTCGAGCTGGAGCATCAATCTATTCTCCTGGAAACAAAAACAATTCAAACTGGACCCTTTTAACCGAAGCTGTGTGGGTATTGACAGTATAGAAAAGTACAACATACATCTTAATGTAATCCGAATTGATTACTGGAAAGTAATGAGATTGCTGGTTGGAATATTTATTTTTATCTCAGCACAAAGGCTGAGTCGGAATAATATATTTTACTACCTCTGTGGTATATCATTTGGAATCGTGGCATCATTTTTAATCCTGATTTACTTCATCAGCAAATTGTTTCCAAGGGTGAGTTTATGTAGTTTATATTTTAACATGCAGCCTTACACTAAAATATGGTAGGTACGCATTTGATTAAATAAAATAAATAATGCAAACATTTTAACATGGTGCTAGGGCTGCCATATGCTCTGATCTAGACAGGGCAGTGCTGAATACTGCTAATAGCTCAAAGGGACTGCAGTTTAACCTTAATAATCCTGTTGGTTTTACCTATCATTGCTGTGATTTCAACCATATACATATAAGTAATAATAATTAGTTGTAAGAAATATGAGATGTAAATTGATAGTATGATAGCATGACCATTTTCAATAGAATACACCCTGGTGCGTGAATAAATATAATATACTAACACATACACTTATAATACTAAGAACATTGATCAAATTTCAAAGATTTTAATAATAATAATATTAGTAGATTTTTAGCAGTGCACTGAGTATTTTTTACCTTGAAAGGGGATTGTGGACCAAATAGATCTGATTTATATTAATGTTTATTTATACATATCAGAAAACTATTTGGCCTACCATCTCCTTTTAAAGTGCCCCTCTAGAATCTACCTGCTTTAAGGAGGATGAAAGGATGGAAATATAAATACACATACAAAAAGTTGGCACTTTTGTATGTGTAGATATATGTCGTTTCAAAGAAAACACACTTCAGCTTTATATTTAGGATTAGTCAATAGAAATATTGACATTACACACACAAAAATAGTCAACACAGCAAAGGTTGTGTACCCTGCACTCATCAGAACATTGAACAATCTAGAAAATACCTATGGCTTCCAATTTAGTATTATTTTTGTTATTTCCTCTTTTTCCTCCATTATTTTTTCATCACCCCGCTATTTTTATTCAATGCCCCCCAAATTGCACTCATGCAGCTAATAATATATATATATATATATATATATATATATATATATATATATATATATATATATATATATATATATAATATATATAATATATAATATATAAACGTTAGTTTTGTGAAACACTGAAATACTAAATCAAGTACAATACAAAATGATTATTATGTGCTTTAATCTTTTGCAGAAGCCTATGATGTATGGTGTGGCTGTTTGTGGGTGGACAGTGGGTGTTTATATTTTGCAGAAATTGTGGGAGAACATCAGAGTTATTTTGGTCAGTTACCAAACACATGTGGCCTGGTATGCGTTTATCACAGGTCTCATCAGTTTTATAGGTAAGATTTATCAAATTAAGATTTTTTTCATAGTTAAAGTCTGGCAATAACATGCTTTGCCAAATGGGTCCTGTAGCAAGCCCAGAAAAATAATTCCATTTTTATCTATTGTTATCTATATCAATCATGCAAAAAAAAAAATATATATATATATATATATATCCTTATTATTAGGTCCGCTGATCTTTTTATTTGTGGGTAGGAGGGAAAGTACAATATTAATCAATTGCGATTTTCTCATTTTGTAAAATGTAAATGCTATTTTTATGAATTGTACAAAATTCTTATTAATACTTGGAGGATTTTATATAAAAAAAAATTCACATACAGAAATGTCACGTAAATTTTTTGTTTTAAAAAAAACGGGAATAGTTATAACAATAAATAATTCAGACATAGCTCATAACTTTTATTAAAATATATTTTATAACAAATCAAATTAATTAATTATGTATGATTAATTCAGAAAATGCACACACCAGTTTTATTTTAAATTTTGTAATTATAATTTATTGCATTTTGTATACAAGAAAGTGTTTACAGATGTCAAAATTAAATCATTTTAATGGTTTACATGAATAATGAAATGAACAAACATTATAGAGTATATTAAAATTGATTCAAGTTACATGTTTGCAGTATGTTATCGAATGGGCCCTGTTAGTAACAAAAGAACCCTCAATTTGATTCAATGGACATTGCAAGCTGCAGCTGCATTGCTCATTTTCTTCAGCAGTCAGTTTCAAGAGGCCGCAATGGGTCAACTCGTGATACTGCTGTTCGTCTACAATTTTCCCGCAGTGTGGGTGACAAAATCAAAGACTTACTGGTAAGTGTTTGTTTTATTCAAGATCATGAAATCAATTATATTTGTTTTTGTTTTTTTGGATCATGTTATTGATTCAGTTAGCAGAATAGTTTGTGTCGTCTCGTACTGAGAATTGGGGAGCGGCATTCAAACCTCATTGTGGGCTAATTTTCGCGAATAACCTTTCACTTTATAATAATAGATGTTCATTTTTACAAATACTAGAACTATATGCATAGATTAGGCTCGGTTGTTTAAAGGCGAGTTAACTATAGCCCGTAATTATATTATTAGATGTTGCTAACTTTCCATATCATAGCATCAAGAACCTCTGCTTATATATGGCAACGTAGCATTATGTGACAAGTTGACAAAAGTGGCGTTTGAATTACGAATCGAATTTTATTTTTATTTATTTTTTACATATACACAGTGTTATTACATAAGGTTAGCTCTGGTTGCATCTGCCTCCTGATGACCTGGTTACGGGAGTTCTACGTGTCTTTTCTTGTTGTTAATGATTTATCCTCTTCTTCCTTTAATAAAAACCTCTTGCTTCCTTCGGAAGTTCCTCATATTTTCTGCATTAGTCCTATTTCTTCCAGGTACTGCGTTATATAGCTAGTAAGATAGTAAGATTGTGCGAGTGGGCATATTATATCAATTTTAGACATTTATTTTGTTGTCTTTGTAATTTGTTTAGACTTTAAACCAATGAAGAAATACATAGTATTGGCCAGGTCAAGATGTAAAATTATAATTAAAATTATAACAGTAACACTAACACCCTCTCCTATTAAAAGCTACATATAGATATTGAATGATTATAATTAAAATTAAAAAAACTGTCAGTCGTGAGAAGCTCAGAGGAGTATAATCACCAGATATATAACCTCAACTTCACAGAAAACCTCTGAAAAACTTTGAAGGTGATACGCGAAAATTCGGTCCCCATTGGGGATCGAACTCAGCCTCCCCAATGCTACGAGACGGACGACGCCTCTAACCACTCGGCCACTGAGCTGGATTAATTAAAATATTTTCTTAAAATTGCACTATTTTTTGTTGTTGTATTGCCCCCATATATTACAAAGGTGGCTCAATTTAGAGACATATAGTGATTAATATATTGGCTTTTTATATTTGTTGGTAAGTAACATTGCATTTTATATATGGCTATTAACTTGAGGGTTATCTGTTTTATACAACCAAGCCTTAGTTTACTAATTTCATTGACTCAAAAGTTGGTCAAGATGCCAGACAATCTAAATTGTCTTGTATCACACAGCAAATTATTTGAAATATTCAATTGGATCGTATATTGAATGGAAAAAAATAATGCGTTCTATTTCAAGGACAAATTATACGGGGGTAGCGCCGATTATTTGTCTCTGTTAGTGGTCATTAATTCTCAATATACCATCCTTAATGTATCTGTCTGTCTATTAGCCTTTCTAGCATCTTGAGGAGGAAAGGCATGAGGCTGGCTGATGGGCCTATATCACTTGGATGTGTAGTTGTTCATTCTTCCCACTTTTGGTAGGATGATGCCCTTTCTGTTGTAAGACTAGGTATATCGCATCCCATCCCGGCGTTTTAAACGGTCGGAATTTGTTCATAGCCCACCTTATTTTGTGTGGTTTTGCTATTTTTGTTGCGACTCTCCTATAATTTGTAGTGGGTCTTGTTTGTCTCGTGTTTCTTCTGGGGGTACCCAACCCGCGATAATTGTTACGGCTGGAAAGTGTGCCTTCGTGAGCATTTACAGGTTTTCCTCCACTGTGTCCGTATAGGTTCCATCCTTTTCGGGGAAGCTTATTTGGGTTTCAGTACCTTCTTACTGGATTTTAGCACATGCGGGGGGTTCGTTCATCTCCTCCAGCTGTCCTTTTTGACGTTGCCGATTTTTTTGTTGGACTCGGTTTCCTGTTGTAGGTTGCCCAGTCTTGGTTTCCCTTGGCCTTGTTGAAGAGGCTTCTGGATTCTTTCCTTAGTTTTTCAAGGTAGCTGTTCCACCAAGCTGTTCGACCTCTTTGTCTTTTCGTTTTTTCCGAACAATTTTCCTGGTAGGCGGTTCTCACTGCCTCAGTTAACAGTTCGACTTCCAGTTCTAGTGATACTTTCACTCCGTCCATACCTACATTCAAGGCATCACTGAGTGATTCATAGTATCCTTCCCAGTTAGTCGCCCGGGGGTTCCTAAATTTGGACATGATGATAGGAGGTGTTCTTACATCGAAGTTAATGCCCCTGATCGGTATACGACAGTTTGTCCGACACATGCCAGTTTTGTATGCTGTTACTATTGGGTCCGTTGTTTAGAGTCATATCTAAGACTTCTCGCTGGACTTGCCCTTACAAAGGTAGGTTTATCGTCCGTGTTGGCTATGTTTAACCGTGCGCTCGATACAAATTCAAAAACTGACCTCTAGGGTTTATGTTTGTCTTATCCATGTGATATGGTGGGCATTGGCATTGCAGTTAATGATGAGTTTCCTTCTTTCCATACTTCGCAGTAGGCAACAATTGCGTTCAGTATCTGCGGGGGACATCTAACTTCACCTGGGAAATAGGCGGAGCATACCACCAGTCTTTTCGATCAAAAAAAGTATGAGGTGCATAACCTTGGTTTTATTGTGCAACTTATTCTTTTGTTGTGTATTGTGCAGGGCCCGTGGTTTACCATCTGTTCTGTAAAATACTATACCTTGTTGCGGGTTTAGGACTACAACTATTTCTCCGTGTAGCCAGGATTCTTGTATTAGGGCCAGCTCTAGGTCTTCCTGATCGAATTTCCGACATATGATGACCGATATGGTCTTTGCATGTTGGAGGTTCGCCTGTGAGGCTCTCGTCCCCTCCATTATTTCGGAGGAGTTGAAGTCTCCGGCAAAGTTTCTACGGGTGCTTCTCTCTCCTCTGTCTTCATACAGTCTTCGGCCTGCGCCTGGGCCTACTGGACAGATTGTTGCTGCCTTCGGTAGTATTGTCCTTCTTGACGGGTGCACTAGGGTTTTGGGTGGACTCTCTCGGGACTGGTTCCTCTGCTTCCCCGTTTTCTATATGTGACCTGATCCTCGAGCGGACTGTTCATTTTCCCATGAGGAAGTATATATGTATATATAAATAAGTTCCCCTATTACTGGCCTCCAGGACCGCATGTAAGCCTATGTTTATGGAGAAAGTTCATACTTGTCACTTCTCTATAGGGATAACGCTCAAAATTGTCTACAGACTCGTGTTCAATTCGTGATTGCAACCTTTTTAGAATTCTGGATGACTTTAGCCTCTCCCCGTATTGTCTGCTACGAATAGGGTTTCGAGACGTCTTCTCCTTCCTACGCTTTCAAGCTGCCCCTTCGAAGGGCTGCGAGTGTTGGGACTTTAGCCAATACGCCGTTAACTGGTTCGCGCAGGTAACGACAAAGTAGCCTGGCTCATGGCTGCATTTGGCGAACGTTAATTGTGATCCGCCATCTGGTATATCCTCCTGATCCGTGAGGATGGCGACTAGTCTTTCATTGTCCATCTGCGCAAAGGGAAAACCGTATTGCACCACCGCTACTTTCACTGCCTCCGGGGCCTCTTTGAACGAGCAGATTTGCCTCGTTCTGGCATACTGTTGAAAGTGGTGATTTCGGAGCGTGGCCTTTTCTGGGTTTCGGTGACCCGGCCTTTTTGGGACCCTGTGTCCTTTCTTTGCTACATGAAGTTTCCTTTGAGCGTGGTTAGTTTGGCTTTGTAGCCATTGCAGGGTCCTGGCCTTCGGTCTCGGATCTTCTTTATGATTGTTTGTTGGTTGTTTTGTTTTGTGCATTTTCTGAACAGAGCCCCGAGTGCCCGGGTAAGGTTGATTACATGGTGTGGTCGCCTGGTACCCCCAGGGAAACGTTAAGGGCCGCATTACTCACCATGCGGCCATTCATGCCTTGGCACCTTGACTTGGGTGGGGCCATTTGTGTGGCCAGTGTTAAACATACAGCAATTGAGGTGACCCCGTGCAGTCCCTAGGCTGCTTTACTCTCGTTACTACGGAGAGGTGAAAGTAGCGTTGGAATCCCCCTTGATTCCTTCTACCCCTTAACCATTCACTCACCTTTCTGCAATCGTCCACCCACTCTTCTCTCACTCGCATTCAGACCAATGAAACTAACTGTGTAGAGTTAATCATCAATTTAAAAGTGTTTATATTGTGCATCCATAACCCGTGTTAACTAACTGAAATTATCAACTGAACATCACACAATGCACCAAGTTTACTTGAATAACTAAAGTTCTAGATGTTTTGTTGCGCAGAGATAAATAAGAACTTTACTAACTCTAAGGGTATAGCCCAGTCAATAAATATATTGTAGAGTGCTTGAAATATGTGAGTTTTTGACTTCAGGGCTTTGTTAGGAGTCTTAGTAGGTAAACATACTAAAAGTCCCCACCCCTGGGAGGTGAGGAGAAGATCCCACTTTTGGGTATACAAAGCTATATTTGCAAATACGGATGATTAATGAAGAAATATTAATAAATTAATCTGAGATTCCAGATTTGCAATTCTTAAACAAGAATTCTATCTTTATAGGGCCCTCGGGCGTGACGCTTTTCCGCCGGTCAATATCTCAGAAACGGTGGACTCAAGAAAAATATGTTCTAAACAAAAATGGAAGCTAATTAAATTTCCTATAAAATTATTTCTATACATATTTGTCGAACTTCCAACGGTTTTCGAGATTATTTTTATTTAGAACATACTTTTCTTGAGTCCACCGTTTCCGAGATATTGACCGGCGGAAAAGCGTCACGCCCGAGGGCCCTATAAAGATAGAATTCTTGTTTAAGAATTGCAAATCTGGAATCTCAGATTAATTTATTAATATTTCTTCATTAATCATCCGTATTTGCAAATATAGCTTTGTATACCTGTGTACCATAGTTTAGAAACAAAAATCACACTTGTTCATAACAATTATAGAATTATATGTTGTTGATTTTCGTGTTGTACACATAATATTTATTGCTCAATGAAGGTAAACTAGAGAGTTAATTTTCATGTCATCCTTCATTAGACGTGACTACATTTTCTTAATGAAGTTAATATTAATGTAGTATTTTTTTAACATGTTCAGGAAGAGAAAATTTCCTCCTAAACTGGAGCTGTTGAGCAATGATGACTATTATAGACAAGGTGTGGAAGAGACACAGAAAGCATTAGCAGATCTAAGGAGCTATTGTTCCAGTCCTCAGTGCAACCAATGGAAGACTGTGCTGAAGTTAAAAGAAGCTAAGAGGTAAAATATAAATTCATCCTGGCATCATATGTAGATTTAGATGTATGTGTAGTTAGATCTTTACAACAACTAGTAGAGATGTGGCTATCACATCGCTTTCTTATGCAGTATAATGTTCATAAGTTGGTCATTAATAAGTTTACAGATGGATTTATTTTGCAAAAAATGCTCCTGTTATCAACTTTATCTTTGCACATTCTTTTGTTTGGGTGTATTGGATTAAATGAGTTGTCAGTGTATTTGTTACAATTTGAAACTAACCTTTGTGTCCTGCTGTGTGTTAGTGTATGTGTATGTGAGTGTTAGGACTTGCTACTTCAGAAAATCATCCCGAGTTGTCATTAATTCTATGACAACGACAAATGGTACCAAATACCTACGCCGTGATTCAAACCCGGGTCATCCGTTCGTTAAGTTGGGGTGCCAATCACTGCACTACATCAGCGTGGGTTTAACTGATTTTAAATCATTAATTTTTGTGTTTCAGTGCACCAAACTACATAAAATACGATTTTTTAAAAATATATTTATAATACTATGAGTTATTGTATTCCATCTTCCCTCTCAGAGCATCCACTATCCTCAATGATCTTGGTAGCCTGGTGTTCTATGTTCTGTTTCCCATTCATTTAATCTTGGATGTTTTGTATTATTCTTTGGTATTTTTTTAAAATGATATTTGACTGCAAATAATGTTCAATCCGGCCGGAAATTAATTGTGCAATTAATCTGCTATTACTTTTAAACCGTATTTAAAAAAATAAATTTTCACAATTTTTTAGGTTTGCTTCATTTATCGAGGGCCAATCACACTTATCAGACGAGGAAATTATGGACTACGAATCGTCGATCGTACAAACCGAATACACCGATGATGAGGACTACACAGATGAAGATTAAACCTCCACTGAAGACTGAAGCGCCACTAATTTGTTCAGGTTGTGTCATATTTCCTACAAAATACAAAATAATGGCGTATATTTTTTACATTAAAACCAAATCTGCCTCAAAATTGTTAAGTAGTATTTTCAGGAAAGAAGAGTTTTGCCCTAGTCTATTATTTTAAATAAAAATTCATTTACATGGAAGTCATGACGCTTATGCCTACGTCTTATAAGAAATTTTAAATGTTATGCATGATATATGACAGTAGCTCTTTTATTTTGTTTGTAATAGGGCGATGTTTGTTAAAGGTTTAAAATTCAACTTTCAATTCTCACACTGCTTAATTGCGCTAGATCTGCTAATGGTTTCATTAAGACTTAATGATATAAAATTACCTTTTAAAACAAATAAAGTCGTAATACACTGGTTTGCTCAAAATTAGAATTAAAATATCTAATGACGCTATTAGCGCATAATGGGGAAACCATTTGTCCATTCAGACTAAGGGGTTTTTGAGGCAGGCATGTTCTAGCTCCTCCTCAGTCCTCGGGTGTTTAGTTGCTTCAGGTGCATATACATTGGCACAAACATTAGCCTCATCTTTCAGCCAGTTGTTTACTTCATTAAAATATCAGATAGCGATTCAAACAGTAACTATCAGCTGTTTAATGGGAAAATTCGCCTATTATATTGATGTTTGAAAATTTACTTAAATGAGGGATTTGATTATTCAGCAGACATGTGGTCGGTAGCTTCCATCGCGTTCTAGCTACTGTGGAGGCCTTGTTCCCTCAGCAGATCGCCCAATGATCTAACAAATATATTAGGTTGATCTATCTGCTGTTTAGTGGGAAAATTCCAACTTGTCCGCGTATGAATTTCTTCTCATGTGTCGATAACATGAGAAGAAATTCATCAAGTGTAACAGTTATACTTGCAGAATTTCTTCTCATGTATCGCCAATACTCGGACAATTTCTGGTATCTTCCTATTAAACAGCTAATAGATCAACGTAATATGTTCATCAGGTCCTTGGGCTATCTCCCGAGGGAACAACCAAGTCTCCCCAGTAGCTTGAAGGCGATGCAAGCTATCAACCACATATCAGCAGAATAATCAAATTTTTCGTTTAAAATTTCCAAATTTGTATGAAATAGTGTTTGGTATTTTCCCCTTAAACAGTTGATAGCTACTGTTTAAACCGCCACGCGATATCTTAATGAAGTATAAAAACTGGCTGAAAGATAAGTCCAGTAATTTTGTCATGTTTGTACTGATGTGTACTCAGTAATTTCCAAACTGTGATATAATGGTGTAGATCCCATTCATTACTATAATAAGATATGTATACTATAATAAGATCGGTATAATAAGAAAAATTGTAATTGTAATTTTGAGTGAATCAGTGTTTCAAACACTATATGTTGTAATATAATACTCAACAATAAACAGAAATATGCTCGATTTTCTTATGATTTCTGCTAGGGATTCTATGTAAAAATATTCATAAATTACCTGGGAGTGTTTTATAAAGAAACTTTTATTTTTTATTTACACAACTAAAATATTGTTTATTAATGTTGATGGTGTTGAAACCAAGTGTTAATATTATACATTGCAGATGTAAAAAAATTGTATTTTTTGTATGAAAATAAAACTTGTTATGTTGAATGGGCGCGGATTGTTTTCATCTAAACTCCGAAATAAAAGTCACGCATTAAATAAATTTTAACCCTTGTCCAATAGTGCACTTATTTAATTGCTTTCTTTAAAATTCATTAATATGTAATATTTCGGTTTTAAGTCTTTTCTAGGAATCGGTTTTGATAAAAGCGGCGGTTAATATGATTTACATATCACAAGTACCGTGGTAAGTCATGATTTGATTCCATTACATTGAGGTATACCGCAATGTAATGGAAACAAATCATGAATTACCAGGGTACTTGTGATATGTAAATCATATTGAAGACCGCCGCTTTTATCGAAACCGGTTCCTAGAAAAAGGACTTAACACCGAAATTACGACAGTAATTTTCAAAATAGGGGTCGCGAATAATATGTGGGTGGTCGCAGAAAAAAATGATTACGGATAATTTGGAATAGGGGTATACTATCAATAACTATTTTCGATAATACCCATCACTAATCCAAACCTGGTCGTTGACTGAGGCAGGAACACTGATATAAACGGTAGAAATTTCGATTGTGAGCATGATCGAATGAAAAATATGTGAAATTACTGCCACCGCGGATTTTGAGGCAACATCGTAATATGGGTTGCATATATTGTTTCTACATTTTTAAATTTTAATTCACAAGAATATTTTATTTGATTATTGATACTAAATTTAATTTTACAATGAAGTAGTAGTATTTTAGTATCACCTATAAGGTTTTATTTTTAAAATTTACTGTAGTTAAATTTTAAAGATTATTTTCGTATGCAACATGGCTCTATAATCTTAAAAATTGACAACGCGGCATTTATCTGTCAGAAAATTGAACGTGTGTGATTGTGAGTGATGCAATTTTGCATTCCCGGCTACTAAAAAAACATTAAGCTTTCATCAGATTTACACACCTGCGACCGTAAAACTACCCGCCACAATGCCAACAATCGGTATTAAAAGGGATGTCCTCTTCAAGACATTGGGTCGTACTTTTAGTAAGTTTAGATATATTTTGTAGGTTAAGTCGGCTAACAATATTGTACGTTTTTTAGCCGATGATGAGTTCCAGGGCTGGTGTTTTGAGTTCGGATTGGAACTTGATGAAGTGGTAAGTCTTATGAAAACAGATTTTGGTTGCCACTACATACTGTCCTTATTTTGTAGACAACTGAAAAGCAGATGCTCTCAAAGGAGCAGGGTGATGATTCTGAGACTATAAAAGGAGCATCTGAGGATATTATTTATCGTATTGATATTCCTGCCAATCGTTATGATTTGTTGTGTGTGGAGGGGCTTACTTTAGGATTGCTGGTATTTATGGACAAGTAAGTACATTTATTTGATTCTTAAATATTTATAGAAAAATCAAGGAGATGGATACATTATTTGGAAACAGAAAATTAATGTCAAACTGGTTGGTGATACCTGTGCAAAATTCATACTCTGATAGGAGATTAATTAATTAACATTTACAATTATGTGTACATTTTCACACTGCACATTGTATGGTACTAGGTGCACTTTTGCTTTCCACACTAGTGTTCAAAGGCTAATTCAAGCTAGTTGGTGGAAGAAAATTAACTCAAATCTAGTGGGTAATCTTTACACATAAAATGTATTTTCGCATCATATATGTGACAATATGGTCAAGGTTTGTCTAGTTATATATTAAAAGTTTATTAACAACCACCAATTTTTCTAAACCTTACACGATGAGTAATACTGGCAATATTATAGAATACTGAACATTTTAAACATATTATCATACAGTAATACTGTCATTATTCTAAAATATTGACAGTAATATTAATTGTGTAAGGTGCCTTTATAAGGCACCTTACATGGTCAATAATACACTGAAACTTGCCATGACTCACCCTATAAGAGATTATAAGACACAACAAATCATCAAAACCATAGCAAATAAAAACATAAGAGTGCTGAAATCAAAGCATTCCAACAGAAAGTAAGACATTGTGAAAGTAAAGCACAGGGGAATGTTTTACCCAACAGACATCGCTGCAGAAAAGCAAAGTTTTTATGACAGACTTATATGTCCACACCAAACCCAATGAAACCTCCAAAAAGCATTACAAATGTGGGATCAGAAGATCTACCTGAAATAAGAACTGTAATTATACATGTGTTGAAACAAATGAAGAACTGGAAAGCCCCAGGAGAAGACCAGATAACATCAGAAATACTAAAAATGGGAGAAAGCACATTTATAGAAGCTCTAAGGTGACTAACAAACAAATGTATGTTTGAAGGAAGAATACCTAAAAAGTGAAAAAACGCTGATGTTATCATTGTGCATAAAAGGGAGACACAAATATAGAGAACTATCGCCGATAAGCTTATTATCACACCTGTATAAGCTTCTGATGCGAATTATCACCAACCGACTCACAACAAAACCGGATTGCTACCAACCAGTAGAACAGATGGGCTTCAGAAAAGGCTTTGACACAACAGATCACCTGCAGACAATCCGAACATTTATCGAAAAGACAACAGAATAGAATATTCCAATACACATAGCGTTCGTAGATTACCACAAAGCGTTTGGCAGTGTGGAGACCTGGGCTTTCCTGGCAGCAATGGACGAAGTGAGGATAGACTCCAGATATACCACCCCTAATAAATAAATTATTCACTGCAGCTATTGAAAGTGTCTTCAAAAAGTTAAACTGGAACGAAGAAGACATAAAGATCGACGGAGTATATCTGAGCCACTTAAGATTCGCGGACGACATCATTCTAACAAGCACCAGCATCGAAGAGCTCAAAATCATTTGGACAAGCTGTTCAGTTCTTGCTTGTCCAAACAAATAGGATTGAGAATGAACTTAAATAAAACAAAAAATATAACTAATAGTGAACAAGAGGTGTCCATAGGAAAGACTATAATAGAAAACGTAGAACAATATATATATATATATATATATATATATATATATATTTATATATATATATATATATATTTATATATATATATATATATATATATATATATATATATATATATCTGGCAGCCGAAATTAAACGCAGAATTCAACTAACATGAGCCGCGTTTGGCAAGCTCATTCTGAAAAATAAAGATGTCGTATTATGCAAGGTCTATAACAGCTGCATCCTTCTTGTTGCTGCCTATGTCCTAAAAACAATGGCAATAACTAAAAAATCAGCAGCGAAACTGGGTAACTCACAAAGGCATGGAACGCTCAATCCTAGGAATCACTATAAGAAACAAAATGCGAAACACGGATATCCGTGCAAAAACAAAAGTAACGGACGTAATGAAGAGAACAGCCAACCTCATATGGCAATGTGTACGACATGTGGCTACAAAAAGCAATGGACCTATAAAATTGCCTTTGGAGACTAAGGGAAACAAAAAGGAGTACATGAAGACCTCAAGCAAGATGGATGGACGACATCAAGACCATAGCGATGAGGACAGCAAACGACCGAAAAACATGGAAACTGATGAAAGAGGCCTATATCCAACAATGGAAATACGAAGGCTAAAAAAAGAAGTCATGTCTCTCATATATCCATTCCGCCATATCGCCTTCTTTTTCCTACACTCCTCATCAAACTAGCTAAACCTTTGACTGCCGTTCTTCTACCTCACCAACGGAGCTTTCATCACCCTCTCAAACTGATGTATCGACTGCAGCTAAGCCCACTTCACGTCCTTTAGCTTTTTCTCATATGGTAACATTTCCGGTTCACGCCATCCAAACCCCCGTGGCCCCTTCTTCTTCTCATACTTATTTCTTTTCTTCCTCCGTCACATGGTACGCCCATTTAAAAAAAAATGTTTGTCACTGTAAGATGTCCAGTCGTTTTCTCGTCAAATTTCCAATTTTGGCCTCGATCCATTCTGCCGTTTCCCGCAATTTTGTTTACAGACATATACGCAGATATTTTACAGAAATAGTCTATTTAGATTTAGATATTAGTCATGGAACGTAAGGAAAAATGAGCAATTCGAGTTTTTCGCGATAAACATACATTCTTTATACAGCAGCTCTGTATTCGGAAAGTAATAAGAATAAAGGTGGTCAAGAACCTGAGATTAAGAATATAAGATGACTTAAAATAGGATAAACATATTGATGGATTAATAAAACGATACTCTAATAAAGCATTTGCAGAAAAATGAAAATTCAAAATTACATACCGTACAACATACAAATACCAAAAAGCCATGAACAAAAACATAACAAAACTACATGCAAAGCAAAATAAAATTCTGTTTGTATGGTAACTACATTATGAAATACAAGAACTGAATATAAAATATATGAGAACTGAGTACTACTGCTATATAAAATTAGAAATAACCTAATACAAAACTAAAAACAAATAAACTAATCCACAATTACAAAATAAGAAAGAAAAACTAAATAAAACACTTACATACATTAACAATCCAATAAGTTAGCAGATTATATGTAAAAAAACGTAAATATCCATTAATATTAAAAACATATTGTTGTATGGAGAACTGGTATAGTGTTTTATACTGGCTTTATATATAAATCAATAGGGGAAAAAACAAATCCCCAAAATCTTGTGGTGAAGAAAGAGGGAAGCTAAACCAGTAGAAGGGTGCAGTAGAAAATACTGATGTATTCTCTATTGCACCCTCCATCACATATTATACTTAATATTATATAAATCATATAATATCAGTTATATACATTCCTATTTTTGCAAGCTATTAAAAAATATAACAACTTTCCCTTCAGGAAGAAAGTAGTTACTGACACCACATCAATTTACAATGCACATCGATATGGTAATACCCCTCAACATGACATGAGCATTGGGTAGTGCACTCTATTTGAATAATATTTCAACAGTGTTTGAAATATCAGCACTAAGCCAATCTTATAAAATATATAAGCGTAAATCCACCTCTTAGCAATGTACATTATGGTGGAACGAAATAGAGGTTAATAAAAAATATCCCATTTTATCCCATGGCAGAGTGATGAAAAATAATCTTTTATAGTGATTATTAACGTGTAGAACCCCCAGCTCATTTTTCTCAATTACCCAATTTTTATTCTATTTTTTATCATGACAGAGTGGTTAAAAATTGCCTTTTGTTGTTCTTAATATCATGTAAAAAAAACCATATAAATAAAAAATGTCTTGTGGGCCTGAACTTTTAATTTTATATATTTTTTCAATTATAATTCAGTCTTATGACTTATGTACCCTATATATACCAACCAACCTGCTAGAGGTATATTTTATACTTATTAATAGAGAACTTTGAACACTTATACAGGTTTTAAAAATAGACAATAAAGAAGTAATTGAAAATTATTGCAGTTTATTAAACTAAAAAGTAAACATTGATAGGTAATTTACACTTAATATAATAAAAATTAGAGCTTTTGCGGAGCCTCCAAAACTATTCTGACAACACGCAAATTTTATTGGACCATTGGCAACTTTTTTTACCCTGTCTAATTAAATTTTGAAAATTGATTTTTTCGTTCTACGTATCTAGATTTCGATCTTGTTAAATCTCAACAGTGAGGATGAATTCACACAATATCTCGAGTGGTTATATACAAACTATAACAACTTTCCCTTTAGGAAGAAAGTTGTCTAATTGTAGTTTGTTTTTGGTACTTTATATAGATTTGTCTTTAAACTACCCTTTTTCTTTACAGGATGTCATTTCCTCTATACAAAGCTCTAAAGCCTACGGAGGGTGCAGTTCAGCGTTTGATAATAAAACCGGACACGGCAAAAATCAGGCCGTTTGCAGTTGCAGCCATCCTTAGAAATTTGTACTTCACTCAAGAGTCCTACACCAGTTTCATCGATCTGCAGGATAAACTTCACCAAAATATCTGCCGGAAGCGCTCACTTGTGGCTATTGGAACGCATGATTTAGATACTATTGAGGGTCCTTTTGTTTATGATGCCAAGCCCCCACAAGATATCAAGTTTGTGCCTTTAAACCAAACCAAGGAGTATACTGCAGTTGAATTGATGGATCTCTACTCTGTAAGTGCTAGTTTATGTATGTGCATCCATATTTATTTGAGTATGGATCTACACAATGATGCTGAGCAGCATATTTTCAAATGTGGACAGAGTTTTAGCATGCTTTATTCAAAGTAACATTAATTCTTATATCACATCGGAATCATACCTCAATTGCCACATAGTAATTGAATCAGATTATAAATATATTTCAGCGATATTGTATATGATATTGCAATAACAGAGTAACATTTGATTGATACAGCTAGAAATATGGTATGATATATAATAATATAAAATATAGTACAGGGTGTTATGGTAATTCGAGGGCCATCCATTAAGTGGTAGTAGACGTGAGTTAATCCAGCAAGAATTCGATTTTTGTTATTGGTAAATTCGTCTTTGTTTGGTAACTGGAGGACTTTTAAGACGACCAATGAGATTGTGCTTCATATTTTCGAAAGAAAAATAATCACATTGCCATGATAGACACTAATGTATATAAATCTGAATCAAATTCAGTAGCGGTCCGCTATATTTTTTATTTAATTTTGCGTGCAATCCATCCACCACCAAACTCTGCATTCAGATAGCGAAGAACATTCCGTTGAACATGGGGTGCACAATCTTGCATGTATCACATATGAAATCTTCTCTGTAGTGGCAAACCATCGAGATAATTCTTCATCTAGTTGTTTAGTAATAAATGTTTGCAGGACGTTCTCCAAAATTGTCCAGAATCCATTAATCGCTGAGTAAGATTAGGAAATACCTCTCCGCCCGGAAGTTTTCTATTCGGGAACCTTTCTCCATATAATCTTACCGCAGCTAAATTATTTTATTCCACTTCACCATAATTTTAAAAAAACGTCTGATACTATTGAGTTTGCTAAATTATTTTATTCCACTTCACCATAATTTAAAAAAAACGTCTGATACTATTGAGTTTGATTGTAATGGTTGTTGTGACAATATTATTCATATCAGAGGAATAGATATATAATAGGATAAAAGAAAGTAATACTATATTAACAAATATAACATGACTAACTAATTAATTATTAATTAATAACTATTATCATATTGAAAATTGCAATTACATATTAACTAGATTTTAGTTAAGTATGTAGTCCATTAATCAAAAAATGTAATTGTACTATGATCAATCACATACTGTCCATGTATTTTATTCAAGAGAAGATTGATCTTAGTACAAGCTAAACATATCACTTGAATAATTGAAACTAGAAACTTGTTCTTGATGAAAAACATAATATCCATATGTTTTTTTATTACAGACACATGCTCAATTAAAACAGTACTTACCCATCATCAGAGACAGCCCTGTCTATCCTATAATTACAGACAATAAAGGATGTGTACTATCAATGCCCCCTATTATCAATGGAAATCATTCAAAAATAACCTTGAATACAAAAAATGTCTTTATTGAATGTACAGCGACGGACTTAACAAAGGTACACTTGTATTATAGATTTGGAATGGGTTTGAGTCTACTATAATGTAATTTTAGGCCAAAATAGTGCTGGATACTATTGTTTGTATGTTCAGTGAGTACTGCAGTGATAAGTACACTGTTGAATATTGTGAGGTGCAATACCCAGATGGTTCTGTACAAATGTGTCCTGAGTTGGAGTACAGGGATGAAGTTGTCAAAGTTGATGCCATCAATAAGTCAATTGGTATTAGGTAAAAACAATGTTTACTCTATAAGAATTGTTCAGAATCAGCTCACATACAGGGTGATAGATATAGATAGTAGTATAGTATATGTAACTACATACTTTTTTAAAACGTCTATACATATATAATTAAATGTTATAATTGTTCCTTTTAGTAAAACTGGCGATGAGGTAGCAAATTTGTTGTCTAAAATGTGCCTGAAATCGAATCTTGTGGATGAAAATGTTGTCAAGGTCACAGTTCCGCCAACACGTCATGATATTATTCATGCATGTGATATATATGAGGATGTTGCCATTGCCCATGGATACAACAACATTGTAAGGACTTTGCCCAAGACAAACACTATCTCTCAACAGCTGCCCATCAATAAGTTGTCAGATTTACTGAGGTATCCTGTTGCAGAGGCTGGATTTACAGAAGCGCTCACATTCTCATTGGTATGTATACTGTTAAAAACTAACTGGTGTGGACACCACACGAAACAAAATTATAAAAAATTGAAATGTCTATTTTTCGCGTTAACAACACTATCCTTATACAGCATTTCTGTACCTTAAATTAAATTAATCGATACAAAATCTTTACATATTGAAAATAGTGTGAAATCTCATCCAAATATAGAGATTTCACACTATTTTCTATATGTAAGAATTTTGTATCGATTAATTTAAGAAAGGTACAGAAATGCTGTATAAGGACTTCGACTTTGACACTTTGTCTATAAGTACAGGGTCAACAAATATTATCGCCGGGCTCTATAAATTAAATCAATTAAATTGAGCAATGTATATTATTATTAATGTAATTATAGTGTTCACGAGATGACATCTCTTCAAAACTTGGAGTTGACATAGCAGATGTTCCAGCAGTGCATATTTCTAACCCAAAAACATTAGAATTCCAAGTGTGCAGGACCACACTGGTGCCAGGGTTATTGAAAACTATTGCGGCCAACAAGAAAATGCCCCTGCCTATCAAAGTTTTTGAAATCTCAGATGTTGTATTGAAAGATCCTGATACCGGTAAGTAACAACGTTTTATAACTGTTTTTGTCATCAAATGATAGGATGTGAATAGGTGAAATGTTTACATAATTATAATAATAATAATAAAATAAATCCTTGCTGTAAAGCGTGAATTACATTGTAGTAGTACAATTCGTAGATCAAAACAAATCTTCATAGCTCAAGCCGAGGGATTTTCTGCTGGTAAATGTAGAAGAGTGAAATCACCCGGCATATAACTTAACTTCATAAATATTCTCTGAAAATGTGTCAAAGGTGATCTGCAGTTTCGCCCACGACGGAGTTGATGTGTCGGCCATCAATGCTCAGTACGAGACGGATACTAGGCCACTGACCTGGATATTCATAGCTTCAATTATGATCGAATATCATTTTTATTGATAAACAAGAAATCCACGTAGTAGGATCCCTGGTAGGATGTTCTGCACTATTTTACCTTTGTATTATTTTCTTCCGCAGAAGTAGGTGCACGCAACGAAAGACGAATTTGCGCGGTCAACTGCAACAAAACAGCCGGATTTGAAATTGTTCATGGCCTTTTAGACAGAATAATGGTTCTTTTGGAAGTACCATGGAATGCCAAAAAAGATGGCGACAAAGGATATTATCTTAGAGCAGTACACGGTAAGTTGTTCCAGTTTTACGTTTTTTTTTGTCATAATGGTCTAGAAATCTACATAATTGTCCTACTTTTGAACCAAGTAGAATTGCTTAAGCATGATTAAAATTGAGCAAGTCTGTGCTTGTAATCTCAAGCAACCAACTTGAATTGTTAAGTGTAAAACATTAATTGTCACACATTACAACAATACAGTCTCACGTTGAATAGAACTGTTCTAATTCTAATTCCAGGCAACTATTCTGTGCAACTCCTAATTCAGCTTATAACTTATGCTGATATATATGGCACACATTTAGGTTTGAACACCACAAAACATGCTGTTGCTGTTGTGGCGTCATTTACAGACACTTTTTATATGTAGAATATTTAGTTATATACTTATTGAATTATCGTATCTAATGCATATTATTTTAATATCATAATAACAGCATCACAACTACTAACCAAGTAAATAAACGGATTCTTCTTTACTTGGTTAGTCCTTGTTATGGTTGCTTTGACGCAATTTCAGTTATTTCTTATTGGCTATGACTAATTCTCTAATTTTGTATTATTGGATACATTCATAACTAAAATATATCACTCACTTGGATAATCTTTAATATAATTATATTGTGTGAGATTTTAATATTAAAATTAGTCATATTTTTATACTTTCATCAAATAATATTGCCAAAATTATCAAAAATTCTAATATTATTTTTCTGTCATACAAGGACCTCAAAAATAGCTGGAGCTTAGCCGAAACTAGTTGCAAGCAAGACTATTTTATATATTATATATTTAAAAGCAGTTTTGTTAACAGGACCCTGTATAATACTTGCATTTGATTCAATGTGTAAATTGTTTTGTAATTTCAGATCCTGCATATTTCCCACAAAGATGTGCCGAGATCGTAGCGAACGGTGCTGTAATTGGAAAGATTGGTGTGTTGCATCCGAATGTAATGTCCAAATTTGAGCTCACAAACCCATGCTCCTGTGTTGAAATTAACATCGAACCGTTCCTTTAAGTCAATAATCCACCATTGCACTTGCTTTACAAAAAGGATATGGCTTGCAATCTAGCTTTACAAAAAGGATACTTTGTGCATTTATTTACAGCTAGCTAGAAGATGAAATGAATTTTAACTTATTGAAAAATAAAACATACCAAGAAAAGAAAAATATATTGTTGGTAATAAAATATTATTTGTCCAAATCCTTATCCTTTTTGTTATTATTTCACATCCTATAATAATAAATTTATTTTTGTTATCATAAATAGTCATAGTATATTTAGAAAATATGAATACATACAACATATATAAATTATAAAGACAATCATTTAAAATTTTATGTTTTCCATTTTTTTGTTATAACTTTTCCCGATATTTTTAACAATAAATTATCTGCTATTATATCTAATGTATAATTTTGAGAAATTGACAGGTAAAGCGATTTTTACGATTTTTTAATATTTGTGTAAAGCATAGATCCGAATGAGTTATTAAATTAATAAGAATTTTGTACTCTGATAATTGCAGTAGGTAAATATGGACTTGTTGGGACGAAGAGATAAAAAAGAAATACAATTGAAGAAAGACCTGTGTCTAGAACTTCTCCAAAAGAGCGGTGGTTAGGGCACAGAATAATACAAGAGAGCAAACAGAAAGGTACAGCGGGGCGTAATAAGTAAACATAAAAATAACGAAGTCTTGGTTAAAAAATGCGAATATACAGAACAGCAAATAGGAGGATTCCGTAGATCAGGAGCGCGTATAGAAATTCCGAGAGCATTTATTAAAATGAATAGGCTGTTCTGCAATCGAGACATCAATCTGGTACTAAGGATATGAATGGTGAGATGCATTTAAGACTTAATAAAAAGGAGGAACTGATAAATACCATCAAGAAATGCAAACTACACTACTTGGCATTTGTCATGAATAAAATTAAGATTTTCAAGTCTTCATTAGAAAACAATTATTTTTATTTTTTTCCAAGTTGTCAAGAGCGTTTTGAAGAAGAAGAATAAAAGGATTTTGAGGAAGTTTGAAATTTACTTCACATAAAATGTTAACATTGACACAATTGCAGAAAAATTCGAAAATCGCTTTAGCGACTTTAAAAAAATTGAAAGAGAGGGTTTTACTCAGTCCCTTACAATTTCAGTTCAGAATGTAAGCAGAGACCTTCACTGGAATTGTGTGATTTTCAATCAGATCCTTTTTGCCAAGGAAGAACTGAAACTGGATTGGACTTTTTCAAGTTGCTGTCAGAAAAACGAAACTTAGGGCTTACACTAGCTGGGAAGCACATGTCTTTCCGAAAGCAGCTTAAAGTCAAAATATAGATGTTCCCTCTCTGCAACTGAGTAAGTGACTTATCTACTTACTCAGTTGCTTCGTTTATCAACAACAAATATTAATGTTAATATTGTTTACTGAAAACTAAAATGTCACTAATTTTTTTGTAATTTCATATTTTTTAAATAAATTAAAATAATAATACAAACACCTTTTTTCTTTGTATGCCATACCTATTAAAATTAACTGATAAAGTTGCATACGAAGTATTTTATAACGCGGCACCGCATTTTTTTAAAGCGGCATAGATGGACAGCCCTGGCTTAAATAGTTGTATATTTGTTTGGTATGGGAAATAGACCATTATGTCTTTTACATGAGCGTCTTTTTTTGCTTGAGTTGGGGAATCTTCTAAAGACACCCGTGGGCCGTATTGACATTCTTCCCCGAGTAGTGCTGGATTCTGACCCTCTGGAGCCAACCTACCTGCTAAACTCCACCTCCTCCCTCACCTAGACCCAGGACCGGTATCGCTTTACTTCACGCCTGGATAGTGTCACCGCTCTATCTCTCCTTCTCCTCCTTCGGGCTTATTACTTCTTTGACGTACTGGGCGATGGTTTCCCATTTAAACACGTCTGCCAGCATCAATGGTACCATGGTTTCCGGTGCCATCATTGTGCCTATCTGGCACCGTATTTTCCATCTGGTTGTTACAGTAGCCGCACCTATGCGACTCAGCCGGGCTCATCCTGTGGATATATGCCTGGAAGCAGCAATGTCCCGTTAGGACCTGGGGGGTGTGGCAGCTGATCACCATGTTTCCTGTTACCCAGGATCGAGGCCTCGGATCAGCCTCCGGGTCCACGTCGCTTGCTCGTGTGGCATACCTCTCCATCGCTCTTGCCGTAGTCTTTAAGTCTTGGTTTTCTCTTCCTCCCTGGTGCTAGCTGGTTGTTTAGATCTTCCCTTGTAGAGTTTTGGCCATCTCCGTGGTCTGAAGTTCAATGGGGACTATGTTGGCTACTACCAAGACTGTTTCCTTTACCGCAGTTCTGATGCGTTGACAACCCTTATCTCCTTGGTCTGAATCCATACCCAATAAATATACAACTTGCATTAAATGTGCATTGCCTATGCAATGGGCATTGTAACCTGCACGGCATATGGGGAATATGTATGGCATATGTAATGCACATTCCAATAGTGCGCATGTATGACATATGCAATGCACATACTAACGTGCACGGTATATGGGGAATATGTATGGCATATTCTACATGGCATCTAATCATATTCCACATGCATTTGTGCATATGCAGTACTGACCATACCTAACAGTATATGCGTTTATTAAATTCAATACAGAATTAAAAGCCACTTCTGAAAATATGTGTTGCTGTAGGCAAATTTGGAAAAGAAAATGTTTTTAGCGTATAAGGCTCAATTCACACATAAACGGCGTTCGGGCGGAGGCGCGGCGTAGGCGAGATGCAGGCGCGACGTTGCACAGGCGATGCTGATGTCCATATGCAGTGAAGGGGTGGACCGCAAAACATACTGGGGTACTGGGGTGGACATTGCATCTTCCATTTTTTATGACAATTTTATAGCTTCATCACATTCATCATATTTTATTACGCCCAACTTTTGTTTGTGTAAAAAAAAATTACTTTCTGATTTTAATCTTATTATATATATATATATATATATATATATATATATATATATATATATATATATATAATTAAAAAAATACCTTTATTGGCATTTCCCTCACTGCCCCTCCACATCACAAACCTCAACAAAAATATACAAAAATAAAAATAAAAATACAATATAAATAAAAGTACTACTCCGCCAAAAATTACTAATTACCCCCATCTATCGCCGCTCCCTTTGCCCTTGCCACTTTCCTCTCCCACGTCAGCGTCCTGCAGGTTTTCACGCCTTCCCCATCCTCGCATAACCATTCATTCAGCTTTCTGCAGTCTCCCACCCACTCTGCTTTCACACCCTCACATTCTTCGCTAAGGTGCCACCACGTGTCGCTTCCCTTACTACACAGCGCACACGCGGTGTACCCTAAACCCATCCACACTTTCCTCCCTCTCTCGTCTGACCCACACCTCGCTCTTTCCATGCATACCTTGTCCTCCCTGCTCCACTCACCCCTGGCTAAGTAACTCGGGAGTCTCCCACTCACGTGCCACTCTACGTAGCCAGGGTTGTAAGAGCTCTCATTCATTCTAGTCTGCCGTTCTTGCCACTCAATATCTCTCAATCTCTCTCTTACCTCAGTTCCTAGGCTTCCCATTTTTCTCAGCTTCTCCTCTACCCACACCTCAGACATACCCACTCTTTCATACATCCTTCCTCTATCCTTTCTCCAACCACTCTCCGTCCTATTCTTACACCTCATCCATACCTCTCGCACCAGTCTTTCCTCACCCAATTCCTGCAATCTTTCTTTAAACTTCACAACCCTTACACACGACTCCCACCACATACTCATACGATTCGTCTCCTGCAACAGCACTGCTCTCGGTGTCGACCTTTCGAGACCCAGCAGACTATTCAGGAGCACACCTTGCTCTCTCTCTATCACATCCCACTCACGCAATCCCCACACTTCCACTCCATACAACAGAATAGGTTTTACACACGCATCCCAGATCTTGCACGCCATTACGATTTTACCGCCCCACAACCTCTCCCATTTCCTTCTCGCTATTCCCCAAGCCATTCTCGCTTTCGCTTGCATTCTTTCCACATGCACCCTAAATCCTCCTCCACTGTCAAACCAGAAACCCAAATATTTAAAGACATTCACTCTCTCAATCATCCTTCCCTTCCATTTCAGCTCTTCCACTCTACCCCTTCTACCCCTATTCCTAAACATCATCCATTTAGTCTTCTCCACATTCACTACTAGCCCTCTCCTATCCATGTACCTTCCCATTCTTTCCAACATCTCTTGCATCTCTTCCACTCACTTGGCTACTAATACTATGTCATCCGCATATGCCAGCATCCACACCTTGGTTCTCCCCACCACGACCCCTCCAGCCTGTCCTCTCCTTAGCACCGCCTCCAACTCGCTTGTGTATAGATTGAACAGGAGGGGGCTTAGCGGGCACCCTTGCCTTACACCCACATTCACCCTAAACTTCTCAAACACTTCTCCATTTACTCTCGATTTTGCCCACGTCTCTTTATATATACTTCTCACCCACTCCACTCCTTCCACTTCCATACCCAATCTATCCATACATTCCACCAGTTTCCCCCTAGGAACTGAGTCATACGCCGCTTTCAAATCCACAAACACCGCATACACTCTCCCTTTGCACTCCAACGCTTCCTCCACCATTCTCACAAGCGTGAAAATCTGCTCCCTCGTCCCTCTTCCCTTTCTGAAACCCCCCTGGCATTCCGGCAGCAGCCCTTTTCTATCCACTTCCCTCGCTAGTCTATTTTTCACAATTGTCAATTCAATTTGTGTTTAGACCTCATTATCTGCATTTTCTCGTCCCAACTGGCCAGCTCTAGCAGCATTCGGTCCCCCTTTCTCCACAGCTCCACCTCGCTCCGCACCTGCACACTAACATCCAGCTTCTGTATAACTCCCTCCACCCCTTCCTTTCCGATCCCCGACACCACTACATTGTTTTTCCTCTCATTTCTTTGTCTCTCCTCCTCTCTCTTTTCTATCGTGACCACTTTCCTTTTCACCTCCTTTACCCACTCCAGCGCTGCTTTCCCCTCTGGTTCGTTCCTACTCTCCCCCATTTTTACCAGCTGGTTCCCATCATCTCCTTTCTCTCTCGTGTCCATTCCCTCTGCATTTCCCTCCATCCGTCCATCATCAGTTGCCACTCTTTTCTTTCCTATAATTTTATATATGTCGGAGCGAGTGTATAGTATATACAGGGCGTTGTATTAATTAGATGTATCACATATCTTGATGTTTTATTACTAATAACAATTAGTATGGTCAGGTACTTGGTCCGGTAAATCCAGGGCGTGCTCTGTGGAGGATATTATTAGATACACAATAAATAATAAGTCCTTCGCCACAATTAACTAACACATTTTATTAACAACTGAGTAACTAACTTAAAACACTGATTATACAATAACTAATAATTATCTTGAGAAAGCAGTCCCGGCCAACGCCAACGCTCGGTATTTCCATACCGACGCGCTATGTCAACTGATTCTGCTCAGACCCCCATCGAGGGTAAGATCTCAAGTACACACATTCCTTAAAATCGACCTTCCTGATTGGCTTCACAACTAATCAGACGCTGCGCAATGCACCCTTGTGATATCGTTATGGCTTGAAAACGATTATTATAATCAAGCGCCGACATATATATATATATATATATATATATATATATATATATATATATATATATATATATATATATAAAATTATTTACACTTGCATCCAGTCCTATCAGGGTGCGCCTGATCTATCTATACCTCTATCCGTGTCCTCCCAGTTTTGACGCTTGTTTCCTGGTAAGTGACCTCCTGAGTGACGACTCAGGTCCTGCGCCTGCTCGTAGGTTCCCTCCTCTTCTATGAGACCTCTAATCACTTTTGCATCCCGTAGCTCGGTCTTGTGTTTTTCGTTCAGGGTCTGTCACACAGCCGAGGTCATACCGGCTCTGCCCCTTGATGCCCAGGCCCTTAATTCACGCACACAAATCTTTCTCTTTCGCAATTCCTCTACCTGATGCGGCGTACTTCTGCCCTTCTTTCGCCTCGCCATCTTTGTAACATTCCAGCATCACTGCCCCGAGTGATCTCGTCCGTTAGCTCCTTTAGTCAGGCAATATCTACCTTGACCGCCACATGCAGTTTCTTTTTCCTCGCTGACGCCAGCCTGTCCACCAGCTCTCCTAGCTCGGCCGTCCTCACGTCTTCCAGGGGGTTCTCCTCCTCTTCGTCTAACATATTCGGGATTCCTGCGTTTTCCAGTTATCCTCTTGTGGTGACGTGCCCGCCAACGCCCGGGAATAGAGAATTACAGAATAGACCTGTATGTCTAATCGCTAATAACTGCTGATCTACAGCATAATCAACGGTATGTGAGTATTAGTGTTGCTCTATAACATTAAAATAATAGTAATCAGACATAAAAGAGTAAATAATAAAAGTAAATTTATTTCGTATCTAATTAGGATTAAAAAAATATTGTTGAAAAATATACCAATAAAGGATAGTTCGCACAATTATCAGGTAAACATTCATTTATCAGAAAATATGAAATAATTTTCATTTATTGTTTGCTCATTTTGATGACAAACTAATATCAAGTTTGAGTAAATCTAAAGTTCATATAAATGTATGCAGAATTATAACAAAATATGTTGGACCAATATATACAAAATACTTTTAATTAAAAATTTTCCAAGGGTCATTGGAAGAAATCATGCTTCCAAGGGTAATTAATCGAACTCAGCCAGCGGCGGCCGATGGGTGAACCGAGTAGCCCATCGGTTGTCGCTGCCGGTCCCAAGCCCGGATAAATGAGGAGGGCTCTTAGGTGAGGCCAGCTGACCTGCTTAAGGTAAGATAAATTCAGGCTCACAGAACTGGAAGTAAAGCCTCAGATACCGGACTGATAACACTGTTGACGAAACCTGCTATACCACGGAAAAAAAGAAAACGACTCCACCTAAGAATAAGATGCTGGAATGTAAGGTAAACAAAGGCCAAGAAATAATAATAGAACTAAACAACCGATATATGTGCTATCTCAGAAACATAAACAAAAAGAGACAGAGGTACATCAAGATACCAAAACTACTACTATTACATAGCTGTAGCGCCAAGACCGAAAGTACAAGCTCCAGGGGTAGGACTACTTATCAAAGACAAATATGAAGAAAACATCTCCGTAGAATACAGAAACGATCGAATATTGAATGTTACACTTCAAATAAACTACAAACCCTTGCACATAATATCAGGCTACGCGCCGGACACCGACAAACCGGAACAACAAGCCATCGAATTCTATGAACAAATCAATCGCTACTTGACAAAATAAACAACGATAGAATCGTCCTTCTTGGAGACTTAAACGCCAGAATCGGAAAGGAAACAGTAGAACAAAGATTCAACGAAGATACGTCAAACTCCAGAGGAGAGATGTTAATCCAAATCTGCACCTTCAACGAACTAAAGATCAGCACCTTCTTCGACTACAAACAGCAACACAAGGTCACTTTCACCGACAGCCGCAATAACAACGCCGTCCTAGACTACATTATTTCCAACAGTGCCATACCCCCTGGACAAATATTGGACGTCAGAAGCCTAACATCCGCAAATATTGGCTCAGATCATAACCTAGTACTCTGTAAAATAAGAACCACCGCCAACCCAACCACAAAAAGATCACCTATACACGTCACAAAATCACTGAACACACAAAGCACACGAGAGCTCTATGCAAATCGCCTACACCAACACATTACAAAAAATCCGACCTGCGAGACTGACAACATTGACACCAGCTGAAACAAAATCAGAAACAACATCCACAAGGCAGCAGAAGAAGCTCTAAAAAAAGACCTTTATTTGGCATAACTCAAATAATGCTCATAAACATCAAGAACAACAACAAAAATATATAAAAATAAAAATAAAAGAAGAAGCACTAGGGAAGAAGACGATAAAATATCCACAAAACCATTGTTCACCCCAGAAGTAAAAGGAATCAGAAGAAAAGTATACCTAGACTCCAAAAGTAATGAAACTAGAGAGGCACGAGAACTACATCCTAGTGAAAAATCAAGTAAACAGGAGAATTCGTGAAATAAAGAACGAATACTGGCAAACATTCAGTGCAGATATGGAACACGACATGCATGGAGCACAGAAAAGAGTCCCGAAAATGCTCAGAGGTCAACGAGTGCATAGAAATCAAGGCTATATCAGAAGAAGATTGGGTTAACTACTTCTAACAACTGTACGTAAGCGAGGAACCAGATAATCTAGAGGAGGTAAATGAGGAACGCAGAGATCAGAATGAAGAAACGGTAACAATGACAGAAGAACAGATCAAGAGTGCAATAGCAAAACTGAGCGAAGACGAAATAGTCAACGAATTCATTAAATACGGAGAGGAACCGAACAAAACTGTTTTATACAGTATTAAGAAAAGGCAAAACACCAAGCGAATGGGAAAAGAGCATCACCATCTCAATATTCAAAAAGGGAGACAAGAAGAAGCCGCCGAACTGCTTAGCACTGCTTAGCTCCACGATGAAACTCTTCGCGAACATCAACGAAGAACAGCAGGGCTTTAGGAAAAACCGATCCACACTAGACGCCATATTTATTATACGACAAATCGCAGAATTTAATAAACCCGCTTTCATCTGCTTTGTGGACCTCACAAAAGCGTTTGACAACATACAACTTAAGGACATCCTGACGATACTTGAAGAAAGAGAACTACCCTAAGAATACATCCGTATAATCAGAGAGTTATACACCAAAAACACCACAAAGATAGGAGTCGCCGAAACATTCACTAAAGATATAAACACCAACTAGGGAATTCGTCAAGGAGATAGTCTCAACCCTCTGCTGTTTAACTTCATCATGGACAAAATCATCGACACCGTAAAGACAAACGACCACGGATACAGACTGGGCAACAACAAAGTAAACATCCTGTGCTATGCTGACAACGCAACCCTAATAGCTGAAACAGAAGAAGACCTGCAGAGAATACTACACGCATTCAAAACCAAAGCTAATAATTACAACATGACAATTGCTACAGCAAAAACTAAGTCAATGACCAATCTCAAGCGAGCCCGTGTGATGCAAGCTAGCTGTCGACAACTTACCAGTAATATCGCTCGACTACCTGGCCTGGCCAGCAATTGAAACCTGAAGGACGATGTTAAACATCAGGTAAACGATGCCGCCACCTGAAACAAAACATATGGAGGAACAAACACCTAACTACCGAATGCAAATCCAGAATCTACAAACCATGCGTTCGACCTATCCTGACGTACGGAACGGAAACCAAAGCAGATACAGCGTCAACCAAACGGCAATTAAGAACGACGGAAATGAGAGCTCTGAGAACTATGTGGGACAAACAAGGAAACACCCAGATAAGAGAAAATTCAAGATAGAAGGATATAAGGAAATTTCCGAGAAAAATTAGTTCAAATGTCAGAGTGAAAGAAAAACAAGAAACGTGAAATAATAGTTATTTAAACTAGTAAATGCCTAAACTGTGCACCATTTACAGTCTAACAATGAGCTAATCGAAGAACAAATTTGTTTTCAACATTTTCAATAATATCTGATGATTCCTCGCCTTTAAATCATCTAAATCGAATTGGTTTTTTGACCGAGCAGTTTTTGCAAAAATCATAAATAAAGGTTTTATAGAATTATATTTCAATAGTATGAAAACTCAATACTACTTATTGTTTAAATATTCAGTTAGAACCTGTTAGTAATATTTTTAGATATGGTATTATTAGATGTTAATTATTTATTGGAGAAGAGAGTTAATTAACATCTAATAGTATTTAATATACATCCAAACTGTAATATATAAATACCATGGTTAGTTAATAGTTTAATATTACATTTAATGAGGTTAAGTTAAAAAAATGTAAATATTTCATGGCTGCATTAGGTTCGTCTCTTAGGGATACCTTAAATTTAAAAAAATTATCTAAAATGTTGAAGTAGTTGCCAAGAAACAGAGACCGAGACGAATTTGAACAGTTGAATTGTCGCGCGGCGTAGAGTGGAGACTCGTGCGCGTGTGCGTGAGATTTCACAAAACGAGACCGTAAGATTACATAAACTTTTGCTACCGCTAGCCTATTATTATTGTTAACTGCTAATATACAATCACATGCAAATGAAAGTTGAACTCTTCCTGAAACTATTTCCAAAATTTCAGCTTCAAATGTCGCATAGGTAATTAACAATGAATATTTTAAAAAGACATGCTATATTGGAACTGGACGGTTCTCTTCAACTTTTTTTTATTTTAAGTTGATCGGAAAAGGGCTATCGTATGAACAAAAAAATAATTCCAAATGACTTTTATTACAAAGATATGCCTTTTGTTTATAATCCGCGTATGTGGTTCCCAGTGTCATTGGAATAATAACCGACTTCGTTTTAACAATTTCCAAATTTTCTTTTTCCTTTTTTTTCTTTAAGCTAGTTAGAACCTACATCAGCGAGATTAACTTTTTTAATAAATTTTTAGATATTAAATCATGCGTGGCAAAAAACGTAGGAAAAATATTAACAAACACCATGCAAAAAGGATTAGATCAATTAATATGAAATTTTGCACAAATATTTAGCATTGGACCGACCTCCCTTTCCATGTATTTTCATTACGATTGAGAAATTCTATAAATAATAAAGCAACATTTTCAAAAAAATTTCGTGTTCCTCATTTAGTTTCTCATTAGCAGTTAATCGAAAATTAACGTGTCTCAGCTTAAATTGTAGGTAATTTAATTTCCTACAACATGCATTAAATGCTGCTACTATCAGATTTGTACATTTTATTAGCTATTGAAAAAAGTAAAAAAATACGTTGTTTTTACACTTTATTGCATTTTAATTCTACGTATTTTTTTTTTGCGACTAACTTTTATATCATTATTATTATTTTTGACCATGACGCGCAATGTTCCTGGATTTGAAAAAAATTGCATAATGTTTATAACAATATGATAAAGAAAATTTGGAAAGTCTGTATGGGGACCGATTTGTTTTTCTATTTTTTTTTAATTTTAAACTTTTACGTATATAATTATTATTATTTTTGACCATGACGCGCAATGTTCCTGGATTTGAAAAAAATTGCCTAATATTTATAACAATATGATAAAGAAAATTGGAAAGTCTGTATGGGGCCCGATTTGTTTTTCTATTTTTTTTTTTAATTTTAAACTTTTACGTATATAATTATTATTATTTTTGACCATGACGCGCAATGTTCCTGGATTTGAAAAAAATTGCCTAATCTTTATAACAATATGATAAAGAAAATTTGGAAAGTCTGTATGGGGCCCGATTTGTTTTTCTATTTTTTTTTTAATTTTAAACTTTTACGCTCATATCTGGATAATCCGGTTTTAGAGGCTGAGTCCATAAAAAAATAATGCAACGTATTTTGTTTAATTTTTTTTTGGATCTTGGTTTAGAACATATCAGTGCACCAGATGGCCGAAGAAAATGGAAAATATTGATTCTAAGTATGTTTTTATCGGCGACCAAGTCGAATATGTTTCATTATTATTATTTTTAAAATTCACTGGCATACAATTGATTTGAAAAAATTACACAATATTTATAACAAAATGACAATTAGAAAACGGAAAGTCCCAACCCGAGCACGTTGTTCCTTCTATTTTATTTTTATTTTTAACTTTTCCGCTCCTATCTGGACGAGGGCAAAGTCAAAATTATTTAATTTTCCATCATAGCCCACGGAGTTTTTTTTCAAATTTTCACTATTTGTTGCTAACCCAATAGTGGTTACAAAAAGTATTTTTTAGATTGACACGGATCCAGTTTTATATATTTTTACAGGCTTTTTACGTAGTTTGATCATTTAAATGGCTGCGCGTAATTCCAATGTCCGATTGGAATTATTATTACTTGGTAATGTAATTAATTGAGGCACATTTCATTCCAATATAATTTGTAGTGCACAATTATCCTATATAATCATAACATTCGCATCCGGAATATCTCTATTGCATAAAAAAACTGTATATAAAATCGTAGTTAGTGTTTTTAGACCGACCTATCGTTAGTTTAATTCTTCTGCTGTCATTATAAAACTCAGAGTCGAGGGTTCGAATCACCGTCGAGGGTGTAGCCTTTTTACACATTGTAACTCATAATACTATTGGTAAAATAAGTATTTTTAATGAATTATTATCCTTAAAGTAGGGAGTTGATTAATAAGTAATAATAATCCCAATCGGAAATGGGAATTTCTAATTGATCCTTTTTATTGGTAAGGCATTCTTCGAGGTAATTAATTGAGGCACATTTCATTCCAATATAATTTGTAGTGCACAATTACCCTATATTATCATAACATACGCATCCAGAATATGTCTATTGCATAAAAAACTGTATATAAAATCGTAGTCAATGTTTTTAGTCCGACCTATCGTTTGTTAAATTCTTCTGCTGTCATTATAAAACTCAGAGTCGAAGGTTCGAATCACCGTCGAGGGAGTAGCCTTTTTACACATTGTAACTCATAATACTATTGGTAAAATAAGTATTTTGAATGAATTGTAATCCTTAAAGTAGGGAGTTTATTAATAAGTAATAATAATTCCAATCGGACATTGGAATTACGCGCAGCCATTTAAATGATCAAACTACGTAAAAGGCCTGTAAAAATATATAAAACTGGATCCGTGTCAATCTAAAAAATACTTTTTGTAACCACTATTGGGTTAGCAACAAATAGTGAAAATTTGAAAAAAAAACTCCGTGGGCTATGATGGAAAATTAAATAATTTTGACTTTGCCCTCGTCCAGATAGGAGCGGAAAAGTTAAAAATAAAAATAAAATAGAAGGAACAACGTGCTCGGGTTGGGACTTTCCGTTTTCTAATTGTCATTTTGTTATAAATATTGTGTAATTTTTTCAAATCAATTGTATGCCAGTGAATTTTAAAAATAATAATAATGAAACATATTCGACTTGGTCTCCGATAAAAAAATACTTAGAATCAATATTTTCCAATTTTCTTCGGCCATCTGGTGCACTGATATGTTCTAAACCAAGATCAAAAAAAAAATTAAACAAAATACGTTGCATTATTTTTTTATGGACTCAGCCTCTAAAACCGGATTATCCAGATATGAGCGTAAAAGTTTAAAATTAAAAAAAAAATAGAAAAACAAATCGGGCCCCATACAGACTTTCCAATTTTCTTTATCATATTGTTATAAACATTAGGCAATTTTTTTCAAATCCAGGAACATTGCGCGTCATGGTCAAAAATAATAATAATTATATACGTAAAAGTTTAAAATTAAAAAAAAAAAATAGAAAAACAAATCGGGCCCCATACAGACTTTCCAATTTTCTTTATCATATTGTTATAAATATTAGGCATTTTTTTCAAATCCAGGAACATTGCCCGTCATGGTCAAAAATAATAATAATGATATAAAAGTTAGTCGCCAAAAAAAAAATACGTAGAATTAAAATTTTCCAATTTCCTTCGGCCATCTGGTGCACTGATATGTTCTAAACCAAGATCCAAAAAAAAATTAAACAAAATACGTTGCATTATTTTTTTATGGACTCAGCCTCTAAAACCGGATTATCCAGATATGAGCGTAAAAGTTTAAAATTAAAAAAAAAAATAGAAAAACAAATCGGGCCCCATACAGACTTTCCAAATTTTCTTTATCATATTGTTATAAACATTAGGCAATTTTTTTCAAATCCAGGAACATTACGCGTCATGGTCAAAAATAATAATAATGATATAAAAGTTAGTCGCCAAAAAAAAAATACGTAGAATTAAAATTTTCCAATTTCCTTCGGCCATCTGGTGCACTGGTATGTTCTAAACCAAGATCCAAAAAAAAATTAAACAAAATACGTTGCATTATTTTTTTATGGACTCAGCCTCTAAAACCGGATTATCCAGATATGAGCATAAAAGTTTAAAATTAAAAAAAAAATAGAAAAACAAATCGCGCCCCATACAGACTTTCCAAATTTTCTTTATCATATTGTTATAAACATTAGGGATTTTTTTTCAAATCCAGGAACATTGCGCGTTATGGTCAAAAATAATAATTTACGTTACAACATATATTGTAAAAAACGCCTATAAAAATTTTAAAAAAAAATTTATATATATATATATTATGATCGGCAAGGCATTAATAAAGAATTCCTCAAAATTTTATTGGTCACCCCAGTTGGTCAGTACAGACCCGCAAACAATCTGCCGTGCGCGCGGCCCCACGGCGCCGCGCGGTATAGAGGCTGGGATCATAGGGGCTAAGTTCACTCCGGTGCCGCAACACATGTTTTATAGGATTATCACCATAGAAAACCCCTAGCTAACATTGGACCATAGTATCTGAAGTTGCCTGCCACTCTTGTATTGCACGTCGACTTGCACTGCGCCCTCCATAGATAAGTACTCACTGTTTAGTCTGAAAACCCTTTGTTACTGGTTGCGCCCACAAAGCTGTTTTAGGGCCGCGTAGTCAATAACTAGTTGGTAATTTGTTCAATTTCTCTTGCACTAAATAAATTATGATACACAATTTAGCATCTCTGGAAATATAGTACACAAAAGCGCAACCTGTGTCAAACTGGTCGAGTAATATAGCACCAATCGTGATTATTCATCGTACACCATAATATTATTTATCTAGGCATACATCCTACCAATATACCAAATGATTTCATTGTTTGTAAATTAATTAATTTGTTCCGTTTTTGGTTCCATACGTTGGGGAGAAATCTACACGGTGTGGCGCTTATGGTCGTCCTTGCGGGATAAGTTGTCGCATAGCGCTGTTAGAGGGCGCTGGCGCCCGCAAATGGGACAAACATACGGAACTCGGTTTTTGTAGCGGCCATAGTGGAAAATGGCGACGGTGATGAGACTTTAATCGTAACGAGTGTACCGAGAATTGTGCGCGCAGTGAAGTTTCGCTTATCGGGAAAACAGTGTAATCGCATTTAGTTTGAATGCCAGGCAAAAATGCAGAATGTAGCACAAGGATCCGGCGCAGATAATCCGAAAATAGAAAAAGTGAATGTTCACCACGATATAGGGAACTCGCCGTCGACTCCCCATTCAACTAACTCGAGTCCTGCCAAATCTGAGACGGAAACGTATTCGGAGCACCGCCAATATATGTCCGATTCGTCGGAAAGTGAAGAGGACAGCGTCTCTGAGGTAGGTTCGATGATAAAATTGACGACTTTGTCGGAAAATGCGAAAGCGGAGGGACTTCGAGGCCGAGGTATCAATGAACTTCCGAGAGACATCTTGCGGCGGCCGTGTCCGACTCCGGCTGTCTGCCCGTTCGCCGCAATCGCCCTTTTTAATTGTTTATAATAAAGAAAATGTGTGATGACCGCCGATCACACCCTCGCGTGCTTATATAAGATAACCTCCACCCCGGCCGCGGTATGTGCGTCGTCGGCCCGCTTTTGCACGGAAACCACGTCCGCCCTTTGACTTCCCAGAACCTGTTTGGACCCTTTTGGTCGTACTGCGTGTCTTTTTATTATTGTCATGCGGTGCTTGTTATTTTTTAAATTCCATTTCCGCCGGGGTTAAGGTTCATTGCTGCGCCAACAAAAGCGATTTTCAGAATCTTTTGTTTCAGCGCGCGATATCGTTTTATAAGGTTAAAGGTTCACGTGCATACACTGCAATTGCTACTATTTTTTTTACAACATTTAGTCACAATGCCAATGTCATTTTGGGCTACGTGTTTGTTGCTATAACCAATGACCAGCGCATTTATTAGTCACGTGTTGCTAATAGTCCAATTGCGGCCATGTGGCATGCATGTTTTCTTCCCGTTTGCCGCTCAATTAGAATTTCGCCTGGCGATTTTTGAGCGCGGGCCCAATTTTAGTCGTGTTTTGAATTTTACCGAGTCGCCGGATCGTGTGCGGCGAGGTCACGTGTTTCAAACCTGTCCGCAGTAGTCTGTGTGCCCGTCGCGAGTATGATGCAACGCACAATAACACGTACATACGGTGTTTCTATTGTGTTTTCGAAACAACACCGCCGCCGTATTGTTGTCATTAATGTGAATCGAAACTCCGGAGTTTGTTAATGTTTAAACCAATAGACGGGTTTTCGCGTCACGTGGGCTGAAAACGCCCATGGCGCCCTTGCGCTATGCACACTCAGCGTGCGCCTTGGATCACAATTTTATCTTCAGTCTTAATCGTTCTGGAAGTAATGAAACTGTTTATGTACGATTTTTGTTTGTTATTGCCACCTTGCATGTTCGTGATGGACACACATTCAATTTTATAGAACATTAACCACATATTTAACTTTTACAACATGTTTTTTTGCGGTAGTTTTTTTTCGCCATGAAAAGCTAGATGCTAGTTGTGGCCAGTATTGAAACTCCGTTCCTAAATACAGAATAATTCAGAAATTACCGATTATTCGGGGAGTTCTTTAATTTTTTTAAGTGCAAAAAGTTAGAGAATACAGCTTTGAATTCGAATCATACAATATGGACAACCTTTTCCACACGGGCTCCGTTTAATAGTAATTTACATTATTAGTGCAGGAAGGCAAGTTCCCGAATGAGCGAATAAGTTTACAGCACGAGCCGAAGGCGACTGCTGTATTAAGAGCGAATGCGGGAAACGGCCTTATCGCACGAATAATGTATTTTATTTTTTGTACGAATAAATATAATAAATATTTATTTAAAGTTGTGACAAATAGGTTATGTCACACTGCCAATTACACATAATTTAAAGTCATATTTTCTTCAAAATTGTATTTATTCAGTGCCATATCGTTATTTTTTAATGCTATTTCTAGTATAAGAGGTGTACGCTGTGTTTGCATGCATTCTCATATTTATAAATACACATTTATATTGGTACCGAATTTTAAGTTGGCAACACTGGCTACTTCCCGCACTAGTGCGGGAAGTAGTATTTCCCGCACCCAAATTAATGCGGGAAGTGACTTGTCTTAGGACATGAGGATAAAAAAGATATTACATTCATCATATCACACAATTAATTTTTACCAGATTGATAAATCTAATAAGCCTGTCATTACCATTTTTTACTTTATCATATCTAGTATGGATAAATCATTGTAATCGTGCGAACATTTTTATTATACGTAGTATGAATAAAGTATTGTAATTGTGCGGGAATTTGTCTTCTTCTAATGTTGGCGCAGATTGTCTTTATTAGGTCCCCTGGCCTTTTGATCGGCACTGAAAAGTGTCTGTGGTAATTTTTTTTTTTCACGTTTTCGGAACATATCTTCAAACCAAATTTTGCATGTGGCAATTAACTCAAGTTAGACTAGCGTCCTTGCTCACAATTACCAGCCACAGAAACATCGAAAGGATGCCCTATGCTCCTACATTGGAGCCACAAGATTAATAATAATAATAATTAAATCCGGTTTGATAGGTTTTGGTGGATATTATGGAGAAAGTCCATGTTTCCCAACCGATTTTGAAAAACAAATTATTATGACCAAATTTTGTTAAAATTCTTGTTGATTATTTCGAGTGTTTGATTAGAAATGAAGAAAAATGTGTCTGGTTCAAAAGACACTTTACCTGAGTCCATTTAAAAAAAATATACATTCGATTCTTATAAAAATATCGAGAATGTGGTTAAAAATATATAATTCTGAATTAAAAATTAAAATGTATGCATTTTTCAAAATAATAGCGACAAAATTATAAATTTGGTTTTACAAACGAAAATTATAAATGGTCAAACAATTCCATTGATAATAATTAGTAAAATACCTTCAGAAAAAAACAGTGTTGTAATGGTTTAATTTAAATTTTAAATAGTCAATAACTTTTCTGATGTTGGATAAACTAAAATTATAGTTGCACAAATGTTTCTAAAGAAAAATTAATAGAAAAATGCATTCGGAAAAAAAAATCCCCGTCTTTACATATTGAATTGTTAATAATTTTTTGTAAAAGGTGGACAAATAAAAATAATGGCTAGACAAATAAAAATACTCCTTTCAGTATTTAAAAGGATTGTAGTTCTTATATGATTATGTAGTTAGAGATATCCATTGTTATTTCAATTCATTTTTATCTCCCTTATATGGGATGGACTATCGAAAGGTTTGGGTGGACAAACGTGGACTACAAGCATATACTGTTAAAAAAATCATTTAATGTTGGATATAACCTTTTTTGAAGGGCGGAGCGGAACGAACAAACGTGGAGACGAACAATAATTTATCTAAAATTCAAACTTAAGGGTGCCAACTTCACAGAGCTAAATACTGAAATAATAATTTAGCTTATAATAATAAGCTAAATTATTATTTCTTGTATTTATTATGATACCTATAATAAAGTAATTTACACTGTCAACATCAGATTATATGATAGCCACTAGTTAATACACGCAATTTATTATTATATTAAACTGGTCGGATCATAAAGCGAAATATTAAAATGCTTATAGACTTAGCGACACGCACACGGCTGGGTTAATTAATTAAATTTATGCGATTCAAAATAAAACTGGGAACGCTGCGTCAATCCGTGGCCCGGTTTTAGATAACGAAAATAAACATTTTTGCTGATAAGAGCGCAAAACAAAAACACATTACAAATTTGGCCGTTGACTGAGGCTGCCAACTATTCATTTATTCAAACGCACGGATCAGCAAGTGGGATTATATTTTCTCAGGCTGCTGCGTTGTTCAATATTCGCAAATACCGGGTTTAGAAACCCTAACATTTATTGTTTCTATTAAAATGTTAGATAGAAAGATTGATGAGAAATTATTTGAAATATATTGCATTGTTATACCTGTTTTATAACTTGCTTCCGCACTAAAATGCCTCATAGAAAAGGCAATATAAACAAAAGACGTTCATATGAACTAAAATATGAAACGAGATGTGGAGATTTACGTTATTCATTGACTAATAAAATAAACCTGGAAAGTCATGAAGCATCGAAATTAAAAAATATCCGTAATGTCGCAAACAAATATGAGAAGAATATTTAAAACACAAAAGTTGAATTCCGTTCAGGAGTTCTGACTGCTGATAATAGATGCACAAATATACAAATTTATGTTCTCTTTTACAGGTCATTCCTACCTGTAAAAGAGAACATAAATTTGTATATTTGTGCATCTATTATCAGCAGTCAGAACTCCTGAACTGAATTCAACTTCTGTGTTTTAAATATTCTTCTCATATTTGTTTGCGATGATTATTTTTTGTGTAAAACGTAAGGTTGGCGTTTTTGAATTTATGCAACTTGTGATGCACATGTAATAGCATAGGCGAAATTGCGTATGAGAAATACGCACCGTTTTCTTTAACTATAACATAAATAGAGTTGAAAAATACGTATGCAAAAGAATAATGATGCAAGTATTCCGTAGTCTAGTTGAGAATGTCCATAGTCCCTCGGTAATCGTGAAATTAAATTTATTATTTTTTGTTCAAAATTACCGAAGGACTATGGACATTCTCACCTAGACTACAGAATACGTGCAACATTATTCTTTTGTGTACGTATTTTTTCAACTCAATTTATGTTCTAGTTAAAGAAAACGGTGCGGATTTCTTATACGCATTTTGCCTATGCCACTACACGTGCATCACAAGTTGCCTAAATTTCAAAACGCCAACCTTAAGTAAATTAAAAAAAATCGTCAGAAAGGCCAAGGGCCGTTAGTCTGATAAAGATTGATCTCTCTCTATTTCTATAACTATATTAGGAATCACGTATTATATTTTTTATAATATATGTGGATATTTCACTTTTATTAATGTTCTATTTTCTACAAGAATGTGTCGAGAATTGCTGTACGTTCAATGAATGATGCGATATGATTTTTTCGTTTGGTACTGACGTAAAAATGAAAAACTGTGATGAGGAGGACCTTCCTATTAATATTAAAAGCTTATCTTTGGAAAGAATTGTTTTCTATATGTGCCTGCCAACCATTTTTTCAGTATCGGGAGTGAAAAACAATAGTCGGTTTTCTTATCCACCCTAATGTACATACACATTTTTTTATCAACATTTCTTTTTCTATGAGGCATTTATTTGTACACGCAAATTATAAACTACCCTGTATATGAATCAATTTCACTGGCAGCTGGCAAATAAAAATCTAGGTAACTATAACAACATGAGGGGTTTAGTTTAGATTTATACTTCAATTATTGGATATTTTGGAATCTAGAATTTTGTTATCGCTTTATAAAAAACCCTCTCATGCGGGCATCAGCCCAAGGGCTTTCCCGCTGGACAAGGGGGAGGCTCAGAGGAGTTTAATCACCCGGTATATATCTTCACTTCACAGAAATCCTCTGAAAACCAGTGAATGCTAACTAACGAAATTTCTAGCTCCCCAAACTACGCGTCTAACCACTACTACGTTTTATATTTGTTTCGATGTAGTGCTTTAGCATTAGGAGTTTAATAATCCTCCGTTTTTTACCTTGACTTCACAGAAATCCTCTGAAAAACAGTGATGACTCACGAAATTTTGCCCACAATGGGGTTTAAACTCTAGCTCCCCAAAGCTCAATAGGAGATGGACCACGCGTCTACGTTTTATATTTGTTTCGATGTAGTGCTTTAGCATTAGGAGTTTAATAATCCTCCGTTTTTTTACCTTGACTTCACAGAAATTCTCTGAAAAACAATGATGACTCACGAAATTTCGCCCACAATGGGGTTTAAACTCTAGCTCCCCAAAGCAAATAGGAGATGGACCACGCGTCTAACCACCACTACGTTTTGTATTTGTTCCGATATAGTGCTTTAGCATAGCTAATAAAGGTCTAATTAGAATTAAAAATATCTGGTATGGGCACTATTCAAATTAAATCAAAATTTAAAATATTTCTCTAATTTTTTTATTGTATTTTGTCTTACTTCGTCTTATTTTGTCTTACTTTGCCTTTTTTTATTTTACATTATTTTGTCTCATTTTGCCTCAGTTTGCCTTAGCCATTGCTACGTTTTGTATTTGTTTCGATGTAGTGCTTTAGCATAGCTAATTAAGGTCTAATTAGATTTTAAAAATATCTGGTATGGGCCCGACTATTCAAATTAAATCAAAAATTAATATATTTCTCTAAATTTTGTATTCTATTTTGTCTTGTTTTGTCTTGTATTGTCTTGTTTTGTCTTGTATTGTCTTGTTTTGTCTTGTATTGTCTTGTTTTGTCTTGTATTGTCTTGTTTTGTCTTGTATTGTCTTGTTTTGTCTTGTTTTGTCTTGTATTGTCTTGTTTTGTATTGTTTTGTATTGTTTTGTCTTGTTTTGTATTGTTTTGTATTGTTTTGTCTTGTTTTATCTTATTTTGTCTTATTTTGTCTTACTTTGCCTTATTTTATCTTGTTTTGTCCTGTTTTGTTTTATTTTGTCTTAGTTTGCCTCAATTTGTCTCAGATTGCCTCAGTTTGCCTTCATTTAACCAATAATTTTCATTACTACATTTAATATGTGACAATTTTCGACAATTCCCTGCGCGATTTATGTATGGCACCGGCGGTAGTTGACGTCACTTTTTTTTGTAGCGACCAAATGCGTAATAAGAAATGGTTTTATCACTTTTTTTTCTCTGTCTGTGGACCGATTTTGTACACATTTTCACGGGATTACCCCAGCTCGCTTTCTCACTTGAATTCCAAATTTTTGTCGTGATCCATTCGGCCGTTCCCGCGGAATTTTGTTCACATATGTACATACACCCAGATATGTAGATAATTTCAAGTCCGACAAAACTATCATTGGATGTTTCCGCTAGCTCTTACCATTTATATACAAAATGAAAAAGCTGATAAATGCGATTCTAGACCCATTTATTTCAACATAATTCCACCAAACGTTTGTATTTTACACGCTAAAGAGATTAATCAAGATGTAAAGTTGTAGAGAATTTCAAGCCCGACAAAATAAGTCATTTCGTGTTTTCGTGTTTGTTGTCTCTTCTCGTTTTCCCACAAAATACAATCAATTGTATGAAAATGTGATTTTTGTGCCTTTTCGCGTTTATTTCGCCCGTAACTTTTTCTTTTTTTAAAGCTAGAAGCATGATTCAAATTGCAAAGTTATGGAAAATTTCCAGCCCGACAAACGTCCATTTAAAGGTTTTCCGCTATCTCTTCCCGTTTTCCTGCAAAATGCAAACAATTGTGTGAAAAATGTGATTTCTATGCATTTATCGGCAATAAGGTTTTTCTTATTGAGATAAACGTATAATTCCAATTGCGAAGTTATAAAGAATTTCAACCCGACAGAGGGTCCTTTCGATGTTTTTCACTAAAGTCTATATTTTCTTCAAAATTGTATTTATTCAGTACCATATCGTCAATTTTTAATGCTTTTGAAGTATAAGAGGTGTACGGTGTGCTTGCGTGCATTGTCATATTTATAAATACACATTTACATTGGTACCGAATTTTAAGTTGGCAACACTGGATACTTCCCGCACTAGTGCGGCAAGTAGTATTTCCCGCACCCAAATGAATGCGCGAAATGATTTGTCTTAGGACATCAGTACAAAAATAGTATTTCCCGCACCCAAATCAATGCGGGAAATGACTTGTCCTAGGACATGAGTACTAATTACTATTTTGTACTCATGTCCTAGGACAAGTCATTTCCCGCATGTAATGTAATAAGATACATTATTCGTGCGAATTGACTTTCTGCACTAATAATGTAATATTAATTTAAATTATTAGTGCAGGAAGGCAAGTTTCCCGAATGAGCGAATGAGTATCAAGAGCGATTTCGGGAAACGGCCTTATCGCCTGTGTAAATGTATGAATATGGTTTCCCATAAAGAGGAATACCTTAATGTAATGCCAGAATCTAATGAATTACAATGAAAATTGTGATTTATTCAATTACATATCCTCAAAATGATTTTTGTAATGTGTAAATGACGTCAAAACTTTTCTAGCAACCGTTTCCAAGAATATCAGGGTTTTCCGTTTTCCGCGAAATGAGAAAAACAAGCGAAAAAAATTCAAGTCCGACAAAACGGCATCGTTATTATTTAATTAATTATAGTCGCGGTTATAACGTGTCAAGTAAATTTCACAGCAATCGGTATATTTGTACCAGAAACTAAAAAAAATATTCGGAACAACCTGCATTGGTATTTTATAAGTAGCACAATTCTAATCGCGGCTGTTAAATAGCACTTTACCTCTTATAAATAAGTGTTTTTTTGAAAAATACACTGATAGTATTTTTCAAAGAAATGTACCGTATAATGTACCGTGAAACTGGTGAAACCGTTTTACAGGTAGAACTGCAGAAAAATGTGAGAATAGTAATGAAATAATAAATTTAAGAACAAAATACAACACAAATAATCAAAAAGAAAAATACAAGAAATTAAAATCAATGAAACAACCGCGATATACAAGAAATTAAATAACTCCAATAATAAAGAAATGCAATAAACGCTATAATAATCTGATGTGGCCTATTCTTTTTTATACGTTAATAAAGATATTATTACTTTTTTAGGAAATAATAATATTTGAGCTTTAATTTTTCATATATTTCACGCGATTATCTTCAAAATTTGATTACATTCCTAACTTTACCTTCAGATTTTTTTTATAACTATTTTCTGCATGTTTAACAAGAAATGAACTGTTAGACATATAATTTTGTTTCATTATAATAAAATACTCTAAATAATTAATTAGAATTTGGTACAAACTTTCGTAAACATTGTAATAAATAATATTTGTTAATTATCAAAAGCTCAATGCTCAATTTAACATACATAGTGAAAACAATACGAAATTTTAAACTTTTATGTTGCTACACAAAAAGGTTGATTCTTGTTTAAACTACAGGATTATAGTTGTTCACTTGGACAGTAAGATATTTATCAAAGACAAGTGAACAAAGAAATAAAGCTTCTGTGCACTTTTCTCTTTATATATACGCCTCGATGTATTATAATGTTGTTTATGTATGTAGTTTAGATGTTTGGCAGAAGTTCATATTGTAGGGACATGACGAATATATTTTTAAGAGAATGTGGATTTGCGAAACATGTGTAATAAGGGAATCATCCTTTTATTGATGCGCAAATAAGTAAAGGCAATTAACAATATTCATTCTTTAAAACAAAAACTTAATTGTATAAATAATACATATTTTTTCGTACCAGGACATTTCTCTTTTCTAACAGAAAACTAGAGTATTTCTATACTCATACATCAGTAGTTTCCCTAAATATATATTTAATTAATTCTATATTCCTAATAATAAATAATTAGTGATAAAAGTAAATTAAGCTAAATTCACATACTGTATGTGCCCCGGAAGGGAGTCTATATGATGATTCCAAATATTGACACCAAAATTACCGACATTCGAAATACCAACAGTATTGAAATCCCTATAGTATCGAAAACCAATATTCAAAATACCGACCATATCGAAAACCGACATTCAAAATACCGACAGTATCGAAAACCGACATTCAAAATACCGACAGTATCGAAAACCGACAATATTGAAATCCCGGCAATCAAAATACCGACCGTATTGAAATCCCGACAGTATCGAAATCCGGACATTCACAATACCGACAATATTGAAATCCCGACAGTATCGAAATATCTATATTCGAAATACCAACAGTATTGAAATCCCTTCATTCAAAATTGCGACAGTATCGTAAATCGACATTCAAATTACCGACAGTATGAAAATATCTATATTCGAAATACCAACAGTATTGAAATCTCTTCATTCAAAATCGCGACTGTATCGTAAACTGTCATTCAATTACCCGATAGTATAGAAATACCGTCAATATTGAAAAACCGATAGTACCGAAATCCGGACATTCATAATCCTGACAATATAAAAATACCAACTTTCTAAATCATGGCAGTGTAGAAAAATTGGCGTTCAAATTACCGTCAGTATCGAAATCCCGTCAATCAAAATACCGACAATATCGATTCCTGGTGTAAATCGCCTTCATTAACGAAAAGAAAAATCCTCATATAGTATTTTGATACTGTCGGTATTTTGATGTTGTCGAAATTTTGAATGTCGAATTTTCAATACCGTCGAGATTTTGAATGTTGGTACTTCTGTACTGTCGGGATTATGAATGTCGAAATTTCAATACTGTCGGTATTTTGAATCTCGGTTTTCGATACTGTCGGTATTTTGAATCTCGTTTTTCGATGCTGTCGGTGTTTTGAACGGCACCGACCGCAAGCACGTGCTAAACCATATTATCATTATTAACAATCTGTTACATTATTGACCAAACCTACCAACAAAGGGTGTATTCTTCAAATTGCTATCGCCCCCGGCGTATAGTAAAACCTAGTATCATATAGGAAAATCTGATACAAAAATATGTTGTTATTGGCTCTGAAACTTATTTTGTAAGAATTGATGACCATATTTCATAAAAATAAACCGTATAATACAGCGTAGAAGAGTATATAACTGTATTTTCTACATTTTATATTTACGAATTATGGTTAATTAAATCTTAATTGTTTTTTATTAACTTACATCATTTGTATGCCATTTGGTTCCAAGATTTGACTAAAAGCTCTATGTAATTATGCTCACATAAGAAAATTCACTTACTACTTTTTAATTCTTATTTTTTTGACTATAAACCAAATAATCGCATTCTAAGAAAATCTATAAGGTGCACATATTGCGATAAATAAATGTATGTATCGAAGTAGTTTTCCAATGCATGTAATCGAAAATAGTTGCTTGATCGCTCTTTAACTCGAGAATTATAGCGCGTAGTTTTTTTCCTCCAAAATAAGACTGGTTATTTTTTTATCCGTTACGATAGTCGCATCCTTGTTTTAAAACTATAGGATTTATTTTCGTGATTTGAACAATCGTGCGACTGGAAGTCGCAACAAGAGACCTACCCTAAAGTAGTAAAAGCTCAATGCAATTAGACATTTCGTGCAATAAAAATATAGACGTGATTCCACCCTTAATGGCCACTCTTGCCGTATAATTATTTGTTACAGTTTATTGACCTCTAGAATGACCACTTCGACGGCACGAGAAGGTTATATAAATTGTTGTGTTGTATTTTTATCAATAAATAATATTAATATCCGTTAATAATTACAATAAACGTTTTTTTTCTCATAGTGTAAACTCAATCTTTAATAATTGCTGCTGTTAAAACCTGATGGGTACTATGCTGGTAATTATCATCGCACTATTTTGTATCAGAGTGTCTGTAGTAGATGCAATGCAGAGAGAGTGTGTTATGAATCTGTACATATTGTTCTTATGGCACGAATTGTATTGAGTTTGTTGCACAAACTATACAGCAGACTGTTGGACTAATTGATTAAAACATGTTTTTGTTGGCATGAAACTAATTTTGTAAAAATTGATAACCATAATAAAACGTATATCATCAAATCTTTTTAAAGTTTCAGAGCTAACAATATAGTATTTTAATTTACCAAAACTTGTATGCCATTCCGCTGCATAGTTTCTGCTAAAAGCTCAAAACAATTTCACAATTCTCCGCCATAAAAACGCATGTATGTGATCCCACTCTAAATAGCCAAACCAGTTCCTTCTTTTCTATAATCTGCAACTAGGAATGCAATTATTAATCATAACTTATCACTATGTTGTTAGTTATTTGGCACCTGCAACACAAACTTTGTATAAACTAGCTTAATCACCGTGGACTTTCGATTACTAGCACTGTTTTTGTTTTGGCAGTGATAATAAAGCGTGAATCACAATCATATCTTCACATCAATTCAATGCGCATGCGATAATCATTTGTATAAAATGGTGAGTTGGTTACTAATTGCAATTAGTACCTCTCTGCATATTTCGTCAATAGCGGTTCATTGTGAACAGTACAGAAATGACCGAGAATAGCAAACCGTATGTGCTTGCTGTGTATTTTGTTTATTCCGAGGATTTGGTGTGCGATAATGACTACGGTCGGCATCCATATAAGAAAAAGAAGGTAACAAGTTGAAGATATTAATGTGTGCTTTATTTTGAAAATGGACTCGAGTTGGAACCACAACCTGAAGTACTATAAATATCTTGATAAAATATAACTTTAAATTAATATTTATATCTTATTATTGAATATTTGAAAAAATAGATTAGTATAACGAGGTTGGTTCAGTGCCGCCTTAATACAACTTTTAGTTTGGCGGCCATTAGTTTCTATAACATAGTTGTATACAGTTGATTCCGGGCAATACAGACACCGGTTTATTATGACAGCTGCCTATTCTGGACAAACCTTCGAAGTCTGGATACCAATTAGACGATCAACACTTGTGCAGAAATCAGAAATTGCGAAGTGATTTTTTTAGTTAGTTAGAAACAGAATTGATCCATAGTTTAGGAAACAAATGGCAATGTGTTAAGAAATAAATAGTCCGTTGGGCAAATTGCGGGTAGTTTAATTTTTGGTTATACCTTGTATACGAAAGCAAATCATTTTACGATGACTGCTTATTATGTGTGAACTAATGCAGAAACTTTTTGAAAGAATAACATTTTTAAAGTTAATAATAAAATATATTTCCATATGTGTACAACTTTCTGGCGGATACTGTATGTATTTTGTTATCTAATGTAAAGAAATGAAATTAGGTTGACTTGGTGTTGTGTATTCATGTTAACAAATTAGTCGTTTCTAAATAAACAAACTTGTTAACGAATGATTCCGGCAATTAATTGTTCATGATTTTTTGGTGGATTTTACGAAGCGCAAAGAAACTCTTTCCAAGCCAGAGAACCTGAAAATTCGTTTGGGTAATAAATTAACTAATGAATTCCAATTACATTCGTAACCATTTTATGGTCACAGATTACATTATTTTTTAAATAGAAACACGAATTACTGTTTGATTTATAATTTTGTAAACAACTGGCACTTAAAAGACGGATGCTACACTGAATTTGTATCTAAACAGTTTATGAAAGCCGAAAAATTGTTAAGAAACCCTCTCATTAGTAATTTTTTCACTAGTCCCTTTGAATCTTTGCACTAGCCCCTTTTAACTTTGAACTAGTCCCTTTCAATCCTTGCACTAGCCCCTTTTAACTTTACACTAGTCCCTTGTAACTTTGCACTAGTCCCTTTCAATATTTGCCCTTTAACTTTGCGCCTTTCAATCTGAGTTTATTCTCACGACACTAGACAACATCAACCATCATGTACACGACACAAAAACAAAAATATATTCCCAATGACTTTTCTACACGACAACGCGAACATGTCAGTCTTGCTAATTATGCAAATATCTCTATGTGGAATTGGTATTATGTATCGTGGTGGCAATATGGCATGGCTCGCGTCAACATATGACTTACACAACATTCTTTAATACTAATACTACGCCATATTAATGTGTTCCCTGACATAAGAGTGGGCAAGTGCAAGTCTGTCATTCCGACTTACCCCTCACTTCAGCAGTGGTTCCTCCAGTTATTTGGTGACCCAATCACTGAGAGTGTTCTGGTTCCCCTCTAAGAAGTTACGGCCATCTGTTATATAGAACCTACCATGATAATTTGACGTGTTATTAGTTATATAAGTATATATTTACACATCAATTAGACGTCTTGCTAGAAATATGTGTAGATTTTTAGATGATACCCTTGTTAGCATACTGCTACCTACTCAAAATATCAGTTGCACAATGTCATTTTTGGAAATATATCAATCAAATTTTGCTTTACCATGAACCGAAAAAGACTGAATGCGAGGAAACCGAACAAATCCTTCCAGACTTATGCTCCGTGAGCATCTAACCAGTGACGAAAGCTACCTACGGAATGCAACAGCACACCGACCCCGACATAGAGGAAACAATTATTGCTAACATTGAACAGGAGACAAAATTCAAACCTCGAAAAATAGTATAAACAAGTTAAAAATTATTATAAGTGGCAGTTATTAAATAGTAACAGTTAAATATTTTTTTAATCAACCTAAGCTCCGTGTAAAAAAATCAAGCCTCTAAAATCAGCCTAAGCTCAACACGTCAAGATGACGTGCTGTTGGTAACAACGTAGCACCCAGTAGTGTTAGTATACTAGGGTTAGGAGAGTTTGGTTGGCTTCTAGCCATTGTTTTCCAACTATAACTGTTATGCAAATACATAATGTTAAACTTAACTTCTCTATCCATTGGTATATGTACCATTTTTCTATCTCTTCAACTAAGGCTACTGCAGTTTTTTTGCCATTTGTGCTACAGTCAAAGGTTTATACGAGAGTCTACAGTTTTTTTTTTTTGCGAGTTTGGTAGAAACAGCCATATATTTTCGAAATTTTATATTCTCGGCATTTTGGCCTTGGTCACCTGTACCCATTGGTAATTTAACGGTTACTTGAAGAACCAACCATTAGAATACGCATAGGTCTTCGAAAGCCTAATGGTTTGTGTTGGCCAAACTATTCGCCTGGGTCCTGTTCTTGTGATATTAACGCCCAGCTGTCTTTCCACCGCGGTGGTCTACCCAGTGGCCGTATTGTGTTTGTCTTGCCGTCTCGCACGATCTTGGCCTTCATATCTGAAGGATGATATGCGTGATATATCTTCATTCCACTGTCTTCGCATAGTTGATGTTAATAATAGCACAGACTAATACAGTTCTGATATATAGATTGCATATAGATTTTTTATTCTTATCCCCATATTAAAAACAGTTTATATCGCTTCTTGCTATTTTTCTTTTAGAAATTTGTATTCCATGTTTGAGAATCATCAACTCGGATTTAAAGTTCTCTCAAATCTATCATATTGTTTATTCTAAAACTTATTGGTAACGCAAATTGAGTGTCTTGAGTTATAATAAATGTAGAGATAAATAAACTAATATTTTTCGACTATTACCTAGTAAATCGTACTCTGTGATGCAACGTTCATTGAATGATGCAGCCCGATATCATTTTCATTATCTTTCAGTACACATTAGGCAGCCTGTTGTACATTTGGTTAATAGAAAAATCAATAGTGTACATAACTCGCTGGAAAGTACTTTTCATGCATTCGAGTGATTTCTGCAAGTAGCCGAGTGCAGAAATCATACGAATGTATGAAATACACTTTCCAGCGAGTTATGTACACCATTTTTGGTCTGGGAACCAAATGTACAACAGGTTACCTAGTGTGTACAGACGGATAATTAAGATGATATCTGTCGTGAGAATAATCCAATCATGTGATTTCTGCACTCGGCTTCGTACAGAAAAACGCCACTCATTAAAGTTAAAGTCTCACTATTCGCGCTCATATTGATAAGGAACGGATGGAAGGTCGCGCATACGGCGATGGTCTGTGAAGTACCAAAATTACACAAACGAAGTTACACGTAAAAATACAATAATTGTTGATAAATACGGCCAAAACACGAAATAAAACAGAAACATAGCAAATATATGATAATCTTGTTGACACGCGGCGCTACATGTCACCCTTTACTTACTTTGTAGTAGTATCTTCTAATGACGCTCACTCATGCTTTAATCCTGTGTTTCTGAAACCTTTAGGTCCGCGACCATTTTTTGCACTTAAAATTTCAAAGGACCCCCTGAAGAATGGGTATGTGTAGAAATATATCCCGAATAACCTGTAATCATTTTTTTCTGCGACCCCTCAAATATTTTTATGAAGCATCCGCCCTGGCCAGAGGGTCCCGACCTCTTTGGGAATAACTGATCTAATCGATGAGCAGGGGTAGTGTCGGATTCACACCGCATTCTGGCGGGCGCCTGCCGAGCAATCCTCGTCAAATCCCACGCGGGAGGCTTGACCTTCAAGTCACACTGAGCTCTCTTTACGCTGCCTTGGCCTAGGGTTGGGATCCCGGATTGTCAGGGTTGTTTGTCTCGGCCTAGTGCTCTTATCTTGATTTCTGGTGTATCTCGATTGTCTATATTGCTTTGGGTCGGCCCCCGTCACCTCTAGCATTGTTTTTGGGCTCGTCCTTTAGCCCTTCTATTTATTAGGCATCGGAGCCCCCTGTGGCATCGCCTTCTGCCCTGCATAGTGCGCAGTAGGCTGTCTGCCTCTTGTACTGCCTTCCCACATCCAAATGTTCCAATGTGACCAGTCTGCAGCCTTGTGGCAGTTCTTCTTTTCTTGTTGCTCTGCATTATATCATCCCACTTTCAGCCTTGTTGCTGCTAGGGCGTCCACCCCCTTCTCAGTTGTATGTTATTGCTGTTTCGGGCCGGCCTAAGCTTCCCTGCCCTATAATGTTCTTCATTCTTAGTTGCCGCCTTGATGGCAGTCTCAACCTCTGTTCTTGTTGTAAATAGGTCTAAGTCCCTCATGTGTAGATATACAAGGTCTCCTGACTCTTGTCTCGATTCCCGGTTCATACACGCTGATTGCCTCGCACAATGCGGCAACCTTGACGCCGCTGCCCCGCACCCCAATCCGGAGGTGTCCGTTTTCGGTTTTATAAAACCGGGCGACATTGCTATCCCCGCTGTCGATCTCCCGGATCCGCCGGACTAGGTCCGCATACGTCTGCACCTCGGTCGGTTTGATCAATATTGATCCCTTCTTCTTTGTCTTAGGTTTTGTCGCGTTAGTGATGGCTGTTCCCCGGAGGGTTTCAGTTGTGTGTTCTTCCTCCAGATTCTTGATGATTTACATTCGAGTCTGAAATGGTATTCAATGTTTTTCCTTGTGTTCTGGGTGGACAGCCTTGGCGTCTCAACTATTCTTACATCTGTTTCGTTTGACTTTGCGATTAGCCTTACGCGTCGGATGCCATAGTAGATGGTTTCCTTCATCTTCTCTTCACTTTGCATAGCGCACTATATAGTGTACATACCGCTCGGTTCTCCCTATTGGACTTCTGTGGTGTGGCCACTTAACTCACCTTCAGATTTAACCTCGGGAGATCGCCGACAAGTGATCCTGATTTCTTCTTCCTGTAACTGATCACTACTCTATATTTTTCGTTTATTAGCCGACTAAACAACTATATCAACAATATAACTATTTCAACACTTTGGGCCTATTGGTCTGTTCCCTCGTCAGCACCGTCACCTTCTGGAAGGTGCCCTGCGGTCAGTGCTCGGCCAACTGCGTCCTTGTAGGCGCCTGTCTTTTACTAAAGAACACCCTATTCCAGCTTCTCTACTTTCTTTGGTGTGGGGTTTGGTACTATTTGGCATGCTCGGCCAGTCAACTTGTTAACCCGTGCGTACATATCCCTCATCTGCGTTCTCATTGTCTCCATCTCCCTGTCCCATTGCCTTCAGGGCTACCAGCTAGTGCTTTGGTCCCTTCGCTTTGGCGCTTTGGGGGTTTCTAGCGGGGTTCCGGGTTTTCCGAAGAGCTGTTCATATTTCTCACGAACAGCGGCCACGTCCGCTGTCGCGTCCTTGAGTATGCTCCTTGTTGTCATAGCCTTTGTCTTAACACTGAATCTATGAGTTCTGCAACCTGTATGTAGGCGTCCTAACCTTCGTCTTCATCCCCACTGTCTGATCTGTGGTGTTTCGGAAGTTTCTTCTTCGCCCCTGTTTGTTCCGGGGGTGAGGTGGTTTTCGTCTTGGCTGCCTGCGTTGAGTGGCTTTCATCTTACGTACGAATGTCCAGCCTTTAACATGAACCAATCGACTTGCGATTCCCTGCTGTTTTTTCATTGTTTTTTTTTGTTACTTGGTTCTAATTCCGTTTGCCTTTTGATCATTGGAGTCCCTGGTGTTACCCCACCTCTTCCAAAAGTGTTGGTATTTTCCACGTGATCTGGTCCCGTGTTCCCTTTTTATAATGCTGTTAGGTGGTAGTCGGATCGTCATCCGACTACCACCTAACAGCATCGAGGTAACCCACCGCGATTTCCTCACCGCTCGGTGCAGAGGTCTCACTGCTCTGTTTTATATTCGGATCATTGTCCATTAGTTCCTTTTTTTAGACTAAATGTGCTCTTTCTTAATCGTATGCAGTGTTCGTTATCATGTTTTTTTTTCACTCAGTGGTTGCTTCCGCTCTTCTTTTCCCTTTACCTTTTACTTATCTATATTATTATAATGAAACGCGTTACGATATACTTAACTTCCCGGCATACATTAGCTTAAGATATCTTTCAGTCACTTTCGTAGGGGTCGCAGGAAAAGACAATTCAAATGACAGAATGTAGAAAATTCCAATACAGTGGAACCTCGACATTACGGACCTATGCTGGCGAGGGGGTGCCCGATATAGCCGAATGTCCGTTATATACAAATAAATTTTCTAAATAACCTATTTATTAACTATTAAATAGAAATATATTATAAACGAAAGTGTACATTCTAATTACAGTTTAAAATTGCAGTTTATTCGTCTTTAGATGATATGTTACTATACGGCCCTTGAGGAGAGGCGTAAGTATTTGTTTTTGAACGTCCTGATTTCGCTGACACTAGTTTGAAAAATGTATCAAGTTTTGTTTGTATCTTTGAAGTTTATTGTTTCTTAATTATTTAACTAAATTGCGAAAGTGTGTGTAATATAATTCTATTTCGGTATCTGCGGAACATCTATAATGATATTACATCGTCAAGATATGATCTAAAAATTGATCATTTTATTTTTTGGGAGTATTGTACAGATCCTCCTCTTCGCTATTATTTTACGTTTACGATCGCTTACATGCTGTCCGTTATATACGAAGTCCGTTGTAACTAGGTCCGTTATGTCGAGGATTCATTGTACCAATAATGAACGCTAGACAACTAATTGAACATTTAGGTTTTACAACTAAATCGCCCCATTACCTACCACAGCTACACCAAATGTATCTAAAAATGTTACAACGCCGCAAAATCGACAAAAAACGTATAAAAAGAATAGTCCCTTTTCCGTTTATTTATAATTTATATATACTATTTATTATAATTATTATACAATATTGCGTTGTTTTTAAGGTCTTTTTAAGTTGTTTGGTTTATAAATATTAATAGCAATGTCGACTACATTTTTTAAAATTATATACAAGATAATTACTTTGAATCATGCATTAATTATAATGTTAACCGTTTATAAATGGAATTTCCAAGTACGGGGAAACTATTATACTTCTCATGTTAAACCAGCCCACGATCGTTTTCCATGTATGAACAGATCGATGAACGTGGTTCAGCTTTAAATAGAAATAATTAGGCGGAGAAGGCATAGCCATCGGATGCACACCCTCGCAACTAATTTATTTCAACAGCAATCGCGTTAAGCTTACTTGTAACAAGTTAGCTTTAACTTTAAAACCTCATTGTCATAAATAATGAGCGACATACGTCATTTTTTGTATGCAACGCTGTACTAAAATCGATGGTGCTGCAGACACACATATTTGTTAACTGCTATATTTTCTAGTTCATCATACGAAGTAAGCAGGATAATATAAACATACTAGTGGCCGTTTGCAGCAATAGCTATATTTTAAACCAATTAAAAAGTATACAGATTACGATTCGAGGACTGTGGTATTATTTATAGACGATATTAGGACTTTTTTTCTGATAATCATAAATTGTCATATCGCTTATAACTATGTATAATTTTATCGACAACTGGTCACATTTTAAATTTCACAGCAATAATGTTCACAGTTGATTTCTACTTCACGTTTTCACATTCTAATATTTGTTGTTGAAAGAAAATTAATCAAATTTAGAACATTTAATGTTTAACACGGTACAATGTATTTTATTTATTTTATTGCTTTAATTAGAGTGTAGCAACAAAACAACTTTTATTATATTTTGAGGTGTCCTTGCTATTTTAATTTCATATTACAATATAAAATTGATCATGATAAATAAAAGGATTTTTTACTTTGTTCTTTATCACACTTTAGTTACACTTTCCAACTAGTTTCGGCTATGCTCTAGCTATTGTCGAGCTCCTCATCGGAGGAGCTGGAAAATGGCTAGAGCTAAGTGTGATAAAACACAAAGTAAAAAATCGTTTTATTCACAAATATCACAAAGTAAAAAATCGTTTTATTCACAAATATCACAAAGTAGACACCTTAACAATCCAATATTTAAAATTAATCAATTTCTTATATTAATCTGATCATAGAAATGTAAAATAAATCAAGTTTTAAAAATACTGATAATTCACGATCGGTAAAGTACCGTCAAGTTCGGAAGTACTTGTACACTGCAACTCCGTCACTGAAAGAACTCAAATCGTGATTGTCCTTATTTTGCTGAACGTCTTTGACGAATACGTTCCGAACTAGATGTCTCAAGAATCGCACCCTTGGCGAGTTGGGGAGTGGGGACTAAAATAAATTAGTGTTATGTGTAAAATTACCTAAACTAAACTAAATTCATATTTTTTTAGTTCTATTAGAATTCAAGATGGATGTTGTCTGGTTATAGCTATGCCTAATGAAGGTACTTTTGTGTGTGTGTACAATTACCTTTCCTAAAATTTACCCATATTGTTATTATTTTTTTTCACCGAATATTTATTCTCTTTTCACGATACATATTTTGTACTGTTCATAATAGTTCCCAGTAGACGTTATGTCAGCAACAACAACAGCTGTAAAACTTTTCGTAACACATTACTGTTGTAGGGGTGCACGAAAAATATTCGCATTAATTAGTCATTCGTCGTAATTTGCGTTTGCAATGGGGTACTTATCTGATCCGCTTTCACGCACAACTCATTTTGTTACCGCAATACAACCCCCATGTTTCGTTAAAAACCCTGTTATTTGGGCTATATGAATTTAAAGTCCGGCTTAATTTACAACGACATGTTTTATTGTGAATTCATTTCGCGGATAGTGAAAATTATTTTATTTTTTATTATTATTGTATTTATATTTTATTATTATTGTGTTTCCATTTTATTATTATTGTCTTTCCAATTTATTGTTTAAACTCTGTCATTTGATTTTTTTTCTGATTTATCCACCAGAAAAGATACAAAATCAGATGGTAGGTGGTATATTTTAATTTACAAATTTCTTACTATCATACTAGTGACATAATTTATTATAGGTTACCAACAATATTCAGAACACCCTCAGTTCTTTTAATCCATAAATTTATTTATCAGCCGTTATAACACTATGAGTTTATAATATAGCCCTCACGGTTGGCGTTGTAACGCTTTTCTAGTTCGTAACGCCCATTGTGGTGTTCCTCTACGCAATACCGCCATCTTTTTCGTGGTCTTCCTCTAGCACATGATGAGCAACTATTTTTACAACGGGCCAGTTACAGATTAAAAAGTAATGTATATATGTAAGAAAATTATTATAATACAAACACTAACTGATGAACTCAAACTATTTCTTTATTAACAAAATAAACCTAGTATAAAACATTACAGAAATGATGGCATCAGTACCTATCTATGATATTGACATCATTTCTAAAAATTAAGTTAACAGGCTGCGGGGCGCTGTAGGAATAAAAGTCAAAATGTAAAATCTTTGAAGGGCCGCGAGTTCAGTTCATTATTTTTTTATATATTTCTCCTTTATTCATAACGTGGGTCGTCGTCGTGGTGTCCGTCCGTTTCGAGGTTGTTGTGGAGACCCTTGAACTGTTTTCTACGAGGAGGGATAGTTAGCTTTACTCACAACCTTCCTCCTTTCTCATCCGGGATTAAGACAGTCGTGAGGGAGTTTAAATCCATAAAGAACTTTTCCATATTTAACTTATATAAGCCAATTCAACATTAAAATTTCATTTAAGGGGTTATATACCTTTATGTGCGGTAAAATTGAGGAATATTTGAATTTTTGTAAAGGTATGTAGCAATAATTTTTTTACATCAAAATTATAATTTATTAATAGTACGTTTTTTAGTGAAAAAAATAAATATTAGTTTATTTAAAAAATTTCATAATTGGCGGAGTTATAGCCCTTTCCCCGAAACCCTCTTTTTTTGATGGCGCTTGCGGTGATCATCATGTAAGTCCAGCAGGTCAATTGAAATCATAAAACCCAATAAATTTCACTAGTATAGGGACCTTCCTAGTAGTTGAACGATTATTTAAATAAAAATTTTGTTTTTTCAGCACACGGGAACGTTTTCCCCAAAATCTCAATGTTTTGAGCTCTAAAAATTTTATTAAAAAATTCTTATTTGCAAAATAAAAATTTATGCATAAAAAAGGAATCGTTCACGGACTGATAACATTAATTACAAACAATTTAAAAAAAAATGAAGAAGATCGATCAAACAGTTTTTCGGCAAAAGTGATCACGGCAAAGGCACTTTTTGGAAAACACCATTTCGAGATAATCGAGTTAGCGTGTAATTTTCTTTAGGGAACCCATACTGCCATACCCGCTTCGAAACGCTGTAACTTTCGATCTATTGCTCGGATCTCCATGAAAATTTCGTAAAATGTTCTCAAAGAGTTTTACTTTCAGATAAAGCAATAAAAAAAATTCGAGTTTTTTTAAGATAATAAAGGTATATAACCCCTTAAATCATAATCGGGACTACGTGTTATCCTTTATTATCTACACCTACTTCGCTAGTGAGTAAAAACTTCTATTAACAATATAGTTTTTTACTCTCTAAGTCTCACCAAGTGTGTTTTGTGTGTGTTTGTTGATGCAAATTAGCATTTGTATCATACATTCAATTTTCCGCGATTGGCATTATCAAGAGGATGCTTTTAAGTCTATAACGCACATACAAGGTCTCCGTTAATGGCCCTCCTAATTGCTAATTGCTGGTGGTCACTTAAAATTTCGAAAAAAATGCCGTACATAATTTCCGGCTCGTCTAGATAAATTGTGCTGATTCATTCATGCACGCGCATCTCGTTGCAGCGACACGTCCTGGGGACAAAAAAGTTCGTCGACCCACTTACAATAATTGCCTTAAAAAATGAGGGAGCCCGCTTCCTCTATGTCAAAGGGCCGTATATCAAATAAAACTGCTATTGCTCATATACAAGTCACTGCTACTGCAGAGGAATAAATAAAGATGTTAATGCGTACAGTGCCGGCTATAAGGTAGCTGACGCCCTAATACAAATTTTACTTTGACTACCGTTAATAACTCGGAATTTAATATGAATGCAGGTCAAAATGCCCAGAAAATCCCAAAGGGTTAGGCTTAAATAATAAAAGATATACAGTAGTACGTCGATAATCCGTATGTCAAAAATCCGGATTCGATACTACGAATAAAAACCGCATGAAGTGTCCACATAGAGCTACCTGTATAAATAATATTTTGACACGCCGATGTAGTGCAGTGGTTCACCTCCGTTTTATAAACGGGCGGCCCGGTTCGCATCCCGACTCGGGTTGCCAATAATTAGCAACACTTTAGAAAACACGAGGACGATTTTCTGATTTTTCAAAGTAGCACGTCCTATACTCACATATAGTAACACAGGACAGAAGGACCCGAAGACCGATTGCCAGTTACATAATTGTAACAAATACAGTAACTTCTACTACAATATTTATTTCATTTAGTTTATCAATTATATAATTAGAGATTCTTTCTCGCGCAGAATTAGTTTCTTTGGGAAAGTGCTTAAGAGTGATTAATGAGTTAAGCGATTAACATGGTTGGTCGGTTCAGGACCCTCATTTGAGCTGTTAGTAGCTTGCAATAAGCTGTTCTAATCTATTATAATCCGTTCTAGACCTGACTCAAACAGATAAACTTGATTCGTGAAATATAATTCAGCATTAAAAATTAAGAATGTACATAGATTTTCATAACATACGCGTGAAAATATCGGAAAATTGAAAAGATAGAATATTACTACAATACTACAATACTTTGGGCATATCATGATGGGAGAACGTTATAGAATACTAAAACTCATTATGGAAGAAAGATAACAGGGAAGAGGAGTATAGGTAGAAGATGGATATTCTGACTTGGGGACATCTTATCAACTATTTAGAACATCCATAAATAAAATAAACATTCGTAGGTTAATTTCCAACCTACGATAGAACAGGGAACATTGAGAAGAATTTGACATGGTCATAATTTCAACATCGTCGGATATTTGTATCGGGTTTTCACATACATGTTCTAAGACTTAATCACATTACTGTCTACAAAACATATGAGTAATGGCCACTATCCCATTTCTAAAAGCTGAAATGGTGTTTTCTTTAGTCTTATTTTTTTCTACACTTAAAAATTATTAAACTGATAATTGATATTTGGGCTTACAATCACATCCGACACAGAACCACTACTAGTATATTATTTCTTTCCGGTAGTAGCTCTTGCATATGTAATTAAATTAAAGTAATATCCAGTGAAGAACATAAACACCAAACCGCACATGCAATCCTTTGATGTTTTGCATGTGTCTGCCAATATATGGATTATTCATTTTCTACTTTAATTTAATAAAAAATAGTGAAAAATATTGTACCTCACTTGAGATTAAAGTAATATGAGTCTCGTGACTCTGACCACGCCTAGACAGTAGCATAATACTTTATTCTCTGGATCGTATATATCTAACATGTATATAATAACAATTACACTTCTATATATCCTATATACATGCAATCTCATTTAATATAAAATATAACATATAACCCTAACAATATGTCACTACTAAATACCAAAAAATAGCAATTCATCAAACAACGAGAGAAATAAATTGAAAGTATATAATTACTTAACATTACGCCCCTTACAAAATAAAGATTGCAGACGGTATTATCCCTTCCATATGCCTTCACTGTCAAACAAGCAAGTTCCCATAACTTTCTGAAATAAACTGAAATTAAAAATCATAACATGTAACCAAAAAAAAGCCTCTGAGATCTATTGGGTGGCGTTCCGATGCAACGCATCCTTTACTTACGGTCTTTAAGTCGGCTATAAATGTGTTATGATAGTGTTGGTATATTGTTTGTAAGAAAAAACATGTTTATTCTAGAATATAAACATATTGCTATTAGAGGTAAACACGTTACGCATACTTTTATGTAGTCATTTAATTAATCAACAGTTTTTTTTAAATTTCATTATCGGTCGTTTCTTATACATTGTTATCTGTTTAATTAGGTGATTAATGCTAAAATGGTTAAACAGTTACGCATCATGAATATGCAGCTAAGGTTTTGTCTAGTCTTCGTTTAGATAACAAATTTAAATAGGTATTTATGACATACATTATGGTTCAAAAAGATAACTTCCTCCAAGTAGGATAAGGCAAAATATAACTAAATATGACTGGCCCTAGTGCTCCTCCTTTGTCATAAGACTTGTGTGAGAAACAATAATTATTCTCATACATTTCCATCACATTAAAAATTATAATTTCAAACTGAAATTTGTATTGCAAAACACATTTTATATTTATAATTTATCCATCGAAACTGGCAATTTTAAACAATATACACTAAAACCACAAAAACATAAAGAGAACATGCAAATCGGTTTTATAACAAAATATGATCAACATTAGAAGAACACTACAAATAAATAATCCATACAATAACAATAAACGCATTTTACTTAGTAATTTAGCAGCAGAAATACGCACACGAGTTGTTTTCTCTTCTTGAAATGATTACTGTTATTATCCGGCATATTATTCATACCAAAAAATTGAATTATTTTAATATACTATTGGAGAAATACCTTTATAACGGTATTTTACAAGAATACCGTTATATTTTAACGAATACCGGTATTTTTTTTAACGAATACCGGTAATTTTTATTGAATACCGGTATTTTTAAAGAATACCATTTTTTTAACGAATATCGGTATTTTTCAACATATGCCGGAATAGAGTATTATAAACAGTACTACATTATAAAATTGTCAAAAATACAGTAATATCGGCATTTTTCGACGAATACTGGGATTTTATTGCCGAATACCGGATTTTTTTTTCATTAAAAATGTATATTATACGTAGATCCAGGGTCGGATTAATCTATATTGGAGCCCTAGAAGCTTTTTACTGCCGGGCCTCCCATAGCAAATAGAGCACACAAATATGTATTTAACTAGGTCTAGGAATACACTTTTTTTATCAGGAAAGGTGTGCCCGAAGATATTTGTTAGGTCTTATGTATATTGTGTGTATATTATATTATTTATATTTTCGACGAATACCGGTATTTTTTACGAAATCGGTATTTTACTCGATTACCGGTATTTATATCTACGGATGCCGGCATTTTTGATAAAATTTGATATTTTTCTCGAATACCGGTATTTATATCCACAAATGCCGGTATTATTTTCACCAATGCCGGAAAGATATTATTAGTCACAATCCGAAATATCATTCACAAAAAAATAAAATTATTTTAATATAAAATTGGTAACAGAGATATACCGGCATTTTTCGAAGAATATCCTTATTTGTTGAAAAATACCGGTATTCGTCGACAAGTTCGGTATTACTGTATTTTACCAATTATAAATTAAAGCGAATACTATTCTTTTGTGAACGATATCTCGGATGGCAACAGTAATGATTTCCAGTATTCGCGAATATAAATTCCGGTATTGAAAAAAATACCGATATTCGTGAAAAAATGCCAGTATTCATCGAAAATATGGGGAAAAATTCGACGACAATTTGATTGATTTATATTAATCTAGATCGGATTAACCTAGTTTGGAGCCCTAAACATTGTTTTACTACCGGATCCCCATAGTAGGCGAAACAAATAAAAAAAGTGTAGTAAACTTTAATTTGTAGTTTTTTTTAGCTGGGCAGGTGTGACCGGACCCTAGATGTTTGTTCCGTATGTCATGGTATGATCCAATACTGTGTATATCCTATATTAATTTTGTTCACGAATATCGCTATTTTTTCATGAATACCGGTATTTATATTCAGGAATACCATATCGACATTTATATTCACGAATACCCGTATTTATATTCGCGAGTACCGGTATTTATATTGACGACTACCGGTGTTTATATTAACGTATGCCGCTATTTATTTTCACGAGTACTGTTAACATCCAAGAATCGTTCACAAACAAAAATATAGAATATCTGTATAACATAAAATTTGTAAAATACAGTAATACCAGCATTTTTGGATGAATACTGGTGTTTTTCCAGGAATACTGTTTTTTATTTCGACGAATGCCGGGATTATTTTAATTTTTCATGAAGAAAGTCTATTACACGTATAACCAGTGTTGGATTGACCTATTTTCGGCCCTAAGCCATTTTTTACTGCCGGCATTTTCTTCACCAATAACGGTATTTATATTCACGCATATCAGTACTGATATTAACGAATACCTGTATATAATTTCACGTATACCAGTACATATTTTCACGTATACAAGTATTTATTTTCACGTATACCAGGATTTATTTTCACGTTTAGTGGTAATTTTTTAATTATTGCCGGTACATTTTTCACGAATACCTGTATTTTTATTTCTTTGTTAAAACCGCCTTTTTCGAATACCGGTAGTTTTTCATAATTACCGACATTTTTTGTTGTTAGCATTTTGGATATATTTTTCGCGAATATCGGTATTTTTTGTTGTTCGCATACTGGATAGTTTTCACGAATTCCGTGTTTTCGGTAATATCAGTATTTTTTACGAATACCGGTATTTAAATCAACACCAACAAATTTTCACGATTCCGTTTGGGTATTTCCCATTTCCCACGAAAATTTCGTGTTATATAAAAATTAATAACAACCCCTTGTAATCGTTAATCTGTAGTGTAGTATCTCACATTACGTATCTATTAAAGCTGCTGATATTTTTACATACAATCTTCAAAAGTAATTTTCAAAAACCACTTTATATTTTCTATTCGAGTATTCACTATTCCATTAAGAACCTTAATTTAGGTACCGACTACAACAAGTTTTAGTTAATAAATAAATAAACAAAAACCTTTGCATACAAAATATATCATTTTGTTTATACAGAGATCCTTGAAAAAAGAAGAAAATACCCAAGTTTCTAGATTTTTAAAATTATTTTAGTTTCGCTGAAAATGACAACGAAAAAATCTAGAATATTTCAGTATTATGTAAGCATCACTGAGCTCCACAAAAAAAACATGCTTAGTGTACGACGTGCCATCAGCTGTGTAACGTGAACGCGACGTGGTAGTGGCTTTAACAATAAGAGTGTCCATACAGTACACGACGAGACTTAGGATACAGAGTTCTATATAAGTACTTTTCGACGAATACCGGTATTTTTATACGTATACCGGTATTTTTATACGTATACCGGTATTTTTATACGTATACCAGATTTTTTTACGTATACCGGTGTTTTTATACGTATACCGGTGTTTTTATACGTATACCGGTGTTTTTATACGTATACCGGTATTTTTATTCGTATACCGGTATTTTTTACGTATACGGGTATTTTTACGTTTACCGGAATTTTTTTACGTATACTGGTACTTTTACGTTTACCGATGTTTTTACGTATACTGGTATTTTTACGCATGTCGTTATTTTCTTAGCATGCACTGGTATTTGTTAACGTATACTGGTATTTTTACTGGCATTTTATCTATATTGAATCCCAGTGTAAGTCACATACAAATTGATTTGAAAAGGAGAAGATTTTGCGTTTAGTATTTATGTAAATCGACGTTCGCAGTTGCAGACATGAAGTTAATTTATTCACAAATAAACAGTTAACTGCGTACGTTGATTTACATAAATACCAAACCCAAAATCTTCTCATTTTCGAAACAATTCAAATGTGGCTTACACCACTTTCATTCTCACAGGTTCATACAATGCTGGTATTTTTTGTACTTATGCCAGTATTTTTTTTACGTATACCGGGTTTTGCTCACTTATACCAGTATTTTTGAGTGACCTGTGTTTAAATCACGTACACCAGTTTTTAAATCACGAATACTAGTATTTATATCACCGTAATTTTTGCCGCCATCCCGATTGTGATCTCATATTTCCAACGAAGACTTCTTGTTATATAAAAAATAAAGACAATCCCTCGCAATCGATTTAATGTGTAGAAGCGTCATCTGTTGCAGTAGCGCACATTACATGTCAATTAACGTTAACAATAGCGGTAATTTTTGACGTATATTGGTATATTTTTTTATTGTGTCTATTAACGTTCACAATAGCGGTATTTTTCAACGTATACTTTTATATTTTTCACGAATGCCGTTAATTTTTACCATATACAGATGTGTGTACTCAACCCGGTATGTTTTACTTATGCCAGTATTTTTTACTTATGATAGTATTTTTTATTTATGCCAGTATTTTTTACGTATACCGATATTTATTTTTCACTAATACGGGTATTTAAATCAAGAATACTAGTATTTAAATCACCGCAATGTCTTTCCGTCTTCCAGATTGTGATTCTTTATTTCCAACGAAGACTTCTTGTTATCTAAAATGTAGACAACCCCTCGCAATCGATTTAATGTGTACTGCCATCATCTGCTACTGTAACGCACATTACATGTCTATTAATGTTAACAATAAGAGTGCCATACGGTACACGACGAGGCGAACGATTCCGAGTTCTATATAAGCAAAAAAATATTGAGGATAAGCAGCTCGCATAGAAACGGGCGGTCGTGTATCCACTGAATAGAATAATTGCATGTAATATTACACACCCGATTCATATATGGCCGTAATGCTAACGCGATTTCTTGGGAATTCTTATTGTTGCGCGGAACGGCGAACGGACACTTTCGATTGTTCCCACCGAACGCGAGCGTGTTTTCTTCTCTGTTCGCTTGTTCATTAATAATATTTTATTGCTTCAGTTACTCATACTACAATATTATAAAAGTGTATAATTCTATACGAATCATATACCTGAAATATCTGTATACTATACATACTATATACGTATAATTCACATGCACGTTTGTTCATTATTTACATTATATTGCTTTAGTTAGTGAAACTAATATGTTTTATTATTATAAAAGTGTATAGGTGTATAACTTTTATACGTATAACTAGGTGAAATTCACATCGTCCTACGGCACATGATGAATCAATTATCTCGCCAACTCCTCCGAGCGTGGGCATACGTAATATTAGCTGTTTTCGTTTATCACCGTGTGCTGATTATTAGCTCTTGTTCTATTTGTCGTGCAAGTCGATTGCGATGTTTTCTACCTCGTCCCTGCGCACGACTGCTACACTTGAACCGTTTTCGTTTATCACTCTGTACTGGTACGGGCTTATTGTCTCTTGTTCTATTTGCCGCATCCGATGCGCACAATTCTACCTCGGCCCTACAACCGGCGGAGCACGACCGCTAGACCTGAGCGATACTGCACGCCACGGGGGCGACTAGCAATGCTAAACCATGCTAAACGAAAGCGCCTTTGGAACGATACAGCACGCCACGGAGCGACTACTAATGTTGAACGAAAGCAACTGTTGTACGCTCCGCTGCTTCTCTTTCTGCTTCTATTTCTTCAACTATGCAGTTACAACTTCTAAGATAACTTTCCTACTATCGCGTTGATTTTGTCTCCGTTTGACTTTTCACTTTTCAGTTAAAATGTATAAATTTTTTTTTTTAATATTTTTATGTCGTCAATTAGTTTTGTCTTATAACTAGTGGTAGGATTATAATAAGTTACAAGGACATCATTTATGGGAGTTATTTTCCATTATATTGTTGCTGACATAATCATCATTTAATTTACAGTAACGAATATAAGACAGATTTGGTTTTTTAATTGTAGAAACACGGGCCGCGAACTTCATAGCCTTCGCATGACTGGAATCGAGTTATTTGTAACAAATTTTGTTTCTTAGGTGATATATGATATAGGTTTTTAAATGTTCCCAATAGGTCATTTTACTTTTTTCCGTTAGTATTCCTATATAAATAAGGAATAATACTATATGTAGATTGACTTATGGTGTACGGTACATGAAGAATGAGGTTCAATTCCTCAGTGGGAATTGTAAGTTGAAATATTTCTTTGGACGAGAAGTATCGAAATAGTTGTCACATGGGTCGTCGAAAGACGGAAATTTTACCTAGTACTAATCAAAACTTTACCAAGTTTACCATGGAAAATACTTACATTTTCACATTTTCATGCAGATTTTGCGGAGAAAACGGTAAATGCTAGCGAAAATCGTCAAAATCTCAATTTGTAGGCCTAGAAATACATTTTAACATATGAACTATACTTCTAGCATTGCTTATAAAAATCTTACTTAGGGCCGGTTCTACTATTCACATTTAACCGGAGAATGAGTCTGTTCGAGGAATAAGTGTGAGATATTGACGCCAATATCTCAAACTTATTCCACGCATAATCTTATTCTCCAGTTAAATGTCAATTGTAGAACCGGCCCTTAGGCATTTATCATTTTATGTGTATAATACAATTACTATATACGTATAATATACTATTTTTATTACAATACTTTATCCAAGTTTTGTATGATTAAGTATAAAAATCAATCGCAAAATAATTAAAATACATCACAGTATGTGCTGTGAAGATTATAGGTGGGTTTATGGTGACAAAATAAAATATAATGCTCCAATTTTAGAAGATTATCTCTCATTAAATTCTTTATTATCAAAAAAAGTACTAAGAACTTAATTGTAAATAAATATTCTTTTTTTACATTTACATATTACTTTCATATCATATACATGTAATATACATACTATATATACATATGTATAATATACTCTGGCTATCGGTCATGAGTTATTCACTTTTTTTTAATTGTTTTAGTTATTGAGACTAAAATATTATAGTATTATGAAAGGTATCTATTATTGTAAGTAACTATTCTTTTTTGTGAGCCTAATTAATTCAAAATATCCCTAATTACTGATTAATTCTGTCTAATTGTAGTTAGTGTAGGTAAACCCACCTTAACACATGGAATTTGCTAATTTAAAGCCAAATTCAGCTTATTGTGCTGCAGTATAGTCCATATCTAATTACCCATTACAAATCCTCGCCAGTACCACCCCCCGTATTAACCAACGATTCATAAATCTTTCAATAGCTGTTGTACCCATAAGTATTAGTTGTTATAGTAACAGTAAATAAATTTTCTAGGGAATGTAGTTACTTTAGTTTGGAAACACTTAATAATTAAACAAAGAGTGTCATCAAAGCTTCAATCACAAACGCTATTAAACGTGTTTGACAAATGTTTTGGAAATTACGATCACAATGACTTTTTGAACTTATCCATTCAATAGCTTATGGGACCTATAAAGTGTATGGGATGTTGGTGAATACGGGCATACGTCATATTAAATTTAATACGGATTTAATTAATTCCATACATCTGTGTGTTCAAAAATTACCATAAAAGCTAAAAACATATACGTTTTTCATTTTCATTGCACTATTTTACTGTTTTCATAACTTCCGCTGTATATAAAATTCCACCAGTTTGGTTTATTCGGAAAATACATGTATTTTTGGTTGGTTGTTTTTTTGCGTAACGGCAGATGCGGGGCCGGTTCCCCAATACCGCTCGAGGGGTTGCCCGACACCAACCGACCCCTCCGAATTGTTCAACATGACCTTCCCAACCTTGCGTGTATTGACTGGGGCGACCCAAATGCAGCGCGGCGCGGCGGCGGCGACGGCCCATTTCCAGAAGAACGAAAAAGAGAATTCCGTCTATTTTAATTAACCTCAAGGCTACAGCATAAAGTCACCGGTGTGCTCCAGCAACCTTTAAAAAGCTGTATTTTATACGTGTGTATGTGTGTATTGCGGATTTAATCTAGTAAGATTGTTAGTTATTAGTTTCGTTTTTGTTCTGTGTGTATGTGATAGATGGGATCTCGTTTATCGAACTGTTTAATATGGTGAGGGGTCATTATAATCTACAATAATATGATTAATGGAAATGGAGATCAATGGAGGTCATTAAAAATACTATGTGTTTCGGCGTTTGCCATGCATGTGGGACGTATGTTTGAATGAGCTTATTGGTTTTAATAAACAAAAAGTAGAGATACCAATCATAGACATAATAGACGTCCAGCTAAGGAATTTAGTAAGGTCGCCCACAGTGATTTTTTTATACTTACATCCTTGGCAAACTTGATTAAACGTCTATTCGCGATTCCAACGCAAACTGTTTTCGTGAAACTAGTGGGTGAACACCTGATTATTGTTATTTTTTGACCTGCTGATTGTATTAAAATAACACGATTACACTTACTTCTATCATAATGCGTGATTGTGACTATATTTTTAAGTTATAAATAGTAGAACATTAAAATTTAAAAAAGGATTTGGTTCTCTGGAGAACTGTCGAATAATAACCATCGATCGAATAAAACTATTAAGTAGTATTCGTATGTTAAGCATGAATTTGCATTGTACTAGATTGAACATTGAACACGTTTCTAGTTTCAATTATCATACAAGTTTCGTTCACTAAATCAATATAAAAGTGAAGTGCCGGTCGTATTTCCAAGAGCAGTAATATTCAGTTCGTACTATGACCAATCATGTACTACTTGAGTGTTTTGGTCAAGAAATTGTTCATTCGCTTGAAAAGTAACAAAGTAATTGTCATTTCTATAAACAATTAACATTCATGGCACAAATGCGATTTTAAAAAAATCGTAAAAAATTAGATTTGATTATTTTTTGAAAATATTTTCAAACTTAATTATGCTGCAATAACTGTTCTACAATTTGGTGAAGAAATTGTCCATTTAGCTTGAAAAGTAACAAAGTAATTTCAATTTTTGTAAACGATTAAGATTCATGGCACAAATGCGAAAAATTCGTAAAAAATCAGATTTTATTATTTTTGAAAATATTTTCGAACCTAATTATGCTGCAATATCTGTTCTACTATTTTGTGAAGAAATTGTCCATTTAGCATGAAAAGTAACAAAGTAATTGTCATTTTTGTAAACCAGTAACATTCAAGGCACAGATACGATTTTAAAAATTTCGTAAAAAATCAAATTTTATTATTTTCGAAAAAGAATTGAAACTTAATTATGCTGCAATATCTGTTGTATAATTTGGTAAAGAAATTGTTCATTTAACTTGAAAAGTAACAAAGTAATTGTCATTTCTGTGAACGATTAACATTCATGGCACATATGCGATTTAAAAAAAATCGTAAAAAATTCAGATTTTATTATTTTTTAAAATAATTTGAAACTTAATTATGCTGCAATATCTGTTCTATAATTTGGTAAAGAAATTGTTCATTTAGCTTGAAAAGTAACAAAGTAATTGTCATTTTTGTAAACAATTAACATTCATGTCACAAATACGATTTTTAAAAAATTCGTAAAAAATCGGATTTTATTGTTTTTGAAAATATTTTGAAACTTAATTATGTTGCAAATCTGTTCTATAATTTGGTAAAGAAGTTGCTCATTTAGCTTGAAAAGTAACAAAGTAATTGTCATTTTTGTAAACAATAAACATTCATGTCACAAATGCGATTTGGTAAAGAAATTGTTCATTTAGCTTGAAAAGTAACAAAGTAATTGTCATTTTTGTAAACAATTAACATTCATGTCACAAATGCGATTTTAAAAAATTTGTAAGAAATCAGATTTTATTATTTTTGAAAATATTTTCAAACTTAATTATACTGCAATATCTGTTCTATAATTTGGCAAAGAAATTGTTCATTTAGCTTGAAAAGTAACAAAGTAAGTGTCATTTTTGTAAACAATTAACATTCATGTCACAAATACGATTTTAAAAAAATCATAAAAAATCAGATTTTATTATTTTTGATAATATTTTCAAACTTAATTATGCTGCAATATCTGTTCTATAATTTGGTAAAGAAATTGTTCATTTAGCTTGAAAAGTAACAAAGTAATTGTCATTTCTGTGAACGATTAACATTCATGGCACACATTCGATTTAAAAAAAATCGTAAAAAATTCAGATTTTATTATTTTTTAAAATAATTTGAAATTAATTATGCTGCAATATCTGTTCTATAATTTGGTAAAGAAATTGTTCATTTAGCTTGAAAAGTAACAAAGTAATTGTCATTTTTGTAAACAATTAACATTCATGTCACAAATGCGATTTTAAAAAATTTGTAAGAAATCAGATTTTATTATTTTTGAAAATATTTTCAAACTTAATTATACTGCAATATCTGTTCTATAATTTGGCAAAGAAATTGTTCATTTAGCTTGAAAAGTAACAAAGTAAGTGTCATTTTTGTAAACAATTAACATTCATGTCACAAATACGATTTTAAAAAATTCGTAAAAAAATCAGATTTTATTATTTTTCAAAATATGTTTAAACTTAATTATGCTGCAATATCTGTTCTATAATTTGGTAAATAAATTGTTCATTTAACTTGAAAAGTAACAAAGTAATTGTCATTTCTGTGAACGATTAATATTCATGGCACATATGCGATTTAAAAAAAATAGTAAAAAATTCAGATTTTATTATTTTTTAAAATAATTTGAAACTTAATTATGCTGCAATATCTGTTCTATAATTTGGTAAAGAAATTGTTCATTTAGCTTGAAAAGTAACAAAGTAATTGTCATTTTTGTAAACAATTAACATTCATGTCACAAATGCGATTTTAAAAAATTTGTAAGAAATCAGATTTTATTATTTTTCAAAATATTTTCAAACTTAATTATGCTGCAATATCTGTTCTATAATTTGGTAAAGAAATTGTTCATTTAGCTTGAAAAGTAACAAAGTAATTGTAATTTTTGTAAACAATTAACATTCATGTCACAAATACGATTTTAAAAAAATCATAAAAAATCAGATTTTATTATTTTTGATAATATTTTGAAATTAATTATGCTGCAATATCTGTTCTATAATTTGGTAAAGAAATTGTTCATTTAGCTTGAAAAGTAACAAAGTAATTGTCATTTTTGTAAACAATTAACATTCATGTCACAAATGCGATTTTAAAAAATTTGTAAGAAGTCAGATTTTATTATTTTTGAAAATATTTTCAAACTTAATTATACTGCAATATCTGTTCTATAATTTGGCAAAGAAATTGTTCATTTAGCTTGAAAAGTAACAAAGTAAGTGTCATTTTTGTAAACAATTAACATTCATGTCACAAATACGATTTTAAAAAATTCGTAAAAAAATCAGATTTTATTATTTTTCAAAATATGTTTAAACTTAATTATGCTGCAATATCTGTTCTATAATTTGGTAAATAAATTGTTCATTTAACTTGAAAAGTAACAAAGTAATTGTCATTTCTGTGAACGATTAATATTCATGGCACATATGCGATTTAAAAAAAATAGTAAAAAATTCAGATTTTATTATTTTTTAAAATAATTTGAAACTTAATTATGCTGCAATATCTGTTCTATAATTTGGTAAAGAAATTGTTCATTTAGCTTGAAAAGTAACAAAGTAATTGTCATTTTTGTAAACAATTAACATTCATGTCACAAATGCGATTTTAAAAAATTTGTAAGAAATCAGATTTTATTATTTTTGAAAATATTTTCAAACTTAATTATGCTGCAATATCTGTTCTATAATTTGGTAAAGAAATTGTTCATTTAACTTGAAAAGTAACAAAGTAATTGTCATTTGAACGACGACTTTTTCTGATATATTCGGTTCAAGTTTCTGCTAGAGCAGTCTTGAATGGAATGTGCAAATGTATTATTAGTAATAGTAACCATATTTCGATATTTAAATAAGGTAGTTTTTTGCCGAAAAATAACACTTCTTTGATTCAACTCGTAATCAGAGCGAGCGATAACTCAGACGGATGAGTTACCGTGTCTTATCACAAGGGTAACAATGCAGATTTAGTGCGTGGAATTCTTCTGACATTTATCAACTAACCTGTCAGAGCACCTTCTCGGTGGTAAAAACTGGTCTAAAAATGGGAGGAAATCCTTTTGCGGACGCAATTCGTATAGTCATTTATTAAACTTAATAAATTTTTGATGAAAATCCTCGTTATTAGGCCAACGTCATTTTAAGATGATCTCTCGCAAATTTCTGTCCACCGTCCGTCCAAATATCCAGATTACTTAGTTAAACTAATATTATAGCCTTCAAAATTAAGAAAGTATACAGATTGTCAACAATCGTGCAGAAATGATAAAAATGAAATATTGTCTCGTACTGAGCATTGTGCAGCGTACATTTGAACGCTGTTATGTGCGATGTTAAGGTTTATAACAACCATAAAACAGGGTCATAACACTCCCCTGAGCTTCTCTCCACCAACCCAAAAGGGCTTAAGTTTTTTTTTATAAACGAGCCATAACATAATTTATTTCTTAAAAAAATATATTCTTAATCATGGTCAGTAATGTTTATTATAACAAAGTCAACAAGATGCGATATCATATGGTAAACTTCAGCCCTTTTCCGTTGGTGGAAAGAAGCTCAGAGGATTGTTAACACCCTGTTTTATGGTTGTTATAAACAAAAATTCGTATTATTTTGCGTTTCATTTCATGAGGATTAAAGAAGAGAATTAAAGTGTTGAAAGAATAATAACCATTGCATATAATTAATTTCGCTTTTAAATCGAATAGCCGAATTACCTGTTATTAACCAAAATGGTATGTTAAATGACTTTATTTCAAATCCTTTGAGGTATAACGTATCTACTAATCTAGTTCGGCGTCTATCTAAATAATCCATATAAATCGCGTGAGGTTTATTCACGAGCGATAGCTTATATTGCACACCTGAATGGTTTTATAGTTGTACTTATGTGGTTTCACTTTAGAGCCGTGCAGGTCAAGTATGAAGTCATTACAGTGGTCGCCATTTGACAAATTTTAATTGCGTGCACGATGCACGTGGTTGTTCGTCCCTACGTGCGCGGTAAACATAAACAAGTGACTGTACGCGGCGCTCAGTTCACTCCGCACTATTTTCACACGTGACGTCTCAACGCGACGTCGACTGAGGGTAGGGGCACTTTATAAATAAAGCAGCCGACGTCGCGAGGCGTATGTTGCTACGCGCCCAAAAATTTCCTTCGCACCGGGGAACGATGTTGTACCGTATTCATTTCTTCCAGGTGGAGTCTTTCGTGATCGACCAGGAGTTTGAGGAGGACCCGCAGGTGGAAGCGGCCAAGTTCTTGCTGAGCACCCACGAGGACCGCACGGTAGACCCCGAGACCCAGGCGCGTCTCGAGGCCCTCCTGCAGGCAGCGGGCATCGGTCAGTTGGCAACGAAGGATGGGAAGCACCTCGCCGATCCGGAGGTGTTAAGACGTCTGACCTCGAGCGTGTCCAGTGCCCTTGACGAGGCCGCCGCCGCGTTGACCCGCATGCGTTCCGACAACCCGCACGCCCAGCCCGAGAAAACCTCCCTGGTGGAAGCGTGCACCGACGGTGATGTTGGCACCGTTCGCAAGCTGCTGACAGAAGGAAGGTCTGTGCACGAGACGTCCGAGGACGGGGAGAGTTTGCTTTCGCTCGCTTGTAGCGCAGGATATTTTGAATTAGCACAGGTAAACACTCGGCGCGTTACATTTACCGCAGCGGTTTAATTATAATGCGATCCCGATTTGCAGGTTTTATTAGCAATGCACGCCAACGTCGAAGATCGCGGCATCAAGGGGGAATGCACCCCGCTCATGGAAGCCGCTTCGGCGGGACACCTGGACATCGTCCGACTTCTGGTAGCCCATGGCGCCGACGTCAATGCCCAATCAACATCAGGTAAATTTCACTTCCAACATACCTTATTATAGGTCCTGTATTTCAAAGCATATACCTTCACTTTATTAAAATCCATATTGAATCTTTAAATATAAGTAAAGGGGTGAAATATGACTCATATAACGCATATGGATGTAGCACCCCTCTAAAACTATCAGTGAAACTGAATACTTGACAGCATAAATTTAGTTAATTGGTAACTAATACGTGGTTCATTCATTAATAATAAGGATATAGGTGTAAGTTTTAATGAATAATTAAATTGGACGTCCTTACATCAGACGGCAACTAAACTGGATTTATAATATAATGGTAATCCGAATCGGAAGAAACATGAATACCGAGCATATACTTTTGTGATCTTAATGATCATAGTTGGTATCCCAATTGGTAATTTGTGCTATTCTGTTGTCATCTCTTTGCGTTTTTCAATTAGTATTCCAATGTTCCGATTATGGCTGCTGTTGCGATTATATTTGTACTATATATGCCTCTTTAGACTTCATCTATCTTGCTTTATCTAATGTTTGGTTCATATACCAAGAATAGTTAGCCATACACTAACCGATTATTTTGGCCACGGAAATTTTGATAATACCCGCGTGCTCGGCCTGTGCGTTTGTGGTCACGAGACCGGCGGTCTACAGGCCGCGACCGAGGGACAGGGGGCACCGTCACTTGATCACTTACCTACGATCTATGCTCACAGAAGGAAAAGGTGATTTTCATCAATAAGACGAAGACATGGTCGAGACCCCCAGCGAAGTCAAAGGTGATTTTCATCAATACGGCGAAAACGGGGTCGAGACCCCCGAGAAGGCAAAGTAATATCGCCTCATCAGCCTCACATCCTTCCTCCTCAAAACGACTGGAACAAGATGTACTCAGGGTGAGGTTTTATCAAACTCTCCTCAACCAGCTAACGTAGAGCGGGTTTATCACGGTGGGTTATGCGGACGACATTGCTTTCATAATAAATGGTAAATTTCATACTATAATTATGAACCTTGCACAACGTGCAATAAATACCATCAACTGCTAGAGCAAGTAGTAGGGTCTTAGCGTTAAATCTGATGGTTCCATTCACACGGAGAAGGAAGCTTAATCTAAGGGCTCCCTCCCTGAATCGAACGTACTCGAGTTCTCGACATAGAAGTAATTATAAACAAAAGATTTCATTTGGAAAATAAATCTTGCAAGGGCGACAGCGGCTTTTTGAATATGCCGCATACTCTTCGGGTGCAGGAATTAGGGACTAAAACCGAAAATTGTACTATGGACATACCTGGCCGTTGCCAAATCCATTGTCAGCCATGGATCACTTGTTTGGTGATGCTAGATAAAAAAACTAAGCCGCAACAGCACCAAAGGTTGGTATGTATGGGCGCGTGCACGAGTTCTGCCGCAGCAATAGAAGTGATGTTAGATATGCTCCAATTACAAAAACAAGTAGAAGTCAGTGCTCTCAGACTGGGGCTACGACATCAGGTGCCTCTTTACGGACACACGTGAAGTTTCTGTCGCAGGTCGTAGAGATGTATCTGACATATCCTATGGATTCTATGCCAGTTGAATTCGAATTCGATGTGGCTTTTGAAGTGGTCATTACTCACCGCCGGAGTAGCACTCGGCTCGACTTAAGGACAACAATCAATAATATGCTACACAGACGCATTTAAGAAGGTACCAGACTTGGCATATATAGCCTAGAATCGCTGGCAACGGGCCGGACGCCTACTATTCTACAAACAGATATAATGGCCATTGAGAGATATCTGCCTAGAAAGACCACTCAAGAGACTGCAACTCTATATTCTTACAAACAGCCAGGCAGCTTTAAGGAGGCTAAACTCCAAAGTGATCTGAAACTATAAACAAAACCTGAAGCAACTGGCGAAAGGGAACAGACACTCTGATGTGGGTACCTGGCCACGAGGGCATTCAGGAAAACGAAGTTTCCGACGCACTGGCCAAAGAGACCGCCACGACTCAGAGAACCGTTTCAAGAACATTAGCATATGTTCTTCTGGCTTTGAAGGACCTTTAGTTTCAGAGCTCTTATGCTTCCCTTCTCATCTATTACTCTGACTATCATTTCCGAATTATATCTTCTCGAACATCTCTCCTAATCGCTTATGAGATATTTTTACAAGTTGGCGCAACCTTGGAAAATTAAGGTCATATTTGTTTCGGAGGTCATTTCTTTCTTTTTTAAGTTTAATAATCGGAAAATCTCTTTAATTTCTCTGCATATCAGTAGTGCTCCAGTTTCCGCTTCTTTTATACTAAGCGTTGAATTATAAAATCTACTAAGGGCTGATTCTACAATTGACTTTTAACTGGAGAATAAGATTACTCGTGGAATAATTTTGACATATTGGCGTTAATATCTCAAACTGATTCCACGAATAATCTTATTCTCCGGTTAAATGTCAATTGTAGAACCGGCCGTAAGTGTAGTGAGTTTTTGGTTTCTTCATCTAGTATCCCAAAAAAGATTAATTTCTTCTCCAGTTTAATTTGAGGTGTGTGCATACACTTTCATAATATTGATGCTTTATAGCTGGTTCAGTTTCAGGGTTAAGTAGATGACCTTTGCGCTGATGCCGTTTGTTTCTGCTTTGTTTGTTATATGCTTCTTTGTTGGATTTATTGGTCAAAAAGCAATTCTTTTTATAATGTTTTAATAATTCATTTTTGTTGTAGGTAATACGCCGTTGATGTACGGTTGCGCAGGCGGCCACCAGGACGTTGTCAAGTTCCTGCTGGAGAACGGCGCGAACGTGGAAGACCACAACGAGAACGGCCACACGCCTCTCATGGAGGCGGCGAGCGCCGGCCACGTCGGCCTCGCCAAAATCCTCCTGATGCACGGCGCCGGCATCAACACCCATTCCAACGAGTTCAAAGAGTCGGCGCTGACGCTCGCGTGTTACAAAGGCCACCTCGACATGGTCAAGTTCCTGCTGGAGGCGGGCGCGGACCAGGAGCACAAGACGGACGAGATGCACACGGCGCTGATGGAGGCGTCCATGGACGGTCACGTCGAGGTGGCGCGGCTGCTGCTCGACTCCGGCGCGCAGGTCAACATGCCCACCGATAGTTTTGAGTCGCCGCTCACGCTGGCGGCTTGCGGTGGCCACGTCGACCTCGCCATGCTTCTGATTGAGCGCGGCGCCAACATCGAGGAGGTGAACGACGAGGGGTACACGCCGCTCATGGAGGCCGCACGCGAGGGACACGAGGACATGGTTGCGCTACTACTTAGTCAAGGTAAGAACTACTATGAAGTTTTAACGGTTCACCAATCCAAATTTAATTCCCTTGCAGTCCCCAAATATGATAATACAAGAATTTGTGTGTGAATACCAGAATATCTCAATGGTAAGTTATCCTTTTCCAATATTATTCCTATATGAAACTCAGTCATAAGACTGACATTTCTTGCTTCCCTCACCTAAATGATTCCAGTTGAAATATACATTTATAAACTATTTACTAATCTAGATGTAAATCTTCTTAGACTCTCAGTATAGATAGATAGTGAGGATCGATTCACGGAATCTTAAGCAGTTTACTTGAATTTATTAGTTGAAAATAATGACAAATGTGTAATTCCATTTATCCTTGTAATTGTAACCATAAGCTTAACTTAGGCTCGGTTGTATAAAGCAGATGACTAATTCATTTCCAATCCGTGATTCTAATCTTAATTTTGACGACTTTGACAGATAAAGCAAGGTTGCAAAAAATAAACAGATGCACGTGGGGTTATGTAATGGAAAGTTAACATCAATGTGCAATATAATCACGTGTTATAGTTACAACGTCTTAGCCTTAGAAATACAACAAAGTTCGAAACAGGGGTTGCATTTAAAAAATTAGAATTAAAGTAGTATATATTCATGATTATGACTAGTCATGGGGAGAATCGAGAACTTCGTTCTCGAGAACATTCAGCAATCGGAAACTTGGAATCGAGTACTGAAATACGAGAACAGAGATCAGTTTTCTAAGGTATTGAATACCAAGATCCGCGCACAGAGAACCAGGCCCGCGTACCCAGAAGCGAGACCCGCACACCCAATACCGAGACTAAAAGAGTTTCTATACTTTAAGGTTTAAAAATTATACCGTCCAAATAGTGGCCTCGAGGACCGATACACATTCGGAGACGTTCTTGGAAGTTTTCCATTACTCGTTTATTTTTTTCTTCAATGGCCGCCATTGGTTGGTCCGATGGCAATGTTTGAAAACCTCGGCCATCAAGTACGACAGAAAAAGTCACAGGGACTTAAATCGGGCGAGTGCAGCCCTGTGACTTTTTTCTGTGTACTAGGGTAACTCAAGGTCGGGTTTTTTCAAACATCGTCCTTTGACCAACTAAAGGCGGCCATTCCAGAAAGAAAATAAAGGAATTTCGAAATGCTAGTGGCAATAATCGAAAACTTCCAATTGCATATCGGTTGCCAAGCCTACCATTTGGATAGTATAATTTTGAAATCTTACGTCAAAGAAAAACTTTTTTGTATCTACATTTGTGAAATAAAAAGTTGGTGGGGGTACCTCGTACAATTCTTTTTCAATCATCCTTTTAAATATAGGAGGTCTTTATTGCGCACCTAGTATAATGGTAAAGGTAGCTGACACCTTCAATTTAGTTCTTGATATTTAAAAGCTTCTACCATATACATAAAAACACGAGATGGCGATCCAAATTGATTATATCAATATCCTTGGTGGCGTAGAACAAGAAGTCCACTTTTACTCAACATATTTATCCACACTAAATACTAAATTAACTTTTATTGTGGATAAATGAGACATTGAGGACAAAAGTGGACTAACCCTCAAATTCCTATTTGTACAACAACGCTTATTTGAGCTAACAAACTGCACGTGGTAGTTCTGGACATTAAATCCAGAAAAATCTTCATCATTGAAATGTGGTGCCCTAGCGAAACCAATATTAATGGAACACCGATAAAATTGAAAAGTATAGGGATTTAGTATTTGAGTTTAGACTAACTTACCTGGGCGTCTTTGGCAATATGCATTCAGGTTTATTAATTACACCTTAAAAAAAAATAGCATCTGTTAACACATCAATCGATAGAAAACTAACCTGCCAGGTGCAGGAGTTTTCTCCTCAGATCTATGAGTGCACTCGAAGCTGGTCCCTAAAACAACAATTAATATCCTTCTGTTCATTGTGGACCTGAATGACCTGAAAACAGCACACTTCTCTCAATCTGGCAACTCTGATTAAACTCCTACTTACGTGCGCCCGCTTATTCTAACCTCAGATGTAAATAATAAATACAAGCACAATGCGCATGCCCTGCTCTAAACGAGGTAGAATTGTGCGCACCGGGACTGCCTTACACGGTAAATAAAACAGGGGCACTAAGCCCAGGGCCGCTCAAAGTGAAAAACGTAAGGCACTTATGTCGTGCAATTGCTAGTATCCCTGCTCTCTGAGGTTGTTGGAGTGAATCTCGGCCCACCATTTGTCGTTAGGATACAATTGATGTTACTGTTAATGATTTTATGCAGTGGCAAGTTATAACAATCATATATACAAACAATAACACACTGTAAAATGGCCCAAAAGTAGGATAATCAGTGACAAGTATAACAAATACCATACAATAATTCTAATGTAGGAGGGGGTATTCAAGGACTCTAGCGACACTAGCGTTAACACGGCAGACAGTAAGACTACTGTGCGCGCACCGATATATAACGTCTCGTGGTGGTCATACTGGTAGTAGCTGTTTACAATGGAATCTATAGAGTTGCAGGTGGTCACCATAGTGTTAAAAATGGCCAGGACTACGAGGGCGATATTCATACTTGCAATTGTGTTATTGATAATTGTGAAGGCGATATTCATTATTCCAATGGCGATGTTTAAGATGCGTTACCAAGTAAAATTTAAATTATTCAACGATCGTGTAATAATAATTATTACTTATAAGTATGGACGAGCAATTGCAGGCGAGTATTTTCATTAAAAGTGTTTATGACTGCTCTGCTAAAATTAGTATATCGTTGCCTAAGCAGCAACACCACACATCTAAAATTTTATTTGAGGTTGACAGGAGAGGGAAAAACTGATTATAAAATGTTTATTGGAGTTATTTTAATCTGACAAGTAGCTGTTTTTTTAATTTAATTGCTTATATTTTATTTATTTAAACCAGGAGCAATTTAATTACTACAAGAAACAATTTATAATCTCCTGTCAACTTTGAATAAAATTTTAGATATATATGTGGTGTTGCTGCTTAGGTAATGGTATCTAATTCTTAATACTACAACAACAGTGTGGCAAATATCTGATTGTACTATCAAAAAATGTAAAATAAATATTGTTGTATTGATTATTAATTTTGCATTCTTTGATAGCTACATCATTTTAATTTTTAAATGAGTGTTAGTTACTATGCAATTATCTATTTATAGTGTGCAGTTGTAGCTTTATTTTCAAATATTGGTGTTTGGATCAATACACATAATGATATAATAATAATAAAGGATGTGACCTAAGACTACTTTCACACACAGACTAGTGTGCCAGATTTGTATGCTGGATGCTTGTTTTACTTGGGATGCAAAGTATCTGCAGGTGAATGCTCCTATTTATCACAATATAAAACTAGTATACAGCATATAGCATTATAATCTGAAAGTAGTAAGAGATGGTCTCCTGTCACCAAATACATAGCAACTGCTTTAGGTCTTTTGTACTCAATCAAGAATTTTATCATCCCAAATACTTGTGGTTGAAGGTTATGTGATTAGGTTTTTACAGTCACAGCTTTTATATTTGAATGTGTGTTTCCTCAATACACACCATGATTAATAATATGGATGGGTGTGCTGCCACCAGATAGAAACTGGTTTAGGTCAAATTCAACAATTTTGTGATATGCCAAATACTTGTTGGTCAAAGGTTATTATATGATTACCTGTTTACAGTGTACAGTGGTAGTTTTAATGTACAAATGTAGGTGTTTACTCCGCATACCATGATTAACCTTTAACTGCTATGGCAGAGTTAAATTTTACCCTACAGATTTTAAAATTAAGGTTGTGCTTTTATCAACCATGCATGACAATGCAAGATTGATGCAAAATTAGGGTAGCCTGAGATCATTTTAGATTTGAACCAAACTTTATTTACATTTTATATTGGTTTATAAATGATTGTATATAATATTTAAATGTTTAAATAAAGTGTTTTTATATACTTTATAATGAAAGCTATTATTATTGTTATAATTGAAAAATATTCATTTATTTGCCTTACAAACTATTAGTGGGTAGGGTATAAAATACCCATGCGACCACCGATGGTATGAAACACGGCACGCCTAATTAAGGGTTAAAAATCGATGTGTACGAGCAATTTTTGCAAAAAAAAATATAAAGGATTTATCAAATTTATTTCATACTTTATGGACACCTTGTATAAATTTACCTTAATGTGGCATAAACAAATACTTACAAGTCTGACTTAGATTTGTATACCCTAAGAATATCCCTATAATCAAACTACTAATACATGAATCAGTAGTTTGAAGACCCCCAAAATAATTATATTATTTTAAAAATAATTATAATTATATTAAAAATAATAATAAATTCTGATCAACCTGTTATATATTTAGCCAATACAACAATGGGATATAGTTACTGCGTTACCGAACCTAAATAATAATGTTGTTAATATATTATTATTATTATTAATATTTAAAATTTATTCATGTAGAAATTCTAACTCTTAGTTTCTTGCAATTTCCCACAAATTTGATTGTTGTATTCGCTCCCTTCTTCAAACTACCGATTCATTTAATATTCCGAATTATATTAAAATACAATAAAATAAAGTAACAATATTCTGTCCTAACTTAGAAAGAAGAAAAATTCCCTCATGTTACTTAACATGCCCTAGTTTTATTTTATTTTGCTTCTTTTCTTTGATGGAAATTCTATGCATTTTCTATCCAGTACCATAAACCTTTATGCTGCTGAAATTATTTTAAATTAATTTCATTAACCCATATTGTTTAGTTAAACTTGTCATCATAATACAAGCTTGTTGATTTTTTGCTATCAAAACTTCCACATACCATCATTGATTAACATATTTTATTGATGATTAATGCATCTTTGAATCACTGCATACATACCATCATTGATTAACTCACTTTATTGATGATTAATGCAACTTCGAATGATTGATAATGCTGACACTTCTGAAATTTTCATCCAATCAATATATGTTTTGGTAATCATGTTATAAAATTAATAAGATTCTATTACAATACAAGATTACATTAACAAACTAGATTCAAATGTAACTAAACAAGATTTTATTACAAAACAAATTTCTATAGACTTTAGTTACATTGAATGGGTTATACCACCTTGAGATTTTCAGAAAATCGATTGTTTTTTCTTGGCTAAATAAAGTCTTTATATTTTTAAGAACATTTGTGATCATTTCAATATTCAAAGTATTTTCGAAAATATAGCAATTAGAAGTGAGCGCGGCTGGGGGGCCGGCCCGATCGGACAAGCATGCCGCGGCAGAACCTTATCCTCTGCGTTTATCTCGAAACTGCTTTTTTTCAAACTGGTGTGCACGATGTCTCAAGATCTACTTAACCGACTTTGTTAATATTTGCAACACATATTTTTTATAATATTATCTACGAAGTAGCATAGGATTTCTTTGACTACGTACCGCGTTATGAGTTAAAATATTTTATTCAAACAGGTCAATTCTAAAAGAAAATAATTAAATTACCCTACTAATTCATAGCTGTTACCCTTTCTAAATAAGAAAACGTCAATTTTATTTTTATTATTATTAAAAAATTATTAAATTCATTAAAATCAAATTATTAGAAAATTATTAAATTCATACCTCTTTTTCTGAGCGCCAAGGTGTAACCCTTTAGGTCTTGTTCTGTAATAGAATCTTGTTTTATAATATAATCTTATTTAGTTACATTTAAATTTAGTTCAGCATATAAGCTTGTTTTGTAATAGAATCTTATTTATTTTCTGACATGATTACCAAAACATAAAGGCACCTTACACAGTCAATAATACTGTCAATCCTAGTACTGTCAGTATTTACTTAAATCCTCCTTTTGTATTTATCAAGTAATCAATTATCCGGGTATACATCAGTATTCTCTTAATTTCATTGTTACTATACCTTACACTATAAGTAAAACTGCCAATATTTTAGAATAATGAACATTTTAAACATATTATTGCACAGTAATACTGTCATTATTCTAAAATATTGACAGTATCATGATCATGTAGGGTGTCTTATAGAGATACCAATGGTGATTAATTCAATTTATTGATGATTAATTTCATACATTTGAATAACTGATGATGCTGTGCATCTGGCCTTAAAATTTTCATAAATTTATTTCAAATCTATATTGTTTGGATACGTGTTTTCAACTGATAACATGACATAATCTTGGTAATACCCTGCAATGAATATCAAAACATCTAGATACCATCATTGAACAAATGACGTCATGGATGATTATACTGTGTGTAACAAAAGGTTGGGGTGAAAAGTTAAAGGCACCATACACGATCAATAATACTGTCAATATTTTAGAATAATGACGGTATTACTGTAGGAGAACATGTTTAAAATGTTCATTATTCTAATATATTGACAGTATTACTGATCGTGTAAGGTATAGCAATGACGGAATGAAGAGAATACCGTTGTTTATCCGGGCAATTGATTACTTGATAAATATTCAAGGATTCAAGCAAATACTGACAGTACTAGGATTGACAGTATTATTGACTGTGTAAGGTGCCTTTTAGAGACACTTTCTTCAGATAAATAATGAAATAAACTATGTTTTTTAGGAGTTATTATTTATTTAATCGTAACCCTTATGCCCACAGCTCGCTCTTGCAACATTTACTTTGTCCTCCCTGCTCCACTCTCCCATGGCTAGGTAGCTCTATATAGCGTTATAATTTGATGCGTTAGATAGAATTAATATTTTGAAAGCGTGGTGTAAAACATAACCTCAAAAGTGGGGATTGCGGACTTTCCTCCATATTTGTAATCAATATACCTATGCGAATTTTTATTTCATTTTTGTGTATATAAAAGTAAGGTTATATTTACATTAAAATTGCTGTAAATGTCAAATTGAGATATCTCGACTTCGCAATCGTTCTCGTTGATTGGGCTGTAGAGGCTGTCTTCGGTGCGCTGCAGTGGTAAAAGTTAAAACCTAACTAGCTTCTACCGCAACGCTGCAGTTCTGCACTACCACTAAGTCAATCTAAACGCTTACATCCAACACCGTTGGTTTAACTTTTCTGCACTACCGATGCAACTGCACTAACCTCTATGTGAATGATGCTTTAGATATTCTCACCTGCCTTTCTTGCCACTCAATATCCCTCATTCTATCCCTTACCTCAGTACGTAGGTTACTGCTTTCTCTCCGCTTTTCAACCCACGCCTCACATATATCCACCTTTTCATAGATTCTTCCTCTATGCTCTCTCCATTCTACCTCCCGCATCAGTCTTTCCTCGTCCATCGCCTGTAGTCTTTCTTCAAACTTCACAACCCTTACACACGACTCGCACCACATGCTCATCCGGTTCGTCTCCTATAACAGCAGCGTCCTCGGTGTTGACCGTTCGAAACAAAATAGACTCCGGAACCATCCTTGCTCCCTTTTCATTATATTCAACTCTCGCGGACCCCACACTAGGCTCCATGCAACAATATAAACTTTATACACGCATCCCAGAGCTTGCACGCCATTCCGAGGTTACCGCACTATAAACTCTTCAATTTGCTCTTTGATATTCCCCCAGCCATTCTCGCTTTCGCCTGCATACACTCCACATGCATTCTAAACCCTCTTCCACATTCAAACCATAAGCCCAAATATTTAAAGCTCTCTCTCAGTCATTCTATTCTTCCATTTCAGCTCCTCCATTCTACCCTACCTACCCCTATTCCTAAACATTTGGTCTTTTCCACATTCACCACTAGCCCCTCCTATCAACAAAGTATCTTCCCATTCGTTCCAACATTTCTTGCATCTCTTCCACTCTCTTGGCTACCAGTTCTCATCTGGATACGCCTAAACCCACCCCTCGGTTTTACCCACCACGACCCATCCCGCCTGTCATATCCTCAGCACCTCCTTCAACTCGCTTGTGTGTAGGTTGAACTGGAGGGGGCTTAGCGGGCACCCCTGCGTTACTCGCACGTTCATCCTAAATTTCTGCGACACATCCGTTCACTCTTGCTCTTGCCCATGTCTCTTTAATCATCCTTCTCACCCCCCATACCCACCTTCTCCATACAGTCGAAAAATTTCCCCCTAGGCACTGTGTCATATGCCACTTTCAAATCCATAAACACAACATTGTATTCCAGCGTTTCCTCCACCATTCTCGCTAGCGTGAAAATCTTCCTCGTCCTCCATATCGTGACATTCCGGTAGCAGCCGTTCTCTTCACACTTCACTATCCAATATGTTCATCATCATTGTCATCATAACCTTATATCCCGCACTCATCACAGCGATCCCCTATAGTTCTTCACGTCCGAGGCCACTCCCTCTTTATGAACCGGAACACCACACTCACTCTCCACTTATTCGACACCTTCTCCTCTCTACTTATTCGACACCTCCTCTCCACTTATTTCACACCTTCCCTTCTCCACTTATTCGACAACTCCTCTCCACTTATTCGACACCTCCTCTCCACTTATTCGACACCTTCTCCTCTCCACTTATTCGACACCTTCTTCTCTCCACTCCATACCGTATTTATTACCAATAGTAGCTTCTCCCTTTCTTTTGAACGCTTCTACCTTCAACCTATCTTCTGCCGTTACCTTTTTCAGTTTCAGCTGTCCCTGAGCCACTTCCACCTCACTCCGAGAGAACGGCTCGCTTCCTACCGCCGATCCTAAACTCCCCAGTTCCTTAACCTTTTGCTTACCTTGGACATCTCATATACTTTTTTTCTTGAACTTCCTCTTCATCTGATTGGCCCTTTCCAAGTCACCTTTTCCATACCTCCATTTCGCTAACTCCCTTCGTCACCTCACCTTCTTCATCTCGCACTCCTTGTAAAACCAACCCTCCCCCTGTCCTCCACTTTTCTTCCTCGCCAACACTGCTACCATCACCCTCTCCAACTGCTGCATCGAATGCACCTCCTCCCATTAATGCCCATTAAGGTCCATTCACATATAAGCGGCGTCGGACGGAGGCGCTGTGTAGGCGAGGTGCAGGCGCGACGTCACACAGGCGATTGTGATGTCCATATGCAGTGAAGGGGTGAACATTGCACCATATGTTTACATAGAGACGGCGTGGAAGAGTTGTGCCTCTCGCCTCGCAGTCACCGTGTCTTAGGCGAAGAGGCTAAAACGCGGTGCCGGCACTACATTGTCTATGGCGAGAGGCACGAGTCAAATGCCCGCGCCTCGTTACCTAAGTGGGCATTGCACCATATGTTTATATAGAGGGGGCGTGAAAGCGTCGTGCCTCTCGCTGCGCCTTCGTCTCTTCGCCTCCTATGTGTGAATTGGGCCTTAGATTTCCCACGTACCCAGCCATTTCAGGTTCGTTGTATCCAGAATATTGGCAATACTGTTCCTGTATTCCAGTGTTCAGGACTTTGTCGCCTCGGTTCTCGGAAACAACACATAGTTACAACTTGTATAAATGGAAACACATTTGCTCTAATTGTTCGATACTATGTTACATTTAAAATAAATTTGTATTTTACAATTAATGTGTCTTGCACTATTTCGAATTAGTCAAATTAATTAATGATAATGTTATGTTTAATAGGTGCCAATATCAATGCCCAGACGGATGAAACGCAGGAAACCGCCTTGACGCTCGCGTGTTGCGGTGGTTTCACGGAGGTGGCGGATTTCTTAATAAAAGCCGGCGCTGACATCGAGCTCGGTGCGTCAACTCCGCTTATGGAGGCGGCGCAGGAGGGTCACCTGGAGCTTGTGAAGTACCTTCTGGAGAACGCCGCCAATGTGCACGCGCACACCCAAACCTGCGATACCGCGCTAACCTACGCCTGTGAGAACGGGCATACCGACGTCGCCGACCTTCTGCTGCAATACGGTGCCGATTTGGAGCACGAGTCCGAGGGTGGCAGAACGCCGCTGATGAAAGCCTGCCGAGCGGGCCACCTCTGCACCGTGCAGTTTCTCATCTCGAAGGGCGCCAACGTCCGCCGACAGACCACCAACAACGATCACACCCCCCTGTCGCTGGCATGCGCAGGCGGACATTTACCCGTCGTCGAACTCCTTCTAGCCCATCGTGCCGACCCCAACCATAAACTAAAAGTATTAATTGAAAAATAATACATTTGAATTTCTCTAACACCGCTTGAACTTATTTTTACAGGATAACTCAACTATGCTGATTGAGGCGGCCAAGGGAGGACATACCAACGTGGTGCAACTACTTTTAGACTACCCTCACTCCATGATGCTCAATCCACCCGCATCTACGTCGGCTACCAACCTTGCAATGCTGCCGGGCCAGGTTGGTAGCCGGGATTCACCTCTGCCGCCCACCTTACCTCAACCTATTAACTTTTTTCAACCACCCCCCGGTAAATATAACTTATTATATATTTGTCCTAAACAAAGTCATTTAAACAACACTCTAAAACAGCTATATCACTTTCATTTTACAGAATTCTCTTCCCTTTTTGATTTTAACTTCTTAATATTAGTTCTTAAATGTAATAGACATAATATAATTAGTCTGAACTGTACTTTTCAATGAGATGTTTACCATGTTCAAATGTAGGATTGACTGAATATTCCTTTGATTTCCTTCTGGTCTACCCATTTAATTTTTTCTATGTAACCTGCAGATCTAATTACACATTTCTATGTTGTAATATGGTTGCAATAAGATCCAAAATTGTTTTTATAAAGAATGACTATTCTTAAAAATATGAAGTCTAAAAAAGATGTTGTCCTTTGGGCAGTAATCTGTATATATAAATCCTGTATGTTTTCTCTCATCAGGCAAATTATTGTTAATGATAACAGCATTTGCCTAACAAAGAAGAAGGTTATAGAGTAATAATAAATTTTATATTCTTGAAACAGGATAATATTTTTATTAATTTTCAGATTTTTCGCCAGGAGTATTGCAGGAGGTGCCCGAGGCCGTGCGGATCATCTCGCAAGAGGAAACGTCGGCGGCCCCGGGGCCGAGTGCCGGCGGCGGCGGTCTGAACGTCGCCGCCGAATTGAAGAAACAAGTGCAGTGTCTCCAGTCCCTCCAAACACTCCAATCGCCCAGTCGATCGGTCGACGGCGACCAGCCGGATAAGGATGCCGGCCGTCTCATCACGCTACCGCCGAAGGGGAGCGGCAGGGCGGCGACGACGGCGGCCGCCCCATTCGACGGCAGCCTTACGTCGGCGGAGGCGCAACAGGTGCGCACGCAGCCCCTGACGCTGAGCGACCTGGACGATTGCGAAGTATACGCCGCCACTGCCACCATGGAATTCCTCGCCAAGCAAGATCCTGGCTTCATTGAGAAGAACAAGAGTATTTTGGAGTATGTGAAGAATAGGAAGAAACAGGCAACTACGGGCATCGTCGCCACCGGCGATGGCGCCAGTGTCGCTTCTTCACCGGAAGAGGGCGGTTTGCATAAGAAACAGCAAATTTTAGAAGAGTTGCATGTAAGTAAATTTTATAGTAGTTATTGTATTTGTTATAATTTATAACTGCCTACCGACCTTAAATATAGCTACTGTTTGATTTTTTTCACTGATACATGTTTAACCTAGGTATGCAACGGATATTCGGCGCGGCCGATAATTACCGGATATTAGGCCATTTTACCAGAATAACTTTCAGAAATAAAACAACAAACGAAGGCTCATAAAATTCATTGTCAATATAAATAATTCAACAAAATATAGTTTTCTAAATTAATAAATCTGGTGCGGGCACTTAATATATTTCGGTTCGACTTGGTTCCATTCACATTTTCTCATTTTCATGTTTTCAAATTTTCCGATTTTGACATTTTCATTCGATATAAAAGAATGTTGGCGTTAAGTGAATGCACTTTTTGTAGCGGTCACGTGTCATATGCGCAATAGGAAATGTTTTCTCTCTCAATGGATCGATTTGCTCATATTTTTACGGAATCATCCCCGCTTGCTTTCTCAGCCGATTTCCATTTTGGTCGCGATCAATTGAGCGTTTTTCCGGAATTTTGTTCACAAACATTTTCCAAAAATAGCCTATTTCGACTAGTATTAGTCATGAAACGCAAAGAAAAGTCAAAATTTTGTTGCCACTACTTTCTTTACAACTCGTATATCTGAGACCATGAATTATTCGGCCTTTTCTACAAACCGAATATTATTTATTCATTTTATCCTTTGCATCCCTAGTTTAAACTCTATTGCTATGTTTAGAAGTAATATACTTGCTTCAGTTTATAATTCGTAATGGGCTATTGATCTTCGGGTTGTTGTATGCCATTTATATGAATTTATAATAATAAATTTCTTTATCTTCTATAGCGGGTGGATAGAGAGTTTCATGGCAAACAACAAGTCCATAACCCCCTGTTCACCTACCCAGCAACAGTGCCTCAAGATGATTCTTCAACTGCTACAAATACTACACTGCCCCATACCCTCAACATTGACGTAGCTATGCAACAACAAGGTTAGTAATTTCTTGACCTGTGTTCATAAGCTATAATTAAACAGATAATTTTGTTTTAGGGTTGACCGCCGGTATGTCTACATCCATGTTCCCCAGTGGCAACCTGCAGGTTCAGAACGCCTTCTACACGGGGGCGGCTATTGGCCTGCAGTCGACCGGCGTGCCCCTCAAGCTGTCGACTGGCGGCGAGGCACCCAGTTCGGCGCCTGCCGCATTTTCCACCAACCCTACTCAACCTGCGTTCTACTTTGCCCCGCTCAACAGTTCGGTCGCAGTACCCCTCTCGACGGCGACCTCCAGCGTTGTCACCCAGCCCATTAAATTCCAGACTGTCACCTCACATGCTGAAGTTAGCCAGGTAATATTTTCTTTATAGCTTATGGCGAAAGTCGGTATGCAGTATTGCAGATTTATTTTCTGGGTATCTACAATTTGTCATGAAAATAGCTGGTATCGGTACCACACGATTTTTCGAATTAGTTAATGTATAAAATCAAAATTTAATATATTTTCGTTCGACACATTTTTGTAATTTTTGACATTTTCACACGCCAGTGACGTATTTGTTTTGCGAGCATTCATTTATTGGATCGGCCACGTGACAAGTTTTATCAAGTGTTTGCCTGTGGATCGATGTTGTTCAAATTCTCACCTTGGCTCGCTTTTTCAGCCGATTTCGAAAATTTGGTCGTGATCCACTCAACCGTTTTCCTGGAATTTTGAATTATGATCGACTTTTCTTATTTTGGATTTTTCACAAAATATTATTTTAATAAAAGTTGTTCAGAATATTATTTAGATGTATAATGTTTATATAAAATTTTCACCTTTACAAAGTTACACGCAAAACAATAAAAAAATTCAAAATTTTTCGCGAGAACAATATCATATACAGTAGTGCTATATTCGGAACGTAAAAGTATATTAAATAGTACCTTAACTTGTACTATTGTATTTTTTTAGAGTACTGCAATAAGTGATCGCCCTAAAGCTAAACCCGTTTCCAAGAAGGAGGGCAAGAATCTGCGCAAGCAGCAGCAACAGCAGCCGTCGCAGTACCAGCCCGCGCTCTACAACAACTCCCAGGTGTTCAGTCCTCAGGTGCCGCCGCTGCAGCCGTCCCCGCAGGGCCAGCAAATTCAACTGCCTGTGCTGCAGCCGCAATCCATCGACAAGGTGCCGGACTCCCTGCAAGCGCTCGACCTCGTCACCCTCGATCAAGAATCTTTCGTGCTCAAAGACGACGCGCAGGAGAACCTGCTGACCGCGTCGATCCTGCAACAGTTCCACAGCTCGCCGCAGATCAACACCATCCGGGCGGCGTTCGTAACATCACCGATAAATAATGACCCGAAGGTACTGAATTTTTTATTAATCTATTCTAACCCAGAATGAAATCAAATGAAACGCAGATAAAATAATTATCTCTAATTAACTCGTGAATATATCAATATTCCCGTTTTTATTTTCGTTCAAAAACTGTTGGAAAATAGGCTCTCGTCTATTTTTTGTCTTTATTTGGGGTGTGAAGGGTGTTCATAACATCAGTTTTATTTTCGCATTCCTGTTTTTATTTTCGTTCAAAAACTGTTGGAAACGAGATATCCGAACACTCAGGGTGTCCAGAGTCGAGAAAGCGGGGAAACCGGGAATTGGTCGGTTAGGCACTCGTCTATTTTTTTCTTCTCTATTTGGGGTCTGAGGGGTGTTCATAACATCAGTTTTATTTTCGTATTCCTGTTTTTATTTTCGTTCAAAAACTGTTGGAAACGAGATATCCGAATACTCAGGGTGTCCAGAGTCGAGAAAGCGGGGAAACCGGGAATTGGTCGGAAATTTGTATACGAAACAAAAAATGTCTATCGAGTGTTTCACTGTGGCACTACTTTTCTCTGTGAGCGTTGCCGACATGATTGTTCTATGTTTTCAAACGGTGCAGCATCGTGATATCGACACGGTGTTTTAAGTGTATGTTTGTACATGCGCTCTTTGTTTTTTAAAAACTTCCGATTCTACGATCGGGAATTCTAGAAAAATAATCGGGAATTTCACACCATGAATCTTCAGGATAACTACAGAAATTAGTACAATATTTGTGCATCAAATATTTTATTTCTGTAGTTTATAAAAAAACAAAGAGCCCATGTACAAACATACACTTAAAACACCATAACTGTTAATATACCCGCCTAACGCATATGCAGACATTAGCGGTTTAACTAAGATGTACCAGTTACCTTCTAGAGATGGACAAAATAGCTTTTTCTAATGAGCTGCTCTGACGAATCATGTCGCAGTTAAAGAGCAGTGCCATATTTTGTAATTTCTATAGCTCCTAATTTTAAAAGTAATATCGGAAATAAATAGCGTTAATTGAAAAAGTTTAAAATACACAGCTACTGCTTAAATTGCAGAAAACGGGTACTGTGTCGCTATGTTATTCCGAAAGCACACATTTGGCAATAGCTATTTCGCTACGCATACTCACCACTCGTCGGACGAAATAACTCTTTTTAATAAGCAACTCAGATTGCTCCGATAAAAGAACAGTGTTGCAAATATGAAATACAATTGGAAATAAAGGATCACGTTCAGGGGGTTATTTCTCATAATATTGTTTAATGTGACAAAATAAGGAACAGGAAATAATTGGTATTTGAATATTCTTATGTTGTGAGCATAAATGATTCAAAATAACCTTTATTTTAACTGATGATCTTTCTTATTTATTAAAACCGCTTTCGTTTATCGTTCGGGAGCTGTTCTGGGCTAAGCTAGCTAACACCAGCCCAGAACAGCTCCCGAACGATAAACGAAAGCGTCTCAATTTAGGTCAGTTTTACATTAATACCCCTTTGAAAGTGCAGCTCATGAAACATAAAGCCCGCTTTCCACTACACGCAATATCATGATCATGTCACATTTCTTGTCCCTCATACAACCTTATCCAAAATTGATAACTATTCTGGAATATTTGTTAGTAGTTCTCTTATGCTTTACTAGTGAGTTAGTTTTCGAAAAACCTCATTAACCTTGGGAAACAGAGACCTACATAGCATATCATGGATATTGTATGTATGAGGTATAATAATCCTAATCCTAAAGACTACAGTGCATATCTAAGAGAGGGGCTGTTCAGCAGTTTTTTTCACTGCTGCACAGTCCCACTCTTGGATTGTATGCACTGCAACATTTGGAATAATCAAACAATTTTCCTACAGTTATTGCTACAATTACGGAAACTACATGATCAGGAGTGACTGTATTTTAACATTTATTCAATTTAGTTCCAGCCCCAGCAGCAAAAGAAGGCCGGCTTCGAATTGTACGACATGGCCTGCAAGTTCATGGAGAAGCGGGAAAAGTACATCCGCGAGGATCTCATGGAGGACATGGTGCAGAATTTGGAGTGCTGCAGCATCAGCGACGTAACGGAACAACAGACGCAGACGCAGCTGAACAACTTACAGGTTGGTGTTTGTGTAATTGAATAAGTTTCCGCGCGACACACCCGTTGTAAATTTGCAAACGCGTACGGATTAGTCATTATGTGCAATTAGGCTCGCGTCAATTTGTTTCTCTTTATTTGGGGTCTGATGGCTGTTCTTCACATCAGCTTTATTTTCGTTGACAGGTCGTACAATCTTATCCCGGATCTCTAGATGAGAGCATGATTGCAACCCTAGCCGGCCAGCAAGAACTGCCCGGGCAGTCGGATATATCGCGCGTGGAATACTTTGCGGTTCCCAAGAGCAGCGGGCAACTGCCGGTACAGGTGAATATAAATTTCGGTGCATGCATTGTTAAGCAGGTTTTAATGGCGATTTAAGAGTGGCCAAATGAGGAAGAGATATTGACACAATCAGAAGAATGGTAGTGGGCCTGCTAAGAGGGCTTGTTAGTGTTTTTGTGATTTTGTCAATAGCTTTTCATCATTTGTTTACTTATTCTTAGGGCGCGGTTAAGCGATGCTTAAGGGTCGTGACGTTTGGGGATTGGGGCAAAACTATTTCATGTTCGTGATTGTCATAGTCAGGTCTATAGAAGTACTATTTGTCTTGGAGAATTAACACGTTTTACTCTATATTTGTTGGGTATAATAGTTGTAAAGTGACTTTGTCTGATGTGGTCTCAGTTGTCTAATGGAGTAACATCTTGTTTTATTTTACTTGTCCTAAACTAATATGTGTACAGGGGTGCGATTCCGGACACCATTCGTTTCGAACGTATTCGTTTAACGGTCAACGTATCTCCCCAAAATGCGAATAATCCACGATGTTAGCTTGTAAAATTATGGAATTTCAGTTTACTAGCTTTAAAATATACTAATAAACCGAAATTCATCATTGAACGAACTCTCATTCTGAATTGTTCGACTTTGACAGCGAAACCAATACGTTCGAAACGTAGTAGTTCCGAACGAGTGGTGTCAGGAATCGCACTCTAGGTTTCCTTACTTTTTAATTGCATCATTGCAGGAAGTTAGATTAACTACATAATTAGGAAATACACACTTCACTAGAGAATTTTACAGAAAATTCTTTAGAGATGCAAATCACATGTATAATTTGCATCCGTATAGAAATGGACATTGGATCATAAAACAATCCCGGATCTATTTTCGTATCTAACAAATAGATCCGGGATTGTTTTATGATCCAACGTCCATTTCTATACAGATGTAAATTATACATTTTATTTGCATCTCTAAAGAATTTTCTGTAAAATTCTATAGTGAAATGTATGTTTGTTTCCTTATTTTATATTGAAATATTTCACTTCTAGTTGCAAATATTTTCTTCTTCCAGTGCGGATCCACTAATGGATGTTTGTGGTCACCTCTTTTAAGTTGTCTCTTTTAGCGTTAACATGTTTTTGGACAGTTCTTATGCCAGACCATTCTCAGATATTTCGCAAACTTTTGTTTCTGGCATGTTCCTCTTTTGTCCTATTCCTCTGGTTCTATAAAAAAACTTCTCTAGATAAAACATCAATTATACTGTTTCCTGTTTTATGCTTCATGTCCTAAACATTGTAGGGTAAATAATCATTACTCCTGTGTAAGGCTTTTTGTTATCTTCTAGTTATTTACATATTTTTTCCATTATTTATCAGCAGTTCTTTTGTTTCTTTCAAGTTTTTCCATTCTTTTCTAATGAATCTGCTATAGCTAATCATCTATTTTTTATTTCTTGGTCTTCCTTTCTTCTTGTTTTTGATTTTTACTTTCCATATTTTTTTGGCCGGTGTTGTCTCTGCCATTCCAATTATATGTTCCCACCATCCCAATTGTCTTCTATGTAGTTTATTGTTTTTTAGTGTTATATTTAATTCCCTTCTTATATCCTCATTCACCTTTTTTTAGTTTTAGTCACTTCTCTAACTCTCCTCATATACTTCATTTCAACTGCTTGTATTCTGCTCTTTTGGGCTTGATTTAAAGTCCATGTCTTGCATCTTTATGTTAATATAGGTCTTATTATTGCCTTGCCTTGTTTCCCTGTCATCTCTATAGGTATTCCCAGGTATTTAAATATTTCCACTTGCTCTATAATTTCTATCTCTATATCTATATTTATTTCTTCTTTGTCGTTGTATATTACCATTACGTTAGTTTTATCTTTATTCATACTCATTCCGTACGCTTTTAAAGTGATATTCCATATTCCTACGTTTTCTTGTAGTGCAAATAGAACTACATTGTTCGCGAACGCTCCCTCTGCTATCTCCACTCTTTTCAATATTAGATGCTTTCGTTTAGCATGGTTTATCATTGCTAGTCGCGCCCGTGGCGTGCAGTATCGCTCAGGTCTTGCGGTCGTGCGCCGCCGGTTGTAAGGACCGAGGTAGAATTATGCGCATCGGAAGCGGCAAATAGAACAAGAAACAATAAGCCCGTACCAGCCCAGAGTGATAAACGAAAGGCACTATTGTGTATCCCACGGAGTACTATATGCATGCTATTTTGCATTTCTTTATTATGTTGTCCATACATATTCTAAATAATCCTGGGTCATGTGCTTATCCTTGTCTTAAGCGTGAATTACATTATACTATATTCGTCAAGAAACTAGTACAAGTTTCATGCTAGATTGCTCCAGCTGAAAATGAGAAAAAGTTTCGTGCTAGAATTAGTAGTCAAGTTTTTATTCGGGCATGCGCAGTACTTCACTTTAGCCGATACCAGCTGCAACATGGCGGGCGGTATCAAATCAGTTGGTCCGTTTAACAGTTGGGACATAGTTAACCTGTACGAGTGTTTTTCATGTTGCTATTTTATGTTGGTCATAAAATAGCAACGAAAAGATGTAGTACAAAACTTGTATAATTGCAACTAGAATGAAGAAGTTTCTTGACGAATCTAGTACAATTTAATTCACACCTTATGTGAATAGTTTCTGGTTGTTTTGCTACTTTGATCAATTTTTCCCCCAAATTACTTTCATGTTTATTTCTTTGATATATCTACCATATCTTCCTTTTTTATTTATGTCGTATTGCTGTGTTGTTCTGTATGTTAATGAAATCATCTTTCCATGTTGTCCTTTTCTTTTTCGTTGCAGCTTTAGTGGATAGAACACTATTCCGTTTTTTTTCTTCTTGTTTTGTTAGTTTTTTTTGCTCGTCCCACACGTTTCTGTCTCTATCAGTGCTGTTTTGTATACTTTCTATAGATCTTCTTCTTTTGTGCTTTCCTCTAAACTCTTATTTTCTTTTCTAATTTTTACTTGCATTTTCGATGTTGTTTCCAGTTCTCGTTATATGTTCTTATTCTTTTGATCACCTTAAATTCTCTTTTTTTTTCTAATTATCTTTACCTTTTCCTGTTATTCTTCTCACATTCCATGTTTCTATTTACCAAATGTTATTCTTGTTTTAATATCCTTATCCTTAATGGATAATTATTCTAAATTATCATATTACCTCTTTGAAACTTGAGATTGAAAATCATCCTCACAATCATTCTGATTAAATTTAATAATTTCTCATATATTCTCTTTTTAAATGTTCTTTGTTCCGCAATAAGTATTATAGGGGCGTAACAAGAGTAACGCATTATATCTCGTAATCCAGTTCATAAAGAGCCAAAATGAATCGAAAATGTAGAGAAATAAACTTTCTAATTGACCTTCTTTAATGATTAATGAGCAAAGGAAAATTTCAATTTTGTGTAAATAGAAATAATAAAAAAGTTACCCAGCTCAGTGGCCGAGTGGTTAGAGGCGTCGTCCGTCTCGTACTGAGCATTGGGGAGCCTGAGTTCGATCCCCAGAGGGGAACGAATTTTCGCGAATCACCTTTCACAGTTTTTCAGAGATTTTCTGTACAGTTAAGGTAAATACCGGGTGATTAAACTCCTCTGAGCTTCTTCCTTGATCGGCGGAAAAGCCTCACGGCTGATAGCCCTATAAAGATAGAAGTTTTTTTTTAAAGTTGCATATGCATATGCTATTATCACTCGTTACACTTCTTGATTAGTTTTTGGTGGAAATGTCCTGGGTGTTTTTAATAGTTATCTTAGAAATTATAAATTTAATTCATTAATTTTCAAAAATAATTATATAAATTTGGCTTTCCATCATTAAAAAATAACTAAAATATATTTGAAAGTTTTTAAATTGATGTAAGTTTTGCTATTTTGCAAAGAAATAACTCTATATCAGTTATCGCTTAGAGATAATTATTGATCCATTTCTATAAAAAATTAAGTTCTTATGATAAATGTTTCACTAAATATCTAAAAAAAAAAAAATATCTAAACATAAAGAAAACACAATTCATCATAAAAAAGTTTTTTATTTAAAATTAATTATTTACGCGAACATAAATTACATTAACAAGTATTTTTTAAAACTTTATTTATGAAAAACATTTTTTATTGTAATTACGATATTTATTTCGATGTTCTTAAACAATTTGCAATACATATTGAAATTGCTCTTTTTCGTTAAGCATTAGTTGTATTCATTTACTAATGCTCTGCTGCATCATTAACAACTTTTAATAGTTTAAGATCTTTAACTGTCTCAGTACACCACAATTCAATGTGATTATCAAGAAAATCATATGGTAGATTTTTCAAGAGATTTAAGGACTTTTTGGAATCGAAGTCACTCAACTCATTTTCCATTATTGAATCTATTTTTTTTTATCAATTATGAATCTCTGAGCTTTTGAATTAGTTCCTTCACTGTTTGGACAATTTTTTTGTTCATGTGTTGTCGAATGGTATCATCAAATAATGATAAAATGTTCATCATTTAAGTACCACAAATGCAAAATTATCTATTCAAATGGCTGAAAAATTGAAGCATTATTTTTGTGTACAATTGAAATTTTTTAGAATTAAAAAAAATAATCATTAATTGCAGCTGCAGTCGCAGAAGTTGATGAACAGCACGCATTAAAATATTACATAATTACAAAAATACGAATTTGCCACAGGGAAAAAAAATATTTTAAATTTTGTAAGAGAAAAAAAATTAGATACTTTCGGAATACGCCAATTGAAAAATAAACAATAATGAAAATAATATATCACAATTTTAAATCATATTAGAAATGGAATATTCAGAAAAATATTGAAATATAGTTTCAAGTTAGAAACTTTAAAAAAATAGTTAACAGCTATTTTTTATTGGCTCAATATATTAACTCAAATGTATATCATATATATTGACTTTTGATGTACAATATCTTGTAATTGCTCTGATAAACGAAAAAATCATAAGAGACTTTTTGTTATAGAGCGTTAATTTTTTTACAAAAATATGTGTGGAAAATTACTATACGTTCAGTGAAGGACCTTTATATTAAAAGCTCATTTTTGGAGAGAATTTTCTAGACGTGCCTAGCAACCAATTTTTCAGTATCGGAAATTAAGAACAAATATATACCCATCCTAATATATACATACTATAATACATTTCTAAGGACCCAAAGCACAATAGCCAGTTACTGGCATAACAAATAAAGTAACTACTATATCATAATTAAAATTCACATAAAGCCTTTATACACATATATACATACTTGTATTTATTATAAATTGGGTATGCCCCTTGATTTTACATAAATACACTTATATTTGATACTACATCATACAATCATAAACTATATCAATAATTCATTTATGAAGTAATCATAAATCCACTACTACATCACATTCTAAAGGACCTAAAGGTTGATAGCTAGTTACTAGCATAACAAATAAAGTAGTTACTGCCACTACAATTGAAATTCAGACAAAACCTTGATACCCTGACTATGACAATCACGATCACCTTTTTTTGATATTACAATAGCTCGCTTCACCGGCCCGATCGAAACGGTTGCTCGCTGTGCTGGCCTGCTTAATTATGACATATCCAGCCTCGTTATCGGTTACAGACTTTTTGTTTAGTCTAGACTAAGTTATTTGTATGTCTTTTATCTGTTTTATTTTGATTTAAGCATGTATTATATAAAGAAACTAAATTGACAAAGGTTGCCAATTCGAATTTACTAATGGCTGAAAAAGTAGAAGTATTTCAAATCATGCCTGTAATTTGTTATGACACTAATGAGCCTAATACTTGGCTCATACAGAGTGCAGTGGTGTAGGTCCTGGAAGACTACCCATTCTTAATCTAATCTAATACTTAGCCATTAAGAGACGGTTCTACAATTAACATTTAACTGGAGGCTATTTGTGGAATAAGTTTCAGATTTTAAAGCCAATATCTCAAACTTATTTTACGAATAGCCTTATTCGCCAGTTAAATCTCAATTGTAGAACCGGCCCTAGTTGAACATAATTAATTACTTAGGGAGAAACTGTTGGGAAGGCGGCGTAAAGGCACAAAAGAAACTTCTTCTTTTTAAAATCGATATTTCGCTCTTTGGTTCAGAGCTTTATCAGGATTTACTACAATGAAACCAGACGTTTCAAAATTTAACAAAATCATAGCAATGCTTACACAATTAAAATCAAAGATAAAACATTAGAGGACAAGATATCACTAGGGTCAATTTATAAAATATACACAATAGTCATCAGAAGTAAAATTTGACATTACAGTGTCACACAGTGACGCCATCACACCCAAATAGGTACAGACAAGAGATAGAATTAATTACCTTACTTGTATGCCTTTTATAGGAAATTTGAAGAAATAGTAATTAAATTCTTCCAAGAGTAGTATTTTCATAATCACAGTCCCTTTTCAAGAGAACAGTATAAATGAACTGTTTGTTTTATGATCAATATCCAGATTTTTTAAAACATAGATATGCATTGCCAAATGATGGTATGCCGCCAGATGGCGTTTAACTCTCCTCCTAGGGGGTTAGTTGTATCATTTTCCAGATTTGTTATTATCCTGTATTAACATAAGTAGGTCGTTAATTATCCACGACTGAGTTTTAAAAGTCAAATACTGTTATAATGTGTTAAGCGTGAATTACAATGTTCTGGATTCGTCGAGACTTGAACAAGTTTTTAGTTTCAATTATTTATGTGTTATGTTCGCCTCGCTATGACCAATCATGTCTTGAATAAAAGAAAAAAGGCAGTATGAGATTGGTCATAGTACGAGCCGAACAGGAATAATTGAATCGGTAGTTTAAATAAGAGATCGTATTCTAAAGTCAAATTTGTGGGAAATTTAAGGAAACTTAGAGATAGAGGCCCTGTCCGTTTGGCTACTACTAGTGACTAGTAATCACACATGCTGACGTTACATTCATACTGATAGTACAGCGTGACGTCAGCATGTGTCACTAGTAGTAGCCAAACGGACAGGACCAGAATACATGAATCAATTTTAAAACTTAACAACATTATTATTTAGGTTTGACAACTTAGTAACCATATCCTGTTGCTGTATTGCCTAATATATTCCAGGTTGTTTGGAATTAATTATTAAATATAATTTTATAATTATTTTGGCGCTTGTTCTCTTCTTCAAACTACTGATTCAATTAAAACTTGTTCAAGTTTTTGAGGATTCTAGTACAATGTAATTCAAGCTTAATATGTACACACCTACCTTACTTGTTCGTATATGTGTATTATTATATAATCTTACTTTTTAACTAGCAATCATTTAATTTATTTCCTGAATATTGTTTAACCGGGGGTTACCCTGTCACACCTCACTGCCGACGCCTATGCATAAGCAAGTGCTAAATATTGCATTGATATACACATGCTTTAAGGTTCTTAATTAAAACTATAAGCTTTATAATGATGAATTCTAAATTAATCCGACTAAATTCTTAGTTCATAACCCACCCCTATTGTATTTTGTCAACTAATTTATACTGGTATGATTTCATTATACATGCTGGCAACTTTGTAAAACATGGTTTGATTTGAATGTCAACACTTATCAGTCAAATTAAAATTGCCTTTGATTATCGGTAACAAACTATAACTTGCATGCGTTTTTAAATGATGATGGTGCAAAAAGATTTAGTCTAAGACTAAAGCATGATTTACATTGGACAAAATTCGTCAAGAAACAAATTGCATTCGGGTATTCTTCAGCTTAAACTACAAGAAATACAAAATCTTTGGTCCTACTTTTCGTTCGTTCAAGTTTTTACTCAACTCATGCGCAGTGGCCACGAACAGGGGTGCTATTCTTGAAACCACCAAATTGTATCAAAACCGCTCTGTAAATATAGATAATTCACGAATGAAGTTAGTATAGGGCTAGTTCAACCTAGAATAAACCAAGTTAAACGCTAATAACAATTTAAAGCATCACGCACGTGCCTATGCACTTTAAACACTAAGCAACTACACGTGATGCCTTAGGCCCAATTCTCACATAAGCGGCTTATGGCGGAGGCGCGGTGTAGGCGAGGTGCAGGCGCGACGTCGCACAAGGGGAAGACATTGTTCCTTATGTTTACATAGAGGCGGCTCGGAAGAGTTATGCCTCTCGCCTCTACGCCTGCGCAACGTCGCGCCTTTGCTCCACCTACAACGCGCCTCCGCCCGACGCCGCTTATGTGTGAATTAGGCCTTATACTGAGTATTGCGTTAAACTCGGTTTAAGTCAGTTTAACAACTGGGCCTCAATTATTAGAATTTCGGTTAACTAGGGTATTTAACGCTAATACATTCGAAACGATTGGTGGCCGGAATGGCACGTCAGGGGTGGGACTCCTGACACCACTCGTTCGGCACATATTCGTTTAATTATCGCAAAATACGGATAATTCACGATTTGAGTTCGTTCAATTATGTAATTTCGGCTTATTAGTGCTTTTTTTAAGTATAGTAAATCGAAATTCCAGCATTTTATGAACTCACATCGTGAATTGTCCGTACTTTGCGAATCGATTATCACAGTTAGACGAATACGTTCGGAATGGGTGGTATCAGGAATCGCACCCCTGAACATAGCACATGAACTATGACGCACACATTACATCAATTTTGATTTACCTGAACAAAACTTTTAATAATTGAAATTAAGAACTTGTTTCTTGATGAATCTAGTACAGTGTAGCACATGCTTAACAATAATTTCTAACCAAGACAAACGCTGTTTATTTTTAATTATTTATGTTTAAATAACTTTTAACTTATTTTATTTGTTATGAGCGTGTGTTAACTATGCAACCGATATCACTAAAAAATAATATTAATACCCTCGTTGGTAAATGGGATTTTTTATAAATTAAAAACTATAATAAACTCACCATGCTCCAGACGTTGTAAATTTAACACAATTCGTTTTGCATTTGAGTTTTTTGTTGTTGTTTTGTTGTTCTCTATTTTATATTTGTTTTGAGATTTAAATTTAAAATAACAAATCAGTTTAGATATCCAGTTGCATAGGGAATATGTTGGTTGTTTTAGCATTCTTTTGATCCCTATGAACACTATCTACAGGCAGTGGGTAACGTTGCCGGGATGCCGAATAAAGCGGAACGGACCGGCGCTATCTATCAGGCCGGCTTTCAGGCTGGCATTAGTCTGATGCAACACACCTTGGGTAAGTAAATCACATTAATGTACTATAATTAGAGATAACGCGGTTACAAATAAAGTGATTAAGAAAAAATGGGGCTAAATGAGGCTAGGTGATGCAAAATGAGGCTAAATGAGAATGAGATTATACATATGTCATTAGATATTAACCCTTTCAGTCTTGGATTTTAAATTTGGAAATGCCTATGCCTATGTTATGCTTATTCACACATTTCAAAATTAAAAAATTTCTAAAACTGCTAAAACATTTCTTTAAAAAACCTTGAATGAAAAGTGATTAGAAGCAACCATATGGATAGGCATAGTGAGTAGATGCCTGTAAATGCTATGGTGGTAAATACCACCGGCAGGGCCGAAAGGGTTAAGGGATTAAGAGAAATTAGAATGTATTTCATTGATATAAAGGGGTTAGAGATAGAGTCTCTAAAATAGAGTAATTTCGTTAGGTGAGTGAATGATAGTTAATTATCAAGTTAAGAACAAGAACAAGAAAAATATGACAATGACTTAATATTATAACATATTATTTCTAAAAACATGCGGAGAGGACACAACATCTTTGGAAATATTGTCTTATATTTGAGAATATTTATAATTATTCTCATTTTGAATATGAAAACTTACGATACTTTACGGGAATATTCCCAAGTGCATAAAGAAATTGCAGATAGACACTAGAGATAATGAGATGATATATAAAGATATTAGAGGTGCAGGGATTAAAAGGAATTTATTGGATCAAGTTTGAAAATGTACTATAATTTGAAAATAGTTTTGTAAGGATAGAATAAAGAGATTAGAGATAGTGTCAAAAGTAAATAGAGGTAATGATAGTCTCAAAAGATAAATACATATTGATTTAAGAATCTGTTTAATTCAACAACAACATTTTATTGCTGAGACTTTAGTTAGGGGACACATTAGTGAAAATATCTATGAAATTTGTCGAATTTTAAAGAAAATTAATAATTATTCTCATTTTGAATACTCTTAAAATAGAACAACTTATGAAAACTTTTAGAACTTACTGACAATATTCTCATTGGAAATATAGCCGATGGCACATTTAGTCCAGTTGAATTCGCTTCACATAACAGTTTTCAAGCTATGTGAAGTGAAAATCCCACTTGATATTTTATTGAACATTACTGCTGGGCAGGGTCACTAGAATGATAATCTCGATAATCCTGAAAGCAAGTCCTGAAATTGAAAACGTTTTTATTTTTATTTTTCCACTAAACATTAGAATGTAGACCTCTGGCAGCAGCAACAGTGGTGTAGGCAATTAAATTACCTACAAATTTAGCAACCTTAAATGTTGTGCTTTTTCGTGTTCCTCGTTTATTTTCTCATTACCAATTGATCTACATTTAACATTTAACGTTACTTAGCTTAAATTGTAGGTAATTTAACTGCCTACCACTGTTGCTTCTACCAGAGATCGATACTATATCATTTAATATTTAGTTGAAAACGCAAAAAACACCTAATTTTAGCATTTTATTGCAATTTGCTATTTTTTTAGAGTTATATTATCATTCTAGTGATACTTCTTGACAGTAGCCTGCAATAACTAATTCGACTCGACTAATTGTTACTTACGAGTAACCATCGACAGTTTTTTCTCAATAGTGAACATGATCATTTTAAAATTAATCTATTACATCTAGTGGGGTTAACAATTAATAAATATATATTTGTATTAAAACATCTATTATTTTAGCTTGTCCCAATGCATCCGCTGCAGACGCACCGCAAACAGCTGTGGTTCCAGCATCACAAACCTACGTGCAGCCGCCACCACAGCAGCAACCACAACCTCAGCAACAAGCACAGCCTCAGCAGCAGCCTCAACCGCTGCCGCAACCACAACCTACTCAAACCTGCGTGCCCACCTCCTGCACCCACATCGGTGCTACTACGGTCGTGCAAACAACGCACCACTGTCAGGTACCTTGCAGCCAACATCACCAGCCGCTGCCGGTGGCGCACCAACAACAGCCGCAGCAGCAACAGCCGCCACAGGCGTCGCACCAAGTGCAAGCGGCAACGCAAACATCCCAAGCCGCACCCACTGCAGTCGGTGAGAAGAAATCCACCAAGTCGACAACAACTCTGGATATGAAGAAGAAGGGGCGATTGATGCTGCGCCAGGGGCAGCAGCCGGTGTCTGCGGCCGCGGCCGCCGCCGCCACTGCGTTCCAGAGCAACCTGATTGATCCGAATTCCGGTAAGTGCATTTGTACTCTAGCGCATACGTACTTAGTTCTTAGTTACTCACATCAGTACTGAAGTTTACACCTACGTAATAATAAATTCCGTGGTTACGGTTAAATATCGCACGTGTTTGGAAATATACTGAATTATCTAAAATATTAATTATACTAACAAAACGTTTAGATTATTCATCTAAAAAAGAGAGGCAAAAAAAACGGGTTGAGATGATTGGATGAATTAGGCATACTTAGTTACTTTGCTAAACCACACTCCCCATAAAAATAAACTTGTGTTTTTGGACATACTTATTGAAAGGAAGGATTGTATGCACAGTTGGGCTAAAGTAGGGAACACCACAATTATTTCCAGTAGCATCAACTATTACAAAATAAATACAATAAAAGTTACTATATTTGTATAAATTACATTAAAATTTTAGGCATACAGGCGAGTTAATTATAGTCCCGAGATTATATTGTTAGATGTTGTTAATTTTCTATTCCAAGCCTCATGCACCTCTGTTCTGCAGGTAGGGATGAAAATTAAGATATAAAATTTAATTCTAAATCGACAATAAAGAATAATTTTTATTCCGATCGTCCTTTGTGAAAAAAGTTCTAACAAAAACGTCTGTTGATTACACGGAATGAAAATCAAAATATCACAAAAATAATAGTGGGCTATAGTAAAATATTATAACACTAAGACATCATTGCACAAGAAAAAATATTTCGAAAACGAAGGTCGATGGAAAAAATGTTTTCATTTCGTTTTATAATTAAATTTTATACCTTAATTTTCATGTTGGTCCTGCTGTAGAATTCTCTGTATGGCAGCGCCGTATTATGTGTCAAAGTTGTCAAAAGTGACGTTTGAATCACGCATTAGAAATTAACTCGAGAGTTATCGGCTTTATACAACCGAGCCATAATATAACACGTTACAGTACATAATATAATAATCAAACTAAAATTAGTTCACAACGGCAAATGAAATCGTCATTGTATATTGCCCGGGATTTACCTTATCGTGTTGTCCACTTCTTCATCATCAAAGATATTTTGTTTATTTATCCTGTCTGTATAAAAGGGGTGGCACGCATATCCGAGTGGTAAAACGCCGTACTCGAGTTCAAATCTCGCTGTTGAGTTTGCGTGCATCCTAGTTGGAACATTGCGCTCCGGATGGCACTACTAGCTGGTCCTGTCGGTAACGTAGCACTGGCATTGTTACTTGACATACAAAAAACTACGTAAAAATCAGGCCAAAGATTCCCAGTAACATACTAGGAAGGCGATCCGGTGTGTTATTCTTGAAACCACTCATTTAGAACGTATTCGTTTAACTATCACTACCTACCTTATTCTCAATGGAAATATAGAAGGAAACTTCATACAATGGACGGGTCTATTGGCAGAAAAACTGGGTTCCGATTTTTAAAACCACTCCAGCGAACGTATTCGTTTAACTGTCAAAGTCGCCCCTAAAATACGGACAATTCACGATTTGTTTTCGTTCAATGATGGATTTATGGTTTATTAGTAATTTTAAGGCTAGTAAACCGAAAATTCATAATTTTACGAGCTCACATCGTGAATTGTTTGTATTTTGCCCAGATACTTTGACAGATAAACGAATACGTCCGAAACGAGTGGTTTCAGGTTTTTAGCCGCACGTACCCAAACAGTTGCATTGTTAGAAGAGGTGAAATTGAGTGGCCACCGCGACCTCCTGATGTAACACCACTCGATTTATTTTTGGAAGGTTTCTGAAAATGATGATTTATTGATTGTGCTTTTATTGCTTACACTTTGCAACAAAAGCAGAATCAATAGGAATATGCTCCTTATGGTTCAAAATTCCATTTACGAGCGTTTGGGTCATTGCGAGACCGAAGAAGGTTGATAATTTAAAATCGTAATAATCGTGCAAAAACCATTAAAACATTTTATTTTCCCATTTGGTAGACAACGCCTCAATATTCTTGAAACAAGAGGGTCAATCTGGTAATTAACTTATAATATTTGTATTTGGATAATTCGATATAGTTAGACTGTTATTGATATTAATGGAAATAATTGCGCTGTTTCATACTTTAGCCCCACGGGTAACGACCAATCACGCGTTGCCATGCTGTGACGTAGCCCTGTGACCCACTTCAACTCACGTTTCCAATACATATATAAGAGGCATCGCATGTTATACCATAGTTTACTTTATATCAAGAAGTTGCAACTTAGCTTATTTTTGGCCACCTTTTTTGTTTCGTAGAAATGCTGCTGTTTTTGCACGTCTCAACAGCACATCTTAATCACGGATTGCGCCAACGTTAAGCTTGTTAACCAATAGATTAAATTATTAAAAACGTATTTACGTTTTAGTATACCTTAGGTTGTAGGTAGTTGCAGTAAATCCGTTCAGATAATTTTAAAGATACACTTTTTTCACTAATAACATAAGTTTTGCTTTAAGTATTGATTCACTCAAACTATGAAACTTGTCTTTATGCAACAGCAAGGATTGTTACCTGACTGACGTTGGTGCAATGTAGCCTTAATGTAGATGTAAATGCCAGGGTCTAGATTCCCAATAATCACTGGAATGTATTAGTAATTTTTCAATTTACTTACCTCTTTTCCATACTATATGAACGAAAAAATATTAATAAGAACATTTTGAGGAATAAATAGTTTTAGTACATTTATATTTTGTGGAATTCAAATATTAATTTTGCATTATACCTCTGAAATATTCTAATATAGTATAAAAGTGAAAACATATAAGATATAAGGTAATATCGCTTGTTCAGACGAAAAATGAGATAACTGAAAATACATGTTTGTTGTGTTCTTCTTGAGAACTGGGGAGACAACTACCTCCAATGGAAAATACGATACTAGAGCGCTCAAATGGCGTTCACCTTAACTAGACTTACGACACTTTTCAAACAAAGAGAGCATGCAATTTTACAATAATATTGCAATACAGACACAAAAACAGGTTTTTAAGTTGTGTCTTCCAAACAAGCGATATGTTCCTTAAAATCCTGGTTTCCTAGTAAAGCCTTGGTTTCCTAGGAAGCGCTGTCGGCAAAAGCGGCCGTATTTCACATCATTTTGACGTCACACATTTCTTTTACGTATTTTTAAATAAATCTGGTAATCCAGAGAGCGGTATACTTCAAAGTATTGAGAGAATGTCATGAATTACACTAGAATCTGTTGAGTTATTTAATTACATGTACTTAAAACGTATCTTGTAATGGGCAAATGACGTTAAAGACGGCCGTATTTATCGACACCGCTTGCTAGGAAACCACTTAAGCGGTCACTTAAAAGCGGTCGCTTTGGACGTTATTTTTACTTCACAATATAGTTATTTGTGAATATAAATGAATATGGTTTCCCATAAAGAGTAATAACTCAATTTATTTCAAGAAGCAATGATTAACGATAAACAATTGTGAGTTATTCAATTTCACACACAACGATTTTTGTCATATGTGACGTAACAGTTGGGCGCTTTTACAGTACCGATTTCTTAAGAAACCGGGGTTTTAGCACTGGTTCCGTGGTGCGGTAAAGCGACCAATATTGAAATCATCTTTTACAGTACCGATTTCTTAAGAAACCGGGGTTTCAGCACTGGTTCCGCGGTGCGGTAAAGCGACCAATTTTGAAATCATTATCAATACAAAATGGCAATGAATTATGATAAACATTGTAATGAGTTATTGAATTACATATACTTAAAACCTTGTTTGTAGTACGCAAATGACGTCACAAATTACTGCTTTTATGGCACCGTTCTCCTAGGAAACCAGGACATTAGTGGGGACAAAGATTGATTAGGACTGCGTTATATATGCACTATTTGGTGTGTAAATACATAGCAAAGACTAAAATGAATCCGGTTATATTAAAATAAACTGAGTTTACTCTAGAAAATGTCTTGTGTACACATGCAAAAGTGATTTACAAGGTGTTACTCTACCAAGGACTATATACAAGATGACGTCGCACCACATTTTCCTTCAACTGATTGATCGATGGAACGACCAATCTGTTGAGAGAAAACATTTGTCGTCATGGAACTTTGATCTGGCAGGGATATTTTTTTAACACTATTGCAGCCGCTAATTCCCCACCCAATTGTGTCGTGCAGCCTAATATACAAGCCCGATCTGGCCCATTCGCAAGGATATTTTAATTTACCGCCAAATATCCCTGCCAGATCACAGTTTGTGACGACAAATGTTTTCCTTCAATGAATTGGTCGACGGAACATGCGACGTCCTCTTGTATACAGTCCTTTACTGCATCTCAATCACCTAATGGATATTTCTTGGCCCAAATAATTAAGAAGCTATCTTAATTAGTTTTTCCAATGTGCATCCTCAGAGGAGATAATAGAAATAAAAAGTCAATAATTGGCTATAATGTTTGAATAGAGCATCATAGAAAAATAATAGTATGTATATAATTAGATCGTGCCTGTGATTTTGATGGTAATATTTGTATGACATTTTAATATTTGAAAGATTCCTATTTTATTTGATAATATATAAAATATATAAATATTTAAAATATAAATATAAAAGTCAATTATTACAGCTTTGGGTACAACATTTAATGTTACTTATTTTATGTACTATCCGAAAGTTTTTTCTTCTGCGAAATTAATGGTTTATATAATAAATCGGTTAAATAAGAAATTATTTAATAATTACTGATTTTCTAATTTAGACCAAGCGCTTTTGCAGTTTTGCATACAATTATTATTATTATATATATCCGCTGGCATTTTCTACTACAGTGTGGTGTAAAGCATACAATACCATCATTAAACAAATTATACGTATCGTGAAAAGTCCCTCTGTTAGTATTTAGAGATTTCTTGATGGTTATAATTTTATTTATAATGTCATACATCTCGGAGATGCACTTTAGGAAAAAGTAAAAAAGCTAATTAACATTATTGAATTTTTTTTTTTTAAATATAATAACTATAAATTAAAAATATTCTATATAATTACATGAGAAAGAAAAAAACCTGTTATTTGGGACAAGAAATATGCACATAAGAGAATGACATGCATTAGGGGAAGAACCTGTATATATTTACCCCCAAAAAAGTTAACAATAATTATATAAATCATGAATTGTATTTGGTTAACGACGTGTTTATTCTTAAAACCATGAATTCTATTCGAGCGTCCAAATGTAAATGATCCCTCGATCATTTTGTAACTTTGAAAAAATCAAATTACATTTTGAAGCTATGGCAATTCGTGAATCATGGGTATTCATTTAAAGAGTTACTAACTGTTAAAATAGGTACTTCGTGTATTTACGTTCGTGATCGGTTAGTTTGATACGTTTGTGGGTGGAGCTAACACGCGATATAATAAGAGGTTAATTGTCACACAAAGAAATTACATCAACTGAACACAAACATAAATACTTGATTTGTCTATTTTCAACATGTGTAACTCTAAAGCTCCCTACAGACGATGTGGCGAATGTGAGTCTACGTGAGCATTCGTATTTTCTCTTATATGTGCAGTATTTAGCATCTTATCAAGCACGACAACGAACATTTATGTACATTTGTCATGGGACAAGTATATACACGGTATGACAAATTAACGAAGGCGCCTACGTTCGCCACACCGTACAGGGAGCTTTAGGTCCAATTCACACATAAGCAGCGTCGGGCGGAGGCGAGGTGCAGGCGCGAGGTCGCACAGGCGATTGTCATGTCCATATGCAGTGAAGGGGTGGACATTGCACCTTATGTTTACATAGAGGCGGCGTGGAAGAGTTATGCCTCTCGCCTCTTCGCCTACCGTCTCTCAGGCGAAGAGGCGAAGGCGCGGTGCCGACGCTGCGTGGCTCTCCACGCTTTCACGCTCCCTCTATATAAACACGTGGTGCGATGCCTACTTAGGTGACGAGGCGCGAGCATTTGCCTTTGCCTCGTGCCTCTCGTCGTGTCGGCACCGCCTCTTCGCCTAAGACACGGTAGATGAAGAGGCGAAACTCTTCAACGCCGCCTCAATGTAAACATATGGTGCAATGTCCACCCCTTCACTTCATATGGATATCACAATCGCCTGTGCAACGTCGCGCCTGCTCCTCGCCTACACCGCTCCTCCGCCCGACGCCGGTTATGTGTGAATTGGGCCTTAGAATGTGGTTACCCATATTCGCGTATAATATGCGATTCAAGGACCGGATTCGCATAGACGCCGACCAAACAGGGAACACTTAACTTTATATATAAAAACTAGTGATGGCTACTAACGAAAAATTAATCGAACTATCAATAATCGGGAAACTATCGATATTTCGAAAGCTTCCCGACAAATTAATGAAACAAAAAAATATGACCAAAAATTCAGAATCGCTAGCGTCATAATGCCAGCTTAACTGAGAAAGCGCGACATTTTATAGCGGGGTCCTGAGCCGCAATCTACATAAGTGATATTTCCAAAATTACTACTGATCATCCCGCGTTTTTTTTTTGAGAAAATCTTTATAGTAGATAGCTGCGATCGATACTTTTTAGTTGAGGGTTATCAGATCATTGATAGTTCCTAGTCGTTAGTGATCGATAGTTTTATACTATATATTGAGAAAATATCTGGCGTTTTTCGGATACTAGTTCGACCCAAGTTATGAGAAGCCGAACTTCGGCTCCTCTGTAGATCGTCATCGGCAGAGCCGTACACTGAATCAGACATAATTAACTTTATTATTTGATATATATTTTGTCTCATCGACACTTCATAAAAAGAAAACTTCTATCTTTATGGCGCCAGTCAAGGGAGAAGCTCAGAGGAGTTTAATCACCCGGTATTTACCTGAACTTCACAGAAAACCTCCGAAAAACTGTGAAAGGTTATTTGCGAATTCTCGCCCACAGCGACGTCTGAACTCTCTAGTTGTCTATATTTATAAAAAAAAACTTCAATCTTTATAGCTATCAGCCCGACGGCTTTTCTGCTGGTAAAAGGTAAAGCTTAGAGGAGTGTAATCATCCAGTATTTACCTTCACTTCATAGAAAATCTCTTAAAAACTGTGAAATGTGATTCGCGAAAATTCGCCCCGATGGACGACGCCTCTAACCACTCAGCTACTGAGCTGGGTGACACTTATTTATTGACATCTATTATTTAATCAATTGGCTGAGACATATCCGAACAAATCGTCGGTTTCATCCCTTTACCAACCGACTAAAAAATATCGACATTAGCACTGCCGAAGGCTTTAAAATTAAAGTTTGCGGCGCTGCCGGCATATTACTTATTTGGCTGCGCCTCCACCGAACTACCGAACATTTTGGTTCGGCTCCGAACAGTGTTCGGCTTTTATTAACTTTTCTCAGTGTAGTTTGACAGCTATCCACATCTTCTATCTATAATACAATTCATTCGATGGTGCCCATCACTAATATAAACTAAAGTATAGCCTCTCAATTTTTTTCCCGTTAACAACTTTGGAATCATACTCTGTTAACTAGAAAGAATAGGCCAGATTAAGGTTTGATACAACCCATTTAAGTCTGTAAATTTATATATTAATTTTAACAGTACACTTATGTAATTTCTATACATTTGTTGTATTATATAATAACTAATAATAAATATTATATCTAAATTAAATATTCTGCTAATCAGCGTATGCCGAATGGATGAATTAACAATAATCGCATTTTGGAAAAACTATGATGACTTTCTTCTGCACATATATGCATATGGTCTTGAGTTGAATGAGAGGTAGCGGAACACATCCCCTAGGTTGAATAAGGTCACTTGTCTACGTCACTTCAAGGTCATGCGCGATAGTTTAAAATCCTTCAGTCAAATCAAATCTACATACTAAAGCTGCTTTCGTTTATCGTTCAGGGGCTGTTCCGATCTGTTCTATCCCACTAAGAGTGGACTGCTCTTGGAACGAAAACCGAAAACGGCTTAAGACTGGGCTGTATAAAAGCGAATTATCTATGGCCCGTGATTGCAACGAATCCACTGATAAGTGTTCAATATGCTGTAGTTAACTTTGCAGTTTATTGTGTCAAATACCTCTGTTTATACATAGCATTTCGCTTTATCATCAAAATGGATGTTTGAATCATGGAATAAAAGTTGACTGGAATTTAATCTGTTTTTATGCAACCCAGTTTTAAAGTCCTGAAATAAAGTAAGAAATAAAGAATCAAATAAGTAATATTGAGTTCATTCACAGGGATGTTTAGCATTCTATTTTTGTAACAAATTTAATATTACAATGTAAATGGTATATAAGTTTATATTCTTATTTTGTGAACATAAACAATTGAAAATGATTATTTCCACCCATCTTATTTCTTATTTTATGTTAGCATAATTCCACCATAAATCAATAGTGTACACTAATGTTTGTTTTAAAAGCCATGAATAAACAGATTCGTGACAGAAATAAATTTGTGAGTTCTTAGGTCTCAGTACGTATGCGAGCAAGTACTTTATGTTTATCATGTTTAAATTTTGGTGCCCAAGCTAGGAAATAAATAGAACATTTATTGTCATACGTAAAACCGTGAAATATAATCTAAGAAATGATTAAATAGCACGAGTCATTATTTGTTTTATCTTCGGCTGAATGAAATGCCGTGCTAAAGTCGTAGACGTATGCGCGCGCAGGATTTTACCGTATGGGCAGGTATTTTATTAGTGACGCCCACCTGCGCACAACTCACATGTGCCTGGTTCCTCCCACCATGAATGTTGCCTGAAATCACTCGCTAGGAAATGACGAACCGCCTGTCTGTGTTTATAAGAAATTAGTCATTCGCGTTTACTTAGATCAGCTTACAGTGCTGTTTCATATCGCGCATAATATCATAACCTGGTGCAGTGCTTTCTCTGTTGATTCAAAATGCCTACATACACGTCTACTGTAGGTCGCAGCGCATGGCCACGGAAGAATAAAAAGAAGAAGAAATGTGACCCGTACGCGCAAACTGGAATACGCCGACCGTATTGTGCTAAAGTTTCACGCAAGTTTGTTGAGAATCCCCGTTGTGAGACAGAGCAATTCGCGAAGGAAGGTGCGAGTTAAGTTAGTTGTGTAGTTGAATGCAGTGTTGTAAATTCTGCACGCCCCCGCATAAGGGATCACGCTGGATCAGTGTTATTTAACACAATATGTTCACGAATAAATTGATTCTAATATTACTATCTAGTACAAAGTCTAATGTTACTCTCTAGTTCTAGACTAAATCTAATCTGGCATTACTGTATAGTAAATCTGATCTAGTATTTCTATTTGGTAATAACTATAATTTAGTGTAATTACGGAATAATAACTAAATATGATCTGGTATTACATGTAATAACTAAATATAATTTAGCGATATTATAGAATAATAGCTAAATCTAATATAGTATTACTATATAGTAATAACTGAATCTGATCTAGTGTTACTATATAGGAACAACTATATCTGATCAAGTATTTCTATTTAGTAATAACTAACTATAATTTAGTGTAATTATGGAGTAATAATCAAATATGATCTGGTATTACTTGTAATAGCTAACTATAATTTAGTGTTATTATAGAGTAAGAGCTAAATCTAATATAGTATTACTATATACTAACAAAAAGTGTTCCTATATAGGAATAACTAAATCTGATCTAGTATTTCTATTTAGAAATAACTATGTATTATTTAGTGTAATTATGGAGTAATAACTAAATATGATCTGGTATATTACTATCTTGTAATAACTAAATATATTTTAGTGTTATTATAGAGTAATGGCTAAATCTAATATAGTATTACTATATAGTATAACTAAATCTGATCTAGTATTACTATATAGTAATATGTAAATCTGATCTAGTACTATCATATAGAAATAACTAAATATGATCTAGTTTTACTATCTAGTAATTAGTAATAGTATCTAGTGTTAATCCTTACACAAGGAGTACGCGATGTAACAATGTTGAGCAACACTGATCTAATGAACTCTATTCCTTTGAACCACATCCCATTTTGGTTGACCTAGTGGCATTTTCATTTGGTTGAAAGTTTTAATTCGTTTATCCAAAAGTCGGTTGATTTGTTGAAATGACGGGCGCTTCTGTGGTTTATATACTTGTAAATTCGTTTCATTTTACTTTACTGAACGTTGGAGACAAGGGGTGCGACTGCTGTCCGGTAACGCACTCGTCCCAAACATGTGCTCGTTTGGTACTGGTAGAGTCAAAATCGTATCTTATCGTATAGTAGTAGGAACAATTGAGGCGGTTAATGTCAGAGTGGGCTATCCCATTTTTTCGTCTAAAACTATGTAACTCGGGTTTAGGAAACAGACGTTCCTAAATCCGAGTTACATAGTTTTGGACATGTGGGATGGCCCACTCTCGTATTAACTGCCTCAATTATAACTATATTAAGATTAAATTTATCATTTCGTTATTGAAAGCCGAAAAAAATCAGGAATTCAATAATAGAATATACCCAATTATGAAATTTTGAATTTTGGAGGTCCATTCTGCAACTTCAGAATGGTGTGAACTTTTGGAATATCATGACGGCCAAAGTAAACAACAGTTTAAAAGCGGGCGTTCATTCATTTTGACGAGCCCCAGTAAGACGATGATTTGGGTTATTGATACAAATAACTGTTTGTACTTGATACTTAAAACATAGACATTTAATAACTATGTACTGTGAAATTGTAAGTATAATTATGAGCTAGCAAACCGTGTTTGTCTTAATATATAAAAAACCTTTATTGTCATTATCGCAAGCACATTCTTGTATTAAAATTTATTGCCAAAAGAATAATATATAAGCAAAGACAAATTATTTTTAAGTAAAAGCAACTTACACACCCTAGAAAATCAGAAAATTGTGTAAAGTGATAAAACCAAATCAATAGCTCTCTTTTCCTTTAGCCGTTTGCAGATGCATTTGTATTCTTTCCATTTTCTTCAACTCTTATCATGTAGACCAGTGATTCTCAAAGTGGGGGGTCACAGAAAAATGGATTTCAAATATGTAGTTAAGTTATTAATTTTTATTCATACTAGAAATATATCTGCTTTTAGGGGGGTGGGGGTGTCTTTTGCGAATAAAAAAGAGGGTCGCGGACCAAACAGTTTGAAAAACACTGATGTAGACCTAAAAAACATACATTTTACGTAATTATCACCCATCCAAACTTTCTTTCTCTCTTCTCTGAACCTAATGTAAACCTAGCAAATACGATTTTGTCTTATATCTGATTTCATTATCATATTGGACTGGTTTGTTAAAGTTGTCTTACTTCATGCATGCCAACTGTTGTTTACTCTAGTAAGCCATGCCATTCAGAACATTCTGAATAATTTCGAACCTCTGTTGTTACAGAATATACTGAAGACAGTTCACTTTTGAAATGATTAGATTTTCAAACGTGTACCGTCCGAAATTGAACCCTAGATAACAACGTCTATTCAAGTCAGCGGGTGGTCAATCTAGTGACAGAAAATGAATTTCAAACTATTGGATGATTTTTGTGCTACTCTGTTTTCAATTATACATGGTGTTATGTAATAAATATGTATGACGCTTGATTCTGATTTAATAAGTGTGTTCTCATTCGTCAACTTAAATGTTCTCCAATTGTCAAATAAAGACGAATGTATACACCTTGTATACATGACTATACCGAATGTTTTACTATATACAAGTTGAAAGATTATTAACAATCACCTATTATTGTAGACATAGTCGCAATCGTGTCATTTAAATGCCACGAGCTGCTCAAAAAATAACAAGTCAGCTGCTCATTCACTAGTTCTCATAAAACCGCAAACTTTTGTATATCGTTTATTTATCGCGAATAGAATATGCTTAAGATGGGTGTGTGTGTGTGTGTGTTTAAATTATTTAAGTATGTGCTTAGGGTATATTAAATAGCAAATAAGATTGTTATGTTTTTATTGTTTGGAAAATTCTGTCATCAATCCTTAAATAGGGGTCACGAAAGTGTAGTTTCGCAAAAATAGATGATTTACAAAGTTTACAAGACTGCGAAAAGTTACACAAAATATACTTCGTGTATCTATTCTGATTAGCTAAAAATCACTGCTACATATAATTCTCATTATAATAAAATAATACCAATGTATCAAGCGCAGACCTGGGGCTCTATTCTGTAAGGTCAGACCAGTCCTTGGTAAAGAAACAGACTGGTCTGTTACCAATGGCAACCAAATAACTACTAAAACTATCAAAGATTTCATAAGGCCGTCCGCACACGAGGCAACTGTTTAATGACTAGAGTTGCAAACCAGTTGCGTGTGGAACCGCATACGGGTCGACTGAAACTTGACTGATTTCAAATCAGTTTACAACTGGTTGCGTGCGATTAGAATCCCGTCACAAAAAAGTTGCGTTGCATGATTGCACTTGTATTCACCAAAAGGAAATGAGTGATCAAAGAATGAACACTATTTTTCTTGGTAGAAAAGCATAAAATTAAGTATAATTATAAACTTCCATAATACTCAAGAAGAGGCATAACGGAGAAAATATTTCACACATGATTTTGTTGATGGAAGGAGAAATAATTCTCAACAAATCCAGATAATAATCATTGGACATTCTATAGAATGTAATAAACTTGCTCCGTTTCATTCAATTGTTCTGTTGCTATAAACAGTCTTAAACTTAATATATCTCTACATATACAGACAAGAGTATTGTTTTCTTCTTTTCTTACTTTACGGTACTACCACTTGTGACTGACATTTGGCCAAAAAATGCTTTGGGATTTCAAATTTGTGGAGCGCTCTGATAAAACTGATTCAGAATCAGTCGCGCTCGTGTGCGGTGTGAGGTTTTATTTTGATTGCAAATTGGTTGTGTGAGTGACTAGTTTGAAACTAGTTTGCAATTCGGGTTAAAAAACAGTTGCCTCGTGTGCGGAGGGCCTAACAAATCATAGTTCTATAAATATTTGTAGCTGTGTCAACTATCCAACTAATTTCATTCAAATTATTATTCATTATTTAATGATACACAAGTTACAAAATTTAATATACTTTGGTTTAAGATTGATGCATCACATGTTTAATTGAATTATTTTGAAATACTAATATGCCTGATCAGGATATTACTCTACCTTCTAAATCAATTATACCAGCCAATTAGGGACCTGACATAAAATAATCCATGAGAACAACCAATTCAAATCTAACGTCTGAATGACTGACAGATGCATGCTGAAACAGAAGGGAGGCATATAAGATTCATAGGTTTTACAAATGAATCAATTGGAAATCAACCAAATACCTCATACATTGATTTATTTTAACTCATACTCAGTTATGCATATTACTTTCATAACTGTTTTCCTCGTCTGTTTTGCATGAATTAAATTTGCTGATGTGGCATGCTTATGTTTAGTATATGATCTTATCACATAAATATTTATTATAGTCCACCTCTTACTGCTTGGAACACTTTTAATGATAATTTGGTTACAATATCAAATACATACCTGCATATAGTTCTCATAACATATCACATTCCATATTATGATTTGATAGTGATTTATAAAATTGATTAATAATTGATCATATGACAAATATGTAAGTAATGGTGTGTCATGGATGACAAAAATCAATTAATTTTAACAAATACCTTTAAAATGTCTTGACATTACTTATTTCTTGTCTTATCTAATCAGTTATTTTCTACTATTGTACTCAAATAAGCAATCACACAGGACATTTTGTTATTATTTATTTATTACAATCCATACATAGTAGGCATCGGCTTTGTGGTCTAATAGTCTAGTCGAATTAGCTTCACATAGCTTGAAAACTTAAAAAATCCTACTTTATATTTTATTGCGCAGACTGTCGGGACGGATAATTCATAATGGATTGGTGCTGAACAATTGTTATTTACAAACGTCATACTAAATAATAAAAAAATTCAAATACAAATTTGAAGATACAATTTGAAATATTAAATTTAAAACAGAAATTCAATGATGGAGTAAATGCTTAGTCAGCTAGAAATTCCATGGTAGCCAGTTTGAATGCTTTGCCATTCAGGGCTTGTATATTACATGGTAGTGAATTAAAAAGCCCAGTGCATAAGTAGGCTGTAGCAGGTCAAATCTTTGTATAAGAGTTGGTTACTTCCAGTATTGTGTGAATGTCTAACGTGAATGATAATATCGAAAAGCTAGCTTGAAAGAAGTGCTAAAATGAAAAATTGCAATAAAGCCTAGCACTTTATGATTTTTTTGTTTACTTTTTCCACTAAATATTAAAATGTAGACCTCTGACAGGAGCAACTGTTAATGCATGTTGTAGGCAATTACATTACCTACAATATAAGCTGAGTAACTGTTAAATTTTTATCAATTTCCAAAAGTTGTGCAAAAGTGAAAAATTGCAAAGTTTAGCACTTTATGACGTTTTTTTTACATTTTCCACTAAATATTAAAATGTAGACCTCTGACATTAGTAACAGTTAATGCATGTTGTAGCCAATTACATTACCTACAATTTAAGCTGAGCAACGTTAAATTTCGAGCGTTAATGAGAAAATAAATGAGAAAGACGAAAAAGTACATTTTCGAAGATGTTGCTAGAATAGATTAATTGTAATGAAAATACATGAAGAAATAGGGCAACCCAATGTCAAATACGTGTGCAAAATTTCTTCTCAGTCCTTTTTGCGTGGTGTATTTGTTAATTAATTTCCTTCATTTTTTTTATTAAAAATTTTAATCTCATTAGCCTAAAGAAACATAAGTAAAAAAATAAAATTTTTAAAATAATGTTGGTTATTATTACAATTACACTGAGAATCACATCAGCTATTTGGATATATAATTTTTCTTCATGTGATTAAAATCTTTTCCCGTTAACTTAAAAAAAAATTAATACGACTGTATAGCACTTTTTTAAATTAGCATTGTTAATTGTCTATGCGACATTTTGATCTGAAATTTCGGGAATACTTTCAAGAAGAATTAAACTTTCATCAACGTAATTATGCAGACCAGTTACTAGGCTAGTGGTAGTAAAAGTTTATATAATTTACGTTCTACGAGCTGTAGAGACATAGACGGACACGAACAGTTCAAGTCGTTGCACATCGAGACCGCAAGATTAAACTATTGCTATATAGCAGGAGTGGCCAAACTTTTGATCACTTTGGGTTACTTGATTTATTAATTAGAGGCGGCGGTCTACTAACATAAGAAAAGTATTAATTTAAATTCAAAAATAAGTTTAAATTTAAAATAAACATAGATCGCTATGTGGGACGGGCATGAGAGATGTGCACAAATCAGACAGGCGGACGACTAGGAATAGTTACGACGCTTTGGCCACCCCTGCTATATTGGAACTTGGCGGTCGTATTCAACTTTTTTTTAGTTAACCGGAAATTGGTCATATCATATGTAGAACTAGCTGAGCTACACTGATGAGATCGAAATCTAGATTATATTGTATTGTAGATTATTAAGAGGTGAATTCATATACAATATATTTTTCAAAAAATCGAAATGCCAAATATTAACATTGTTTGAATCGCAAATTACATTAACCAAGTTTTATTATTTTACTTGCCCTATCAGACTGCAAATATTTGCAAAATCTCCATTCCCCCGAGAAAAAGAGCTGGTATATATTTTCTGAATTTGAAATTAAATTACAATAGTGTTTTTTTTATCTTAATGCAAATTAAACTGCAAAATCCATTTCATTGTACAATTGAGGAGCTTTCATTAGAGTTTTATTTAGAACTGATTGGTTTGGAAACTGATGAAATGCAAAACCAATAAACCAAATCTATAAATATCTTTCAAGATCGATAGGGTCAGCTAAACTGCAAAATCCAGTTGACTGTACAATTGAGGAGCTTCCATCTAGAGTTTTATTTAGAACTGATTGGTTTATTGGTTTTCCATTTCATCATTTTCCAGATGAAATGGAAAACCAATAAACCAAATCTATAAATATCTTTCAAGATCGGTAGGTTCAGTTAGAATAGAATCATACGTATGGATTTATATCTATACTTGGACGTACATACACCAATGAGAAAACTAACTTTTTTTTAACATTAAATATGTAAAATCGCAATACAGATTATTATTAACAATGATCATGAATCATTATTAAAATTCACCAGTTGCAAATAATTTACTGCTAGGGTACTAATTTCAAACAGTATGATGGAATAACAAACTCCTATCTCTACAGAGCTATCAGCCAAAAGGCTTTTCCGCCGGTAAACGGAGGAATGTCATCAGCCGGTATTTCTGTTATCATCACAGGAAACCTCTAAAAGACTGTGAAAGGTGATTCGCGAAAATTCACCAGTGATCGGTGTTTACTACATTTAACATGCCACAAATTTCGCTAATTCCCCGCATAACTTCCGTATAGTGGAGACTGAACCTCCACCTATGACATCACTTATAATTACGATGACTTTTTTTTGAAAAATAAATGTCCCAAAAAAATATGTTCTAAAATTCACAAGTATATAATATTTATGACGAAAATAGTAAGATAGAACAATGCATACATTAAAATTTTAAATAATCTTAATTATTACACATACACACACATCAAATAACAAATCAAATAACATTCATTTTGATACTTTTCGGTAGAATTTTTTTTTGATAGCGCCGGTTCACGCTTTAAATAGTCCACACAATTAACTTGAAAGTTCTTTTATTGTTCTTTTAACTTTTTTTTCATTAATTCACATATTATTCACCTTTGAAAATATTCGTTCGAGGGAGACATTAGATCCAGGGAGACATAAAGAAAATTTCTTTTGCTATAAAATGTTCAAAAATCTTAACCCACGACACACTGCACTACCGTGCTCTATGTAACAATGCACGGCTCGTGTTGATCGCGATGGTGTACATAAAACTAACTTGTTCAATATATTATTTAAAAAAAAAAAAATGAAATTTTTTAATAATATATTGGACGATTTTGCGTCGACTTTACAAAATAAAGGACAAAACGCATATTTTAAAAAATGAATAAAGTTTGAGGACAGAACTATGAAAAAAGACTGTCCTCTAAATAACGGATGAATCATCACCGTACGCCGCGCGTTCATTTTTTTGGAGCGGCCATATGCGCAATAGGTATTGGTTTTATCAAGTTTATTTCTATGTTTGAGGGCCGATTTTACTCAACTTTTCTCGAGATCACACCCAGCTTGCTTTCTCAGCCGATTTGCAAATTTGATCGCGATCCATACACCCACACACACACACACACCCATACATCCACATTCATACACCCATACATCCACATTCATACATCCACATCCCTACATCCACATCCATACATCCACATCCATACATCCACATCCATACATCACATCCATACATCCACATCCATACATCCACATCCACATCCATACATCCACATCCATACATCCACATCCATACATCCACATCCATACATCCACATCCATACATCCACATCCATACATCCACATCCATACATCCACATCCATACATCCACATCCATACATCCACATCCATACATCCACATCCATACATCCACATCCATACATCCACATCCATACATCCACATCCATACATCCACATCCATACATCCACATCCATACATCCACATCCATACATCCACATCCATACATCCACATCCATACATCCACATCCATACATCCACATCCATACATCCACATCCATACATCCACATCCATACATCCACATCCATACATCCACATCCATACATCCACATCCATACATCCACATCCATACATCCACATCCATACATCCACATCCATACATCCACATCCATACATCCACATCCATACATCCACATCCATACATCCACATCCATACATCCACATCCATACATCCACATCCATACATCCACATCCATACATCCACATCCATACATCCACATCCATACATCCATACATCCACATCCATACATCCACATCCATACATCCACATCCATACATCCACATCCATACATCCACATCCATACATCCACATCCATACATCCACATCCATACATCCACATCCATACATCCACATCCATACATCCACATCCATACATCCACATCCATACATCCACATCCATACATCCACATCCATACATCCACATCCATACATCCACATCCATACATCCACATCCATACATCCACATCCATACATCCACATCCATACATCCACATCCATACATCTACATCCATTCATCCACGTCCATACATCAACATCCATGTTCATACATCCACATTCATACATCCACATTCATACATCCACATTCATACATCCACATTCATACATCCACATTCATACATCCACATTCATACATCCACATTCATACATCCACATTCATACATCCACATTCATACATCCACATTCATACATCCACATTCATACATCCACATCCATACATCCATATCCACATCCATATCCACATCCATATCCACATCCACATCCATATCCACATCCATATCTACTTCCACATCCACATCCATATCCACATCCATATCCATATCCACATCCATATCCACATCCATATCCACATCCACATCCATATCCACATCCATATTTACATCCATATCCACATCCATATCCACATCCATATCCACATCCATATCCACATCCATATCCACATCCATATCCACATCCATATCCACATCCATATCCACATCCATATCCACATCCATATCCACATCCATATCCACATCCATATCCACATCCATATCCACATCCATATCCACATCCATATCCACATCCATACATCCACATCTATACATCAACATCTATATATCAACATCTATACATCCACATCTATACATCCACATCTATACATCCACATCTATACATCCATATTCATACATTCATACATCCATATTCATACATCCATATACATACATCCATATCCATATATCCACATCCATACATCTACATATATACATCAACACACACACATTTTCAAAACATAGTCTATTTCGACTATATTAGTTATGAAACTAATAATTCTAAATTAGCAATTCGATTTTTTTTTCTCGTGATAATACTTTCCTTATACATAGCAGTGTTGTGTTCGGAAAGTAAATATAATCTAATAAAAATACCTATTTATTGTTGTTGTTCTATGAGTAGAATTTCCGATGTAAATATCTTCGGCTTTGCTATCTGGCCCTCCGACTTTAACATTTTACTATTCGGCCTTTACCAAAAAAAGTTTGCCAAGACTTAATATACGGTGTGGTCCAAATAAGAGGGAACCTTCTGTAACTTCTTATTTCACGATTGACGACAAAACGGTTTAATTTTTTTAAATTCATTATCACGCAAATGTGGCGTATTTAAAAAATAACATTAATTTCCGGTTTGGCCGGAAGTGTATGCAGCTTTCGTTTCTCAAATGACGCTATCTACTTTTTTGCATTTTTATATTATTCGGTTAATTCTCTTTACGATCGTATACATTTGGATAGAATCATATTAACTGTTTTTAAATAAAAGTAACGATAGCCATGCCAACTCTGAAAATCTAAGAAAAACGATTAACAACATTCCAAATTACAAAATATAAGACACAACAAAACACAATTATCTTATATATTGTTCGGAAACACCGTTTTGAGCAACACAAGCTTCTAATCGTTTTCTAAGGCCGTGATTCGTTGTCTTTTTATCGGTTCCGCAGATATTTGTTCACATGCAAGTCTAATATTATTTTTTAGTTGCTAGAGTTTGAGGGGGATCTGCGTAAACCAAAGTCTTTGGGTGACCCCACAAAAAGTAGTCTAATGGTGTTAGATCTGTTGATCTTGGAGGCCAATACACGGGTCCATTCGTTCCTATCAAATGTTCGTTGAATATTTCACCAAGAAATTCACGAACATCGGACAACCATCCATCTGAAAATATAAATTTTGTCTCGAAGCCAGTGGTAGATTTTCTAATGGTGTCAAAATATATTCATTTAAAAATTCTAGATATCTTTCAGAATTCAGTTTCATAAACATAAAACCTAATAGATAATATTGAAAAATCAAATCGCACTGGTTAAATGCAACTAATAAACGACAAGTTCTAAACGAAAATTCGATTTTCTTTTGTTCTCATGGCCATCACTATTTTTACGTTAAAACAGTCAATGTGAGTCTCTCTAAATCTTTAGACGCAATTTTCTTGAAAATTTGTTTATATAACGTTATATTCGTAAAGAGAATTAACCGAATAATATAAAAACTGCAAAAAAGTATACAGTGTTATTTGAGAAACGAAAGTTGTATACACTTTTCTGGTCAAACCGAAAATGAATGTTATTTTTTAAATATGCTACAAAATGGTTTATATGATACTGAATTAGAAATTATTTAACCGTTTTGTCGTCAATCCTGAAATGAAGAAGTTACAGAGTGTTCCCTCTTATTTGGATCACACTGTATAGAGATGTCAATTTACTTCAAAATTATATCTTATGATCCACAGTTATAGACTTAATGGCTATCTTTGACATATTATATGCTTGTATTACTCATTATTTTCAACAATTGTACTCATTGGACAAATGAGATGTATGCGTAAATAAATGTGTTCCTATAAATTTCCTATAATATCCTAAAACTCCTAAAGAAGTGGTGGGAACCCTGTATATGTGTTTTTTATTTGTACTTTTAATGTTGATCGCATATGCAATTAGTCTGTGTGTTTCATCCTAGCTTTGACACGGTACCGCATGCTACAATCCATTTCTTTTGGACATGCATTTGGTAATAAATGTTCTTTATTTTGAAACAAACAAATGGTTTATTTACAATTTTCTTTGGATGTCTTTCTCTTGTAATTTCTAAAATGTGAGGTATACCTCATTTATATGGGGTGTGCAATATAACGGTGGCCCAAAAAATATTTATAAGATAATCTAGAACTTAAGCATGAAATTTGAACAATTTTCTATACAAGGCTACTCCAGTTGAAACTTGAATCGTTTATATTAGAATATTTTTTTAAGAAATAGTAATTTAGGTTTCGGTTAAGCATTTATTCAAGTTTTCTTAAAGGATCTAGTACACTCACGCTTAAAGTATATTGTACGGGATTCATCAAGAATCAGAAATTTTTCGTACAGGAAACAGGCGCAGTACATGTACGAAACTTGAAACTAAGAAGTTGTTCTAGTTTCTTGATGATTGTTTAAATCAGAAAAGGTTTCGTACAAAAAATGAGCCTGTGAGAATGGAAGTGGCGTAAGCCACATTTATATTGTTTTGAAAAGGACAAAAATTTGCGTTTTGGCATTTATTAAATCGACGTGCGCAGTTACATTTTTATTTGTGCATAAATTGATTTTAAGTCTGTAACTTAACTGTAACGCACGTCGATTTACATAAATAGCAAACACAAACTCTTCTCTTTTTCAAAACAATGTAAATGTTTACTTACGCCACTTTTATTTTAACAGGTTCAAATAATTGTTCATGTTTTACTTAAGTTTTTTTCTTCAACACAAGACATTCGCAGTGTACATGAACATTCTAACTGGAACTAAGAACTTGTTCAAATTTCTTGATGAATCTAGCATAATGTGATGAAGTGTTTCTCAAACTTTTTGGTCCGCGACCCCGGTTACTCTTCAAACTTTCAAAGGACCCCTGAAAAATAGATTTGTGTAGGAAAACATCCTGAATGATCTGTAATCATTTTTTTCTGCGACCATCGCTTTGAGAAACACTGATGTAATGCATGCTAAAGATTGATAAAGAAATACAAAATTGTTGAGATAGTATAAACATTTTCATAAGCACTATTTCAAAATTGAGTTCACTAGCATTACATTAAATATGTTTAACTAAACGTAGATACCGTTACATTGACCACCCTATATATAAATCTATTTAATTTCAATCTTACAACTCTTCTCAACGTTTTTAATAAGATTAGTTGCAAATCAAGCGTATCGAATTATTTTTCAATTATCAATTATCTTTTTACAGCAATTGCTCACTACAATGCAGGCTATGCGGCAGGAAAACGCAAGCAAGCTCAGCAACAGCAAGAGCAGCAGTGCCCCAATGCAGTCGTCGCGGCAGCAACCGCTGTTGCTCCAGGTAGCACCGCACCCGCTACCGCCGCCGCAGCTGCTGTCGGCCCGCAGGGTGCCAATTTCTCCATGGACGTGGATTCTGAAACCGAAAGCAACCATGACACTGCTTTGACTTTGGCGTGCGCCGGTGGCCACGAAGATCTCGTCGAATTGCTCATCGCAAGGGGAGCCGATATCGAGCATCGCGACAAGAAGGGCTTCACGCCACTCATCCTAGCCGCCACCGCCGGCCACGAGAAGGTCGTAGAGATTTTATTGAAGAATAGCGCCGACATCGAGGCACAATCTGAGAGGACCAAGGATACTCCGCTGAGTTTAGCATGTTCCGGCGGAAGATACGATGTAAATTCTGTCCAAACCCTATCAACCATTCACATAACTAATACAAATTCTTTCAGGTTGTTGAAATCTTATTAACTCGAAACGCAAACAAAGAGCACCGCAATGTGTCTGATTACACGCCATTGAGTCTCGCCGCATCTGGAGGATATGTGAACATCATCAAGCTCCTTTTAAATAATGGAGCTGAAATTAACTCGCGTACCGGTAGCAAGTTGGGCATCTCTCCGTTGATGCTGGCCGCTATGAATGGACACACCGCAGCTGTCAAACTTCTTTTAGACATGGGTAGTGATATTAATGCCCAAATTGAAACCAATCGAAACACAGCGCTGACACTTGCCTGCTTCCAAGGGAGGCATGAAGTTGTGAGCCTGCTTCTTGATCGAAAAGCTAATGTGGAACATCGAGCGAAGGTAATTCATGAACATAACTATAATTCGAATTAGTATTAACAATGTTTTTTTTTTACCTAGACTGGATTGACACCGTTAATGGAAGCCGCTAGTGGTGGGTACGTTGAAGTCGGTAAGGTTCTTTTGGATAAAGGTGCTGATGTGAATGCAACCCCCGTACCATCATCTCGCGATACTGCCCTAACAATCGCCGCTGATAAAGGCCATGTACGGTTCGTAGAGCTACTACTTTGCCGTAGTGCCGCGGTTGAAGTTAAAAACAAAAAGGGCAATTCCCCGCTGTGGCTTGCCGCCAATGGTGGTCATTTGAGCGTCGTTGAACTGCTATACAACCTCTCCGCTGATATAGATTCACAAGACAACCGAAAAGTGTCTTGTTTAATGGCGGCATTCCGCAAAGGTCACACCAAGGTGGTGAAGTGGATGGTAAATCACGTCACCCAATTTCCTAGTGATCAAGAGATGATCCGCTACATTTCCACGGTGAGTGACAAGGAGTTGTTGGAGAAATGCCAGGAGTGCGTGAAGATCATCCGCGCCGCCAAGGAAACGCAGGCGGCGAAGGCAAACATAAACGCGTCAATTTTGCTAGAGCAGCTTGACATGGAGAAGAACCGGGAAGAGTCCAAGAAAGCGGCCGCGGCTCGCAGGCGCGAACGCAAGAAGAAAAAGAAGTTAGAAAAGAAGGAGGAGAAGCGAAAACTAACGGAGGAGAATAAAAAGAACGAGGACTATGATGAGAAGAACGATAAATGTGATGATGACGACGATGATAAAGTCGATGATGATGTTCCGGAGACCAATAGTCCCATTCGCAATGGGGAAACGTCTGGTGATAAAGAGGAGGGCGATAGCGGCATCGACGCGAACAGCCAAGGTAGTTGCTCCAGCAACGACGTGAAATCAAAAGAAAAGCGCAAGGAGAAAAAGAAGAAGAAGGCAGGATCCGCGAGCATTTCCGCAAAAAATGAAATTAGAAACGCCACGATCTCTACAAAAACCGAAACGAAAGACGACAAGAGAATCGTCGATAAAATCGACAGCAAAGTCAAGACTAGCAGCAGCATTCAGAATGTTAGGAAGGGCTTAACTTTCGATTCCACTAGAAGTCCGGCGGAGCGGGATGACTTCGAAGCGACCGGTAACGAAACGTTTGTCTCGATCAAGACCAAGAAGTCGCAGAGGTACAGTTGAATCATCACCATAAACGCGCTATATGTGTTTAATTAGTTTGGTATTTTACAGCCATACTGAGTCCGATCCGGTTTCATCCCCGAGTAGTAAGATGAACACGTCGACAAGCCCGAAACAGTCCAGCAAGCGGGAGGAAGGCTGGAAGGAAGTGGTGAGGAAGTCGTCGGTGCAGACCGTGTCTACCAGCGAGTCGGGTGTTAAGAAAGTGTCTGTTCCTTTGAATGCGATTTCGCGTGTTATTGGAAGGGGTGGGAGTAACATAAATGCCATCCGGGGTGCTACCGGGGCGCATATTGAAGTGGAGAAGCAAAGCAAGGGACAGGGAGAGAGGATTATCACCATCAAGTAAGTCTTAACAGTTACATTTAATTGCTAAATATCTAATTAAATTGAATGGTTAGTATTTAGATCAACCATTGTTTTCATGGCTATAAAAATAATTATGCAAATTGAATGTCTTACTATTTTATTAAATATTTTATTCATAGGGGTACAGCAGATGCTTCAAAGCATGCCCATTCTTTAATCGCTATCTTAATTCGAGACCCAGATGTGGACATTTTACAAATGCTACCTAAAACCAATAAAGCTCCGGCGGTGACGACTACTCTGTGGGACAAAACCCAAATAGGGGTAAGTTCTATAATAAATCGGTTTAGGAATAAATAATTATCATTTCAATTACTTTTAGACTAAAAAAGTGGTGGGCAAAGTTTTAACCAGCCAGGCGTCTGTTTCTGTAACAACAATCGCACAACCAAAGCCTGTAACTACGGCAGCTCCAATTACAGCTACACCTCTTCGTTTTAATACCACCACAATAAAACCTAGGGTTCCCACTTCGACAGCGGCCCCTCGCGTTACAGCGCCACGGCTAGTAGCACAAGCGGAGAAAAATGCGTCCGCCGCTTTGCAAAATCCTCGCAGTGTAACTGTCACCACTGTGACCACCATTATTCAACCAACAACGGTTATAACATCCACTAGATCAACCACCAAGGTTATTACAACAACTGCAACACAAACATTTGCGGCGAAATTAACCGAGATGACCACGGCCACCAGCCAGCTTCATGTATCTGTTGGTATCAAACCTCGTGGACAAACCGGTTTATCAGTACCGGCAACATCTACGGGCCCAGTCTCACCTCAAAACAATCAAGCATTAGCAAGCAATCAGTCTTCACCCAAACACCACAGCAGGCCAGTACCTACATCATCAGCCCCACCAAACATTCAACACTTCCCAACATCTGGAAAACCATTTACTGCCACAACCAGCGTAAACGTATCATGCGCGTCTAGTATCTCAGATCACTCGTCTGTTATTAGCCAGCCTTGTAGCCCAACCCCAATGGTCCAAACTCCTATAACCAACCACCAAGACGATTTAGTGCAACCAACAACAGTAACAACCCCCCAGGTGTACTCATTATTCAACGCCATGCAACAACAACCTATGTGGCGTAGAGAGCACGAGTCTCAAAAACCAGCCAACTTTGCAGCTGTAACTGGCGGGAACTCATCACAGTCAATGGCGCAGCCTAAATTTGTGGACGAGGATCCTCCACTGCAAGTTGATGCCGCCAAAGCTCCTGGCTATCGAGGCACCACCGTCTGCTCCCCAGTATCTTCTAAAACCAGCAGCAACAGCACAACACCTCCAAACTTACCTCTTTCATCCGGAGCCAGCTATCATAACTTCAATGATAATAGCAAATCACAACCGCTACCACCAATCGGCAGCAACATACCGCACAACCGTCCTTCCAGCCAGACAAATCAGAATGACCTAAACAACGCTAGCCATTACTTCTCCAGCAGCGATCGCACCATGCAACACCTTGCCCACTCGGACAGTAGCCTGTATAAGCAACCATCCGCTTATAATGACAATACGCCGATAATGCACGAGGCGTCCCTACTGCAACCCTACCAGGGCAACAGCATGCAACACATGAACTACTCTCAACCACAACAGCAGCAACAGCAGGTGAGCATGTCGCGTTTAAACCCAAAAGCTCCAGATTTCATGGGCAAGAACCAACAGATGTACAATGGATACCCTGTCGGCAACCAAAACAACTACCCAACTCCGATAGCCAAACCCATCGTGCCCAACTTCCATCGCTCCGCAGTGGGAACCCAAGGGGGCGGTTGGCCGCTGATGCAAATGCAACAACCCTTCACCTCCCAGCAAAACGATTTAATGAGTGGAATGGCTGGCATGACGCTGCAACACATCGCTCGAGCGACTGAGGCTATTTTGGAGAATGGCGATTTGAATAATTCACCAGCCATGTCGCCGAATCTACCACCGGCGCATAACTTGCTCCACAGCGAAAGCCTGTACTTGGAAGACAGAAACAAGCCGCAACCCATCGGCACTGAGCGGGCGCGAAAGGCATTCAATACCCCGAACGTCGACTCCAATAATTGGATGCTGGGCAATGAAAAGTTGATGAACAGGCCGTCGTGGCCCAGGAGCAACAATCTTGATCGACTTGGCTTGCCCCGTATGCATCCAATGTGCTCTGATGATATGACACATATTATGGATAACTCTATACAGGTAAGTTATTTTTCGCTTAGTTTATTGGAGGGTTTGTGATGGTTTATGATTGTTTCAGCATGGCGTTCAATTGGACAACAATTTCCCAATGCAACACTTCTTCTATACCCAGCAGCAACAACAGCAGCAGCAGCAACAACAACAACAACCTCAGATGGGTGGTGGTATGAGACCTCATGATTATCCACCTGATCTGAAGATGGAGAATCTGCTGCCTTGGGATACTCGCCCGAATATGACAGACATACAAGACAAACAACATGTAAGTAGGTTTTATGATTTATGGTTGGAGGAATCAGCATTTGAACTGAACCATTTGTTCGGCTTTCCAGGTTTTCTAAAAGATAATATGAAATAATAAGGGATTTTCCCAGAGATACAGCAGGGGAGCGTTAAATTCGTTGTCGGATCAAGTCCGACGGATCTAAATCCATTCAGATTTTCTGACTATCACCCAGAAATGGTCTAAATGAACGCATGAGAAATATCTTTCGTCCGGCTATAAAGTGCGACCGTACTCGTTTGTCATTTACAGTGTGGAAGGATAACAGTATTTGCATTCAAAATGTTTCAATTAATTTTTTTACCTTAATCTATGGATTATTAGTCATCAACTATGTATTAATTAATTCTATTATTTTGTATATTAATCTATCACATTTTGCGCATGTGTAGTGTGTTTACACCACCCATGGATTAATAAACCCACATTCTGAATGGATAATGGGATCTATTAATACCAGACTAGAACCGGCGACGGCGTGAACGCAGTGGTTTCATACCGCCTCCTTATACCACTATGCCACGACCGCCCCTTTAAGTAATGTTTTTTTGAGGAGATACTTTTCAAGAATTTTACTTCAGCATGTGTTTTTTTGAACCAAATATTAGTAGTTAAATACCCGGCTGTCATCAATATTAATCAATACATTGTCATGAAGCTAATATTAGTTTAAATAATCAAATAATTAAACAAAACTTATTGAGTGACACTAATCTTAGTAATCTCTTGTCAGACCTTATTCCCCCGAAATGTGAACTGCATATGCGGAAAAACAATGCATTACACTAAATTATATAGTTATTCAATTACATTACTTAAATCATTTTTAAAATGTGTCAATGATTTCAAAATAGTTGCTATTATGATACCCGAGTATTATACCCGTTTTAAATATTTCTAAGTGTTTGTTTGTTTTATTTTTCAGGGATGGTCAAGCAAGTGGAACCAGTAATCTCTTATTATTTCTCTTTCCCCCATTAAGAAAAACCTAGCATTTGTCATTTAAAACAACGGTTTAATTTGTAAGCGGCAAACAACGTAACGCGATTCCGTTTTATGTGAAAAACAGTCTAGCTCAAATTGTTTTTAATTTTTTTCCACGGGAAGTAATGGGAGCATGGGGACACAAAAATGTTTCATACACCAAGCACTGGAAAAACGACGTCGAATGGCATTCCTATTGGTGTATATAATTGTTATATGATTATCCTATTTGTAGTTTGCATGACTCTCATCCTTATGATTTTTTGATATCCGCTTTATAGTTTGTACGGCGCGCCGGGCGCAGGTCCGGGGCGCACGGCCCTCCCCGCAAAACATTACCATCATCAGCCCCGGGCCGCTCGGCCGGCGTCCTGATAACACACGGGCCAGCCGAGCTGATTTAGACGTAATTTATATAATATACTAAACACTATAATATATCTATATATAATGTAGTAGATGCAGAGCAGTGGTGACGAGGGTTTGGCGATAGGGACAAGTGTTAACTTGTGATTAATCTGTTCTCTATTCGAATAAATATATATACATATATAATAAAAAATAAAGATATATATAAATAATTAGATATATATGTATATGTATTTATAGATTACTTCATTTTTTTTCATACATGTGTAAGCGCAGTGTTTGAAGCGGCGGCGGACCTCACCCCCTCACTCCCCCTTGAAATTTTGGGTGTCTAGGTACTGTCGGCAGCAGGAGCACTTGGAGTAGGCATCGCCGACTCCCACCGAACTGTAGGGTTATATTATTATACGGAATATGTAATATTGCTTGTACATGAAGACTTAAATATATCTTTATGCACTGTATTATGACTTCATTTAAACTTTCTCCTTATCCCGAGGCTATATAATTAGCCATATCATGAAAAATTGCTAATTTAGTTTCAGAGTACTATGTTATTAATAGGTACATACAAGGTTATAGATGCAGAGTAAATATCATTTCGATTTTCTCTCAATCGTGTGCTCAAAAACTTATGACGTGATATTAGTTCCAAAACTACCCATGACAATCACCCATCCTACATGTGCAGAGAAATTACAGGAAAGAAGCCAAACTCGATTAACATAGCATAAGGAGGAGAAATTCTTCAAGAATAAAAAAGCAGGCACAACCCTAACTATCACCTGGAAGACACATTTAAAAAAAACTGGACCGAATAACCAAAACGCCGAAGTCTACGAAACAGGGGTTAGGTACCTGTCACGGTCACGGGGGGTGCCTGAGCAGGCTCTCCGGGACCGTCATCCTTGTTTTTGCTGAGGTGTATTCTTTAACGCACACCCGGCGCTTCTCGCCGGGTAGTGTGGGACTCTCCTTGTATTTTGGTACAGGGAATACCCACTAAACCCTTGCTCTGCCACCCAGCCTGTCCGGAACCGACTGCTCATTGTAGCCTGTATCTGTTCGTGCAGTTATAAACTAAGACTAAGACGATGTTGAACTGCAGGATTAGCCGCACCTCCTTTGTTGACCTTCGCAGTGGTTCTTTAGAAAATAAAGAGGGAAGCGCCGTTAGTATCTAGTGCGGCGAATGAAATGAACAAACAACAACATAAATGGATAATTAAATGGTTGATCTATGGGAAACGCCTGCCAAGACCCATGGAAAGGCGTGAGGCTACTAAGTACGTGGTCCCGAAAACACCCTTCCTGTATCAGATGCCGTTCATATCACAGATGAATAGTATCACAGTTAGTTACTTCTACAAAACATGGTTACAGCATTCCGAACGAGGTATTAAAAAGATGCGCTACTTCATTGAACGACCAGTCGAGTAGTTTAAAACCCAAAGTAAAACAATTAAAAAAACACAATTTTCCCACGACTACGTGCTGCGCTCTGTCCTTCCCGTCGCCGCCGTCCTTCCCGTTGGCCATCGCCGTCGTCGTCCCCGTTGGCCCATCGCGGCCGTCCCTGGCGTTCGCGCTCCTCTCCGCTGGTGCGTTCTTCCATGACGGTGGTGGAGTATATCGCACGATCCTCGCCGGAACACGGGGCCGTAGAGCCCATCCCAGATGGAAGTCGAACGACGTAAGGTAGAAACAGACGACATAGCAGCATAGATAACGGTCACCGCTCAAGAACATAAGTACAGCCTAGACGTGTGGCTGGAGGGGTGGTCAATCTAGCCCAGCTGATCAGGGAAAACCCCAAGACCTAGAAGAGGATCAAGGAAAATGTGGCTAGGCTGGAAACAGTCACCTTGAGGCTTACTGCCAAGCGACCCCTGGGCCTTTTAGATAGAGAAGGCTCCTATGATCAGTTCACACTCTTGGTAGAGGATCTGACCTTTAAGAATACAAAGTCCTGTGTTGGATAAGATATCCGTGCCCCGAAATATATTGAATTGATGATGAAAAGATTAATCGTTGATGACTATAAAGTCATAACCAGGAGCAACAATGAGAGCTCGAGTTCAGAGCTAGCGGAGCTCGCCGACCAGCGACGAACGCCGGATATACCGCGAACATCATGGAGGTGCCGGTGCTATAACGGTCCAGCACCGTTCCGGAGACTACTCTCAAGACCTTCGAGGCGGTGAAGCACCTGAGGGATATGGTGCTACATAAGAACCACCTAAAGCTCGCTGGAAGTCCCGTAAGTCAATTACGATACGGCCAGGAAGATATGTTTACGGACACTGAGACGGACATAATACTATGCGTGCCCAAACAGCGGCCCAGCACTAACGTAACCGCCCAGCTGACAGGAGAAAGCTCCGGTAATGGTACGAGATTTACTAGGACCCCTTCTCCCAGGATCTAGCTGGGAGAAGGGGTCCTAGTAAATTCTGAGGGTATGTCCTATGCCGACCTACTTTAAAAGGTACGCGAGGTTAATCCTGAAAAGCTAGACCTGCAAGTCTTTCAGGTAATGTAGAGCCAAGGTGGGACCTCCTCTTGAAGGTCAGGAGCAAGAGTACTCAGGTGGACTAACTTTGGCGAGAGATCGCTGAAAGAGTAGAGGGGGTAATAGCCACTGATGGACGAGGAACATGAATGTTTGTTTCTCCCGGGGTGACAACGGTGACCAACACCGTAGGCGGAATGCCCCTAACTGGCCGCTAAAGTTATTCAAACCAACCTGAATAGATGCCGTGCAGCACACGACCTGCTGTGAGCGACCACTGCCGCAGATGCATACGACTTTGTGTTCCTTAGCGAAACTCACAGAGGGCACGGGAAGGACCAGTAGCCAGGCAGGCACTTGGTGGCTGCAGTTGACAGAGTGGTGCTCTTTTATCACTAATCGGAGAGGAACACTTTTGGCGGAGTGGGTAGCCACCTATAACCTTGTCTCGGTAAATGAGGACGGTCAACCTTCCGGAGAGGTAAGTACGAGGCCACTTTCGATCTAACGTTTGTGTCGGCCGCTAGGGTTGTCTATGGGCCGCAGCCGTAAATAAAATCAAGGACATTATTAACATATTATAGGAAACCTTTAGTGAACATTTATATATAAGCTTCCGCTACGACTGTGACACAAGCTACTACCCCATCTTGTCTAACAGTTCGACGAAAACTTAAAAAGCCGGATTTCATGAAAGTTGTGGAGTGAGACATGATTGATGGACCCATACATAATCCGGACTACCTAACTGCGTTAGCTACAAGGGCATGCGTGTCCAGCATGGCTCCCCATGGCCGTGGTAACATTCCTAGGATGGACTGAGACCATAGCACACCTCCGGAAAATATGGCTGCGCACAAGAAGGCTCATGATACGACGAAAGGACGAACCCCGAGAGGAAAAAGTCATGTCATTCTGCAGACAGGCCAAGCAACAGCCCTACGGGATGAGATTTGGGCCTGTAAAAGCTATTGATGAGGATGTTTGGCGACAAGACCACAAAATTGCTCTCCGAAGACAAATCCGTCCTGCCGAAAATAGAAGCCCATCAAGCCAACATTATAGTCAGAACCTTGTTCCCCAATGTCCTCATGGTACACCGGGAGCTCAATTTTGCCGACGAGGTTCTGAGGAAGAGCTGACTGCTGCCAGCCATCGGTTACGGTCCGGCAGAGCTTCCGGACCCGATGGAGTGCCCTCTAAAGTAGTTAGATTAACTGCACAGTTCTCCGTAGCTACGCTCCAGACCATTAATGAGACACTGGATACAGGAGTTTCCGCTAGGTGGAAACGGACTGACTTGGTTCCCATATCCAAACCTGGTAAGCCCGTGGACAACCCGTCGTCTTTCAGGCAGCTCTACACGCTTGGCAGCCTGGGAAAGTTGCTAGCTGAGAATCGGCAACTATTTCGGCAGAACAGATCTATTATTTGGGCTATTGCCAAGATCATTGATACTGCACAGAAAGCTCGCGAATGCACATGGATCTAAAGCGAACTCATTTATGAAGCCGGAACGGACAGTGGGTACATCGCATTGACGTGCGGTGTCCCGCAGGGTTCTGTCCTTGGCCTCGCCCTATGGAACATCTTGAATGACGGGGTATTGCGGCTTCTACTTCCAGATGTATGGGAGCTGGCGGGATACCCTAATGATCTGGTACTAGTGGCAGCTGCCAGGGACAATGGAGCAGCTCACCTGGAAGATGGATGATAGATTATACCAAATCACCAAGCATAATCAACTGTCACTGGCCCCTGAGAAAACAGAGGCCATTTTATTCATTGGAAGAGGACGAGTAGCGCCGATAGAATATTTTATACTAGAACTGCGGATTACTCCCGGAGCTAGCCTCAAATACCTGGGTTTAACCCTGTACAAGCATGTACACTTTTTCGTACACGCACAGGCTACGGCCGCAAGGGCAGCCTTAGTGGCGACGCCCCTGGGTTCCTACCCAAACCATGCCAAACCTACGTGGACCAATAGCAAGCAATAGGATACTTGCTACTACAATAGAGAGCATCATGCTAGACGGTGCCCTGGTGTGGGCCGATAAGATGCTAATGGGACAGACGAGGGCACACCTGGTCAACACGCAGCGTTTGAGGATGGCTAGTGCACATTCTCGAGGGAGGCAGTGCTTGTGGTACTCGGGATGCCACCAAGAGTGGACCAAGAGGTCTTCTCTGACATAAGAAGCTGAGAGGACAGGAAGCATGGAGAGGTAGACTACCACCTGATGCAGTCGTTTACGAGCTTCCAAAAGTTGTATTAGTTCTTGGAAGTTACTGAAAACCTCACGCAGATAATGTTACAGGATCAGGGGAAATGGCGGGTCATTGCAACCTACATTAACACTATTCTGAGATTCAAAGAGCAAGTTGAACTTGCCAGGAAAAGGAATGCACCACCCAGGAACTGAGTACTTAGATTTAGAACCAGAAGAAAAAATATAACAAACAAAAAACTTCATGTGTTAATAGCATAAGATCTCATATTAATAATAATATTAATTATTAATTGGCGAAGCGTATTATATACGCTAAACGTATAGTGTATATAATGTGTTACCCGCTGGAGAACTTCTTAAAGATGCATGCTCAACTACGCTGCCGCGGCACTTTGTGTGCTGCGAGATTCTTGTAGTGTGCCACCAAATTTTTCGAAAAACAAACAAATGACATTTTTAATATCTTTAATGGCAGACTACTGTCCGAGTTCTGGATGTTGCATTTTTCACAACTGATATTAACTTCCAAACCGATAATTTTCTTACGACGCCCGTATCCAGCATGTCTTATAAAAGTACTAGTCGTCGGTTGGTTAGTTGCACCATTATATTAACCGTTGGTTAAGAAATCCTCGCTCAAAAAGTACTCAAAGTACCTGCGATTTCGGCCAATTACCGATCTAATCGGTGACAATCCTAAAATCAGTTCAGTTCAAATTTAGGAGTTATTTTAAACAGACGTTGCTGAATATTTACCCAAAATGTAGCCATTTCACATAAAGATTAATGGATAGAAAATAAGCAATTTTGAATTTATATATATTTTTTTTCATAACCTGTTTACGTTTACAATATCTGTTATGTTTTATTGATCTTAAAATCATTTCAAAGAAGCGCGTATTTTGTGATTTATGCATAGAATTCAATGCTGTTAAAGTTGAAGTTAAAGACCCTCGAGAAGAGACCAACTCTAACTCGGGTCCCGCCGCATTTTTTCCTTTGTAACTGTTTTCTTTCTGTCGGATCTTTTAGCTTTTTTCTTCTCCAGGGTCTTCTTCTCGAGGGTCTTGTGGAATTCCCCTTCTTCATCCTTGCGCCAATCTTATATTACCTTTCATATCATGTGGGGCTGGGGGCTATGTTTCATGTTTTGGACATCTCTGGATTTTCGTCTGACAATACCATGCTTGTAGTTCCGTCATCTGGGGGGGTGGTTACGCTAATTGCGTACTAGGAATTTAGCGAAAACGCATTAGTGCGCGGAGGTTATTGTTGTGTGTTTTAATCTACTTATTTTATGGTGTTGTTTGCGAATAGTAAATATAAATGTAAATATTCTGATATATGTACTTATGCTCATTATATTCTAATTGCGGTAGATATTGTGGCACAAAAACATGGTAATAGTTATATACTGTTCAAATAATGTGCTTCCGATGGTGATGGTTGTTGGGTCACAACACAGTAATTGAATTGTTTCACGGGATGTATGACATCTGACACGGGATGTATGATATCTGACACGTCTTGTTGAAACCACATATTGGCCACATCAATAACATCCAATTTCAGCCAATGTGATAGCCAATATCCACAGAGGATAGGCACTTGAAGAATAAGAAACAAATGCGCATTCACATAACCGCGATTGCAACTCGCTCCGTTTCAAACGGTATAAGGAATCGCACACCTGAGAGAACTTAGAGTTTAACAGGCCAGATGTATATCGAAGAGCAAACTGATCTGACATTGTTTAATCCTGTGCAGACAATAGGCCGGATAAGTCTGGTATGAACACACTCACAGATACTATTCATACATCTTGCATACAACTAGGGTCCGTAGGTGCGTTACTCCCCAAGTAGCAGCCGAAACCACTACCCCTTGCGGGTAGATAATTTGCGTCATCAACTTTAACAGCATTGAATTCTATGCATAAATCACAAAATACGCGCTTCTTTGAAATGATTTTAAGATCAATAAAACATAACAGATATTGTAAACGTAAACAGGTTATGAAAAAAAATATATATAAATTCAAAATTGCTTATTTTCTATCCATTAATCTTTATGTGAAATGGCTACATTTTGGGTAAATATTCAGCAACGTCTGTTTAAAATAACTCCTAAATTTGAACTGAACTGATTTTAGGATTGTCACCGATTAGATCGGTAATTGGCTGAAATCGCAGGTACTTTGAGTACTTTTTGAGCGAGGATTTCTTAACCAACGGTTAATATAATGGTGCAACTAACCAACCGACGACTAGTACTTTTATAAGACATGCTGGATACGGGCGTCGTAAGAAAATTATCGGTTTGGAAGTTAATATCAGTTGTGAAAAATGCAACATCCAGAACTCGGACAGTAGTCTGCCATTAAAGATATTAAAAATGTCATTTGTTTGTTTTTCGTAAAATTTGGTGGCACACTACAAGAATCTCACAGCACTCTAAAGTGCCGCGGTACCGCGGTTGAGCATGCTTCCTTTAGAAGTTCTTTAGAGGGTAACACATTATATACACTTTACGTTTAGCGTATATAATACGCGTCGCTAATTAATAATTAATATTATTATTAATATGAGGTCTTATGCTATTAACACAAGTTTTTGTTTGTTATATTTTTTCTTCTAGTTCTAAATCTAAGTACTCAGTTCCTGGGTGGTGCATTCCTTTTCCTGGCAAGTTCAACTTGCTCTTTGTATCTCAGAATAGTGTTAATGTAGGTTGCAATGACCCGCCATTTCCCCTGATCCTGTAACATTATCTGCGTGAGGTTTTCAGTAACTTCCAAGAACTAATACAACTTTTGGAAGCTCGTAAGCGACTGCATCAGGTGGTAGTCTACCTCTCCATGCTTCCTGTCCTCTCAGCTTCTTATGTCAGAGAAGACCTCTTGGTCTACTCTTGGTGGCATCCCGAGTACCACAAGCACTGCCTCCCTCGAGACTGTGCACTAGCCATCCTCAAACGCTGCGTCCTGACCAGGTGTGCCCTCGTCTGTCCCATTAGCATCTTATCGGTCCACACCAGGGCACCGTCTAGCATGATGCTCTCTATTGTAGTAGCAAGTCTCCTTCTATTGCTTGCTCTTGGTCCACGTAGGTTTGGCATGGTTTGGGTAGCAACCCAGGGGCGTCTCCACTAAGGCTGCCCTTGCGGCCGTAGCCTGTGCGTGTACGAAAAAGTTTACATGCTTGTACAGGTGTTTGAGGCTAGCTCCGGGAGTAATCCGCAGTTCTAGTATAAAACATTCTATCGGCGCTACTCGTCCTCTTCCAATGAATAAAATGGCCTCTGTTTTCTCAGGGGCCAGTGACAGTTGATTATGCTTGCTGATTTGGTATAATCTATCATCCATCTTCCAGGTGAGCTGCTCCATTATCCCTGGCAGCTGCCACTAGTACCAAATCATTAGGGTATCCCGCCAGCTCCCATCCATCTGGAAGTAGAAGCCGCAATACCCCGTCATTCAGGATGTTCCATAGGGCGAGGCCAAGGACAGAACCCTGCGGGACACCGCACGTCAATGCGATGTACCCACTGTCCGTTCCGGCTTCATAAATGAGTTCGCGCCCCTTTAGATCCATGTGCATTCGCGAGTTTTCTGTGCAGTATCGATGATCTTGGCAATAGCCCAAATAATAGATCTGTTCTGCCGAAATAGTTGCCGATTCTCAGCTAGCAATTTTCCCAGGCTGCCAAGCGTGTAGAGCTGCCTGAAAGACGACGGGTTGTCCACGGGCTTACCAGGTTTGGATATGGGAACCAAGTTAGTCCGTTTCCACCTAGCGGAAACTCCTGTATCCAGTGTCTCATTAATGGAAAGATGGAAGATGCTCTTAGCATTGCTTATATATATATATATATATATATATATATATAAATATATATATATATATATATATATATAAATATATATATATATATATATATATATATATATATATATATATATATATATATATAAGCAATGCTAAGAGCATCTTTAAGAATATCTCTAACAGGAAACCTAATGTATAACACCATCGTCAAAAGCATGACCTACGGATCGGAGGTATGGCAGCTGAACAAAAACTAAAAAAAAATAGCGGTGGTAACGGAAATAGATTTCTGGATATTATCGGCCAGAGTTATCCGTCTAGATAGAATTTGAAACGAGCATATAAGAGGTAGAATGAAAGTGGAAAAGCACATTATACAAGAAATACAAGACAAACGGCCTTCTTGGTACGAGTATGTATAAAGAATGTCCGAGGATATAACACCTAAGCAAATAATGAATTAGACACCCCTGGGCAGACGGTGGCGGCTAAAGTGCAACTGGAAGATCAAAATTGGTGGGGCCATGTGGAGTGAAATTTGAAACCTGTGGATTGGAACGAAAGACGAGTTTGGCAAACGGGAACCGGAGAGCGTCGAACGACACTATAATATTCTATCGAGGAAATGCAACAAAAGTTGTATCTGTGTTATGGGAAAATGACATATAATTCAAATGTTAGATACTATAATCCGATGAAATTAATGATATATTCTGAAGAAAGATTTTAATTGGTTATTTTATGTGCTAATAGAATTGATTAGTTTACTAACTACTCACGATTGATACATGGTTTTCTTTGTAATATTATAAGTCAATATGTACTTCTACTACTGGTCTAACAGACCAACCATCAATTTTAATTTAATCTTAAATGCTAAATGCTAACACAAGGGTGCCTGGGTTCGTTCAGTGATGCCCCGCACTTATGTCTAATTCAAAATAAATATGCTTCTACACTAGCCAACTCTCGCGCACCTTTACTCTGTGTCATACTCACTTTCCTAAATCGAAAGGTTTGATTTTCTTCAGGATTCTAGGATGTTGCTGGTTGTCAAGCAGTTGGATCATTTCCGCATTGACCTGGTGCTGCAACCTAGTTTCATGTTTGCCGGCGATGCTCTTGATATCTGCTTTTTTTTCATTCAACTGTATTTATTTATTTTATTTTTTTTTAAATTTTATTTTATGATCATACATTGCTTGCATGTCATATCTCAATTACATTACATTAACAAATTAATAGGAGTTTCCCTTGCAGTGCTTTCACCAATCGTTGAGTTGATCTGGAAAACCTGGTATGAAGGATGCTGTTTGTTGTTGTACTGGATTAGTTTTCTCTTCTTAATTTGTATGTTATTACTTCTTATTGTTTTACTGCGTCATCATGATGTGTTTTTTTAAGATTAATTTGAAATACCTTAACATCTTTTATGTTCTTTAAGTATACTGGTAGCTTGTTGTACTCGCTTATTCCCAAATTAATGTTATTTTGTAGAGCAGAAGTTCGGCCTTTTATCTTCTTCTTCTGATTTCATACGTGTGTATATCTTTTCGTTTATTAAAGTTGATGTTGCTTTTAATAATTTTGTTGTCTATTTGCATTGTTAATATTATACTTTTATGATTGATTTTGTTTAGTATAGTTAACTCATTTTTCCTTATGTAAGTCTCTTGTAGAGTAATGCATTGATTTATTTAAAATTACCTTCAGGGCTTTACTTTGTTGTACTTGTATCTTATTTAAGTTTGTTGTTGTTGTGGCTTCCCATATGTTAGTTAAATAGTTGGTTTGTGATGCATAGAGTGCATTATAAATTTGCATCTTGTATTCAGCCGGCAGATAGTTTCTTATTCTATATAGGCCTGCTAATGCTCTCGAGCTATTTTTGACTATTTCCTCTATGTCGATCCCATTTGAAATTGTCTTTGATGTAGATACCTACATACTTTATCTTACTAACTTGTTTTAATTTCGTTTTCCTATTACCTATAATCATGTAGTTTGTTTTCTCTTCATTTATGGTTAGTGTATTGTTTAGGCACCATTTTGTTATTTTTTCAATATAATTTTGTATATTTTTTTGTACTGTTTGTAATATTTTATCACTATGTATTAGGCAGGTGTCATCTGCGTATATAAATAATAGCCCATTTAACCCAACCTTGTGGAATTCCATATTTTGGTGTGTCTTCTGTACTTTCTATTTCATCTATTTCTGTTTTGTGCTTTCTGTCTATTAAGTAGTTTTTTATGGTTTTATGATTAATACCTCTGATATTGTCTAGTTTTTCCAGTAGCGTATTTTTACATACTGTATCGAATACCTTTTTCATGTCGATGAATATTCCCACTACGGTATCACCTTTATTTATTTGTTCGCTAATATATTGTGCCATGTCTGTTATCGCTGCTGTTGTTCTAGAGTTTATTTGAAATGCGTACTGGTAGTTATTTATCAATTTGTGTTTGTCCACGAGATTACTAAACGATTATGAATAACTTTCTCAGTAATTTTTACAAATGTGGATATTAACGATATTGGTCTATAGTTGTTTACGTCTATTGTGTCGCCCTTTTTGTAAATTGGTTTAATTATTGTTAATTTCAGTGGTTCTGGATATTCTCCAGTTTTAATAATTTGATTAATAAGATTTGTTAAAATTGGCGGAAGCTCTTCTTTTAGAGATGTTATTATTTATTGTTATGGTAATTTTGTCCTGCCCTGGTGCTGACTTTTTGATTAGTGCATTTATTATATTCTCTATTTCTGATTCAGTTGTATCTTCAAATTTGGCACTTTCTGGAATGATTGTTGTATTAGTATTTACTTTTGAGTATGAGTATTTATGTTTTGATCCATTGCCAGTTTATCTCCTATATATGCAAAGTGTTTGTTCATCAATTCAGCTATCTCCTTTTTGTCAATTATAAGTTTGCCATCATCTGTTTTTATTTGCTTTACGTTCTCTTTTTTATTCTTGTTTCTGTTTAATATATGATTGACTTCAACCCATGTTTTCTGCGGATTTCCTATAACAGCATTTTTATGCTTATAATATTTGACAGTTGCGTATGTACCACGGTGCATTTACCTTAGTGCGTGGAACTTTATTTTGGAATATGTGTATGGAGTTTACAATACTCTCTTTAGCACAAGCCCATAACTGGACACCATACAGCCAAACTGGTATGAAGATTTGGTTGTAAATTAGAATTTTATTATATATTGACAGCGGAGAATTTCTGCCCAAGAGCCTATAATACTGTCTGTATTTTAAGTTTAGCTCAGCCCTGTTTTCTTTAAATGCTATTTCCATCATAACTTGGCATCCAGTGTTATACCAAGATATTTTGCGTTATTTTCAGTCTAAGAAGTAAGTTTACATTTGCATAGTTTCTAATATCTAAGCAAAGAGATAAAAATAGTTTTGTAATAGTATTGTAATCGATTTTTCCTTAGATTAAGAATGAGCTATAATTCCGTTTATTAAGATATTTAGCGGGTGCACCGATAAAACAGCCCGCGACAAAATAGACCTCAGCTTAATGAATCAATAAAGTTGAATGAAAGTAAATTATAAATCAACTAAAAATATAATAATAAACATTCAGGTTATAATATAATGGGTGTGAAATTACAATAAATATTATAAGTAATCAATAACAGTGGTCGGGGCTATTTTGACGCGGGCTCTTTTGACGGGTCACGATTTAGCTTTACGCGTAATAGTTAAATAGTGTATTTGGTTGTGGGCTCTTTTCTTCTACACAGCACGTATTATTTGTTTAGAAACGAATTGGGAAACTAACTTAAAGAGAGACCTTCCTGTAAAGGACATATGTGTTAGTTGAGGATCTTAAAATAAATATGATAATAAGTCACCATTCTCACTGATTCTCTCGAGCATTAGACCCACCATGCCAGCTGCCACCGTACCATGGTCCTTGCTCTGGCCTCCGGGTGCGCACCGCCTCCTGGTATCGTTGCGCTCTTTCTTGGACCAGGGGGCATATCGGCTTGCCGCCATCGGCGCGCACCTCCGTTGTACTACCGCTAGCAGATCTCAGTATTTGCGGACCTTCATCGTCCGTGCCCATATGCCCATATGTGCTCCGTAAAGCATAAAGCTTTCGGCCACCCTAACCAGCATCATGCGTCTTGTGTGCCCTGCCCCCCTGGGCTGTCACGTACTTGGTCGCTCTCCCACCAATGCATACAGAAGGTGTCGGTTCTTGTCCACCCGCATCCCAGATACCTTTCCTTGGGCATCTCAGTATCGCCGAGCTGGAAAGATGTCATTGGTGGCCTCCTTATACCAATAAGAAACACCGCTCGGCTGCCTAAAGCTGATTTTAATTCAGCCACCTCACTTTCTCCAGGCGGGTGTTAACTACCGCTCTCAGGTCCTCTTCCTTCCTGCCGCTGGCTACCAGGACCATGTGATCTGCTTACCCTATCAGCTTAGCCCTGCCTGGCAGGGCGATCCTGAGAACGCCGTCGAAGTTGGCGTTCCATAGGGTGGGGCCTGTTGCAGACGCGAGTGGACCGCCGCTGTTCAGTCGCATATGTTTGGTAGTTCCCCCGTCGACGCCAATTTCCTATCGCTGAGGTAACGCCTAATAAGTCTTGGCGTGTTCAGAGCCTCGCACCACCCCAATGTACGCTTGAGGGTATTTTTTACGTCTATGGTGCGGTTTGAGAGGTTCCTCATTTGTCATGAACCTCTGTTGGCGTCTGCCTCTGTTGGCCGCCTGCGTTGCCTCCTCCAGTGCCCAACTGTCGATCTGCCGGGACGTAAGTACTGCTGCGGTGACAGTCAGCGGTGTTGCCTCGGTGCATGGCGTGACCAATCCCAGTACCTTGCCCATAGCGCCTAGCATCCATAACGGCATGTATGCCGACGGGCTGTCCAGTAGAATTTCTGGCTTGGGAAGGGCACGAGCCCTGGCCGTTAATATCTACGGTATATGTTCTAGCGCCTGTTTCGTCTCCCTCAGGACCGTCTCTGGGGGCCAGCTTCACTGCCTCTTGTGGGCTGTCATCTGAGCCTGGCATCTTCTACTCGTGAGACTTGTGTTATACTTCATCGACGTTCGATTGTCTGGGGAAATAAGTATTCGTTAAGTAACAACGAACTCTTAATAACCCATCCATCAATTGTCGTACAGTCATTCCCAAACGATTAGAAAGAGTGGTTAGGATGACATGAGTAAAAGCCCAGCGAACTGAACATAGAAAAACACTGGCAACAGTACCGTCAGTGGAGACAGTTGTGGAGCAACCAAGAATGCTCAGTCTTCACCCATATAATATCCAGACATTCAACAACCACATTTCACATTAGTTTTAGTCCTCAGTTATTGAGGTGGTGGCAGCGACGCTTCCCCTCCGTCCGACGAAGTTCCAATAGGTTAACCCCTGGATCCAGCGGTGGTTTCCCTCAACATTGGCGGCATCGACTCGGCAACTGTACCTCAACATTGGCGTAATCGGACAAGATTTACCTTAGACATCATTCTGGTGTCAACGAGTGGATTCTCCATCTATACCACACCACCATATTTCATAAAGTTAACCTAGTAGTAACCTCCCAGTAACATTAAATTGTACAAAATTGAATAAATAATAACAAAATTAACAAATTAACAGTAAAAAAATACTGGTAAATAATATGTAGCAGTAAAATATTTAATTATCTAAGCGTGTTATGTAAACTTTATTTTCGTTTTCATTGTCGGACTGTACATGATGCACAGATTGAGCATTTATTTTTGATTTTTATTGTTCAATAGAATATAGAATACATTTGAAATATTTTGTCTCGGATATTTCCTTATGTGACCTATATCATAATAAAATCGCTGATCGCAGAAAAATAATCCCTTTCAGAATCCTTAATAAAAAAAATTGTGATTTGAAAAAATTGTATACACACACACATACACACACACCTTCTAAATTATTTAGATTATATTTGTCTGAAGCATGAATATTTCTTAGAACATCTTTTTATTCTTTCAGTTAAAGTCCCTGCAATTAAAATTAATTTTGGCAATTCACATACCCTTCAAAGTATCCAGTTTAAGCTGTCTTATCACTAGACCAAAGACTATTCATAATGCTAAATACTTCCTCATATAGCATTAGTGTCAGGAAGACAAACGATAAATTCTACACTACTTAAATAAATATATGCATTTAAACTGTTACGTTCTCACACTACTGTTTTTCGGGACAAACAAACAAATGCTATGCATTCGAGACCAACAAGCCAGTTGTGAAAAATCGGGACAGGGACTGAAGATTCGGGACTGCCCCGGGAAATTCGGGACGTATATTATATTCTTATTTTAGAAAATTGTAAGAACAGTAAACCTCATAGAGTTATTAATTACTGATAAACGACACACTATTAATAATAGGATGTATATATTTTTCTAAATCTAAAAAAATCAAAAAGCTGTGCAGATATATAATAAAATAAATAAGAAAAATAAAGCATACAATCTATACAAATATATTTATACATCTACAACTTTATATATACTTTATGTTTCAATTACAAACAATTGTACTGACAGCTTCAAAGGAGTTGTCGCAAGCAAGCAGCAATAGCAACTAAGATGCTTGATGTCATTAAACTGCTTGCACCATTCTTATCATCCTTATCGTCCTTATCATCATTATCACTCTCACCGCCGAAAAATGAAGTAAGACTACCACGGTTCTTCGCAACCCATATCTTGTTGGCGTCGATGTTTTCCTTCGCGAACTGAATAACTTCGTCGTCATCGATGAATTCCTTGTGATCCTTCATGAAAGTCTTGAGCTGAAATATGTCAAATTAAATCAGTTATTATTATTATTATTCTTATTATTTCAGAAATGTATTTTCGTTATATTTATTTCATTATAATTGGGTTTGGTAAACTAATAATATTATAGCCATTTTATCTATAATTAATTTTAATGAAATATTTCGTTTTTTACGGATATTATTTTTAAAGGAAATAATGGTATGAATACAAAATAAATAAATTTTGATGTAATTTCTATGATTATGAATTAGTTGCTCTATATACTAAACTGATTTCAATAATACTGCACATAAGTATATTTTATAATATAGTCAATGCTTTTTCCGGTACGTTCACAAATGTCGCTTTTAAATTTAACGCGTTATTTATTTTTAGTGTGCATTATTATGCCATTGGCATATTCGGAAATCTAATTAGAACTGATAAAGTAGAGTAATTTTAAAGCCCTGATCTAAAATACCTGTAGCATTCATATTAATTTTCGAAGGCAATCGTTCCAAGAGATCGTCGTAAATTAAAATAAAATAAAATCACTCTGCATGGGTACTGCATGCCATATCAGTCGAAAAAAATATAAAATCAATAGGCCTAGATACAATGCCAATGGAAATGGTCAAATTAATTGACGGGGACAACATCAACGTAGTAGTAAGACTGATTAATGAAGTATACAGAACAGGTACAATCCCGGAGGAATGGCCTAAATAAACTATTATAACAATCCCCAAAAATCAATATCCCAAAAAATGCAGCCACTACCGCGCTCTTTCGCGTAATTTATGCCCGCATAAGACAAAATTGCGAAATCGACCTGAACGACACACAATTTGACTTCAACGTCCTTTTGCGAAAACGCCGTGACCAAAGAAGAGATGTGTTTTCGTGCTTCGTCAACTACGAGAAAGTTTCCTGCATAATAGATTGATCGAGCTACTCAACGAAGTTAGTTTGGATGACAAAGATCAGATTAAATCTCTACAGCGGAAATGGAAATATAAAGTGGGCCCGTCAAGGCTATATTCTTTCTCCGCTCCTCTCACAATAACCACTATCTCTACCCCGATAGAATTTTCAAGATAGCTCTGGTTGAACTGGAACCAGGCAACAATTTAACCGCGTTCGAATCAACACGATTAAGTATGCGGATGACACCGCCATCTAGGTCGAAAGTATAGAGTACCTACAGTTGCTGCTTGATAAAATTAGTGACAACGGAAACCTTAAACATTAATATAGCAAAACCAAACCACATGGTGTTTAGCCGTCAAATCATGATGAAGTATCTCTACACCTTGGAAACAGACAAATTGAGAGGTTAGATACATTTAAATATCTGAAACGCATCATAACAATACATCTTGCCCCTGACATGGAAATGTTGAATTGAGGCTGTCTGTCTGTGGCGCATTTTATAAAATGAGACCGTTCTTCTACGATAACCTCAATCTCAAATTACGACAAAGGATGGTTACAGGTTACGGTTAAACCATTCGTCTATATGGTGTGGAAGCATGGACACAGATTACTATAAAATGATATAAAACAGTAACCAGTTCCAAGACTCCTAAATACACTGTCTCTCAAGCTAATGAAATTTGATCAGCTATCCACAAAAGCCGTTAGTAGTATTCAAGTGACTACTAAGGTGTGTGCATGGCCGAAACTAAAGCAAGGAAACCGCGAAATCAGTGCAAATACACTAAGACTAATGCACCGTAGACCACGCTCTACAGACTATCAAGAGCTGAACAGCAAAATCAAGGAGGATATACGAAATGACATAAGAACCTACAATAGCAAAATGGTTGAAACTACGATAGAGCAAAACACAAACATGAGTGTGTTAACTTCGCAAATATGTAAGGGCCAAGGCTAGAATAGCAAAGATCCGAAACGAGCAAGACAACATCATCAACAGCAAGGAACAAATCGTAGCTACTATTCATATATTCTACAAGTCCGTCTACAGCTCTGTGGTACCAACATCCCAACAGACAAGGAAGAAAATCCTAAATGCAGGTTCAGAAGCAATCTCTGACATTATCAAACACGAACTAAGAGCAGCACTAAAGCATATTAAAAACGGAAAATGCCTAAGGGATGACCGGGCTACAAGTGAAATGTAAACATTTTAAGAAAAGATATTCAAGAGACTGTAAGAAAAGTCACCTTGTTTTACAAAAAAGGCGATAAGATCTATATATCAAAAACTGCAGGCCGATCAGCTTACTCATCATATTTATACAAGCTGTATACTAAAATAATTACAGATCATTTAACAAGTAAGTTAGATAATTACCAACTCGTGGAACAGCCATGTTTTTATAAACACGTTAGCACAATCGACCGCCTACATACCATACGCACCCTGTGCAAATAAGTATGTATCTTTAATGATTACAACAAAGCATTCGATTATTTAGAAACGTGGGCAATTTTGACAGAATTAGATAACGTCAATACCGACTCCAGATATTCCAACATCATAGAAAACATATATGAAAACGTTACTCTAGAATCGTACAAAGCTATTCGGTAAGTTGGGATTCATTTTCAAACAGCCACAAATTCCTCGAAACCTCAGGCTAAAGGTCTACCAATCCTGCCATCTGCCAGTCACAACATACGTCCTAGACGTTAATGCAAAATTGTGATTAGAGATTGCAAACCACACAAAGAGCGATGGAAAGAGCCAAGTTGGGAATTATTTTGAGGGACATAGTGAGCAACAGCAACGAGGAAATACGTAAAATGGCATTAGTCTCGTAAATTAAGCAACAAGTGACGATGGGCGGGTCATGTGGCACGGAAGGACTCCAGCAGATAGACTGTCAAAATTACAGTGGCGCCCCAGAGAAAAGAAGCCCGGGAAGAATTCAAAAACGATGGCGGGACTTTAAAAAGGTCGCAAGGAGAAACTGGGCGTAAACAGCACAGGACAGAAGGACGTGGAAACAACTGGAAGAGGCCTGAAGAAGAAGAAGATACTGTTATTAGTTACCTTATTTCCTTGGGCGTCTGTAGTTATCCTGTCTGCCAAAACGGTGATAATCGTTTGGACGTGGTTAATTCCACCGTAACTATAACAATTACAAAATTAGTTACAAAATGACAAGCAAGACGTGTGAGCTCACTTACGCATCTTTAATCTCTGTAAATTTTTTCTGGAGGAATTCTAAGGCAATGTCCACACCTTCTGGATTACCGGTAAGTACTGCGGTGAAAACAGAGTATGCGTCCTGCTGCCGGATCCCAGAAGAAGCAGAATTGATGGACATCTCGAGGTACCTATTAGAAAATATTAGTTAGCTTACAATTTATGTGTCTAATAAGTGTTACTCACTGATTTAATATTTGCGGTTTCTTGCTGCAACCAAGAGCCGTGAGGATGGCAACTTTTTCGGATGCTACATTCGAGTTTTCAAACATATTCTTAAGGTAATTCCAGTACTCGTCTTTGGCAGTGTCGTGTCTAGCTGCGGCACAGTACACAACTGCTCGGAAGTTTACGTCGAACCTGAAACAGCAAATAAATAATATATACGTTTATAACAGCGTGCAACATGTGGGAAATCTTGTACAATTTATTTGTCGATGTTGTATTGTCTTAACCGAAATGGCTCCACACAGAGGCACACTACAATGTAATACTTAGTATATTATTACTACTCTAACATGTTATTTGATGATATATTATTGATTATAGAGATTTCGTGGCCAAGGTATTCATAAGAGCTCACTTGCTCAATGCTCATTCCATCTATCTCATTCATAACAAGATTTGTCATGTATTGGGTTTTGTTGCTGTTAACTAAGAGCCCAGCAAACTTTGAAGCTGCATTGAGCCTCTGTAGTATTTGTTTTGCTTTATAAATATGATCTTCTACAATTAATATATCATCTGCGAAACTCCGATGATTTAGGTTTTCGCCATTTATGTTAAACCCGCCTGGCATCGAAGTTGAGTTTAAATATGAACTCTAGTATTTTATGCTGATTTATTGAGTCAAATGCCTATTCGTAGTCGATAAAGAGAATACAGAGAGGTTTATTGTATTCGATGCATTTTTCGATAAGGGACTAATTGTAGATGGACATTTGTGACATACCCAGTTGGAAAGCCTGCCTGCGAGGTTGATGAAAGTCGAATTTATTTATTAATGTCTTCGTAATGATTCGCGTAAATAATTTGTATATATGCGATAGTAAGCTTATGGGCCCTGAATTTTGCAAGTTAGTGATGTCTCCTTTCTTGTGAAGAATTATAATTATGGCTCGGTCCCATTAGGAAAGTGTATTCCCGTTTTCTAAGCAAACATCAAATAGCATTCTGTAGCTCTTCTTAACAACGTGTGTCCTCCGGCTTTTAGGGACTCGACTGTTACGCCGTAATCGCCAGTTGCTTTATTATTTTTAATATCTCTTAATGCCCCTCTTATTCCGTCTAGAGTAATGGAAATTTGGAATATCCTCGGATCCTTGGTTATGCACAGTCTATATATTGATGTCCAATCTTCGTGCATTGTCGTCGCTATATCTGTCGCCTATAAATCTTCGACAATCTTGATGATTTCAGTTCTATTTGTTGTTATTTGACCATTCTGCTTGCTAGCTTGCAGATGTTTTTCATGCCTTAGGAGAATGACTTTCGAAACGATTTCATGCCTGGTTTGCTCTATTACCTTTGAGATTTCATTTGCGTTGTAAGTTCTTGTGTCCTTCCGCATTGCCTTAGGCATTTATCTATTCGGCTGTCTTAATTCTGATGTGTTTGCGGGTTTATTTGGCAGATTTCTTCTCATTTCCATTAATTGTTTAGTACCTGTACTGAGTTTTCCGCTTCGTTGATTATTTTCTGTCTGACATTCTTGTACTGCGGTATTAATGTAGTTTGTAATAAGTGTACTCATGACTTCAATATCCGGGTCCACAACATTGACCATATGTGCTAGCTGCGATTTGATTTATTGTTGATACTGGGTTTCATATTTAAGTGATCTCCATTTGCTAGATATTGGTAATTTTATAGGCTTACGGCGCTCGTGTTTTAGGAGGAAGATAGTAAATGTTAAATATAAACTATAAACTGAAAGAAATATAAAAAAACCAAGAGAACTACCAGGAAATAATAGATATACGATTTGAAGAAGAAATTAAAGAAATGGGAATTGAAGAAAAGTGGGAAACGTTTTAAAATAATAACAGAAGTAGCAAAGAAAGCTGTGGAACAACAAAAATAGCGAATAGGGTTATAAAATAGGCCGAGTGGTGGACGGAAGACATACAAAAAATACAAAAAAAAATAAAGAAGAATATAATAAGTACACAGAAAAATGGAAGGAAGTAAACATAGAAATAAAGTAATAAAACAAGAATCAGACAAAATAAGACAACATTTCGGAAAATGAAAACAGACAATTTTAGAGACAACCAAAAACTATTTTATGGACATTAAAGCAACTGAGAAGAAAGAAATAATATAACATAATGAAAATAAAAGCAAAGAAGGAGATAATAATGGAAGAGGATAAAATAATGGAAACATGGAGATTAGCCTGCATCCTCTGTAGAGCATTTGTGGTCCCCGGATCGCACCGTACTTAGAGCCGCGCAGTGGTATAGCAGCTCTACAGTCTCTTCCTCTTCCTGACAGAACCTACAGAGGGATTCTTCTGCCAGGTCCATCCTTGCCATGTGCGTGTTAAGCCTGTAGTGACCTGTTACGAGGCATATCACTCTGACAGATTTGTTGTCTTGGGTTAGTAAGTCCTTTGCGAATTTGGGGCTTTGGCCTATTATGTATTTTTTTGCAAGTCTCTGCCTTGGCTGAATTTTGCACCACTCCTGAGACTTTATTGCCATCCATTTCCATAGATATCTTTCTGATTATTTTTGAAACATTGCGATAGGGATCCGGGCCGATTAAGGGTTTGTCTTTTCCGGCGAGTTCATCTCCCCTGTTATGCCTCGGATGCCACTGTGCCATCGCACCCACGCTAGGGTCAGTTTTGTTTTCTCCACCTAACTGGCAGCCCCATACACTGTCGACACTTTTTGCGTCTCCGCGCTTCCCTTGCACAGTGTTGTATAGCCACTATTTCTGCCTGAAACACTGTAGAGAGCCTGCCCAGACTTGAAATATTTGTTTTCGGGTTGATGCTGAAGATACCAGCGCCTGTTGCTTCCGCAGTTTTAAGCCATATGTGAACCAGAAGAAAGCTGCTGTGTTTATAAAATAGCTGTTTAATGTGTGCTTGTATGATAGCGCCATTTCAATTAAATGGAATAACACTGTTCTCTTACATGAAACAAAGATGATATAACCGACCTTGATAATTAGAGCCATAAGCCTTCTGTCACATCAGTATAAGCTTTTCGCCAAGATCATTACGAAGTGTCTAGAGATAAAATTCGAATTTTACCAATCAAGAGAACAGACTGGCGTTAGAACAGGGTTTGGAACAAATGACCATCTTCGAACATCTGAATTAGATTTGCCGATGATATAATTTTAATAGCGAATAACATCAAAGAGACCAAATCTATGGCATGCATATTCAACATGCATCCCACAAGGTAGGACTAAAGATGAGCATGACTAAGACCAAAATCATGACCAACCTGGTGCTGAGTGAAGTAATCTCAATAACGACGTAAATATACCTTGGCCATGAACTTACACTGAAAACAATATGGGTGTTTTTCGGCTTTGCCGGGGCCGAACTTCCCCTACGAGAAACCGAACTTCGGATTCTCCGGGTCCGGGTCCGAGCATTGGATCAATGACGTCATTAACCTGGGGGTTTGATACAGTTTGTTTGGTTGGCTGTTTGGGATATTTATATGTTACTTATATTTATTATCATTACCGACAACCACCTGTTCTCATCAACTTTGTGGTTGTATTTAATTAATTAAGAAATTATACTTATATTCTCATTGACATTTATATTTATTGACATATATCATTTAATCAATCGGCTGAGCCGAATAAATCATCGGTTATATCTCTTATATCTCCGCGACCGAGTAAATAATATCGGCTTTAGTTCTGCCGAAGGCTTCAAATTTTGTCTTGTTCGGCTTTTATACTACTTAACATTTTGGTTCGGCTCTAAAAATGTGTTCGGCTTTTATTAATTTTTCTCAGTTTAGAATTGGTCGTGATAACCAGACCTGTGAAATTCAGCTTCTAATAGGTCTCGACAGTTCATTTGGTAAACTCAAAAACAGTTTAAAAAGTGATTTACCTTTGTGCCTAAAGCGGAAAATATACCAAAAATGTGTGTTACTACTAATAACATACTGGGCAAATATCAAAGCTTTAACAAAGTCTACTGCACAACAACTAAGAGTTTAGTACTGAGATCTATGGAACGCGTACTTTAATTTTTGAGCTTGTTTCTTAAAATCTGCATCTTGTTCGCAAAACCCTCTGTTTCGATGACACATATGTCCTCCCCTATTTTTATAGCGTTTCTTATTTTAATTTAAATAATAAGTTTCTTCTCTATAAAGCCTTCATTCTTTTAGTTTCTTGTCGTCGTCTGTAGTAATTTTTAATCCTACTATATTTAGCTTTTTTAGGAAAACGAATGATAAACAAACTTTTTCCATATCCTTTTTCATTTCCATGTATTCATTCCTTTTTCAGCTCTGCTAATTGTTTTCGATTTTCCTTTTGTTCTTTTAATTTGTTATCATCAGTTTTTGCATCATTTTTATCATTGTCTCTTCTGTGCTCGCCTGTTTCCCTTCTCTATCTTCTTTCACATGTGATCTTTTTGTCAATTTGTTTCTGTTAAAATGTTAGTATTATTTTCTTCTTCTACTCGTCTTCTGTGTCCCATTTCCCCTCTCGCTTTCTATTCTCATTTTGTATTTTATTTTCTCTGTTCACTGATGTGTTTACTACAATAATTCTGTGTAGGTACTACACGGATGAACGTCTATTTTAAATAAATGAACGAACAAGTAACATATATGTACCATATGTACATCATTATAATCTTTCTAACGATGGAATGAAAAATTAGAAAATAATGTGCTATCATTTTCAACACGATAAATTATTTTCTGGTTCAGTCACAAATTCTTGCACCGTTAAAGTATTAAATGCACCGTTGCTAATACATTTTCATTACAAAATCAAATGGAGCAAATCAAAGAACCTGTTCAGATACTTACTTTTTAGGTTCAGGTTTAGTGGTAGCTTTACCCTTTCCTGCTATTATACTTTTGAATAATTCTAGAGCGTTTTCCTTGCATTTCCCCAAATCTAATTCGCAGGCCCACTGCAAAGCGAGAACCTTCCTATAAACTTCGATTTGGTCATCATTTTTTTTTATTTCGAAGTTTTCGGCTTCCTCGTAGAACTTTGTCATCTGTTTCTTCATGTACTCCTAAAACATGTTTTTAAAATAATCAAGGTTCTAAAAAGTTTTCACAAATATCTCACAGTAATAGAATTCTTAAGACTGTCCTCCGGTAAACGTCTGCGCAGGAAAGAGAAAGAAGTAAGGGCAGAATACCAGGGATAGTAATTAGTTTCCTCTGCTAAAAATTCCAAAACTGGGAAAACTTTGTCGTAGCCAATCATGCCTCCACGTGCCAAGTTCATTAAGTCGTCTACAACCTGAGCGCGGTTGATGGGTTGAATTTGTGTCCGCCCAGTTTTATCATTCAATGCGACGCTGATACGATCCAAAAGAACTTTATCGTAATTGACACGGTAGTATGCTGTGGGATTTCGAGTTATAGTGTAAAATATGTAAGTCATTCGATCACTTACCGTTGTCTGTGTTTGCTAAAAATACTGCATTTTTATCTGTATCAGCGGGAAGTTCGATAGTTTTATAGTTTTGTCCGGCTGGGAAAAGGACTGATCCTTTAGTATTGGATTTGTACGAATATTTAATTGGTATGTCCCATCTCTGACTGTGGTTTTGAAGGTTGGAATATGTGAAGCGACTCTAAAGATTACAGTTTAATATTATTTGATAATAAATTCAGAATATTACGTAAAAACATGATTTTAAAATACGTCTGTTTATAATTTTGGGAATGCCATATTAAATTAAAGTGTTATACAGGGTACGGTCGAGGAAATACATGTTCTAACAATAATAACAACTCAATAGCTTTTTGATATAAACAACATTTAATTATAGAGAAATAAAGCTACTAGAATGCAGGTTATGATGACAATGTTTAAATTCCTGAGAACCTACAACATTACATCAAAAACTAGTTTGCTTCCCACCAAATGGTGCCACAGGACACACGAAGCGAGCGTGGTCCGCGACAATTTCTCCAATACGTGTTTGTGATACACATAAACAACCGCTAGAACATCCAGCAATGAAAGATTCCATTTCAATTTTAAAAAGAAGCTACGAGAGTGCAGTCAGGTCTGACGGGACGTTAGTTTTCGGCAAGAAATTTAAAATTTCTCAACATAAACTGCATTGTATTAGCTTTATTTCTCTATAATCAAAAGTCGTTTATATCAAAATTCTATAGAATTATTGTTATTTGAAAAGAATGCGTTTGCACTGCCGCGCTCTTTATATATTAAATAACTTTTGAAAAGATTTAATTTACCTTATGTAAGAATAAAAGTTAAATAATTGTCGATTAAATATACTTATGAACATCTTAAAATAAATCCATTACCTGTGTAAATTCAATTTTTGTGCCGTTCAGCTTAACATTGACCACGGGATATCCAGGATTAGAGATCCACGATTTCATAACATCTCCAGGTGCGCTGTTGTCAGCGTTTAGGCCCAATTTCTCAAATAAGTTGAATGGCTGAACATTATTATATTGGCTAAAATTACAATCGTTACAAAAAACATTCAACCACGTCATATAATTTCATTACTTTTCTAATTGATAGGGTTTCAGAACTTTTTTAAACTCAGCTTCACCCATGTAGTTCTTTATCATCCTGATGACACAAGCGCCCTTGTTATAGCTAATTGAGCCGAATTTTGATTTTACTTCAGATGGAGATCGAGAGACGCCGTTGAGAGGTTTGACAGCATCGGTACCATCAACAGTGAAGACTGATTGCTGTTGCTCGATGACGAATTGATTTTCAAGATCCCATTTTTCACCAGCCTAAAGTAGTAGGTAATATCAAATATTAATAATGCGTTTTTGAAAACTAACATCTAGTAACTGGGGTTTGAAATATTTCGAATGTTTTATTCGAAGAGTAATGTTATTTTTTGAACTCTCTTATTTTGGTCTCTGATCACAATGATCAACCATTAATTTGCTTCTCATACATCTTAAACTAACATGCGATTCTAAAGTCCAACCATTGATGGCGTAAAGCTTGTTTTTTTAACGATCGATTATATGGTTCAATTAAAAAATATTCTACTCACTGGAGCTGCAGCGGTTCCATGGTACTCGAAGAACCTTGCGAAGCCTTCATTCAACCATGTGTTATCCCACCAACCTAAGGTAACCAAGTTTCCAAACCACATGTGGGCGAATTCGTGAGCAATCACGGTAGCAATGCGTTGGTTGTCACGTCGTGTCGAGTGCTTAGGGTCCCATAATAACGCAGTTTCTCTAAAAACATTTAATAGTTGCAATTGTTTAATTTTAAATCTAAGAGACTAAGAAATGGCTGGTTGGCATGCATTTGTAAGAGTGCGTTCTTCCTATACTAATTTAGATTTATAGCACACAATAGTATATATGTTATTAAAGAATCCGGTATAGTTCTCCATATAATGTTTGAGCAAATGCATATTCTTATAGGGAAATTGCATAAGTACATGTGTGCCGAATGGTAGAAAACTGTGGATGGCGAGAAAAATGTGAAAGCAGGCGAATATAAGATAAACTAGAAAAGAATAAACGATAAATAAAACGATTTTTTACTTTGTTCTTTGTCATACTACAGTTACACTTCGAAACTAGTTTCGGCTAAGCTCTAGCCATTTCCGAGCTCCTCCGATGACTCAAAAAAAAGTAAAAAATCGTTTTATTTATCCTTTAAAATTAATTATCGCAAAGAAGATGCCTTAACAATCCAATATTAGAAAAGAATAGTTAATTAAAATATAGTACACTAGACTATACACTAAGTTATATATAAAGTAAGGTTTTTTCACCCAGCATACCTTAATAACTTTACATGTTGTCGATAAGCGCAAGTTTATTTCTCATGATGAAGATTTATGTTTAAAATTTATTTATTGAAAATTGTTTAAAAGAGGGTGTAGTTGCCTCTATGCGAGGAAATACAATTGTGGATGGGTTAGCAGAACTTTTTGTTATAAAATTATAGTGAAGTCACTCCTTAACACGTCTATTTCGAATTACTAGAAACCGCAAAAGAAGTACGGAACGAATATCCTATAGAATTATTTATAAGCTGAGAGGAACGAGGTGTGATATCCTCAAGTTAGAAATGATATAGAGAGGGGGAGAGTGGAGAAGGATACGATACAAAAGTTTAATCAGTTAAAGCACATATAATTTTAAACCTGTGGCATCGAAGGTTTGTACTGAGCAATTAACAGAACTAAACGAAGAATGACTAAGAAATGTATTATGTATGGTGTATGACAAAATAGAAAAGAAATCTGTTAAAATTAAAATTAAAATTATTAAAACTGTGTGGCAATAGAACATAATAAGAGAAGACTATGTAAAACGCAACGTGTGCTTTACCAACACTCGAAGGTATCCGCCAATTATACAATTATATGTAGTTTGCCCAGTCATACTGCTAGTACTCTTCAAAACTATAAAATGTTAAGGAAAGGAGACTAGTCCTTTTCGAAATCAATAATCGCTTCTCTAGTTATCCTACATCCTTTCTTGCTTGAAATGTCTTTCTTCTATGTTTTCTTAAATTATTTCATGCATATATGTAGGAGTCCAGACATAGATTTTCAGACTGTATCTAGTAATCTCTACATTCTTTTGCTGTGTATGTTTTCGCGTTACAATAAAATACCAAATCAGCCATTTTTTTGAGGGGGTGAACCTTCAGAGGCCTTCTGGCGGGTAGTGTCAGATTCCTTCACAATTCAGCGTGAACGCCTACTGACTAAACACCCACCTCTCGCTTCAACCCGGTACCACTTTCGTAATTCGTCGAGTTGAAGGGGTCTTATGCTATTAGCACATCAAGATCGCAGTTCCTGGATGGTGCATTCCTCTGCCTGTCTAGTTCCTCTTGCTCTTTCACTCTCATAATGTTGTGGATATAGTTGGCTGTGGCCCGCCATTTACCCTCAGCCTGTATCATTGTCCGCGTAAGGTTTGCAGTGCCTAGTTCCACCCCAACTTTGCTTGCTAGTCTGCTTTTATCCGAGTACCACCGTGGGCACTCGAATAGCATGCGATCTGCATTGTCGGGTTTGTAGCTGAATTGAAAGCAGGCCAACTGGGCTTGCAAATTCAGCAGAGGCACGCTTGAAAGCATCCATAGCCCGTGAGCTCCTGCGTCAGGTCAGTTCAATTCTCCATGATTCCAGCCCACCCAGCTTCTTATATCTGTAATGAGCTTCTTTGTCCACTCGGATTTTCCCTCGGTGGCATCCCAGGCTTTCTGCAACATTGCTATGGTACACACCCTTGCAACTGTACCCCTCAGTACCCTCACGTCCTGCCTCGAACATACCCTGCCGTTCGTAGCCCAGGAGCTCAATTGGTGGCGTCCCGGCTACCGCACAGCAGACTCTCACTGCCTCCCTTGGGATTGTGCGGTATGCGCTGGCCACCCCCAAAACGATTTTGCGCTGCGTGTTGGCCAGTTGTGCTCTCGTCCGCATAAATTACATATTCCCTGCCCATACCGGGGCACCGTACAACATGATGCTTTCTACTATAGATGCAAGTATCCGTCTCTCGCTCTCTCGGCCCACGACAAAATGGCATGATCCTGTCCAGGACCATTGCCACTGCGTGTAAGGAGAAGTTTAGATGTATATCCAGAGACAGACCAAAGTATTTGAGTCTAGCTCCAAGGGTAATTAGCTAACCTAGTATAGATAATACTATCGGTGCTACACGTCTTGTGCCGTAGAAAAATAGCCTCAGTTTTCCCCGGGGCCCAGGGACAGTTGATTATCCTGGACCCAGTTGCTGATTTGGTCCAGACTGTCGTCCACCTTCCAGACCAGCAGATCCATTGTCCTGGCAGCTGACACTAGTGCTAGGTTATCTGCATATCCTACCAGTTCTACTACATCTGGAAAAGGGAGCCAAAGTAGCCCGTCATATAAAATATTCCATAGGGTGGGGCCGGCGGCGGACCCCTGCGGAACACCGCAAGTTCGTGCGATGCACCCGCTGCTTGTTCCTGCCTTATACATAAGTTCGCGCCCCTCCAAATAGCTTTGGATGAGCCTCACAAGTTTTCTGTCGATTTGCATCTGGATGCACTTTCTAACGATGAGCGGTCATGAATCTGTGTTAAAGGCGTTTCTGACATCGAGTGAGACAAGCGCACAAAGTTACCGGGTACTACTTGTGCCCACGCGAGCTTTCAGTGCAGTAGCGGTGATCTTGGCAATAACCTAAGTGGTGGATCTGTTCCGCCGAAATCCCTGCTGGTTATCAGCTAGGCCGCCCTGTCTTTCCGTGTAGTCATCTTCCCATTCAGCATCAGATACTGTAGGAGGCTTTCAATGCTGTCGGCCTGAAGGACGACGGATTGTACATAGGCTCGCCAGATTTGGGGATGCGGACCAGTTTAACCCGTTTCCACCTGGAGCGTAGCTACGCAGTTACTCTAATTACTTCAAAGGGTACACTATTAGGCTCTTTTGAACTGTAACCGTTGGCTGGGGCATTGAGCTCTTCCTCAGAGAACCTTTTCAGCAAGATGGTGTACCATGCACGCATTGGGGAACAAGGTTATGACTATGCGGTTGGCCAAATGGACTTTCATTTTCGGCAGGGCGCGACTGAGCTTCAGTCTTCTGAGGGCAATCTTATAGCCTTGTCCCCAAATATTCTCATCAATGGCAGCAACCAATTCCTCCCATTTCTGTCTGACGCCCTGATTTCATCCCGCGGGGCTATTTAGGCCTGTAGGGTGAAATGTCCTGTTCCTCTCCGGGTTCGCCCCTTTTTAGATTCATCCGTCTTCTCTTGCGCAGACATCTTTTTCGAAGGGGTTCAATGGCGTCCGTCCACTAGTACACCGATAGCCTTTTACCACGGCCCTGGGGGGCCTCGCAAGCCGTTGTGACTAACGCAACTAGGGTTATGCACCGCTCCATCAAATATGCCTCGCTCCATGACTTTCATGAACTTCGACCTCTTAATTTGTGGATGACGTACCAGTATGTCAGTTGGTTTGGTACATATTTGGCCCTTATGTCGCGTTCGTAGTGGAAACATGTATAAATGGCCACTGAATTGTTTCCTCCTCCAGTACCTGCCAGTGCTTAGATGTTATTGACCGCTGAGGCCGTCACAAATGTTACGTAGAGAATGGCCTCACAATTACCTCTCCGTTAGGTTGGCCGTCCTTCCTCATTAGCTAGGGCAAGGTTGTAGGTGGCTATCCACTCTGCCAGCAATGTTCCTCTGTGATTGATTGTAGGAGAACCTCAGTCTGGGGACTTGGCCTTAAAATCTCTAACGACCACTGCCCGCTTTCATCGTAGAGTAGGCAGAAAGGTGGTTGCTCTAGTTGCTCTACACTTCCGGGTGAAATGGCCCTCCTCTTTGCAGCGCTGACATCTCCTTGAACGGTCCAAGCATTTGCACCCTATTGAACCAGACCGATTATGATGCGGTCATCTCCGGTGATTTTGGCCTCCAGTTCACCCCGCGTAATCACCGTAGCAGCTTGAGTACTTCTACATGCAGGGCTGAGGCTTCTAACTGTGAACTCCCTCCCTTATGTATTGGTAGACCTACTGCAGCAATTAACTTCTCTTTGGTCGTCGTCGCATCCAGGTCTTTCACGTGCATCACCCGTCCCAGCCTTCTGACGACCGCCATTGCCCCCTCTATTATTTCAGCGATCTCTTGCCTTAGTTGATCTGCCTCTTGCTCTTGCCCTTGACCTTCAGCAGAAGTTTCCCATTTGGGTCTTCATTGTCTGAGAGACTTGCAGGTCTAGCTTCTCAGTATTCACCTTGCGTACCTTTAAATGCAGATCGGCGTTAGACTTACCCTCGGCCCTTACCAGGACCGTTTCAGTGGTGCAGGGTCTATTCTGCTGTCATTTTCGGAGCCTTCTCCTATCGGCTGAGCGGTTGGTTTAGTGATGGATCGCGGTTTGGGGAGGCTCTTCGCTTTGGGCACGCATAGGGATATCTCTGCCCCAGTGTCCGTAAATATGTATTCCAGAATCTTCCTGGCCGTGTCCTGATTGCCTTCAAAGACCTGTTACTCTAAACGCTCTCTGATTGGCTTGGGTGCTCAGATTAACAGATAACTGTCTATACGTCGAATAAAATGCTTGACAAAAAAAGACACATTTTTCTTATTCGGCAGGTTACGAATAAATTTATTTGACAAATATACTCGACGCCATAAATACACCCAGTAAACGCGGATGTAGTTTATTAAAATTTTCAGAAAACGTGTATTTTAATCCTATTAGAAAACGATGAAAATTTTCTCAAAATACAAACATTACGCATTCAGCTAGCCGATTACGCATACTTTAAATGAGCGAATCTATGCTAGTCTGAGGTATACTATTCCATGCTTCTAAAATCCGTTGCTGAAGGGCATCTACTTTGTTTACAGCCATTTATCCTCCGCCTTCCATATACCACAGATGTTCAATTGGTGATACGACTGGCGAACGAGAAGGCCAGATGGAAACAGATCAACATTAGCAGTATTTAGAAAATCCATAGCAACCCTTGCGGTATGCGGCATTATTTTCTAGCTATCTTCGCTCACATAGGGAAATTGTGGCGAATTGATAATCCGACTTCTCCAGAACCGATTATTCTGTCGTTCAAACTCGGTTAACTGATTTTAGAAAAAAAAATGCACTATGTCATACAGGAGGCATTATATTCACTTTAATGTGTTTACTTATCTTACAAATATGTTTTATATTGACACTTAGTAACTAATGCCAAATGAAAAAAATTAGTTTAATTGTCGATGTTAACTTGATTAACTTCTCTTGGTGAAATTTTTCATCGTTTCTTCATGGGAATAAGCTCCATGTTTTCTGAAATTTTCATCAATTGACGTTTACTGGGTGTTCATTTTGTTTATGGCGGCCAGTATAGTTAATAGCTACTTTATTATGAGTTTGAAAGACCGATCCTAAGCTACATAACTTTAAAATATGAACAGCAGGAAGCTTAAACCATATAAAAAAACAATACTTTCCTTAAATAGCATTGCTATATTGGGAAAGTATTAAGCATAGCAACTTTTGGATGAAAATACAAACACAAACATTTATCATGTGTAAATATCAATGTCAATAGAGGGGAGTAGAACGTGTTCAAGGGGGTGTGATGCGTAAAACGGAAAGGTTTTGCAAGGGTCACATTATTACTCTCTCCACCTCAACTCCAATCTCACCGCCACAATGGCGAAACATGATACGTTGAACAACTTAGTAGTCTCAATCTACTGGAAAGTCATTATTAACTAGCAACAGGCTAGGATCTGCCGGAGCATTTGCCAGCTGGTTGAGAAGTAACATCCGCCTGCAACTATTTTACTCAAGAATTTAGAAAAATCATTCTTTAAGGTTCTAGTGTAAGGGAACGCTTTGCTATGTCTCTTACCTTACCCGACCATCAGACCATTAGTCAAAACAAAAACATGTAACATGTAAATCTGTGGCTATTTTCCAAAAGCTGATGTATATTTTTTTAATTACTGCATTTTGTATTACATAAAAATAATAATTTATATATGGAAATCAAAGTCGGGGGTTATAACATTTCCAAATTAATAATAAAAACCCCATTTATTAATGAGTGAATTAATGGAAATGTATGAAAAATGTTTGTTTATATTAACATATCAGCTTCTGCCAAAAATAATAATATATTTACCTGTATGTAACCAATCCCCAGTTTTCCATGGCACCAGCGGCGAAGTCTGGAATCGCAACTTGATCTAATTTTTTAATAGCCAAATCGTCATTACTAATTGTGTCGGGATATGGGACAGTTCCATAAGGTACACCCGTGTATTCATTTAGAGCTTTTAAAATACCATCGGTAACAGTTAGTGCGTAGTTAGCGCTCTCTTTTAAATGTTTAGGAACATAAATATTGCGCCCATCAGGCGTTTGAACACCTGTGAAACTGGAGACCACAAATGCAACTAAATATGTCGACATTTTCGGTGTTTTCTTGAATTTGGACACTTTGTTCTTGGCTCCATCACTAAAAAAGTAAAATAATAAATAATAGAGTATTATATATGTAGTAAGCTATATGGCTGTTGATAAAATGCTTTATTAATTAATAATATCACAGAGATTTAAAAATTTTGCGCTTTGTATAAAACGCATCTTGAAATTCACACGAAACGTCAATAATACAGTAATATGGAATTTAAATATTAAATTAAATTTTTGAAGAATGTTCATGGGTTCATTATATTTTTTCAATAAAATTCAGGTTTTAAATTACAACTCGAGTGTGTTATATCCAACATGGTTTAATAAAATTAATACGTAACATTAATAATATCATGCTATATACAAGACATGCCATACAGGTAAAATTGAATTGTTAGCAAATTTTTAACTCAGTTAAGTGTCTGTGGAGGGAGGAGATGGATCTACCGAGCAAGAAATGAGAAATGTACAGGTGGGACGCTGGGCCTGGACCTTCAAAACTTGCAGAATATAAAATACGGAGAAGTGGGAACACTGGATGAACTGACGGAGGAGATGAAGAGAGATTTAGTACCAAAAACAGGAGGTGAAAGGGGCGGGGTTGGGACACAGAGACAAAGAGTGTATAAAAGCCAAAAGAAGGTTCAGACAAGCGATTAGAAGATGCAGAGATGAGGGAAGATGTATACAGGAGGTAAATAAATGATTGGAGGAGGTACAGAGATGATAGGGAGGCAACGGAAAATGCCCCAAAGAAAAACGTAATAGGCATTCAGCAATAGTACGAGCACTTCATGACACTATCCGGAATAGGGGAAAACGAGGCGCACAGAACGAAGAAGATAGAAGGCATGGTGGAAATTAAGCAAGAAATCAAGTGGACTGGAGTGGAAGCCGCGATAAATTTCTTAAAGGACAGGAGATTGAGCGGACCGGGCGGGATAGATAATGAAGCGTGGAAATGGGCGACGGAAGGCATTAAGGAAAATGGTTAGAGGAAATGGTCTGGAAGGAATAGGATGGAATAGGAATTGCCATGGTAAATTCCATCATAAAATATTTGTGCAAGTGGTGAGAGGCTTGCTGGAGGAACGAGGGGCGAGGAACGACGGAACACATTGTAACGTGGAACTATGTGATGGACCAAGGAATCAGGCCGGTAAGGGAAAAGTGTTTGTAGACCTGAAGGCAGCATACGATAGTGTGAACGGATGAATTCACATGGACATGGGCAAGGTGGGAGCGGAGGTGTCCAATTTATTTGTGATTACATTAGGGATGCGATAAGGATGCCCGCTGAGTCCGTCTCTGTTCAGCTTGTATATAGGGGGCATAGAGGAGATATTCGGGATGGGGCAGGCGGCGGGAGTGGTGAGTGGAAGGGAGTAAGTATGGTCACTGGCGTATGCGGATGATGTGATATGTAACGCGGAAATAAGAGCGGAGATGAAGGAGATGGGTCCAAGATTAGAGAGATTCTTTGATAAGAGAGAACTAAGCGTGAATGTAGGTAAAACGATAATTATGGTATGCCAGAAGGGAGGAAGACATAAGATCGAGACGTTTGAATGGAAGGGATATCGGACTGAAAGTGTGAAGGAGTTCAAATATGTGGGGTTGATTTGCACGCCAAATAACAACAGAAATGCCCATATCAGGTATAGTGCCAGAAAAGCGGCAATAGCGACAACAAGAATAGGGAATCGTGGATAGCGTGGGGGAGGCGGTTCAGAAACTCCTTTCAGGTAAAAATGATGATCTAGAAGGCATGGGGGGGGGGGGGGGGGGTCGGTGTATATTTCATGATATAGCGTTTTGTATTAAGAGCATCTTGTATCATAGGGGCGTTTTATATTGTATTGTTAATGAGAACATGCCAATCAAAGTTCTCTAAGTAGTATGGTCTATTTTGTTTTTGTATTAATTGTAATATTGATTTCCAACAACTTGTATTAAACTCGAAAGAAAACCTATATCTTTACAGCTATCAGCCTGAGGGCTTCTCCGCTGGTAAGGGGAGAACCTCAAAGAATTTCGTCCATTACGTGGTTTGAACTCTCGCTCCCCAACATTCCATACAAGACGAACTAACTAACTCTATCTACTGAGCTGGGTTATTAAAATATTTTTTACACAAAATTTAAAAAAATAAGAAATATATTTATTGAATTTTTATTTTATATATTTTTTAGTTTTAACTTTGCAGGGGTATATTTTGACGATTATTTAATGGCTATATAGGGGTTCTCAAAAGTCCCGCGACGGAACTGTACGTTTTGAACGAGTAAAGAAAACAAATTTGGGGATCACTAAGTCATAGTCATATAAAATAAATAAGAACTTCCATGCAAAGTGGTGTTGTTTTGGGGGATGACCAGCCCAACATTTATAGCAACTCCTGTCGAGTTTCACCTTATTTTAATTATAATGAAAAGAGAACCACATCCCCATAAACCAAAACCCGATATCTTAATTCTTTCAGGAATTTGGAGAGGTTGAGTAACAAATGGGAAAATAAAATGTTTTTGCACTTTATTTTACGAACAAGTATTCAAATTTTCGTAAATTGGATTTTGAACCATCAGGTCCCTAGTGATATTGGTAGTTTCTTCATGTTGCATGGAAGTTTTAAACTATTTAAGAATGTAGTTTTTATGACTCTTTAGTAATTCCCAAATTGTCATTTTTTTTCTTTACTCGTTGATAACTTATAGCTCCGCCCGGGTTATAAAAAACCTGTGTAGAATTTAATTCCTTACAACATGTATTTGATTATTTTTTCAAACAATCAAAAATAAAATAATTTGGGAAATATATATTATTGTTGTATTACAAATCATTTTGTATTAGTATATTGTTACTTTTGTAATTAATTAAATATTCTTAGTGTTTTGATAGATTTATTGAAAAATGTCAGAATTCCATTCACCAAATCTGCGTTGTCCTGACTCACAGTGTATTTATTATCACTGTGAGAAAGCTACAGTAGCTTTTTTTATCGATAGCTGGTAAAACCATAATGCATTTTCATTGGCTGAAACTCATCATGAGCGCGCTCATAGGTGTTCATTTAACGATGTCCTTTGATCAAATTAACACAAAGATACCAACCGATATGAGTCTAATTAAATTTTAACTGATTTTCTTTTTTATTTTCTAGTCGTTTACCCGATGTGGTCTCGAGGTTGATTTGATTCGGTGTTTCCCTATCCTCATTGTTTAAACAGTGTTTTTTCATTTATAATGTTAATACTATAATTATAAAGTAATATATTGATTTCAAATTCTTACTAAATAAATTTTATTTTGGAAAATTATCTATTACGCTCTTGCTCTTACATTTTAACAATGAAATATCTACAATATGACTACAATACAATATAAAATATTTTATGCCAACACGAATTAAATATATTTTCTTATTCGACTTTTTGTGTCAAAATATTATTTTTGGATATTTTATAGTTTTTATTAAATAAATTCTCTCAAAATAGATGAATCGTTGTATGATACACATGTCGTAACTACAGATTATACTCAATGTGAGATTATTTATATATACTATAAAGCAGTTATAACATACAAACATAAAGTAGTAATATTAGTTTTCACTACTTACTCTTTGTTTGAAGCGAGCTCCTGATTGCTGAGAACAGTATTAAATAATGCTTTTGGATATTTAATAGATATAGTGAATGTTGCTTTATAAGCTGGCTCATCAAAACACGGGAAGGCACTTCGCGCGTGAGTCGGCTGGAATTGTGTCGTCAGAATGGTCCTATAAAAAGATTTATTAACCATGTTTACAATCTTTTGGTAATCTACTTACTCTTCAGGGCTATCCTTGGTTGGTTTATATTTACTGATATAAAATCCATACATGTCTGTGCGTAATTTACCATCGTAGTCAATTATCAAATGAAGTTTTGAAGATTGCAATAACTTTTCATTTAAGTTAATAGTTGAAATTTTTGTTTTCTCGTCAAATTGTATATCCTTGATACTGAGATCTTTGGCTGGAGATCCGACGACACTGACCTTTCCTTCAACCTTCTCTTTAACAAGCGCTTTATCGCTGTGAATGCGAATATCTGACAAGTCGCTATCGATAGTAACATCGACAGTTACTTTTCCAGTGAACTTCTCATTGGGAATAGACTTGTCAGTTAAAACAAGATCAATCCCGTAATGGATGTTGCTAATTGGCATATTCAGCATATACTCCACTGCCACAGGTTTTTCAGTAGCTTTTATCAGCAAGGGATTGGCGTAGCATGTCAACGCCAAAAGCGTGACTAGACCGAGCCGAATAATCATCTATGAAAAATAAAATCTTATAGATCCAGTTGTTCATACATTCTCAAATGAATTATTTCCGAAAATTCTTATTTTAAAGAATAGAAGTAAATAAAAAATTCTGATAGTGCCGTTACACATTACTTTCTCATACATATCATATGAATTAAAAGAAACTTTAATACTTATTTTTAAACAGAAGATTTAATGTAATTGATTGTAAATTTACTATATTATTAATTATTAATTATTAATTATAAACATAAATATTATAGGAAGTCGAGTTGTTTTACGTTTTTACGTAAGAGGGATTCAAGGAAACTCCTTTTTAAAATATTTCAATATTTCGTCATTAATTATTTTGGCTTCATCAGGATTCTTTAATAGAGTTTTTAAAGAAAAAAAAACAAGCTGGTATAATTATCACTTAAGAAAACTTACGATAATTAAATGTAATGAGATCTGCGACCAATCGTTATATATGTTACGATCTTACGGGTATGATTTTTTTTCTTCAAATACTCTGTTAAAGAATCCTGATGAAACCAAAATTATTATTTACAAATATTTTTATGTTAATATAAAGTATACATATGACGATTATGTGTGGAATAGAACATCTAACAAATAGCCGCCACGACTCTCCGGTCATACTCTTGCTCATTTAGAAAAGTTGCTAGTTACATTTTTACATATTTGTCTTTAAATTTTGCTAATGACTCATCGAATGTTTTCTTTCTGTTTAAGAATTGTGATTGGTTGATAGGCATAGGACGACTTCGCACAATCCCACAGGAAGTTGCACTGCGTTAGATCACATGACCTCGTTGGTCAATTTTTCTCGCCAGTGCGTGGGATTGATTACATGGCCACCAGGGACACTTTTACATTTACATTTTTAGGCTGGTGTAGTGATTGGGCCATGGGCTGTAGTATACTTCATATTAAAATTGAGACATTTACAATTGTGAGAAAATTATGTGTTTTATCGAAAACATAATGCTCATATTGACTATGAGCATTTTGTTGAAACTTTCATGAAGATTGTGTCGTGGTTTCACATCTAACTGTGACTGTTTGCAGTAGTGTTTCCTGTTTTGTCGATCCTGCTTCAGAATCATTGTTCCAAGATGAAATAGGTGCGGACATCAAACGACTTAATGAATTAAAAAATATATAGCTATATTTACAGCTAGTAGCTCCAGGACGTTTCCCTGATAAAGGGAAAATCTCAGAGGAGATAAAATCAACCGGTATTGACTTTAACTTCAAAGAAAACTTCTGATAATTTGCGAAATTTCGCCACAACGGGTTTGAACTCTCACTCCCCAATGTTCAGTGTGAGACGGACAGCACCTCCGCCACTCAGCTGATTGTGTATTCTTATTTTGTGAGTAACACAATCATTATATCAGCTTATTTCATGATTTATTTCAGCATAAAACCTCCTTGAGATATACATGTTTCGCGGATTTCACCTTCCTGCCGTCACGGGGTCATAAATATAAATAAAACACGGGGTCTGAAGAGCGCACTTTTTGTGACTGTTGGTAATCACCACTCCCAATTTTACTATAGCCGCTTTCGTTTATCGTTCGGAAGATGTTCTGGCCGTAGCTGGCTTAGAGCAGCGCGGAACGGCTCCCGAACGATAAACGAAAGCGGCTTTAAACGGATAACTTATATTATGAAATTGTTAACAATGACTTGACAAAAAAAATGCAGCTGCTCTTGTTGAATAACAAAAATCGATTTCTGGGTAATTCCTCAATAACTATTACATACTACTTATGAAGGAGAGAAAACATCAGTATTCGAACTATCTGCCAGAGCCTTATTGTATTTTTTATGATCAGATTACAAGTGCTCGGCATGAAAATTCTTATTAATTTAATTTTTTGGGACAAGTGTAAAGCAAATAATGTATGATTTGTAGAAAGATAAATACGAACAATGATCTTAGCCTTATCGGCTTTATACAAATTGACGAATTGTCAATATTGATATTTTGCGATAATCACGATAATAATTAGGCCCACATATTTACTATATAATATAATTTATGATCGATTGATTTTTTTCCATTCATTATAAAGTGGGTTCAATTAAAACAACTCAAGTGGACCATTGTTTAAACGATGAGAGCGTAGGCAGCTTTCACCTTCATGTTGGCATACTCTTTGTCAATTTATATAGTTTTTGAATACAAAATATATAAATTTAAAACTATACAAACAAGATAAAGGTGAATCTCTACTCTTCAAGGGCCCTACAGGGTACTCAGCCGGAATCAGGTTAACGCTACTATTGCAAAGATCTTGAAACTCCTTCCCCTCCCGGCTTGGTGCATATAATTATTCTCCATTATACATATACATTATAGGGGGCCCATCTATCTTCAAATCTGCTATTCATTGAAACAGCTTATTTCAAGTATTTTTAAAAGCATTGTTTCGCATTGTTTAAATAATACGTTTTATGTGTTGCAGGGTTTAATTTGGATCCATAGGAAAGCAGGTAAAAGGAGTAGGCTTTATGGTTAGTTTTAATTTTTTATTTTAGGGTTTGATTGACCAACTGTTTTTGTTTTTGAAAAACTAGGGCAATATCTACGTAAATAGACGTCTTAATGATAACCAAACATAAAAGAGAGAGAGGTGGGTGGTCACTATGAAGACTACTCGTTTTACGTTCTTTCCTATTCATCCAAATTAAACATAGCAACTCTTAAAAACGTATTCAAGCAATGCGAAACAATGCTTTTTAATAACAGTTGAAATAAGTTGTTACAATGAATAGCAGATTTGAAGATGGATGCATCCGTCTTTATCTTTATCATGACCTGAAGGATTGAACCTCATCAATTGCATAATGCATCATGAAGAAAAAATGTATAAGTTCCAAACCGTGATGAGAAAGGAGGAGGGGAAGGAGTATCAAGCTTGTTCAATTCGTCAACAAAAATTAGGTCCTCCTGGATGGGAGTTGGGGCGAAGGGTCTGTAGCGTATTACCCGAAAAAAAAAAAGCCAAAGGAAAAGGACAATGAATATGGGACATGGTATAAACAAGGCATATGGAGAAAACAAGCCGAATAATAACAAGTCCAAGAAACTGGATATGGACGTTGTAGTACCCATAGAAAGAATGAGGAAAGGATTAGGAACGGAACCGATCGATGAGTGTATAGATATGTATATATATATATATATATATATATATATATATATATATATATATATATATGATTTTAACGTAGTTCCGAAAGAAGATAGTGCTAAGAGAGGGGTATCTCTGCTAATTAAGAAGGTATATGGGAGCATCAATGTAAATATTAAAATATAACTTACTAGGAACTCGTCTAACCACTTTACCGTATAAATACACGTAATGAAGACAAAAGAGCTCTAGTAAAGGATATATTTTCCGAAGAATTTCAACGGCGGTATACGACGTATACATTCTAGTTTGTTTCGTATCGGAAAAAATAGCGCATACAACGTTCACTACGATACCGTGGGTGACCATCAGGGCAGCACTCAGGAAGGGACCAACGGGACAAACGCAGGATCATAGAGAACTATCTGGTGGAACCATCTGAAGGACAGGGCGATAACATATGAAGGCACCGCAGATGCGTCGAGACGAGGTGACAGCAGGGGACCCACAGGAATCAGTCCTGTGACCCCTGTTGCCTACGACGACGTCCTGTGGCTGGAGCAGCCGGTCGACCTGGTGGCAATAGCGTCTTTCGACGATACTGCGCTGGTTGGCACCGGGCGGGAACTTAGAGCAACAAAATACAACATGAAGGAGGCCATGCAGACGATGCAAAGATGCAGAAGTCGGGCTTAACATCACGAGCACGAAGACGTAGGTGGCCCTACTCTCGACTAAGCGAATGACTCATTAAGGCAGCTGGACCGGCAATCGCGGGAAGCATCAAAGATATCGCCAACAGGTGCATGGAAGAAGGCGTCCTCCAGGGACGATGTAAGACTGTTGAAGATACCTAAGCCAGAAGAAGTCAGCCACCGAACATACACCATTTGCCTCTTGAACGCAATAGCCACGGAAACAGAAAGAGTCATTGCGGACCGCCTTGCCGAGACCCTCGAGGTAACAGGAGGGCCAACACGAGCGGCAGTACGGCTTTCGCAAAAGGAAGGTCAACTACGGACGCAATATGGTCTGCAATATTATCACCGAAGCGAACACCGGCTCATGGAGGAAACGCAGATACTGCCTGATGGTCACCCTGGATGTCAGAAACGCGTTCAACACGATACCTTGTGTGACAGTAAGAGAGAAATACCACGGAACCAACGCAGGTTCATAGCGAACTATCTGAAGGACAAGGCGATAACGTATAAAAACACCGCAGAGATTTGAGGTGATAGCAGGGGTCCCATAGGTATCAATCCTGGGGCTCCTGTTGTGGAGTGTTGCCTACGACGACGCCCTGCTGCTGAAATTGCCGGGCGACGTGGTGGCAATAGCGTTTGCCGACGATATGACGCTGGTTGTCACCGGGCGGGAACTTGTAGCAACAAGATGCAAGATGAAGGAGGTCGTTGGAATGGTTGACAGAAGCATCGCGAGCAGAAAGACGGAGGTGGCCCTATTCTCGACCAAACGACCCTCGACGACACCGATATACAAATGACGGGAGAGGAATACACGATACATAGAAGACTGAAGTACCTGGGAACTACACTGGAGGTCAACGTCAATCACACCCAGCAGGTAATAGAGGCAACCAGAACGGAAGTAGCTACCAAATATAGGTGGCTCGGGTGCAAAGAAGCGAGAGTTGCTGGCAACGGTATCGCGCGTGTATCTCCTGTATGCAGCACCTGCCTAGATCAGGGCAATCACGACTTGGTTATGAGAGTGTTGCGCACCAGTGCGCTTCGGATCAGGAGGGCATACCGCATTATATCTACAGACGCGGCAGAGTTGCTGACAGGGACGACACCAGCGGACCTACTGGATGAAGATAGAGCGGAGGCCTACAAGAGGATCCAGAGGAGATCTGAGCCGAAAGAAACTAGACAACACACCATCGAGTGGCAGAGAAGATGGGAGGACTCCCCAAAGGCGAAGTGGACGAGATATAGTATCCCGTGGATAGAGCCGTGGGTGGACCGAGAACATGGTGAGCCCGGACCGGACTTGCGTGGTCCCCCTGGACTACGCAGGTCCGATCCGGACACGGCGTTTTCCAAATGTATAGGCTGCGACGGCAAGATGGACGAGGCAAGAGACGAGTAGGATTAACTGATGTTAGAGGGCGCTTAGTATGGCAAATGGCGGTCAAGCTAGTGGACAGAACGTGAGTTTTGGTGTAGTCGGTAAGCGCCCCGGTCAGAACACGGGATGAATCCGGCGCTACCCATGCCTACTACCTAGTGGTAGTAATAGAGGCACTGGGTGTATTTTGAAGATTCCACTTCACAGGACAAAAAAAGATTTACGGATTGCTGTGCACAGAATACATTGAAGTTCGAAAATGGTTTCTTCAAACAAATATACAATTGAACTCCGGACACCAGATAATCTATTATTGACTTCATCATAACAAATCACTACAAACCAATTAAGGTAGAGTAGATAATTTTGAAGAGGTTGTTACGACTCCTGCGCGCAGTACGTGAAAAATTGTCGTGTTTGTAAATTACTATTCATCCTAAACATATAGGCACAGCTAAGCGTTCCGCCGTTCAGCTGCTTTTTACGCAGAAATGTACGCATGAACGGCGGAACGCGTACGACGGCATATCGCCTCCGCGACCCGGTAACCCGGATGGTATTTTTAGGTTTCATTTCTTTATTTAGGGCTGCGCCTTAAGTTGAACTTTGGACAAGCCATTTCAACATAAATCTAGATAAGACCATAATCTAGTCAGGAAAATATTCTATTTTCCATATAAGTCCACTAACATACAACTAGAACAAAATGAAAGAGAACCTAAGGAAGACTAACAAACATCGACGAGTAAAGATATAACTGGAATTATAAAGATATCAATACGGATTTGTACCAACAGAGGTAAGATCAGATGCTAACCAATCTATTAGCTTCTGATCTTACCTTACGTTTCAATGATGTCGAGCAAATATGCCATGACGTGGTGACAATAGCGATGGCGTTGGAGACGATAAAGATGGATTACAGAAACCGGGCTTAGCATCGCGAGAAGGTAAGACCAGAAGCTAACAGATAATGTATTCAATGATGTCGAGCAAATATTTGACCATATAAAATAAGCTATACATACATACTATATATAGGTTGCTGACTGCTGAAAACTATAAGGCACACGGAGTGACACGCGAGTCATTTCTAGAGTGGCAGGCCAGACATTTTCTATGTACTTCATTTCATTGCATGACATGTAAAAATAATTGTGGCACGCGGAGTGTCAGTTATTGTTAATAAAGAGGCACGTGTGCGTGTGCGTTCATGAATAGTTATGGGATAGTAGAAAAAAAGAAACCGATAAGAAGGAATATATGGCGGAATGATCGAAGAAGAAGACAAAAGTTAAAAGCAGGTGTACCTTAAATGGCACAATACTAAAGCGGACACATACACGTTTATATAGAGCAAAGTCTACTGTTATTTAATATAAAATATAAAGAATAATGGGATAATAAATGTGGAGAGTATATACAGAAGTATGGAGGTTTATTCTCAATATACAAGCTGACAAAAAGAAAATATCTATAGTTGAAACTAATATTTGCAAAAAAGAAGTGATGAATATTATGTCATTTCTGAGGAATTGAAAATGGGATTCATGTCAAGTCTAAGGTTGTAAGTTCGTATCTCAACATGAGTGCAATTGTTCCTAACTCTATAGAAATAGTAATTACTATTTGATGACAACGGAGTTCCTCCATAATATATAGATAGTGGTTGCCATTTGGGTAACGTACAAAGTAGTTTGACTACATTTTATAGATTATCTTCCTTGATTTCATATAACTTTCATTGAAATTTTTAAAGCATGAATTGCAGTGTCAAGAAACTTGAACAAGTATCTTTCAAAACTGATTGACATCTGTACTTTTAGGAAAACACGCTCGTATAATACTACGTACTATATCAGTAGGAGGTGGCATGGTATATTATACCAGCGAGTCTACTTAAGGCGAGTCTCGGAAAATGAAATACGGTTCAATGTTGACCTAATCGCGCGGTCTTTTCTAGTCAACATTTTATAATTTTCTGAAAATATGTTTGGATATTTCTCCAATCTAAGGATGATTTGATACTTTGTTAGGACGAAAAAGTTATTTTTTTGTCTCGAAATAGTTGTAAAAAATATGCAAAAGTAGTCAATATTTGCATCAGAAAAGTATATATTTACTTCGATTTGTAATCAAAATTCAACAAAAATTTCTCTAACATATTGCAGTTTCATATTTCAAGTTTTGATAAATACAATCTGATAATGCTTAAGTACAGTAGTATAGTTTATAGACATCCGTGCAATTATCACAAAATGCTTCATTATTTCGAAATAAATTTATTTCTCGGTGCGCACCCCTCCAGTTTTTCCTGGGACCACGGATTATACACTTCGCAAAAGAAGTAGCAGCAGTTCTGTTAGTCTCACAACGCGTTTTTCGAATAGATTTGCAGCTCGAATCCTCGAATGAGATTTTCGAAGATTCGCCTTAATTATAAATACTTTAGTATGCGATACCAGTATGCTGGATACTGATTTTAGACTGGACGCAAAACTATCTCCCATTGCAAACAATATAAAATTAGTATATAGCATACCGGTATAGCATATTAGCGTTTTCGTGTGAAAGTAGTCCTACATGGCTACGTTTTTTATCTTTTGTATAAATAAATTATATAATGTTTTTATCAATTTAATCCAGAGCTCAAGAGCAGCTTTAATTAAATTTTATTCTAACGGCGAATATTATCAATTTAGTAACATATTGAGTGGTACTCTGTTATCTGTAATACCCCAAATTACCTGAATTAGGTAACAGCAGCGAAAAAAAAACGATGATTTGTTTCCGTTGATTAGAGACTACCTTTCGCGTATATAACGGCTGAGTGAAACATAAAATAACGTAATTTATTATTCTTCACTCACCGATAATAGGCTTCTCTCAACAGACCTTATTGTAAAATTAAGGTTGCATTGTATAAAGGCGAGTTAATTGTTGCCCGTGATTACAGGTAGATGTTGCATGTTTGTTAACTTTATCACTTTAACTTTTGTTTATGAAAGTTTCATTATGTCAAAGGTGTTAAGTGAGATTGAATCAAGGATTGGAAATTGACGCGGAGCTGAAATTAATGTACTTTCATACAAACCAGCCTTGTGGTCATTTGCAGTGCTTGATGATCAAGGAATTAATGTTATAATGATTCTAAACCGGTTTACTTTGTTTGGAGGAGTATATACAAAGGAGTTAACATTATCGACGTGTCTATCATGTACAGAAAGGAGATTTGCATTTTCACAGTGTATTCTAGAAAAGCATGCGCAAAATCAAAATTTTATTCATGGCATTTTGTAGAGAGACGAATCAATGTTTACTAGAGATAATAACTCTCGTAATGAGCATGTATGGTGCCTTCAAAATCCTAGAGCATTTAGAAGATGCCGTTTTCAGCAGAGATTTTCAACCAGCACTGTTTAAATTCAAAATCAGCAAGATTTGGATGAAATTTATATTATTATTCACTTCGGGTAACATAGTGTTCCACATACATCAGAAGCAGATTTTTGACAGAAACTTCGAATACGCAATTTTTGGAAATACGTTATTAAAATTTAATTTGATGTTGAAGGAGCTTTTTTGAAAATATTCTTGCGAAAAATTAAAAAGACATTGCCGGGGCCCATTTCTACGAATATTTGATTTATTTATAATGTCTATAAAATTTGAATTTTTATGCAAATATTTTAAAAAAAATCAAAAGTAAAAATATACAATATACGTATGTAGGGGAAAGGAGGACACGATATGTATTTTTCTTTTTTATGGATGTCATTGGTTTAATCTTTTAATGTAGTTAATTCGATAATAAATATAAATTCTATGTCTAATCCAAAATTAGCAATAACACAGTTTCAGTCACAATTCGGAGACAAAATATAGACCGGCGGATCAAGCAGCTTATCTGATAGTGTTATCTAAAATTACGCTCCCTTCTGTTAATTACTTTCCGATGTAATTAAGACAAACGCAAATAAAACCCCCTTATCAGCGTTTGCTTGCCAATAACAATATAAAAATATATTTCTCCTAGTCAGTAATTTATTTGTAATTATTATCTAACCTAAACCGGCTGTCGATTTGATTCGTTTCTTTCTATACTTTTTCAAAAACACCATTTCGTTCTATCATCCATTATTTTCAAATGTTTGTATAGAATTGGGTTATATAATCTCTATGTCGCATTGAAATTAAAATCAGGCTTATTGTAACACTATTGAATTGTAATACAATTATAATGTGGATGTGGAATTTCGCCTATGACATACACTGAATTGTCTATGTCCATGAAAGCTCTCCAGTAAATGCCTAATTTTTGCAGCAAATCTCCTTCCCTATCCTCAACGCGAGACTATATGATATATACGGTGAGTATAAAATAGTGGATTTCCATATCAGTAAGGTGTAGGGGAATGTTTATAGAGTCTCGGACATATAATAACCAACCTCCCAAGGCGGTGTATGCAGAATATGAGGGTGAATGGGGGTTACGCTGCATAGCTCATACCAGCATCTCCGCTTGCTCCGTTCAAAATTCCATCCTAATGGCGGTCACATGGACCGTCGAAGATGGAAGAGGATTTTGAACGGAGCAAGCGTAGGTGCTCGGATGAGCTCTGTGGGGAGGTCGAGGCAGACCCATGGGGACCTCCTTACAGAATTGTCATCGGCAAGATCTACAGGCATAGACACCAGGACCAGAAGCCACGGAGGCATGGGGCGACAGCGGTAATCAATGCCCATTTCCATACCATCGCACCGCAGGCAGAAGAGGTGCACGAAACCGACACGACAGACGCCCATAAAACAGAGGAACCGTCCTGGAAGGAGGACGAGATCGTGGAGGCGATCCTGTGACTCCCGGAGGAGGAAGGGCCCGGGTCCAGATAGTTTCTACAACGAACTCATCAAGGCAGTAGCAACGCAGATGAACATGAAGGCAATTGCCAACAAATGGATGAGGGCAAGTTCCCCCAGAGGTGAAAGAGGGTGACACTTGTCCTCATCCGCTAGAAGGGGAAAACAAACACGGAGGTGACTGCGCACAGTGTCTCCTTGATGGCCTTGGCAAAACAATGGAGTGATTAATAGTCAACAAGTTGGAGACAATTGCGGAGGAGGCTGGAGGCCTCTCTACCACCCAATATGGCTTCAACAAGGGGAGCTCCACGACAGATGCTATATTGGCGATAACGAACACCGTTATAGAATGCAACAGCGGCCCACGAAGGGGTAGAAGGAATTGTCTGACGATCACCCTCGATATCAGCAATGCCTTCAACTCTATCCCCTGTTGAGATGTATTAACGAAGCACTGAGCGAGCTAGACATTCCGCACTGGATGAAGAAACTCATCAGGGCACGGCTAAGCGATAGCTAGATTAAGTACGAGGGAACCACGTGAAATCTTGAGTGCCAGGAGGGGTCTCACAGGGATCGGTCCTGGGGCCTATGCTATGGAACCTCACATACAGCGGTGCCCTAAGACGGGTAGTACACGATGGAGTGGAGACAATTGTCTTTACAGATGACAGTCCTGAGGCTCGGAAAAGACATGATGGTACTGAAAGACACAATGGAGGAGGTGGTGAGAAGGTGGGTCATGTTTAGTCGGTAGGCGTCCGGTACGTAACACCGGGTGAATTTGACTTTGTTCCGACGCGAGCAATGCATCGGTTCGTCTTGAAGATAGGCTGGTTGTGAGTGGTCCTCGCGGGGTGGCTTCTAGCATCACACCCCGATAAACTGCTCTGACCAGCAGGCTAAACTAGGTGAGAGTAGCCAGATATGGCTAAAACGTAGCGTTTGGCCCAGAATGGGCCGCTGCGAGCAGCGTCCGTTTCCCATGTTAAGGGCGACCGAAAATAAACCGGAGAAGGCAACGGAAAACCACTCTGGTATTCAAATTCCCCAGGAAATCACTATCACGAGGATTCAAATGGTCCTAGTACCGGGCAGCCCTTAAATGGACAAGGGGTGTTAACAATCTCACGACTCAAAATAGTGAAATCAAACATGCGCATAGGCGTGGAATGTCAGAGGTTTGTTCCCAACTGGAAAATTTGATAACGCTGTTAAAGAAATGAGAAGGCTCGAGCTAGGCATCATGGGAATCAGTGAACTTAGATAGGCAGGAGTGGGCACATGTACTACTCAAGAAGTAACGCTAATGACCGCGACCACCGAAATTGAGTTGGAATCTTTGTTACCTCGAAATTTGCTACAGACGTAAAGGTTTACAGCGTAGTGCTGTTTCAACTTGGAGGCCATCTATTTAATATCAATCAAACTTGCAGTATAAGTATATGCAACAATATCCGACAAAAAGTATGACGTTGAAGTTGAAAAGTTGTATACCTCAATCAATTCTTAAATCACTTAATAATGACAATATAGCCATTATTATCGGGGATCTGAATACAAAAATCGGGAGAAGACGACGTGCCGATATAGTAGGAGAACACCCTTTAGGACGAAGTAACGAACGTGGGTTGGATTTTATGAATTCTGCCAAGAGGCTGCAATGGTGGTAGTAAATGCCTGATTCCAGCTACCAAAACGCCGTTTGTGCATGTGATCAACAACTTTGGCCGCTTGTTTATTTGGAGGTTTCTAACGGGATCTCCGCTAGTGTGCCCGGCGGAGATCCTGTTAGGAACAAAATAGATTACCTCCTAATAAGCAAGCGCTTTAGAAATTCAAGAACAATAACTACCTCGGCGCTTCGGATCATAATCCACTCATTTCCGATTCAGAGCTTAAACTAAAAGCAGTTAACAGAAAAGACATATTATTGACGTTGCCAAACTACAAAGTGATGATGTGAGAAATACTGTATTTAATGCTCTTAACGATAAGCTAAAACAGATACCAAAGATGGATGAGGATCCTAATACAAGGAAACAAATTAAAGTCATTAAAGAAGTTGACGAACAACACTTGCAAGTCACAAATATAACAAAATAACGAAGAAAACTTGAACTTGGAACAAGGTAGTGTATTAAATATTACTGAATATAAGAAACTACAGTACCTAATAAGGAAAGAAATCAAGGCGCAAAATGAAAAAGTGGACGACGGAGAAATGCGAGTGGACCTATCTCAAAACATGATACCTTTGATATACATCGAAAAGTGATACAGGTGGCCGGCATCTATAAAGTACCAATGACACTCCTTAATAATGTAAATAAGATCATATTGGATGAACCGGACATAATGAATAATGGGATTCTTACATAACTCAACTTTTCAAAGATACCAGAATAGATAACAATAATTATGAGGGATTGAAGGGCCAGATATTTTAATATCGGAAGTACTGCATGCAATAGAACATCAACAGGTCCAGATAAAATTCCGATGGGAATGATGAAATTAATTGAAGGAGACAACATCAACATAGTAGTAAGACTGTTCAATAAAGTATATAGGCGAAAGCCCGGAGGAAAAACAATATTCCAAAAAAGTCTTATAAGACGTTCCTTCGCGTAATTCATGCCCTCATAAGACAAAAATGCGAAATCGACCTGGACGACACACAATTCGGCTTTGGAAAGGCCTTTGGAATACGTGAGGCATTATTTGGCTTCAACGTCATTTTGCAAAAAAGCCGTGATCAAAGAAGAGATGTATTTGCGTGCTTTGTCGACTACAAAAAAGCTTTTAAAAAAAGTTCAGCATAATAAATTGATCGAGTTATCCCACTAGGTCGGATTAGAATGCAATTCTAATAAGTCTGTGTTGGAGACAGTAGGCGGAGATTAGAATTGGAGATTCCTTTACAGCGAAAATGGAAACATAAATTAACAAAGGCTGTATTCTTTCTCCCTTCTACGCCGACAGAATGATCAAGATAGCTCTGGAAGAAGTGAAACTTGGCACAGAAATCAACGACGTACGAACCAGTACGACTAAGTATGGTGGATGACACTGTCATCTTGGCCGAAAGTACCTACAGTTGCTGCTTAGTAAAATCAGTGACATCGGAAACATAGCTAGCTTAAATAGAGCCAAAACCAAATTTAAGGTGTTTAGCCGTGAAAATGCATCTCTCCACCTTGGAAACATATAAATTGAGAGGGTAAATAAATTTTACAATCTGGGAAGCACCATAACAACACATCCGGACCCTGACACGCAAGTTAAATATCGAATTGAGGCTGCCCGTACGCAATAGAATGAGACCGTTTTTCTTCACTTCAACCTCAAATTATGGCAAAGAATAGTTAAAGCTTAAGTTTAGTCCATTCTCCTATATGATGTGGAAGCATGGACACTCAAAGTACGCACAATGAATATACAATACCTTGAGGTCTTTGAGATGTGGGTTCATAGAAGAATGCTTTGAATCTCGTGAGTGCAGAGAGCATCGAACATTGATGTCTTACAAAGAGCAAATACAGATCGCGAGTTAGTGACCCATATAAAATGCAGGAAGACCAGCAACCTCGGACATGACTTTAGAGGAAGTAAATATAACTCGACGTAATATTGAAAGGAAAAATCGAGGAAAGTAGTGGCATCAGTAGAAAACAAATGTCCTGGCTGAAGAATATTAGAGAATGAACTAGGATCCAAAGGGCAACTTTTTAGACTGGCGGAAGATAAATGTCCATACGCTGATTACTAACATCAGGGACGCCGGGCATGGACATGAAATAAGAAATTCTCAACCGAGATATTAACAGGCAAAACTGATAAAACTTTACCCCTAGGAGGAAAGTATAACGCCATCAATTAGAATGCACATCCATATGGTAATAACCGTCAACATGCTCATGCCATGCTCATGCCATGCTCATGCCATGCTCATGCCATGGGTGTGTAATTGATGTGGTGTCACCAGATGGCGATATAGTTTCCTTCTAGGGGTAAACATGTATCATTTTTTATATAATCACTCGAGATAGTGTGTGAATTCATCCTCACTAGCTGAGCTGCACTGATGAGATCTAATAAGATCGAAATCTAGATATGTAGATTGCTAAGAAGATTCACACTTATAATTTTTTTTATTAAAAGATAAAGTTGAAAATAGAACTTACTTGATTTCTGTCATTTACTAAATATTTTATACTCACCGTGTATATTATATTATAGACTTTCAAGAAATTAGTAGGAACATCTTTAGTTTTTGTAACAATCTATACCGGGCGACACATACAATGAGATAATAATAATTTGCTGGAATACGAAGTAGGCAAACCTAGATGAAAATATTGACAGTCGATATGTAGCTCAAGTTTATTTCATTTTTTGTTATAAACATACATTAAAAATTAGTAATACAACGTGACTGTTTATTATATTTGTAAATTAATGAAGTACATCATTTTATAAAGAATGACATTTTCTGATAACGAATAAAAATATGGCCTAGATGTTACAAACAGGGCGGGTAAAAAAACCGACTATTTTTTCATTTCCGATACTAGAATTGGTGGCTAGGCACCTATAGAACATTCTTCTAACGATGAGCTCTTAATATTATTAAAAGCGTCCTCCTCATGACAGTTTTACATTTTTAAGACATGCCCAATCGAAAAATTCATATCTCGCCATTCATTGAACGTACAGCAATTTTCGATACATATTCTTGTAGAATTTGAAATTTAACGCTCTATAAAAAAGGTCTCGTAAGATTTTTTCGTTTATATAGCTAATTAGAAGATATTGAAGTTTGAAGAAATTAAGAAAACTTTTTTTTTGCTTCTTAACTTTATAACGCGCTATATAATAAGCATCATGGATAATAGATATTTTTGTAGATAACTGTAACTGTTTTTTTAAAATTTAAATTGTAAAATCATTATCACGAGCGTTTAGAAGGTATTTGTAGCCAAAGTTTAATGCATACTGATTTTCGAAGTTTTTAATAATCATCTTAGAAATCGTAAATTTAATTCATTAATATTGGAAAATAATTCGATAAATTTGACTTTCTATCAATAGAAATAGCTGCTAACTATTTTTGTAATTTTAACTTTTTAAACTCATGTAAGTAAGTTTTGATATTTTTCAAAGACAGAACTGTAATATCAAATATGAGTTATCGCTTAGAGATCATTATTGACCCATTTCTATAAAAAATAAAGTTCTTATTTTAAATGTTTCTCGAAATTTATTAAAATGAAAAACAAATTCAATTCACCATAAAAAGTTATAGATTTTAAAGATACCATAAGGATAAAAAACAAAGGTTGTGCTAGTACGTTAATGTAATAATAAATGAAAGAAACAATAAAATTAAAAACGATAAAATTTAATTTTCAATTTTGTACAAGAAACAAATTTTAGATACATTCTGAACACACCAATCTAAAAATTAATGTAATAAAAATAATATATCTCGATTTTAAATAATATTAGAAATTAAATTTTCAGACAAATATTTGCTGAAAATAAATTGAAATATAGTTTCAAATAAAAAGCTTAAAAAATACTATCTATTTTTTATTGGCAGAAACTCAAATGTATATAATTATTTTCGATTAATGGATTAAATTTATGATTTCTAAGATAATTATTAAAAACTTCGAAAATCAGTATGCATTGAACTTTGACTACAAATATATAATTATTTTCGAAGAATGGATTAAATTTATGATTTCTAAGATAATTATTAAAAACTTCGAAAATCAGTATGCACAAATATCTTCTAAACGTTCACAGTATCAATATAACAATTTAAACCATTTTTGAAGATCAATTGAATTCCTATAAAAATATGTATTATCCATCCCATGATGCTTACTATTTAGCGAATTAAGAAGGAAAATATTTGTTTTCTTAAATTCTTCAAACTTTGACCTTCAATATCTTTTAATTGGTTAGATAAACGAAAAAATCTTAAGAGACCTTTTTATAGAGCGTTTAATTTCAATAATATAACAACAATAACATATGTACCGAGAATTGCTGTACGTTTAATGAATGGCGAGATATGAATTTTTTTCATTTGGGACTGACGTAATAATAAAAAAAACTGTGATGAGGAGGACCTTCCTATTAATACTAACAGATCATCTTTGGATACAACTTTCTAGAGGTACCTAGCGACCAATTTTTCAGTATCGGAAGTTAAAAAAATTAGTTGTTTTTTGGCCTACCCTAGTGGGCCACATCAAAAATAAATAGAATGTTTTTGTATTAATTTTTATAAATGTTACATTATTTTAAATATAAAATTTATATCCGTGTCAAATTTTATATTTAAAATAATGTAACATTTATAAAAATAAATATAAAAACATTGAAAATGGATTTATTTTTCATCATTTTTATTTTTCATCGCTTACTTTTAATTGGTATGATGTGTAACCGGAACTGACTACATCAGCTTTTTTATTAACGGTATAATCATATAAGACAGTTAATACAAGTAATATTTTTAATTTAATGTAATTTAATTACTTTTACAGGATATTGGTGTTGGTTTTATGCATGATTCCCAAAATGGGGGCCTCGAAAAATATTTGGGGGACGCTAAACAAAATAATTACAAATTTTTATATGCTTTTCTACACATACCCATTCAGGGGAGGATATTTTTAAGTGCAAAAGGGGGTCGCGGAACAAAAAGTTTGAGATACACTGCATTATGGTACACAACTTTTCTCTGAAAGGCAGATACAAATTGAATTGAGGACGACTGGTACGCTACAGGCTTTCTAAATGTGTTTTGCCTCGGCTGCCTCATATGAATAATTCACCTCTGGGTAACCTTATGTCTTAGATATAAAGCTAATTCAATTATAAAGTAAAATGAGAATGCAACTTTTGATTACATATTAATGTGAACCAACCATCATTACTAATTTCATAAAACACAAACAGGATAGAGGGTGGAAGTTGTTTTTAGCAAAAACTATTCTCTTAAAAACACAATTGTTAGTATTTATTGTAGTATATGATAGCACAATAATAACAATTTATAAATTAAATACATAAATAATATTATTGTGCTATCATATACTACACTACATACTAACAATTGTGTTTTTGAGAGACTAGTTTTTGCTAAAAACAATTTCCACCCTCTATCCTGTTTGTGTTTTATGTTTGATATGTATATGTATATGTATATATATATATATATATATATATATATATATATATATATATATATATATATCATTGTTTATAATAATAATGATAATTTATTTACAAGAGATTATTTTTTATATAATTATATGCCTTCTGTCCTAAGGTGTAGGTATGCCTACATCTACAAGAGATTAAACTTAATATTATAAATTTTAAAAAATCGGGTCAAATAATCAAATGTCAACTGAGCCACTTCCAAGCAGTTTCCTCACTGCAGGAACTAACACACAACATAATATTTTTATGTATTTAAGAATTTAAAAAAATGAAACTATTTTATATAATTATAGCAACCAACTATAACCAAAGTAAATGAATTGAACTTGGTAAGTTATATTTTATATCAGACTGGTTGGTTACAGGCCAAACAGATGGCCTCTGCTCCCTTTAGGAAAAAATCTGCAACTTTGTACCGTTCACTAATTCATATAATGCTAATTCAATTATAAGGTAAAATGATAATATTACTACGATAATTACGATAATTATTTATTAAGACTAACCTAATTTACCTAATTTAATGTTAATGCTGCTATAGATTGCAACTAAATATGCTATCAAGAAAAATAGATTTATGCTGATATAAAATAAGAAATAAAGCTGAATGTGTAGTAAAATGAAACAATAAACAACCCATAAAATATGAAATAGGAAATGAATACAAAAAAAACTTGTATCTTTATAGGGCTATCAGCCGTGAGGATTTTTCTTCGGCCAAGGAAGAAGCGCAGAGGACTTTAATCGCTAGGTATTTACCTTAACTTCACAGAAAAACTCTGAAAACTGTGAAAGGTGATTCGCGAAAATTCGCCCACATGGGGTTCGAACACTTGTTCCCCGAGTACGACGCCTCTAACCACTCGGTCAGTGAGCTCAGTTTAGAAAAATGTTGTCTAGTATATTGCTAATAGTGATTAAAGTAGTAAAAAAATTATATGGTAACTTTGTATACGTACTTAATGAACATAAAACTGCCATAAAATAATAATCATATATAATCTTTATTTCTACTGATATCTCCTGTCTTATATTTTATTTCAGGTGGGCATAACGATGGAAATCAGAGCAAATAAGGTTTATTTTGCATTGTATCATAAAATGAAAATACGCACGTACTTATAATTATTTTTACTATTTTCGGACATTAAACAATATAATTGAAAATATAACTGCGAAATTATTTTTTATTTTATTTTTTCATTTCTGAAGGTGGGTTCATGCTATTAAAAAAAACTTCTATATTCACAGCTATAAAGCTAGTAAACTAAAATAAAATAAGAAGATTATTTTGTTAGAAACACAAAATTAAAAAGAATTTTACATTTAGTTCATGTTACTATATTTGAAAATTTGGTACTTTAAACAATATAATTGAAAAATCTGAAATTAATTCCTTATTATATAATTGAATTCCTAGAAAGAGAGAGGAAACAATATTTATTAGGCTGTCGACCATTGCCCTTTCTGCCTTTATTCTTATTTCTAATTCTGGTTTATATTAAAATACAATCAGAAAATCAGAATTAATTGTATAGGTATATTTTCCATTATATTGTTTATTGTAACAATATAAGTAATAAAAATTAAATGGTAAAAGTCTATTCTTATGAAAAAACTCCTACCTTTATAGGGTATATTATCAGTCGTAAGGCTTTTCCGCTGGTAAAGAGAGGAGCTTAGAGTAGTTATAAATATTGTATAATTGTTGTTGAAGTCAAAATTGATTATGATACTGGTCAAAAATAATAATATATGTTAAATAGTAATAGCCTGTGAGAATGAAAGTGGCGTAAGTCACATTTGAGTTGTTTTGAAAAGGAGAAGATTTAGTATTTATGGAAACCAACAGTTACATTTTTATTTATGAACAAATTAATTTCAAATCTGTAACTGTGCACGTCGATTTACAAAGGCAAACACTTCTCCGTTTCAAAAATTCAAATGTGACTTATGTCGCTTTCTCTCTCATAGGCTCATATATTAACAACGGCTATGGACATTATTAAATTAAAAAAATAATTAGATATTATGGTCGGCAAGACATAAACAAAAGATTCAAAATTTGGATTTTATAGGTCACCCCAATTAATTAGTACAAACCCGAAGTATCCGACGTGGGCGCGGATGGGATCTTAGCGGATAAGTTCACACCGGTTTTAATCACCCGGTATTTATTTTAACTTCTTATTATATTTATTTTATGAGCAAATGTCCTAAAATCTTTATTTATACTGATTTCCCTGTCTTATTTAATGTTTTATTTTTTCTTTCTATTTTATTGTCACCAATTAATTTATTATATTTCGTATTTTTATTTTATGTCAGCATTAATCAACCTACTCCTTTTTTCAGCGTAAACATCAAATTAATAAAATAAAAGCAGAATAATTACCAGGCAGAGGAGTAAACGATATTACCATAATATTCTTTGTTGAATATAAATATATTTTTTAAATATAAAGTACATAAGTATTGAGAATTATAATCTGTATTATTTCGGCAATGCACTGTAACGCATATTATACGATTGTATTACGAAAATAAAGTGTCCATTGTGTTGTCGGTTTTTATAAATATTTAACATGCGCGCATATAGGCGCCTCCCGATAAATCGTCATCTGAAAACCGAAATTGACTTACCATTCTCACACACACACGGAGCGATGATACTGGGACAAGCCTGGCAAAAATTGTAATATATAGCCTCCCGTGTGTTATCTTATCAAAGCCCCATCAACGTGCCCTCTGAATTCGAATCGTATTAAAAATATTGGAAGATATTTGTAGTCCACCTGAATGTAATACAATGTCCGATAGATTGATTTGGATTAGTTGGAAATGTATATTGGTTTCCACTAAATGAGAATATGAATTATTTAATAATAACTAAATCTCGCGGGATCTTCATGTAAGTACGGGCTATACATTATTTAATAAATACATATGTTTAATATATTTACATACATATAAGTCAATTTGTAGGACAAAAGTACGCTAGTGAAAAAAAAATTCAAGCTAATTAAAATATAAAGTAAAATGTGAATGTAACTTTTCATTAGAAATTAATATGAATCACCAACCATTTTTCCCAGACCGATTTGCACCACCACTAATCATCAAGACTAAGTTATGTGAGATAATACTTACATGCTAAATGTGGTTTCTAAAACATCGAGGAACATAAAAAAAAATATTTCTTATTACTTAAATCTTTAATATACGGGCTATATCCGTGAAAAATACAATAATAATAACGTATAGAGGGCTTCCCAAAATCTTTTTTATAACATTTGTTATAAAAATCTTAATAAACATGCAAAAACATTAAAATATTTTATTTTCCCATTTGGTAGTTAACTCTTCATAATTCATGAAATAATTTAGATATCCGGTTTTGGTTTATAAGTATATGTTCAAAACTTATAGCACCGTCCTGGAACTTTTGGGAAGCCCTGTATAGTCATATAATAACTAAAATGTCACTAAATCTAGCATAAATAAATACCTGTATTACATTCTATCATTTTAAAATAAAACGATCTAAGGCTCTTTTCAAAACGTGATAAGTAGTATGAGAATAAGGAAATATGTGTGTTAGTTACAATACATCCTATGTAAGGACAACCCGTCACCCGTCAACATAGTCCGCGATAAAATAGCCCCCCGACCAAAGGGCCCTAATATTATTGGTGGATGATAATACAGTAACACAATTTATTCGTTACTTATTATATATATTGTAATTTCACACATACATATATTTGGTTGGCAGCAGTATATGATTTATTACGACACTTTATAATGAACACCTATCATATAATAACCTAAATGTTTATTATTATGTTTTTAGTTGATTTATATTTTACTTTTATTGAAATTTATTGACCTATTCTGCTGAGGTTAGTTAGATTATATTAGTGTATAAAATTACAATAAATATAATAAGTAACGAATACATTTCTTGTATTATCATCCACCAATAAATGTAGTCGGGGACATTTTAACGGCGGGCCATTTTGTTGCGGGAGCAATTTTGTCGCAGGCTATATGTAACGTATCCATACATCAATTATCAATAACAGTAGTCGGGGCTATCTTGTCACGAGTTATTTTGTTGATGTTGCACCGGACTCCCTAAAGATAGTACCACCGCGAAACCTCCTGCCACTCATGCCTTCCTCTTGGTCCCTGAAGTGAGTGTCACTAATTAGGGGCTGGATAAAAAATATGCTTGGTCTAAGAACAATCCAAGTAACACTAGATGATGTAACATCAAAAAAAGTTGCAGGAAGAGGCTGTCCTCAAGGTGGAGTCCTCTCACCCCTTTTGTGGGAGCTTGTAGTTGATAGTCTCCTCCTGGAATTAAACAACTCAGGATACTATGCCGTTGGCTATGCCGAAGATATAGTGATCATGATAAATGGCAGTTTTGAAGGTGTACTATGCAATCTCATGCAGAGTGCCCTAAAGATTGTTGAGAACTGGTGCGATAGCCATTCGCTAACAGTTAACCCAAAAAAGACAGAGCTGATATTGTTTACGAGGAAGAGGAAACTCGAGCTCATGAACATGCCAACTCTGTTTAAGGTCCCTCTGACTCTCACAGATAAAGTAAAATATCTAGGACTAATCATGGATACAAAACAGAACTGGAATGAGCATATAACATCCAAGCTGCAAAAAGCTTGCATCTCATTCTGGCAATGCCGCAGGGCGGTTGGTAAAACATGGGGCCTGTCTCCCAAAATCACCCAATGGATATATACCGCGATCATAAGACCAACCATAGCATATGGTGCAATAGTCTGGTGGTCGAAAACCAAACAAGTCACAACAATCTCAAAGCTATCACACATCCAGCGGATGGCGTGTCTTGCCATCACCGGCGCTATGAGAACAACACCCACAGCAGCTCTTGAAGCACTGTTATGTCTACAACCACTCGACCTTCTCATAAGGGAGACTGCAGTAAAAACAGCATTAAGGCTATCTTCACTCAACCTGTGGCATGATAAAGGTAGAATCATTGGACATAGGAGCATACTAAGTGAAGCTATCAAACTAGATCCCCTCATAGAAGGTAAGTGCGACAGAATTCTACCCAAATACAGTTTTGTCAAACATTTTTAGACCATCACCACAATGGATGGTATCCTGCAAGGCGCCAACATAACCATGTATACTGATGGATCCAAAACTAAGACGAGAGCTGGCTATGGAATATTTTCACCAGAACTCGATCTAAAGATAAGTGCACCACTTGGAAGACTCACGTCAGTCTTCCAAGCTGAAATAACAGGAATACTAAAGTGTGTTCAAATTCTAGTTGAACGGAATATTAAGTATAAACATATCCAAATACTCACCGACAGCAAAGCAGCTCTAACTGCACTAAATGCCAACACATTTGTGTCGAAAGAGCTATATTCATGTCTACACAGCCTGGAGGAGCTAGCTATATATAACAAACTAGAACTCTGCTGGATTAAAGGACATAGTGGCATCAAGGGGAACGAAATAGCAGATGAACTTGCCAGGAAGGGATCCTTACATCCTCTAACAACCCAAGAGGATGAAATACTTTCTGCAGGTACATACAAAAAATAATAGAGCATAGGACACATGCTCTTCAGAAGGTAAGATGGCGAGAAACGCCGGACTGCAAGCAATCAAAGGTAGCAATTAGGCAACCTTGTAAAATTGCAGCCACGGCCCGCCTTAACTTATCTAGAACTAATCTGAAATTATTGACAAACATCCTAACCGGCCACTGCCGGCTAAACAAACACCTACACACGATGGGTCTGGTAAACAGCCCGTTATGTAGAGGGTGCACTGAAGAAAAAGCAGAGCATGTAATATGTCTCTGCCCAGCTCTAGTAAACATTAGGCATCAAATACTAGGGGAGTGCTGGCCTAGTATGGTCAGCATTGGCAGCTCCTCACCTGCCAGAGTTTTGCAGCTTGCCGGCAAAATTGACTGGTGGGAGGAGTGAGCAGCCTTAAAGGGAGGTCTCACAATGGGCCCATTTAGAGGCCTAAGTGTCTGTAGCTATGCTAACTCCCAGCCAACTATCCAGAACTATCCAGAACTATCCAGAACTATCCAGAGTGTCACTAATAAGAGATGGGCAGTCAATATTATTATTAAATAAAAATATAATATTAGAACGAGTTCTTCTGAGTTCCAAGAGCTGTAAATTGAGAGAGCACAGAAGATTGTTGTAATAATAAAAAGGAGATTCGAAAATGGTGAAAGGACATTCATTAGTCTTGCACACCCTCCCACCACGCCTGTGATTTGTAAATCAGATAATACACTTTTCAAGTTGTTTGAACAACAAAATAACGTCTATAGAGACATACATGTATAGACATATAAGCAAATATTACATGTAAGTTGCATGCTGTGGGTCAGGCGGATGATCCCTCATCAAATATATATATATATATATATATATATATATATATATATATATATATACTGTGATGGGCAGAACCAACGATATCCGTTCACTGTTTATATAATTCGGCAGAAGTCATCCATTGGTGGACATTTATTGTGCAGTTTACTCCACGATAATAACAACAGTTACAAATCCATTTTTCTTCTTCTATCTACTACATACTATCCAATACTGGACGTAAGCCTCTTTCCATTCATTACATGTGTTTCGGTGTTGAGCTACTGCAATCCATTCTTCCTCTCCGTGAGCTGAATATCATTGGTCCACCTCTTATGAGGTCCGTCATACTACATTTTTTTTCTATGAGGAAGAAATCTTCAAAAGACTCATATGCCTCACTATCACCTCCTGGTGTTAGAGACTTGGTTATTGTTTCATTCATCCCGGATTTCCCCTGGGGCGCATTCCGACTAAAACATAATCTCATGTTCTGTCGCCCGGGGCTTACCCGCCTCCGAGGCACTCGTCCCTCGCGCCGTCCGACGTCAGTTTGTAGGTCTTGTCTCTTGTCTCGTCAATCCATTGTTTGGCGTAAATCACGTCACGTCACTGTTGCAGGTCGTCACTCTACTTCTGCTTCATCACGGTCTGGCAGAACCTCACCACGGCCTCTCATTTTTAGCATCCAGGTTCCTATTTCTCCGGGGATGGGTTCTCCCACTTAGAGCCATAGCATGGCTCGCGCGCGGTCTCATCGCTGGTACAAGGTGTGGTCTGAACCATCGGTACCACTACAGTATCGGCACCGTGCCGTTGCAGTTTTCCTTATCCGGTACAGGTATGTTTGAAAAACACCGTACCCGGATAGCAGCTGCGTGATCCAATGGTTCAATTTCCCGTGCTTATATTCCACCCAGGGCTCTACCTGGGGGATGAATTTCTTTGTCCAACCAGTCTCCGGGGGTTTGTTCCACCTGTGCTGTTATTTAGTCATTGTCTGTCGTGTTGCGTCTGTTTTAGCGTCTCTGGGGGTCGTTTCCGATGGCCGTGTCCTCTCTACTACTAGTAGGTTAAGCTGTCCAGGACTTCGGCTGCAACGGTCGAGATGATGCGGTATGCCCAGGTGATCCTGAGGGCGCTGGTGCGCAGCGCCCTTCTCAGTCTATCTACGTTGCTCTGGGTCGATGTTGCGCCGACCCAGGCCAGAGCCGCGTAGATTATTTGGGCGCGCGACACCGTTGTCAGCAACCTCCTATTCTTCTCACCCGGGGCACCGGCAGCTTTGCCCTCAGTCCTTCATAGCTGTGTCCAGCACCTGGGCTACTTGGCTTTTGATGGCGTCCAGGGTAGATCCCAGGTACTTCAGATTTCTAGCAAACGGGAACGCAGAACATCGCGCTAGTTGAAATACCCGCAAGAGCTGCTGTGATGCCTCACAAAGCTTATTTCTGCCCGCAATCATCCAGTGAGGCTGACTTTGATACCATATTCCACGTTTTAAAATTAAAAGACGCCATTATTTCCACATATGCTATTTTAGTAAACGAAGACTTCCCTGAAACATTCCTAAATCACTCAGAATGGGAGAAAATAAAGCAACTAGTCACTGTATTAAGGACATTCTATGAAATCAGAATAAAATGTGAGCATGCCAAAAATTTATTTATTTTGAAAATCAATGAACGGATATATCGAAAAACAATTGGAGGAGGTTGGGTATTGCACAGATAAATACTTTTCTCAGAAGCTGTATCAGCAAATTTAAAACGTTTTGATAGACTTGAAATTATAGATATTTTAACAGAAGCAACGATTTTAGATTCACGCTTTAAGGAATTTGCCTTCTCCAAAAGAAAAGCATTTGATAAAGGAGTTATCAGTCTTAACAAGAAATTATTATAATTACTTGAATATTATGGACAAAATTTGATTAAAAAAATTGAAAAATATAGCTTTGAATAAAGGACAACAAGAGTTGCAAAAGTATCTTGACGAGACTTTGAACAGTGGATGCGAAAATCCTTTAAGTTGGTTTAGTACTGCATAATCAGCAAAACAATTAAGCTGTCACCACAGCACTTTCACATCGCTTATTCCATGCACGTCTGTTTGAACTAAGCGAACTAAATTAATAGTTCGTGGACTAGTTCGTTACTTGGAATAAGAACCAAGGAACTAGTTCGCGAGAAAGAACTAACTCGCCTCTACTGTCCACTATGCAGCGGGAGTATCCAGTGCATCAGTTTCGGCGATTAGCCTCTTTAACGTTTTGGCGGCTCCATCAAGTAAACACAGTGGTCTTTAGGATCTTGGGTCGGTGGGCGGTTTCCCAGACTTTGGAATCAGTACCAACCTGGCCTTCTTCCATCGCCTGCTAAACATGCCCCTCTCTAGACAGAGTTCGCTATTTGCTTCATGATTTCCGCTATGGCTCGTACTGCCGCTTTGAGTACCTCATTGGACAGCCTGTTACGCCCAGGCGCCTTCCTAACCGGCAGTCTATTTAAGACTGCCAGAACCTCTTCCTCATTCCATTCGTCCTGGCCTGGTAGTGTCTTCCTGTTGTCCTGTCCAGCTTATGCTCTCGCCATTGGTCCTGTGATCGCTCCTGGAGGAAAGAGGGTTACCACCACCTCCTTCACTCTCCCAGAGACCATGACTTCAGCGCCAGGCGGGTGAAATCCTATTCTTTTCATTGCTAGGAGGTAGGGGAGGTCCCACGTGTCGTCCTCGTCCGCCCTACATAGCTTTCTCCAGCATTCTTTCTGGCTCCGATCGATCACCCGCCTGTACTCTTTCCGCCTTGTGCGGTAGTGGTCCTGGAGGAGGTCGGTGAGGGTTCCAGCCGCTCTTGCTCTATGTGTTATTCTTCGGGTCGAGGAGTATTCCACTATGGAGTACGCCAGGAAACTCACGATGAAATGGAAGGTAACAATAGTTCTCGGCGAGTTTAATGCCAAGATTGGGGAGGGCTCTGATGGCGATGTTTCTGGACACTAGGACTCGGACGCCAGGAAAAACCGTCTAGTGCAATTCTGTACAGAGGACCAACTCTCTTCCCCAAATACCTTCTTTAGGTCTCTAACCGATTGTGATGATCACATTGTAAGAAATCAAATAGATTTTGCTGTTATCAATAGACAACAAATTAAATTTGCAAGAGGAGCGACACTATACCCTGGCGCTGACTTTAACAGTGATCCCAACCTCGTAGTGATAGAATTGCAGTTTTCCTAATTTCTACGAGCATCATCAACAGAAAAGCCGAGACGGATAGACGTCCAAAAACCCGGAGATGAGCACTCAAACAACCAAAAAACTCGGATACAGATGAAAACGATGAAGAACAGGATGTATAATCTCAGAGAAATATGTTAAAGAAAGCTCTATCGAAATAGAGGCGCGTCAAAACAAGCACGACTTTGTTTCATCTTCATGAAGGTATTAAGGAGTTGAAAGATGTAAACAACAAAATGTTGATGAGGTAAAGATGAGAAGATGGAAGGAGTATGCAGTATGTCTAGGTCCTCTTTAGCGACGTGAGGTCCGACCAACCACCCCTAGCGATATACCAGAAATTAACACAGGATATACACGGGCCGGTAATAAACAACAGTGGACAACGGATGATATCTACAGCTTATGGCTGAGAGAAGGAAACTGAAAACCAGAAATATTAACAGATATGAAGAACTAAGCCGGGAGAGGGGCATGTCGCGACCACATCAATGAGGACAGTCCTGATATAATAAGAGGGAAGTGAATAATACTCCAGAAAAAAAGACAAAGCTGTAGGACCAGACGGGAAATTCACGGAAGCATTGAAACGGGAAGAGCATGAGCATACTAACATCATTGTTTGAATCTATATACAAAGGTTGGAAATTTTTGTATTACAATACGCAAGAAACTAAACGATTAATAGTGCGACTAGTATCGCATGCTTAGCCTAATGCCTCACGTCTCAAGATGTTTCTTCGCATCATCCACATACACGCGAAAGGGACGAAGGCACACTCACGAATACCATACAATTGACTGACGAGACACTGCAACAATCGTCCACACCTTTAGAACTTGATGAAGCGCATGGTAGAGAATATCCTATTCCTTCTTTATATATATATATATATATATATATATATATATATATATATATATATATATATAGAACGATGGATTTAAATATTTTATAGCATCTATGCCCATGCATAGATGCTATAAAATATTTAAATCCATCGTTCTATATATATATATATATATATATATATATAGAACGATGGATTTAAATATTTTATAGCATCTATGCCCAACGTCTCAAGGTGGGCATACCTTTAGCAAATGTACCAATTGACGGTATACCGATAGCCAATATTTGAATACAGATCCATTCAGCTGTCTTCAATTATATGAGGAACATTTTTTCCCGAAAATAAAAAACTTGGGCATATAGAGGGTTAAATTGCTCCATCTTAATCATGTCATGTTCTGATGCTTTTCCATTTCTCAGTTTATTGTATTAGTACTGCTTTCAATTGTTCTTACGTTATATCCTCTGCTTGTCTGCTGTAATCATTACTTTTTGTTTGGAGGTTTTCTACATTGTCATTTCCATCTTCATCGTTTGTTTTTGTTCTAGTAATTCCTAAAAATTCTTCTTCCATCTTTCCATTGTTTTGATAGGTTCTCTTATAACATTCCCTTGCTTAACTTTTCCTTCCTTTTCCTATTTTGCATTTTTTCTGTAAAATAGTTTTTGGTTTTCTAAAAAATAACTCTCTAATGTGTTCTCAAATTCTTCCCATTCAGTGTAACGATCCAGGTCCACCGCTGGCACCAAAATGATGTGGATATATGAAATCCCTGCCGATGATGCTAATGCTGAGATACAATTGGCGAGTCGATGCCTACAATATTGAGGGGAACCACCGCTGGATACCAACGGTTTACCGCAGGAAACGTCGTGGGAATGAAATGGAAGCGTCTGTCGCTGCAACCACCTCAATAACTGAGGACTAACTAATGCTTTTAGGTGTTGTTGAAAGTTGTGAATGTTGTGTGGGAGAAAACTGTAATGTGTGTATGTGTGACTGCTTGGTCGCTCCGGGACTGTCTCTTCTGAGGGTATGATTGCCACTATTCATCTTCTGTGTCGTCATAATCACTCATTATAATCGGTTCGTAATGACCGTCCGACATTTGAATCATGAGTCATTACGAGTTCGCTGTTATTTAACGACCGATCGGCTTATTTGCCCAGACAATTGATTAAGTGTAACAACACCATGCTTCTGCCTAGACTAAAACTATTGTTCTTTTAACTTTTTTTCTCTGTGCGCTGTAGTCCACATAATCCTCCCCTTTCTTGGTATTGATGTACCCCTTCTATTTATAATTCTTGTTTTTTACTTATTTTTTAATCTCCTCATTCCACCAGTGAGTTTGTTTTCTGTTCCGAATATTTTATTAATATTATTCTTTAATTTTCCCTCCTCGCACATCAGCGCCTTAAATTAAAATATTGATATAAAGTAAAAATATAATAGGGTGTAGAAATTGTTTTCGCATCAATCTCAGAAACAGAATTGCTATTACCTATAGTAAGTAGCAAATGAAAATACCATAATATTTTTTATATATTTTTATTAAAAGTCCAACTATTGATACTACTTACCTAGTAAGTATTTTTTATCATGTAGAATCTGTGGAAGTAAATAAAGTAAAAATAATTAATTAAAATACGATTACATAGAAAGAGCTAATTGTTTTATAAATGTGTTCATTATGTGTAGCCTCAGACCACGATCCGCACGGAGTTGCAACGCCCAGGATGACGATAGTGATGAATTACCTAGAATACATAGTGTATTAACAATAACAAAAACAAACATTTAAAAAATTAAATTCAATCTTATCATTGAGAATTGTCTAGTTAATGGAATTCTATTGAAAATATCAAACAACAGTTTATTCCGCGTTAACTATGGGAAATATGGCGCATGTAATATTCGATATGATACGTATTACAATATAATGTGATTAATGAAATTACTGATTAAATATTTCAATTGTTTATCCTAGGTACTAATAGAATTGATTTATTTACAAACTACTCACAGCCGATTAACGATACGATTTTCTTTTTAATATTATTGATGTCACAATGTACGTATCTTATATGAGATTAGGGCATGTTTACATTTATCATAGTTTTAATTTAGAAGTTTAAAATATATAAAATGGTTGTTTCTATGTCTTTTCATTTCTAAGGCCCTTTCTTAAATTTACACAGTCAAGAATAAAATAGGACTCAGTAAACATGAGGCATAAAAAAAGTATAGACGGTTTTACTCGCCTTAAAGAATATGTTTACGAAATCATCACGGTCATCATCCACGAAGGAAATAATTACATAATTTAGCTAATGCGTAGTTAATGACAAGATTCTATGATGGCACGAAACGTTTTCGGGCCCTTTCACCGAAAACGATCGCATCTGGAGACATAGTCTGCAGATGGTTGATGGTGACTAGCCCTCGCAGGGCACTCAGTTCTTATCTATGGCTCCACGTGCCACACCCTGGTAACTGCAGGCCAAACTAGATAAGAATAGCCAGATATGGTGAAAATCTGAGCAGCGGCAGCTGGCAGTCTCAAACTGAACGTGAGCAGCCACTGAACTGGCGTCTACACAGTGTTGAGGTAGGCAACGGAAAAAACACCTAAAAAAAATTTAATAGTACAGGTAACATGGCTGGAAAATCAAAACAAATGGCTCTCAGTACCCGGCAGCCCTTGAGTAGGTTGCGGGTCCGAAGAATCCCCTGTTAGGCCAGAAGAATAGCTAAGTAGAATCTTAGAAGTATGTTCGAGAGCGATAAAATCCACAACATAATCTAGGAAATGGACCGACTAAAAATAGACATAATCGGCCTTAGTGAGACACCGTGACAGGGCACGGGTAAATGCAGGATACAAGACCGCGTCGTCTATTACTCAAGCAGCAACGACGACAACCATCACTGGAATGGGCTCCTAGCGACACACCACACAACCCCATGAGAAATCAAATAGACTTCATTACCATCAACAGGAGATTTCGCAATGCGATAACATCAACAAAGACGTGCTCAGGTGCCGACTTCTCATCAGATCATAACCCATTGGCCTCTAACCTCCAAGTTAAACTTACAAGACATGCCAAAGCCCCTCCAAAATTAGCAATAGACATAACTTGAGGAACATCTCAAAGAACGAGTGCAACCACAAACAGAAGATTCACCGGAAGAAGAATGGGAAAACAGTAGCTATTAACAGCACATGCGAAAAGCACCTACAAAGACAAAGGGATAACCACTAAGGATGGATGGACGAAGATATCTTAAAAATCATGAAAATTAGAAGAAGGCTAAAGAATACGAACCCCACTAAATATCAAGAAACCAACAGAGGTAAGAGAGAAGATCAGAATCGCAAAGGAAGTATGAACGAGCGAAAAATTTCAAGAAATGGAGCAGTACGAACAACAGTACAATTTCAGAAATATGCATAAAAACATAAAACAAATGTCAGGCAAGATACAGAATTGCAACCTTAACAGACAACGCAGGCAACATAATAATAGACATCGCCGATAAGCTAAAAACATAGGAAGATTACATCAAAGACCTCTTATGAGACACCAGAAAAGAGGCCCTGATCAGCGAAGCAAATAGCGATCCACCTATCATCAAAGAAGAAATACCCAAAGCCTTGGGAAGCATGAAAACCCCGCGAGCTCCAGGCCCAGACGGAGTCCATACTGAAGTTTTGAAAAGCGACTCTGATGAGTTCATGGACATACTAAAACAATTATTTTATAATATATACGACTTTGAAAATATACCACAAAAATGGCTAGTGTACACCTACATGCGAATCCTGAAGAAAGCGTTATCCAGGAAACGCGACGACCGCATGATCAGCTTAATCAACAACATAACAAAGATATTCCTTAAAGTAAGGAAGTGCGAGTGCGAAGTGTCCAAAACACAATTAGGTTTCTGTGAAGCGCTCGGAACCAGAGAAGCAATATTTTCCCTACAAGTGCTCATCCAGAGATGCAGAGACATGAGTCATCACGTCCGCATCTCACATTCATCGACTTCTCCAAGACAAAGTGCACCACGACAAACTTATTGAAATCCATAAAACAACCGAAATGGACGATAAATATATAAGAATAATCGAAAACCTGTACTGGAAAGAACTCGCAACAGTAAATATCGACGGCGAGATACCAAATAAAATCGAAATATGCCGGGGAGTTCGGCAGGGATGTGTTCTCTCCCCAACACTGTATCTATACTCCGAAAAGATATTTCCGGAAGCTCCATATAGAGCGGAAAAGGCATAAAAATCAATGGAGAACACATAAAAAACATAAGGAATGCAGATGACACTGCCATCATCGCCAACAACATCGGATAGTTACGGCTTAAACTAAGTATGTAGTATGTAGTAGTATGAAGGAAAACAACTCAAAACCAGAGCCGATTAAAAATCAACAACAGAATAATTTAGAAATTAAAATCGTATAGTTACCTGGGAACGACTACTCCAGACACTCGGGGCTACGGTGCGGAAGTCAGATGCCGCATCGAAAAAGTCAGGGCCACATTCATTCAAATGAAAACCCTCTTCACTGTAAAAGGCCTGAGCTTGAAACTAAAAGTGAGAAAGTTAAGATGCTACGTCCTCCCCGTACTGTCATATGGGGCAGAGGCCTGGAAGGCAAACGTGTCATCAATAAAGAAAATAGATGCCTTTGAAATGTGGCTGTACAGACGCGTGCTGACTATTCTTTGGACTGACATATCACTAACGCGGAGGTTCTCAGAAGAATGAACAACAACAACAACAACAACAACAAAGACTTGGAAGTCAGCCGTACCCTGAAAACACGCAAACTTCAATACCTGGGACATATAATGAGAAAGAACAAATACAAATTTCTATAACAAATACTCTAAGGAAAGCTCGCACTATCAGAAGAAGATTTTGATTTAGTAGTCTATTTTCGAAATGCACGTTGAGTTTTTTTCTGTTTTCGGGGCATTTGGTTAAAGTCTCCACGTTAAAATATTATCTCAGAATGGTAAGGTCGTTGGTTAGTATTGCTTCAGTTTCCTCCGTGCGTTTATGCCTGGTTGCTATAGCCCAGTCGTTCGCATACCCAAATTTATAATATTCGATTTCAGGGATATTAGCAATGTATAGGCTAAATGGCACGGGGGCTAATAGGGATCCCTGTGCTAATCCATTATTCAATTTCATGTATTTTTTAGTTACCCATGAGGACTGTTCTATTTACTAACATATTGTTCATGAAGTTTCATATTTTTAGGCATGGTATTGCCTTGAGTAGATTATAACTTAGTCCTTGCCTCCCCACTGCGTCGTGTGTAGGTCTGTGGTCATTTGGCTTGCCGGGTTTTACTATCGCTATGATTTTTTGCCCTCTTCGAGTGTGGGATTTAGCTTGTTTTTAAGATGCCTGAGAAGCATTCTGTCAGTTATTTTCCAGAGTGTGTATGAATTCGGTGTGAATATTATCAAATCCTCGTGCTTTTCAGGCCATTCTGCTATTGCTGTGGAAACTTCATCTATAGTAAAGACATCAGAGAATTCATGTGACTGAGAGTTGGCTATTTAGATTGTTGTTTACTTTAGTGGTGTGCGCCCGGCCTCTTTGGAGTAACCACTATATAGTAAGCAGCTTGATTTGGATCTACGGAGGGGTTTTCACTAGTAAGGCGATTGCTACCTCCTAGATTCCTGAGGAGGGACCATGTTTTTCCGCTTGATTTTCTTCCATTTAGTTTCTGCCTATCTACGGTGTCTTTCCATCTTTGTTTCCTGACTGTGCCCAGGCTGTTCACTAATTTGTTCGGAACTTCCCAATCCTGGCTCTCGGTAAAGTCTTTTACATTTGTCGTCCCATCCCGGGACATATTCCAGGCGGTATCTCTGGGAATGGTTTCTTTTGCTTTTACCAACGAATCTCTTTGGTAGTATCCATCCCACGCGTGTATCAGTCTCTCGGCAAGTCCAATCCAGTTAGTACTTTAAAAAATCCGTCTTGGGCGAGGAAAGGATGTTATAATTGTTGTATGGGACGTACTCTTATCCTCAAGCTTCAGATCGAAAAGTTGATCTGTCTTTAGCGTCTAAGATGAAGTAGGTTGTATTTTTCATTCCTGTTTACTAAGGCCTCGCCGTTCTGATAGTTCTCTCTATATTTCCAGTACATGGCGCTATTAAAATCTCCAACATAAACTGGGGTATGTACGTTTTGCGAGCCTGGGCGGGCATGGGGCACGCGTGGGTTATATATATATATATATATATATATATATATATATATGTATATATATATATATATATATATATATATTTATAATATACTGCTCGCCAATCTTAATAATGACTTCCTGTATGCTATTATATCTGTGGTTACTGAGTATACGTATGTGTTTTCTATTTTATTTCGTATGTACGTGGTTACTCTATACGCTAAGTAATTTCTTGTAGGTTGTATCCATTCACTCTTCCTCTTGAGAGGAGTTTGGCTTTGTTTTGTACATAGGTTTCCTGTATCGCAACTATATCGACATTATTTTCGGTCAGGGTCTATTGGAGGTATTCGAATTTACTTCTGCTTATACTTTCTACATTTATATTCCAGATTAGGAGGCTTGGTCCTATTGCTCTAGTCGGTTGGGCCTTAGAAGGTTCGTTTGTTCTGTTCGTGTTTATAAGCATTTCCCGATCTAATACTGACTTTGTCTGTTGTGTTTCTGGTCAGGAGATCCGATCTCGGATTGTCTGACTGCTTTTTGTGATAGATTTAGTGTTACCCACAGTGTACATGTAGCAATCTGCTACATACGCGAAATAGACTATTGGAAAAAGACAAAGATATCGGAAATTATGCTGACAGACTACATGGTAATAGTTACAGAAACATTGGACCTACAGGAAGATATAGAAGTGATAGATAAGGAATTAGTAATGATCAACATGAATATAAATAAGGATACAACTAAAACCATGGTAATGTCTAGCGAAAGCAAAACACATAAAATATGATTAAACGAAAGTCATTTACGCTTTAAATGTTTAGGGTCGGTAATAGAAAATAATGCAAGGATGGTCAAAGAGATAAATTAGTTTTTGGGGAAAACGATGTTATTTGGATGAAAAGGCAAAACAACATAAAAACGGATATAGGGAAAAAGATAATGACTCCAACAATTATGTACGGCAACGAATCATGGAACATTTCAAAAGACACAAAACAAAGACAAAAGCCATGGAAATTAGTTTTATAAGAAGAATTGAAGAAGACAAGAATAGATATAATAAGAAACGAGATATTGACAAGACTACTAATATGATACCAAGTGAAAATTATGAGAAAGCTTAGATCGTTTGGAAGAATCTGCCAAATACAAGAAAGACTATTACGAAGACTATCTGAAACTAACAATATGATACTATAGAGGAAGATCAAGAAAACATGGAAGGGCAGAATATGAGAGGGCAGAATATAATCAGAAAACCGCATGTCCAACGTGAGTAAGGGTTAAGCTTAAAGAAATGACGTAATTAGTACTAAAAATATTATCTCCAATTTGTTTCTACAAAACCATACACAATTTCATGAATGTATTGAAAAAAATAAAGGTTGACAGATAGCGCATACTGCGGTGTTCTGGAACCTAGCAAATTATCACATAATGTAAACAAACTAAAGATTCAAATTTCAACACTTTTTTTTGGCTTAAGGTGGTCAGCTTAAAATGACACGCGGTAGGCCATGATGGCATTCTATCCCGGGTAGTGCTGGATTCCGACCCTCTTAGCCCGACGTACCAGCTAAACCCCACCTCCACCTGCGTACAGAGCTGGGACCGTTCTTGCATTAGTTCAGATCTGGATGGGTCTCTTTCTATAGGGTCCGGCGGAAATAATGAATGCATTTCAGAGGACAGTAAATGATAAACGACGACATTAACCCAAAGTTTTTATGTTACAAAATGTTTGCAATATCTTAAAGTATATGAGTTTTGTCATATCAGGCGGTGACCTTGCCATTTCTGTACGAATTGCTGCTTGCGGCATGGTTTGAGAACGGTTGGTGTACACCCTTTCATTCAGGTAGCTCCACAGAGGCCCAAGTGGTGTTTCCCTCTGAGCCAAATCACGAGAAGCTGGACCCTTCGTGGAAAGACCGACGAGCCCATGGGGGACGTAGCCATTAAGTTACCGGGTAGCCTCCATGGGCACATGACCGCCTTCGAATCGCCCACGAAGGGGATAGAATGGTGTACCATCCACGACACCACCATTGTCGCGTGTTACTTGTCACGCCACTGCGGCAGGGACTACGCGCGACATTGGCTGAATATTCTGGAGGCGACAACGACACACATCGGGGAAGCATCATAATCGCAAGTGACCTGAACGCCAAGTACACCGCATGGGGCTCTCCATTGACCAACACAATGGGAGGGGTGGTGCTTGACCTAGTAGGACGAAACTCTGAGCTATCACCATTACATTACCTACAACATCAGGATGGTGGTCGCTCGGGCCCAAACCCAGCTGCCCCAGATTCGGCACCAAACACCAGCAGCAGCATCAACACCAATTCCCATGCGAAGGTGGATTGTAGAGTTGGTGGACCGGGAGGCCCTCACACAGGACATTCACTATATCCTAGAAGTCACCAGCACCAACCCTACGAATGTGGACGAAATGACTAACGAGCTAAGCTGCGCAGAGGCTTGCGCAGGAACAGTGGCCAGGAGACGCACCACCAGTGCACGGAAGAGGAGTGTCTACTGGTATTGCGAGAAGGTACTAAGGCAAATAGAGCAATGCGTAGAGAGCAGCGAGCCAGGGCGACCGGGGCGAAAACCATACAGCTCCGAGAGGACAACCAGGAGAAGAGGCGTGCCTACCTCAAGGCAATCGAAAAAGTCAGTCGGATTGCTGGAAACAACTCTGTAAGGAGCTCAAAGATGAACCGTGAGGCATTAGCCCGCATACCGGGACCGGAAAAGGTGGTTCCAGGAGTGATCCAGGTCGTAGAGGTCATCTTCCCCCAATGATCAGTCTTTGAGCCCCTCCTCTGGAACGTTACCTTTGACGACGTCGTGCAGCTGGAGCTGCCGGAGGATTCCGAGACTATAGTGTTTGTTGACGATCTCGCTGTGGTAGTGCGGGGATGCGAACTGGAAGCGGCTAAAACCGCCATGAGGAACACGGTGGAGGCGCTGGCCGAGTGGATGACTGGTAACGGCCGCTACCAAAACAGAGTTCGCCCTGCTCTCACCTAAGAGAGCAGGTGTCCAGGAGGTCACTGCTAATATTCAGTTGTTGGAGCAGACACTACACATACCCAGGAGGATCAAGTATCTGGGCACGGTCCTAGAGGCCAACAGGTATCACTCCGCCCAGGTACTTGAAACAAAGAGGAAGGCCGCGAAGACAGAGGCAGCACTTGCCAGGCTCTTACCAAACATTGGCTGCCCCAGCGGTAGGAAACAGAGGCTACTGGCACTGGTGCCGCACGCCCAACTCACCTACGCAGCACTCGCCTGGGCGGACCCTACCAAAACGGGGCGGACTGCGGACAGACAGACTGTGCACCAGTGTCATACGTATCATCACTGCACCGTTTCACCGCAGCAGACCAGAGCTCCTGGAGATCTGCTAGTACTGGCGCAGGCCGACATCTTCAGCCGCTGACATCAACCGGAGAGGAGCCGAGAAGAGGCACCAATTGCGGAAACAATGAGGCGATGGCAAGGACGGTGGGACGCTACCCCAAACGCTGAGTGGACCCGAAGGTTAGTGCCCAATATTGAACTATGGGTATCTAGGAGGTACGGTGAGCAGTATCACTGGGCCACCCAGGCCATATCCGGTCATGGAGTATTCCAATCATACCTCCACCGGATAGTGTGATGGCGTAGACGATCCGGCTCACACCATATACGAATGGCTCAAGATGGACACCGGCGAATTCAGAGGTCTGGCTATGGGTGGGAGTGACCCCACCCGAGGAGATAGGAAGAAAAATGGCTATAAACAGTAACGCCTAGTCCGCATTCACAGAGTTCTTTGGGAAAGTGATGCGGGCCAAATTTGAGGACGATCTAAAGATCAACGACCGAAACTGAACGCAAGACATGACGGCACTGACAGACCCCGACGGATCAGACCGAAGGGCAGATGACGAACAGCAACAAAGAAATTCATTCCCTTTTTTTCATATATGTTTGTATCCTACCCATTTTTTATGCACAAGAGACCTATCGACGAACAGACGTAAGACGGTCTGAGGGATTTAGGAATGTATAAAGTCGATCAAGCCCCTCGTTGACAGAACCTAAGTTTTGGTTTAGTCGGTACGCGCCTCGGACAGAACGCGGAGTGAATCCGATACTACCCATGCCTACCACGTTAGTGGTGGTTGTGGAGACATGGGTGTCTTTCGAAGATTCCACCTCAGATGACAAAAAAGGTAGCCCCAGAGAAAAAAATCACAAGGCGCGATATCGGGTGAGTGCGCTGGCCATGCTAATTCTCCAATTTATATTTACTTATTATTATATTATTATTGTCATTAAAAAAATCAACTACAGGTATTCTCGTAACCTTATTTAACTATTTCGTGCCAACATGTATAGATAATCGATTAAAAATAGATGAATACACATATAAATTATGATTGCTTTCTAATCAATTCCAAATAAATGTATGATTCTGTTCTCAAAAGTAATTTACCGGAAATAGGTTATCAATTGAAAGACTTCAAGTGAAGAAAACAATATCGTTGTTATCTTATTTATCGGAGAATGTCTCGCTATTAATAACATTTCAATCATTTTGAGGTAATTGAAATGTAGGTATATGAAACATTTAGCTAGAAATGTTTATTAATAAACCATTTCGCTGTAAATTTATTTAATTGCAAAATATTTAATGAAACTAAAAATTATTTTACAGGAAATCTCATATCTTATAATCATTATAAGGAGTTACATATTATAAACTACTACTTGCCGAAAAGTAGTAGCAGTTAATAAATAGTTCATGAATAATAAAAAATCTTTTGCGCTATCGATCATAAATGATTGCAGTTTGTCATATTAATCTAATACATTGTGAACCTTCGTATCTATTTGTACTTACATTAATAAAACTTGATAAATTAATATGTCACACATTTTATATTGATTAAAATATCACACAGGAAGAAAGCGGCGAATTATTTAGTTTATTTTTAAAATGAAAGTTGAACGCATTGTGCAACGGATTGAATTATTTGAATTATTTAGTATAAAGAAATGTCCCGACTATTGATAAGTAAAGAATGGAAGGTGAGACATACGGCGGTGGTATTCCAACCCGCGACCTCCAATTTTGAATTGACAGCAGTGAGAGCACAAAAAGCATAAATAACAGTTCGGTCGGCTTCGAAACATTGTCTTCGTTTTTATATTGTAAGGATATAGGGATTGGAAATTATTTAATGTATTAGGTTCCAATTCAGTTTTCTTCAGTTGTAAGTCCACTTGTTGTTCGTTGTTTATATCCAGCCGAATTATTTTTAGTCTGCCTCAAATCTATAATCGCCCGACTACTGTTTTTAGGAACAACAAAAAATCTCGTTCAAAATTACATTTTTTAATGAACTATTGTTATATTATCAACAAACTGCGAAATTAAAACTATAAAAATCGAAAGACAACTGCATGAAAAAAACATACATTTTAAAAATAAAAATAAATTCATACCTTTGAAACACCCCAATATTTTTTATGAACAATTACAAAAGGATAGTAAATTTAATACTTTTCTCACTGGGGAAGTGAATGAAAGGATTTTTTCTTAAATTAAAATCTCTCAACATTACAATATTATATCATAAACTGTTAGTTAAAAACAAAAGGATAATACTCTGAACAAATTTCTAAATGGGGAACAAGACGAAAAATAGTAATTTGCATTATTAGTGCAGGAAGGCAAGTTTCCCGAATGAGCGAATGAGTTTAAGAGCCTTATCGCACGAATAATGTCTTAGATTAGACTTATTTTTTGTAGAAATAAATACTAAATATTTATTTAAAGTTATTTAAAGTTATTGTGACAAATAGGTTATGTCACACTACCAATTACATATAATTTAGTCTATATTTTCTTCAAAATTGTATTTATTTAGTACTATTTCATTAATTTTTAATGCTATTTGAAGTATAAGAGGTGTATTGTGCATTCTTATATTTATAAATACACATTTACATTGGCACGGCAACAATTCAACTACACATTTAACTTTAGCATCGATATCAGTTATGTAATGATTTCAATGACTAAATAATAATTCGGTATATAGACGAAATTGTATCTAATCTTAATGAAACACTCAGTACAACGACGTTTGTCCTAATTCCACGTTATCATTCCAATGGCCTAAGCACTGAATTCGATTGCAATTTTTCTGCATGCAATGAACAATATCTGGCCGATGAAAGTGTTATCGTGCCTAAGGAACGCAAACAAAGTTGCATTAATAAATACGAATTAAACTGGATTAAGGAATAGTTTGATAAGATTGCCGATAATAAAGTCTGTTACAATTTAATGCTGTGGATTAATTTTACATGGTTAATTAATTAATACGATAACCTTTTATCCGTGATAACCTTTTACTTGATGATTATGTTTTGTTCGTTGAGTTTTAATCGGAATTGAACTACCTTGCTTTTAGGCAATTCTCAATTATTTTCTCTCTAGCTTTTTTTCTGTAGCTTCCGTGTCCGGTTACAAATAGCAAGCCGTGCAGCGTCGTTTTTCTTTCAACCGGAAGCCCCTTTTTGTCCGCATGCTGCGCTAATGCGATCGCTGCTGCAGGTGCGGAAATCGGAAAAAGGCGCGTAAATTCCTTTGATTGATCGATTTTATTTGTCCCGTACGGACCGCTTTGATGTGATTTCAATCTTTTTCACTTACTATGGTCAGGGATTGTGAGAAAGAAAACAATTTGACTGACAAGACAGAGGATTTTATTGATTTTCTATAAACAATTTTTTTTTTTCATTCTTAAAAAACTTCTTTCTTGGCTATTCCACCGGTATTAACGTTCAACATAAAAAAAACTTGTAATTTCTATTTATAAAGATTCAAAAAGATTTTTTAGGTTTAATTTTTTTTGTAGAAAATAAATTCTTATTATTCTGAAAATTTGTATATAATCTTTATATTATGATTCAGTTTTGTTTTTAATAAAATGACTGCTTGGCGGTGGTTGTAACTCGTACATATCATACATTAATGTTGCACAATTTAATTTTCGTGAATGTTTGCGGCCAGTGTGTTGGTTATATGTGTGCGGGGGCGAGATGGAAATTGGCCGGCGACCGCATCGCAGCAGCTAAACCCACATTGTGGCCCCCGTGCATCGAAAGCATAGGTTGTCTGTAACTCGATTTAAGAGCCGGCAAGAGAAATTTGAAATAATACAATCAATTACCCATGAAAGCCAGAGCGGCTTTTATGTTAGTGTGCGGGCGCAATATGCATTTGGCAAAATTTGCTTTTGTGGTTTCGATTGAGCACGCAAACATACCTGAAAAATTTAAATTATAGCATACTAAAGGTATTTGTTATACCTTTCAAGCAAGTGTTACTCTATAATCGTTGTTGGAATAAAATCTACAGATTTTCATTTGATCATTTGATTTAACTATTCATTTGTATGTCCATGTTAGTTTCAATTCATTAACTACTTTTAGCTTTTTTTAAATGTATGAAAATATTTAAAAAAATTATTGTTATATAATTATATGTACGATGGATTGGTAAATCGCTGTACTCCACAACTTTATAGTATTAAATAAAACTAAAATATCAGAAAAGACCGAAATACCGATTTAGACATTTAGACAAAGTTGAGGGTTAAAACCTTTGACAATTATTTTATACTAATGAAATTCTAAATATTTACTATGATTTAGGTACGATGAATGTTAAAATGCCGAATAATGAAAGCAGCTACCCAGTTTAGTGGATTAATGGTTAGAGGCGCCGTCCGTCTCATACTAAGCATTGGGGAGCGAGTATTCAAACCCCGTTGTGGGTGAAATTTCGTGGATCACCTTTCACAGGTTTTCTGTGAAGTTATAGTAAATACCGGGTATTTACACTCCTCTGAGCTTCTCTTTCATAGGTTTTCTGTGAAGTTAATATAAAGACCGGGCGATTACACTCCTCGGAGCTTCTCCTTTTACCAGCGGAAAAGCCCTCGGGCTGATAAAGATAGATTTTTTTAAGGAAAGTGGCTTGATGACAAAAAGCAATCAAAACATATAAGGCAGCAGAACACTAGCTGGCAAATCAATAGAGCGACAATAGAAGGATATAGAAATTGTGTCTTAAGTTTTGAAGTAAACATGACTGTAATTCAAGAGGTTATGTCGAGGGAGTACGATACAAAAAACAATAAATATAAAAAAATTCCTGTAAGTTCTTCCTGCAAGAGCTGCTTTGAAGTAACGTATAATTAATTACCTGGAATATTGTGTAGTTAGAATCTCGCAAGTATGTTAGAGGTTTCTTTAGATGACTCCCCGTGTTTATCCGTTTCTGACCTGTCCTCAACTTGCATAGCCGCTGATGACCATCCGCTAAACTATTAGATGAAACTTCATGTGAATAAATAATAACTCAGCCTATGCCGGTCCCAAGCCCGGATGAAAAAAGAGGAGGGGGAGGAGTAACAACCTCGTGAAAAAACCAGGTTTCATCTGGCCCGGATGATGGCACCCTGTGAGGGTCCCCACCTGGGGTTACAGGAAACAGCCTGGCAGTAGGATAAAAATGTACAAGCCCTTTATGGGACTAACTATCCTTAAAAGGTGTAAATCAAGTTTCAATTACAAGAAGTAAAAGTAGGGTGGCACCATCGATGGAGACTGAAGATGGTGCTGACGGAAACCAGTCTCTAGCAAGAAGTCCCCAAAGGAGCAGGGGGCTTTCTGTGCGAAGCGGAAATGCTCTGCCGATGTCTGAGGAAACGTAAGGGAGCAACAGCTTGGATGCCGATAAAACACGGTCTCCCGCTAATGCCCCACTACACGGAAGGCGTAAGAGGTGGACAAAAGAAGAGAATATCGCACTCATCACCTCTTACTACTTAGTTACGAAAAATGAGACGGACATGACTGGATATCAAACTAAACTCTTGGAGAAGTGGGTAGAACAATACCCCAACAATGTTCTGAATGAACAAAGACTCTCAGACCAAGTGAGATCGATTCTAAGACGAAAGATTCTTTCCAAAGCCGAATTAAACCAAATACAGGAGCGCACACCATTACAACATACGCCACAAATACAAAGAAGGACAAGCAGATACTCCATCAGGCGGAGGGCTAGTTCAATTCTTAATCAAGCAGGCGCGGACCTAATTCAACCGACGGTTGACGCGAATGAGAATGAGTTTTCAGGAGTTTCAGATTCAGTTCTCTGGAATGCAAGTGGAACAAAGACCATCACTCCCTAAGCTACAAAGCACAATTTTCAAATTTCAATGCAGTGCATGGACTGTTTAAACCTTCAGGAATTAGGTGAAGTCATATATTATGTAGCATTAACGATATGTGAGCTACTGGAAATAGGATCAAACCGCCAGACAGAATGCGGTAAAAAGAAGCCACAGTGGGAGGTCAGACTAGAAAACATAATAAATAAGATCAGACGGATTCTAGGAACCCTACAAGCCTTTTTAACCACCACAAATAAAGTCAGCAGAATAATGCCTAATCAGGTACGACGAATAGCGGCCAATGCATCCCTAAAACCAATCAACCAAAACTACAAGGAGCAGTTGTCAGTGCATCTGGAACATCAAAAGCAGAAACTCGCAGCTCTGGCAAATCGTCTAAGAAGATATAAGCTACAAACCAAAAGACGGCAAGAGAACAACTTGTTTAGGAACAATCAAGTACAATTCTATCGAAACCTCAAGCAGAATAAGGTATGTGCGGAAATGCCCAACAAAGAAGCTATACACGACTATTGGCGAGATATATGGACTAATGAAAAAATGCACAATGAGGAAGCATATTGGATCGAAGAAGAGTGTAAACGTGCTGAAAACATTCAACCAATGCAGGATGTAATTGTGAATAACAATGACATTACACATGTTATGCGGAGACTGAAGAACTGGGCTGCACCAGGAGTTGATAAAACACATAATTTTTGGTGGAAGCATTTAACCGCGACGCACGCACCACTAGCCAAACTTCTTCAGTCTACAATCAACAACCCTGAAGAAATTCCAGCATACTTCACAAAAGGCTTAACATATATGCTTCCAAAAAATGACAACACTCAAGATCCTAAAAACTATCGCCCCATAACGTGTTTATGTGCAATCTATAAAATTATTACACCCAATGTAACAAGCGCGGTCACGCAGCATATAAACACAAACCACCTTTTAGCATGGAGGATGTCAGGAACTTCTGGTGATAGACACAATTATAACAAATCAAGCTAGAATCAGACAACGTAATCTCGACGTAGGGTGGGTTGACTATAGGAAAGCTTTCGACTCTGTACCATACTCGTGGTTATTGAAGATCCTAAAGATATACAAAGTAAACAGTGCAGTCTACGACTTACTCAAAACTGCAATGGAAACATGGCGCACAACGATTCACGTCAGACTGGGGTCAAAGTCTTTACAAACTGACGAAATCACTATAAGACGCGGAATATTCCAGGGAGATTCGTTCAGTCCTCTATGGTTCTGCTTGGCTCTAAATCCTTAAGCCTCTTACTAAATAGCAGTACATATGGGTACGCAGTAGAAAAAACCCATCATATCTCTCACCTGCTATACATGGATGATCTTAAGCTCTATGTTAAAAACAAGAATCAACTTCAGAGCGCGATGGAGCTAGTCGCTATGTATAGCAGAGACCTAGTAATGGAGTTTGGCCTTGATAAATGTGCCACATTGAACATCGAGAGAGGTAAAGTCAAAGATACGGCTAATATTACATTAATGGATGGTACTGAAATCTCTAACCTCAATCTAGGAGATCGTTATAAATATCTGTGTTTAGAGCAGGCTCTAAGTATAGACCGACACGTAAACCAAAATAATATAAAGAGGGAACTATTTCGAAGATGCAAACTAATTCTACGATCTCAACTGCAACTGCCCAAAAATACCGCCATTAATACCTGGGCGATGTATGTAATACTATACACAGCAGGGATAATCAGATGATTTAAAACTGAGATGCAAGAAGTAGACAGAGAAATACGCACTCTTTTTACGAAATATAGCCACCCACGAGCGGCACTGGAAAGGCTATACATTGAAAGAGAAAATGGAGGTAGAGGACTAACCAATCTAGAAATCTGTATGCAGATCAAAATGCACACACTAAAACAGTATCTGCAAAACCGTGAGCTGCCAATAGTCAAGACGATCACAAGACAAGACAAGAACTACTCTTGCCTTGATTTGTCAAAGCCAGTCCATCAAGATCCTGCGATGAGTAATAAAGCGAGCGCATGAGAAGTACTCAAGGCAAAATGGAGTTCTAAAGCCCTGCATGGTAAATCTTATGCCTCAATGCACCACAAAGCGTCCAGCCTCAAATTGACAAACACTTATCTTAAGGCTGGATACTTAATGGCAGAAACGGAGGGTGCAATTATGGCCATACAAGATCAGGTAATAGCCACAAGAATGCACCTGAAATACATAATGGGTATGCAATTAGAAAACACATTGTGTAGACTATGCAACAAAGAACAAGAGAGTATCCAACATCTAATCTCAGGTTGCACTCACCTGGCACCCACGGCATACCTAAAGAGGCATAATGACGTATGCAAGATTATCCACCAAGCTATTTGCGCCCAGTATGGGTATGTCTCAAATATGGAAGCCTACTACAAGTACACACCAAAACCAGTACATGAGAATGAAAATGCCAAAGTTTTTTGGGATTTTTCCATAATTACAGATCATGCCGTCCCTCACAACAAACCCGATATCGTCCTGGTACATTTTAAAGAACATTGGGCTATCATCATTGACGTTTCTATACCGCTTGATGATAACCTGGACAAGGCATACCGTGCCAAAATAGATAAATACGAGCTCTTACAAATAAAACTAAAATGAATTGCGTAAAGATAATTCCAATAATAATATCAGCCAATGGAATAGTGCACACAAAAATACCTAAGCACATGGAGGAATTGGAACTAGACAGCATGCATTTATTGCAAATGAAGAAGTGTGTCATCTTGGGAACGACTGCGATTGTCAGAAAGACTCTAACATAACCGGAATAGCCTTGGCCCTAAAAAGCTCGGCTACTCGCAGAAAACCAGGTGAAACCTGTGCTACAAAAAAATAAATAATAATAATAATAAACCCGCAGGGGTAGTGGCATGGACTGCTACTTGGGGAGTGACGACCCCACGGACCTGAGTTACGGGTGGCAACCCCCCTCAACCATTACATGGGCTAGCAACTCATGTGATGAGATATAGCGCGCTGTCAATACACGAAGACAACGTTACTCTGGCTGACCGAGGCAGAAGGACTCGGGTCGGAACCGCCGTGATGATTTACCTGCAAGAACCAATGCAACCGAAACGACTGAAGCACGAATAAGGCGCCGAAGAATGAAATGGACTAATGAATACATCATGCGGACCTACTACAAAATCACTCTACTTGAAACTAACTGTACGGCTTACAGATCGGAACCACATACTTACTTCATCCGCAAATATCCAACATCAAATGTAACAACACAGCGTCTATCAGACCAAATGCGTGCAATCACTAGAAACAAACTAATTGCACAGATAAGACTGGACCAAATTAAACTGGAAGTTCAGAGTGAATTACAAGTCACATCTGGAAGCAGCAGCGATGCCGAGGAGACCACCTTAATAGGCAATAATGATGACACCTTACCAGTAAAAACATAAATTGACGGAAACAACGGTCAAGACAGGGAGAGAACTGAGTGTATGAATATTTTCTATGCTGCCCTTGCACAATACAGCAGCACAACCCCAACAAAGAGACCAAATATTCCCAGACAAAAGACATTCAGAAAATTAACCTACGCAGTAACTATTCTAAACTCTAACATCGTCCCAGAATGGCTTGGACAAATAGATAAGTTTGACGAACTCTTATATACTGTGCAGCTGTAGCGGCCGCGAAAGTCAATGGCTCTAAAATATACCCTAAAACCATCAAAGCACGGAATTATGTACATAAGCTTCCGGCATGGGAGAGACAACTTACGACCAAAATAGATCGGACCAGACAAGACATTGCCCGACTAATGGAATATGCCAAAGGTCAACCCAGTCAGAGGTTAAGGAAAATAGTCAACGAAATATACAGTGAACACCACTAGAGACAGATGAATGCTACTATCACTGAAACTATAGATACACTTAAACAAAAGCTAGCAGCATGGGCTGGCCGGCTTAAAAGGTATAAAAAATGCAGCGAAAGAAAGGAACAGAATAAAAACTTTTTGCACAACGAGAGGCGCTTCTACAGAGCAATTGACTCAATAAACAACAACTTTAAAGGCACTGAAATGACGAACACAAATGCCCCTCCTTGCGAAGATGTGGAACACTTTTGGTCTACCTTATGGTCCTCAGGATCGCAGCATAACGCGAAAGCCCCACGGGTAGTCACCTAGTCCAGGAGATGCAGCGATATTGACCGAATGAATAGATCGGAACTTAGTCCCCAAACTCTTAGGGAAGTTATTCAAAGGCCCCATAACTGGAAAGCTACAGGCAGTGACTGCATACACAATTATTGTATAAGAAATTTCCTTGCACTCACGAACAGGATATGTTCGTGAGTGCAAGGAAATTTCTTAGATAAGTACGTCAACAGATGGCTAAAGAATCCAATGTAAATATATATCAAAATATGCCTGAATTTGTCACTGAGGGACGAACCTACCTGCTACCCAAGGGAAAACCATCGGACAATCCATCGAACTAGGCACATCGCTTGTCTACAAACAATATACAAAATAACGACTAGTTGCATCACTAATGTCATAACCGAGCATCTAGAGATTAACAACATACTCACGGAGGAGCAGAAAGGGTGCCGAAAAGGTACAAGAGGCTGCAAGGAACAGCTCATTATCGACGAGGTCATACTGAAGCAAGCACAGAGAAAACATCGAAACCTATACGCATGCTATATCGATTACCGCAAGGCATTTAACTCAGTCGCTCACGGTTGGCTATTGCAGACACTTGAAATATAGAAAGTAAAGACCATAATAAGATTTCTATGATGCAAACTTGGCAGACGGTAGTTCAATTAAATAACATATGCACAAACCCGATACAAATTAATCGAGGTATTTTCCAAAGGGATTCCCTCAGTGCCCTCTGGTTCTGTCTTGCACTAAACCCACTATCGAGGACACTTAATGATTCAGGATATGGATTTCAACGTAACACACTTGAAACAACCAGCATAGTATCGCATCTATTATACATGGACGATCTAAAGATATATGCCAGAACAGCAGGACAACTTCAGCAACTAATCCAAATAGTAGATCGTTTTAGGCAGAAGTAGACATGAAGTTTGGCATAGAAAAATGTAGAACCTTAAACATCAGAAAGGGAAATATAGAACTAACCCGTTTTGAAACGCAACAGGGAGAAATTTTTGAGCCTATGGGAGATATCGACACCTACCAATACCTAGGAGTACTTCAAGCTCGCAGAGTGGAGCATACCAAAGTCAAAAAGCAAACGAAAGATGAATTCACTAGAAGACTAAGATTGGTATTAAAAACTATGCTAAACAAGAGAAATTTGATCAAGGCGATACATACATATGTTATTCCTTCCCTAACATACACATTTGAAACAATATGTTGGAAGGACAGAAATGTCAAAATTCAATAAGCGTCACAAGAGCTCCAATATTGAAAGAGTTACTTTGTTGAAAAGTGATAGAGGGTTAGGAATAACTGACATACGTAACCTATATAACGGTCAATTAAAATCTTTAAAAACGTACTTCTACGAAGGACGGAACAGCTCTGACCTACACGAAACTATTTGCATTGCTGACCAGAGATACTCAACTTGAGCGATACCACATTACAACAGCATCAGGATATAATATCGGAGCAGAAAAAAATCACTATCTGGCAAGGCAAGGCATTCCATGGAAGACACGATCAAGACCTAGAAAGACCGCAGGTCGATAAGCTAGCATCAAATACATGGCTCGAGATTGGAGAAATATTACCAGAAACAACGGGTTTTATGCTAGCCATACAGGACCAGGTGATAAATACAAGTAACTACAAGAAATACATAGATATAAACTTTACTACGACAGGTCCATAATAACTGACAAATCAATACCCAACATTAGACCAGACATCGTCACAACGATTGTGGAAAATGAAAACTGTGATGATCGTCCCGATTATTGTATCCAGTACAGGAGTGGTACCACTAACCCTAAAGGGGAGCCTATCTTCACTCAACCTGTGGCATGATAAAGGTAGAATCATTGGACATAGGAGCATACTGAGTGAAGCTATCAAACTAGATCCCCTCATAGAAGGTAAGTGCGACAGAATTTTACCCAAATACAGTTTTGTCAAACATTTTCAGACCATCACCACAATGGATGGTATCCCACAAGGCGCCAACATAACCATGTATACTGATGGATCCAAAACTAAGACGAGAGCTGGCTATGGAATATTTTCACCAGAACTTGATCTGAAGATAAGTGCACTTGGAAGACTCATGTCAGTCTTCCAAGCTGAATTAACAAGAATACTAAAGTGTGTTCAATTTCTAGTTGAACGGAATATTAAGGATAAACATATCCAAATACTCACCGACAGCAAAGCAGCTCTAACTGCACTAAATGCCAACACATTTGTGTAGAAAGAGCTATATTCATGTGTATACAGCCTGGAGGAGCTAGCTAAATATAACAAACTAGAACTCTGCTGTATCATAGGACATAGTGGCATCAAGGGGAACGAAATAGCAGATGAACATGCCAGGAAGGGATCCTTACATCCTCTAACAACCGAAGAGGATGAAATACTTTCTGCAGGTACTAGGAAAAATTAATAGAGCATAGGACACATGCTCTTCACAAGGTAAGATGGCGAAAAACACCGGGCTGCAAGCAATCAAAGGTAGCAATTAGGCAACTTTGTAAAATTGCAGCCACGGCCCGCCTTAACTTATCTAGAACTAATCTGAATTATTGACAAACATCCTAATCGGCCACTGCCGGCTAAACAAACACCTACACACGATGGGTCTGGTAAACAGCCCGTTATGTAGAGGGTGCAATGAGAACTAGAAACAGCAGAGCATGTAATATGTCTCTGTCCAGCTCTAGTAAACATTAGGCATCTAATACTAGGGGAGTGCTGGCCTAGTATGGTCAGCATTGGTAGCTCCTCATCCGCCAGAGTTTTGCAGCTTGCACGCAAAATTGACTGGTGGGACGAGTGAGCAGCCTTAAAGGGAGGTTTCACAATGGGCCCATTTAGAGGCCTAAGTGTCTGTAGCTATGCTACCCTCCAGCCAACTATCCAGAACTATCCAGAAGGGGAGCCTGGAACTGATAGGACTGGACCCGAAACTGTATATAAAATAACATAAACATCCATGGATTTATAATCGAATTAAAAATCTTAAATGATCAAGGAAATACAACTTATTGACAGAGCCTCAAATAGCCAATTCTACCACAATAGGTACCTCGAACTCAAAAAGCTACACAAATTAATTATTACAGAAGCCACGAAGAACTACAACAACTTCAGAATACTAAATGCTGCAAATATATGCAAAGAAAGTTGGAAATTAATAAATAAATCTAGAATAGAGGACAAAAAGGTTAATAATAAACTACGATACAGTACAAATCGCTAATATTTTTAACGAATACTACAAATAATTGTCGCAGAATAGTCCAACCCCATCCACCCTGACTACTTCCATACACAGCTATTACAACCATTCTATTTTTTATTTCCAATCACAGAATTGGAGGTTAAAAACATTATAAACACCAGATGTATCAAATCCAGCTCCGGCATAGACAATATACCTGGACATCTAATTAAATTAGTGAAGAAATTACTAGCGTCTCCCCTATGCAGCATAATAAACGATTCATTCACAGAAGGATGTTTTCCGGACATGCTCAAGTCATTTAAGATAATTCCCATCTTCAAAAAAAGTGATCCACTTGACTTCAAAAACTATCGGCAAATTGCCTTCCAGTTCCAATTTAGGAAAATAATCGAAGCAGCATTCAAGAAGCGCCTGATTGGCTTTGTTGAGAAACATTCAACTCCACACAGAACAGTTTCCGTAAAGGTAAATCTACACAAACAGCAATATCTCAAGCTCTTAAGTTCATATTAGAAAATCTCAACGGGAGGAATAAAATACTGACAAATTTTCTAGATTTGAGTCGAGATTTCAACACTGTAAACCATTGTTTGCTTTGCTCGAAGCTTGAAAATGGCATGAGAAAACCCGCTAATAATTGAATAAAATCATATTTAAATAACAGAACAGGTATCCATAAAATCCTCCTTATCAAACATATCTATCATCCAGTCTGGGGTTCCGCAGGGCTCAATTCTGGGTCCTATTCTCTTTTGTCTATTCATCAATGACTTGAATGAATTCTGTACATCATCTAACAAAACAATTATTTATGTCGACGACACCAACTTTATAGTAACTGCTCCAACTATGGAAAATGTAATCGAAACAGCCAACACTGCGTTAACTGAAATGAGAGATGATGCAGAAACAATGCACTTATTTTAAATGGTAATTAAACGCAACTAATGCAACTTCTGACAAAAAAATAGTTCAGTTAACTCGTCTCCGCTTGTTAAATGTGAAAACATTTCAGTCAAATCTGTAGAAGCCTGCAATTTTTTGGGAGTGTATATAGACAAACTTACGTTGACGTCTCATGTTGAAGCATTGGAAGCCAAACTTAGTTCATACAAATTCTTAATTTATATACTACGTAACACCATAAACATAAATGGCCTGAGTATAGTAGATTAACAGTATCACAAAAAGGCGCCATGTATATCGGCATAGTGTGTTATAATAAATTCTGTAGTGATGTTAAACATGTACGCTGTCTAAACACCTTCAAGATTGCACTAAAGAATAAGCTAATACACAATAGTTGCACCTATAATACTTCCTAATTCCACCTCTGCAGTCAAACCAACAGCTTAAATAAATTTCAATTCTTCCACTATACCCATCCTACCCTTATTTCTAACCATAATCCATTTGTGCTTTTCACATTCATTGCTAATCTCTTTTATCAATTTACATTCTCATTCTTCATCTCTTGCATCTCTTGCACTCTCTTTGCCGCAAGCACCACATTATATGCTAACATCCATGCCTTGGTTAACTCTACCACAACCCCTCCCATGTGGCCTCACTTTAGCACCTGCTTCAACTCACTATTGTACAGATAGAACAGCACAGGCGTCAGAGGACAAGCCTGCCTTATTCGCACAGTCATTCTAATTGTCTCTGATATATTCTTGCTTCTTCTCAACTATTCCACCGCTACCTCTTCCTTTTCTAACTCTTCACTAGTTTACTTAAACTGAGTCATATGCTGCTTTCAGGTCCACAAATAACGCATACATTCTCCCTTTGATCTCCAGTACTTGCCCCACCATTCTCTCTAGCATGATTATTAGCTTGTACACTGGACTGGTACAACGTGATCCTTCTATAGTTTCTCAGCTCTGAGGCTACTCTCTCTTTATGTACTAGTATAATCACACCCACACGCCACACGTCACACCCTATTGATGCACTGTGGCAGTTTCTCTTCCCTCCACTGGCAGACCTATTAAAAGTCTTAACCTTTAGCCCGTCGTTTTCTCCCACCAGCATTACCTATATCAATTTCCTTACCTTCAAAACTTTTCATAACTCCTTTTCCGCCACATACTCCATAGACTCTTTTCTATCTTCTGAATATCCTCCAGTATTATTCTTACGTAAACACCCTCAAAATCCTTCTTAGACTCTCCAATTCTAGTGTCACATTTGTTCATTTCGCCATCTCCTTCCGCCATGTCGTCTTCTTCTTTCTACACTGCTCATCAAACCACGTATCCCTTTGGCCTTGCCTCTCCCTCTCCAATTGCTGTATAGTGTGCACCTCCTCCCACGTCACGTCCAATAGCTTTTTCTCATATATTAGTATTTCCGGTTCACTCCATCCAAACTCCGGCTGCCCCTTCTTGTGCTCCTTCTTCTTTGTCTTCTTCCCCCTCACCACCACCTTCCGCAGCACATGGTCTGACCCCCTCGTTTTCTACTCTGAAATGGACTAGTTCGTCCCTTCCAATTGCTTTGATTAATACGTAGTCTATCACCGAACCGCTTGTCTTTCCTTCTTAGTACCCCTCTCTATATCCGTTCAGAACATCCCAGCCCGCCTTTCTCGCCCAGAGCAACCACTATCGTCCCTTTTGATTTATCAACTTGTTGTGAAAGTATCTACCTCTCTACTCTCATACCCCTCCGATACCTTCTTCTAACTCCCATCCCCTACATTCCAGTCCCTCCCGATGACCTATATTTTCTCCATCCAGTTCCAACTTCTCCTTAGACAGGTGCTTCTCGGCTCTCTCAGGTGTTTGTTTGTTGTAACCTACTGCCATTTTCCCTAATACTAACCCTGTAGTTTCTCTCAACAACTACCTCTTCTATCCTCCCACAACTGTCCACACTCCCAGCACAATTCTTTATTTTGCCCCCCTTGGTCCTAGCTTCTTTCTTCGCTCCATACATCACCCTCTCCCATCTTGTCAGCACATTGCTTCTCATTTGCACCCACTTCTCTTCTCTTAAGCAAGCGTCCAGAAAACTTACTATATCCGTAGTGTCCATCCACTCTTCCAGCTCTTTTCCCCACATTGGCCCTTCACTCTAGCTACATTCCAACATGCCAACCTGTTGGCCTCGCTAGGCATGCGACCGGCGAATGTGGGGAACACACCCACATTCCAGCGAGGAGCTAGCGAGTCGATCATTGACATCACCATAATCTCGGCAAGGGTACAGAATCGAGTCCGTACTGCCTGACAAAACACTTGGTGACCACAACTACATCGCTGCCCGGAAGGAACCCTGCACAAGGCTAGCAGAACAGTCGAGCTGGTGGCAGAGTGGCTGGAGGGCTCGGCACTGGCAGCCGCGAAAACCGAGGCAACATGGCTGTCGACCCGTAGATCCGGGAAAGCAAACCTCCAAGCCGCCCTAACGATCCAAGGGGCGCGCGTCGAGATAGGTAGCTATCTCATTTACCTGGGGGTGGTGATGCACTTCACCCGAAACCACAGCCGCCACGTCCAAAGGGCTGCCGAGGACGCAGCCCGATCAATGCGGGCGGTGTCCAGGCTATTGCCGCACACACGCGGGCCGGGCGACGAATCGCGTAGACCTCTAGCAGGGTTAGCCACGTCCAAGCTTTTTTACGGAGCCCCACGAGTGGACAGACTTCCATTGGGAAGGAATCGCAACAGGGTGCGGTCGGCGCTGCGACAGGGAAACCTCCGCATAGCGCGGGCCTATCGCACCGTAGCGACGGACGCGGCGGAGATCATCGCGTCCATCCCGGGAGACCTGCTCATACGGGAGATGGCAGAGATATTCAGGGAAAGGGTTAGGGCGCGGGGAAGCAGAAAGCTAAAAGATCAGCCAGGGAGAGCACCATGGCGGCCTGGCAAGAACAATGGGCGGCTGGCGTAAAGTGCGCCTGGACCAGGGCGCTGATCCCAGATGTCCGGCCCTGGGTTGGGAGGAAACATGGGTACCTATCCTACCACCTATGCCAACAACTAACGGGCCACGGTTGTTTCAGACACTTCCTGCATCGCATCGGCAAGGAGGCATCCCCCGTCTGTAACCACTGTGACACCGGAGCTGTCGACTATGTCAGACACACCTTATTGGAGTGCAGGGAGTGGGAGCCACAGCGGGACGCTCTCAGACGAGCCGCCGCAGGAGAGGACATCATCACCGATTTCCTGGCACGGGCAATCCTGGAAGACCCCAACATGTGGGAGGCCGTCCAGACATTCGCCATAGTGGTATTTCGGGCCAAGGAGAGCCGCACAAGGTAAGTCCCAGAATGTAGACGAAAGTTTTCAGGGAGGGCCACACAAGGTAGGTCATGAAGCGGAAGATAAGGAAGTGGGGTAAGCGACACTGTACAAATAAGAGACATCCTCCTCCCACACCACCATCATCACTCCCCCTTCCGTATCCCCCTACTCCTCCTGGCACAGACGCGGCACTAACGCAGGTGGCATGAGCAAGGGCCCTCGTGGCATCAGGCAGGAACCTATTTTCCTTTTACACGGCGTACGAGAGTGGTCGCAGGGGCCACGTTTAGCGCTGTTTGGGACTTTCTGTCGGCATAAACTCCGATTCTTCTTGTTGGATGGCATTAAGCATTGGTGAACAGGCCATGACGAGAGTGTACCGCGAGGTGATCCAGCCACGGCCTGGTGTCAGAGGGGCCACAGGTCCTTGCGCGTGCGCTGGCCACGCCCCGAAAAAGAAACATGCCACGCTGAATGGTCGTGCGCCTCCCCTTCTCTACTAGCCATCCCTGTTAAATTAGTTTTTAAACCATATAAATTTCGTTAAATAACTTTACACGATTATTGTTTACTTAAATATTACGTGAAATCTCGGCCCATACAATAATAAAACGTTATAGTGTACGTAACTTTATTAATTATTACAAATGATGTTGTTATTGTAATAAATATCCCCTTATGTATTTATAGATACATTGCGTTGTTTATGATCACTTAATGCATTATTAGATGTATCAATATATTAAATATTGCCCTATTATTAATAAGAATATAGTTTCTGTAGACTTTTATAATCAAGAAGAAAATATTTAATAGGAATTATATCGCTGCTATTTGAAATAGAATTGACTATATATACCATTTTGCGGTTGACTATATTTTAAATACTGTAGCCAAACGGTTACTAAAATTTGGTGCATACTGCTTTAAAAATAATTTAAACTGTATAGACCAATATAAAATATATAAACTCATGTCGGGATACTTATTTCATTATTTACATATCCGGTGCATAATTGTATTACTCTTCGAAATTCGTACGATTGCCTCGGTGTGCAAAGTGGCTTAATTGAATCATGCTTCGGGTTTTGCCCAGGATTTAATAAGCTCTAGCTATAAATATTGCAAGTTTGCGGTGCCACCATCAGTGGGCTGGCTTTGTCTCGCCATATAGATATCGTCTATTCCTGGAAGCTTCCCTTCAACAATGAATATACACGTTCTAATAACAACCGTGCTCATATTAGTAAATATTAGCCAGGGCGTATTTGGTGCTGGTGAGTTATAATACTTAATAGAATTTAATAGTTCCATTCACATTTAGCGTGATGATAGTAATTAAATTATTTAGACTAAAGTTGCAGCCTGATCAAAAGTCTTTAGATTGGTAAAAATATTTTTAAAATCATTATACACTATATTTTATCTTACGTACGTATCATATCACATGTGTACCGGTTTTAATGAAAATGATCTATCCAGTAATTCTACAAGTGGGGGTCGCGAAAAATATTGAGGTGTCGCAGAAAAAAATATTAGAGATAATTATTTTTCATATATTTTATCAATTTATTACGGTTAGAAAAAATAAATTTGCTATTAATCAAAATTATGAGTATTATATAATTGAAATTAAAACCCAGCTCAGCGTCTGAATGGTTAGAGACGTAGTCCGTCTCGTACTGAGCTCGAACCCCGTCAGGGCGAATTTTCGCGAATCACCTTTCACAGTTTTCAGAGGTTATCTCTGAAGTTAATGTAAATACCGGGTGATTAAACTCCTCTGAGCTTCTCCTTTGGCCGGCTGATGAGTTTTTCTAGAAATTAATTGCCTCTGATGTTAAATTTTAAATTTCACCCATCAACGATGCTATCAATTATATTATATCCAGTATACCATTCATGGTCACACTGGATGTGTGAATTAATTCATTATTTTACTCTTTCAGCTTGCGACATTGCTGTATCAATACAAACCAAACAAAACTCACCTTTGCTGCTAAAATCAGTCACCGGAAGCGACATAAACACCTTCTTCTTGCCCGATCAGACTGGCATGATTTCATTCAATTTGGGCCAAACATTCATTGCAGCATGCCCCGGAAATGATGTGATGCTGAACGGTCATTCGCTAGCACCACCACTGTCAGAAGTTAAATTCGAATGCGGGCCCAATAACAAGTGGAATTACTTAGGAACATTATACGATTTCATGCAAATCACCTGCCGAGATGAGCCACAACGACTTACAAAAGCAACTGGCACTTGTCTATCGAATTACAAACAACTCGATATAGGCTACCAAACAAGTCAGGCTTTTATTAGCTTAATGACAGTGTGTTTCAATGCACAAAACATCAACACATATTACGCTCAATTCGAGCTAAATAAAAATTTGCAACATGTCAAATGCCCAAGAGTGAAATTCGAAGAGGATGGGCAATTTAGTGTAACTATGGATCCTTTGTACAGTCGTAACACGCAACAAGCCACTATTAATGCACTGGTTGGTCTACCAAGGACCAACGATACCTATGTTGACCAGTTTGGAAAATACCTCTCAAGGGGACACCTCACTGCGAAAACCGATTATACCTACAGCACCCATCAGCTTTGCACATTCTTTTATATCAACACGGCACCACAGTGGCAATCACTCAACGGCGGTAGCTGGAACAATTTGGAGGATGACGTAAGGCTGTTTTCAACCAATAGTCAGGTTGATTTAACGGTTGTTACAGGTACATATGGTGTGTTGCAATTACCGAATGGAGCTGGTAATCCTGTTGATATTTTTATGTACACATCAACACCTACATTTTTGGTACCGGTTCCTAAATATATTTGGAAATTCGTTTATGAACCTATTAAAAATGAGGGTGTTGTTTTCATATCGACCAATAATCCGTATGCAGTTTTGACTGATATATGTACGACTGTTTGTACCCAAATTAAGTTTGCGAGGGCCTCAAGTGATTTTCATTGTTGCACATACCAAGATTTCCGTGCTGTTGTTAATACATTCCCAGCGTTTTCTGATACTATGGGACTTTTAACAGGCTAATTTTTAATTGATATTTAACCCCAAAGGTGTTGCAAAACAACATAGTTTTTTAAGGGTGGAATCACGTCTACTTGCGCGAATTATATTTGTATTGAGTTTATACTATTTGTATTGTGTAATTTTTTAATAAATATGAGTGTGTGTTAAAAGTCAATTTTAATTTAATTTGTCATCGGATTACCGCGTGCGAGGAGAAACAAAAAAAATGGAAAAACTTTACAATGGAAACATTATTAATTTACGGATCTATAGAAATTGTAAAAAGATATAAATGACTTAAGAAAGAAGTACACTTAATTTTGACTTTAGAGGGAAATATAACAAAGAAAAGTTATTAGCAGTCAAAAAATTTAAAATAGTAGAGTAGATATATTTTAAAGTTTCTGGTTAAAAGTGGTTACGCCTCCAATGCACAGAACGTGAAAACGTCGTGTTTGTGAATTGATGTTCATGCTAAACACATAGCCACAACACAGCGCAGAAATGTACGCGTGAACGACGGAACGCATACGACGGCGTGTCAGCGCTCCGGATAATACAAGTGATGTTTTTAGGTTTCACTTTATTATTTACAGCTGCTCCTTTGCGCATAAAGTAAAACTTTGGACCCTCCAAATCAAATTGTATCTACTCTAGTAGTAGTTACTATATTGGTTAGAATTCTGTAAGTAGCTATCGACCTTGGAGCCTTCCGACCGTGTGTTTAATGTATGTGAGTGTTAGGACTTGCTACTTCAGAAAATCATCTCAGAGTTTTCTAAAGTGTCGTTAATTATATCCCAAGGACAACCTGGGCCGGAATTCGAACCGAGACACCCGTTCGTAAACCTCGCTTTACTGCTAACCACTGCACTACATCGGGACGTTTTTTTAAAAAATTACTGATATAAATTTTAAAAAAAAACTTTATTTGACAAAATTATTACATAAAAAAACTCAACTTTATATCGAATAATAAAGTATGATTCTAAAACTAGAAATATAGCCCTACTCTCACTAGTCCCTCTTTACCCATCGCTCCTCTTACTACACAATATACACGCAGCTCATCTTTGCCTCCTCATCACACATTTCCTCCCACTCATATCATCTATACATTGTCACACTACTTAACATGTACACCTGATGCGCCAATATCTTTTCCTCCAGCCCGTGCAATCTTTCCTCGAACGTTATTACCCTCCCACACGACTACCACCTTCATTCGATTCTTTTCCTGTATGATCACCGTCAAAGGTATCGATATTTCGGGTCCTAGCGGATTCTTCAGAAACCAGCCTAGGTCCCATTCAATCATATCCTACTCTCGTCTGAAGCCAATATTGCTGTATCGAGTGGTAGTGGTAGCTTCCACTCTATACAACAATATTGGCTGTACACGCTCTTATACGCTATTACTATGTTACCATCCCACCATCTCTTTCATTTTCTCTTCTCTATTCTTCAAGCCATTTTTATGTTCGTTTATACCCATTCCAAATGCGTCCTAAAACCACCTCTGCAGTCAATTATCATTGTTCCCTTCCAGTTGAACTCTTCGGCTCTACCCTTATATCTAAACATTATGGGTTTTCTACATGCGCTACTAACGCTCTCTTATGAAGGTACCTTCCCATTCTTTCCTGCATCTCGCTATCTTGGCCACAAGCACTACATCATCCGCATATGCTAACATTCATACCTTGAATCTTCCTACACCTTACCCTCTCCTTAACGCCTCCTCCAACTCAGTTGTCCACAGATTGAACATGAGAGGGGTGTGGTTTTGCTGTAGCATCCAACTGCACTGCGGTCAGGGTTGACCTATTGTGCTCCCCATAGCTTATTCCTCATTCTTGAGATCTGTATCTTCAATGAAGTCCAAAAGTCTCATGAAGAAGGGGCGGACTTGGGGCTCTTTTAGGTTCATTTGCATTGAACCAAAGAGCTTTTTCATGCATGAGTTGAATGCATCGCAGCTACAGATTACATGTAGTGGGGTTTCTTCTTCTTCACCACAGCCTCTGCACGTTGGTGATTTGTTTATCCCCATAGTGTTCAGCTGTTTATTTAATGTGCAGTGTACTGTTAGGAGTCCTATGACATTTCTTAATTGGTTCCTATTTAGTTTTAGGATTTCTTGATTCTAGATTCTTTGGAGTGTTTCATTCCTGTTTGATTATCTGATGTCCCGGTGCCCACACAAGTGTTACTTTGTTTCGGGATCCCAGTATCACTATGCTTTAATACAGTCTATAATAACACTAGAGTTATTTACGCTGGAGTCTAGAGCTCTCAGCACTGCCTCACTGTCTGTCACAATATTGATTTCCTTCTTTCTACAGTTTCTTCCCAATAGAGTTTTAAGAAAGCATTGAATTGCCATAATTTGTGCTTGGAACATGGAGGTTTGCTCGCCGAGCTAAGTCTTGTGCCTCCTGCCGAGCCGCTCTTATACACTCCTATTCCTGTTCATTTGGTTTTAGATCCATCGGTAAACCAGATTGATCCTTTAAGTTTTTGCATATAGCCAATTTGGGCTGTCAGGTATTATTGCCTTGTAAGGTTTCGTCATGTGGAGTGTATTCATTGTCCTGTCGGGATGCATTCTTAGAATGTATTCTTCGGTTTTCCCTAACGGTAGATGGGTGTGGTCTATGGACGAGTCGTACGACTTCCCCATGGCGTAAGTTCTGTAGATTGCTATCTTAACCTGTGTCTCCACTTTGATGTAAATTGGAGACAATATAACCTCCATCTCCATTGCGGCGGTGGGGGTTATTACTTACTCTGTCTGAGGCATTGTGCCACGAGATTATTGGTGCGTAAGTCATAATGGGGCTTATAACTCGAGTGTAGAGCCAATGCACCATTTTTGGTGTTAGTCGCCAGGTTTATCCATTCGCCGGAATGCCCAGAACGATTTCACGGCTTTGTTCGTAATCTTTGTCATATGTGACTTGAAGGTCTGTATAGAGTCTAGGTTTACACCTAGATACTTAACTTGTTCCTCCATTTGTATTTCTCGGCCAAACAGCGTCGGTATTTTTTATTTTATTTAAGTTCCTTCTATGTGTAAATGGTACTAAAGAGGTTTTTTCTGGGTTAATCCACTCCTTCGTACCACCATTCCACGTGTTTGAGTGCACGTTGCAGAAGTTCTGTCGGTGTCGCCTTGTACGTAGCATCCTTTCAGGTCCAGTTGCTCTAATAGATCGTCTATGACTAGGCACCACAGAAGAGGTGAGAGTACGCCGCCTTGCGGGCAGCCCATGCCGACCGTTACTATCATGCTTATTCTATTTAGTGATGCTTTTATTCTCCGCCCACTCAACATTTGACTGGTCCAGTCAACCACAGTTGGCTGTATACCTCTAGCTTGTGTAGCTCTTATAATGGATTCAAACGAGGTGTTGTCAAAAGCGGCCTCTATATCCAAGAAGACTACCCTAACCTTTATGAGCCGTATCGTTAGTCCTCCTTGATTAGCGGTATAGCTACTCCCGCCACTTTTGCTTGGCAGGATGCGCTTAGGCGCCCCCTGACCTCCAGCTGCTGAAGCTGAAGCTTGGGCTATCATTAGCTGATCATTGGCAAAGCTAAGTATAAAAAGGTGAAGTCATCCAGAGGAATGCCCATTGATTCGACTTTGTGTTTGCTGTTCATTAATGTTAGGTCTAAGTAAATTCTAAATGGGATAGGCGAACTACTGTACCGCTGTCTGAGAACCTTTAAGCTTTCAAAACCTGTTAATATTTTGTTTCCCCGATTTTTACTTTTTTTACTGATATTCGTTTTTTTTTTCAAGGTTTCCCACAGCTTTGATAGAGGTACGCTATTATATCATATTACAAATAGAAGGTGAGTTTCTTTAGATACGGCGATTTTTCAGTTGTCTTCATGGATGGAACCCAGCCTGGTCTTCGACCATATTTGTATTCATTTTCTATCTTATCTCACAGGACTCGCCCGTTCATTTTGTTAAATATATCTGTTGCAGATATTCCTCGGTAGATGTTACAATCCTCTTTATTACCTTTTTAATATAATATGATTGTAGTATATGCCTCCCTATTGTCATTAGGGCGTTCTTGGTCGCTAAAGCATTCCCGAAATGTGCTTTTTTCATCTACCTAGTTATGATTCGATTCTGTTGTAGCTTTTCTCCCAGGTTTCGTTTTTGCTGAAAGATCCTTATCCTAACTTTTGCTTGTGATTATTTGAAGTCCAGTTTGTCTACTACAGATTTTCTGCATAGATATTTTTTCCTGTCTTTTCTTGTATAACAACATTCTCATCATAATCATTCCACCATTATGATTCTTTACGTGTACGTCTAACCTTGACTTGTCCTAACGATTCAATGCCGCCTCGTGTATTTCTTGTATGTCTTATGAGCTATTGAAGTTTCTTTGGGTTAACTTTTCTTCCAGTCTCTTACTATACAGTTATTTGGATCTATTGTTATCTAGACTTTCTAAGTTTTATAGTGGTGCATTTATCTCAGCTTATCTATTTGTTCTTCTGCTATCTCGATGAATTTCTGGAAAAGATTAAGAAATGCTGAAAATGTCAGCAAGATACAATAAAGATTAATCAAGTTAACATCGACAATAAACAAAGCCTCTTTATTTCATTTGGCATTAGTTATTTTATATATAAATTTGCATTTATTTAAACAACAAAGTTACATATTCTATATAAATATAAAAATATAAAATACAAAACATGTGAAGTTGTTTGGATATGATTTGATGTTTTTTTCCTCTATCCTCGCCGCGGGATTTATGGGTGATTTCCCATCTCGGGCTAACGGTATCGAGGGGTGCTGTGGTTTGTTCCCTGTCTTCTATTTTATTTAAGGTTGTTGTGTATTAGTAGGTTTTTTATTTTGAGTTTGAAGGGAATAAATTGAAGTGTTTTAATATACTCATTTAGTTCATTGTATTGTTTTATGGCGGTTGTTGTTAATGTCTGTGAATATATTGTTTTCGTGTATTTTTCCGTTCTAAAATGTGAGTTTCTTCTAGTCTGATGGTCATGTATTTGTTTGTTTGGTATTAGTTTAGTATTTATTTTTATTAGGCTGTTTTTAATTTTGTAGATCATTAATAGATTGTTTAGGGTGATCATGTTCTCTATGATAAGTTCTTGTGTCTTTTCATATAGTTCGGTTGTACTTGTTCTTCTGTCTAAATTGTATAAGATTTTTAAGATTTTGTTTTGTTGAGTTTGTATCTTTGATATATTTATCTTGCTTGTATTTCCCCAGATGTTATTTAGGTAGTTATTTTGTGATGTGAAGATTCCATGGTATATTTGTTTCGTTGCTGAGTCAGGTATATATTTTTTTATTTTGTATATTTCCGCTCGTTTTGGAGTTCTTTTTTTGTATGCGATCTATGTGTGCGTCTCATTTAAGATTATCCTGTATCTTTAATCCTAGATATTCCACTTCTTGTATCTGTTTGATTTGTGTTCCATATATGTGAATGAATAACTCTATTGGTTGTTTTTGTATGTTGAAAATCATGTAATTTGTTTTTTGCAGTAAGCAGGTTGTTGAAGTACCATTTTTCAAGCTTCTCTAGGTCTGAATTAATGTTTTCTTGAATGGATTCTGGATTCTCTCCTGCATAGACAATACAAGTGTCATCGGCATACATGTACGTTGTAAGTTTACCCATTAGCTTCAAGTCCAGTATATCATTAGTATATATAATGTAAAGTGTGGGTGGTAAGTTTCCTCCTTGTGGTATGCCGTATTGTGCTTGTAGTGGTTGGCTTTCTGTACCATTTGTTTTTGTTGTTTGAGTTCTATTTGTTAGGTATGTTTTTATTAGGTTCTGTTCTTTTCCTTCTATACCAATTGCTTTAAGCTTTTGTACTAGTTTCTGTTTTGATATTGTGTCAAATGCTTTTTTCATGTCTATGTATATAGCTACGACTATTTTATTTTCGTCTAATTTTGTTTTTATTTGGTTGACAAGGTCGTACGCTGCCGATGTTGTTCCGGTGTTTTGTTGAAATGCGTATTGTTCTTGGCATATGATTTTGTTTCTATTAAGATGATTGGTTATTTGGGTTTGTAGGTTTTTTTTATGATTTTGTTCAGTGTGGATAGGAGTGAAATGGGTCTATAATTTTCAGGGCAGGCTTTGTCTCCTTTTTTTGTATATAGGTATGACAGTGGTTGTTTTTAAATAGTTGGGAAATATTCCATCTTCTATTATTTTATTTATTAGTTTTATTAATATTGGTATAATGTTGGTTTTGTTCTCTTTTATGATTTCGTTATAGTTATTTGGTCGAATCCTGGTGCTTTATTGTTCTTTAAATCTGTTATTATGTTGTTTAAGTCTTGATAAGTTGTTTCTTGAAAACACACTTTTTCTATTTGTCTTTCCATTGTTGTTGTTTTTGGAATTGTGCCATGGGTTTGTTTTTCTGCGAGTTTTTTTGTTTGCAAAGTATAAATTAATTTCGTTTGTTATTTCTTGGTCATTATTTAAGACTGTTCCATCTTCTTTGCGGATTTTTTCTATGTATTTATCCCCAGTTTTTCTGTTTCTATTTAGTTGTTTGTTTATATTTTTCCAAAGTTCTTTCGGATTGTTTTTGTTGACATTAGTTTGCTTTTGTAGTATTCTGTTTTGATCTTTTTGATTAAGGTTTTCGTTTTCTTTTTCTGGTTGTCGTATGCATCTTTAGTCGTTTCGATGTTAATCCATGGACATTCCTCTGTCCTTTTGATAATCTTTGTGCATTTGCTGTTTTCTATTATACTTTGTAACTGTTTAGATAGCTATTCGAAACAGTTTATTGTGTTGATGTCTATTTTCATTATTTCGTGTGTCACTCTTTTGTAATCTATTTTAGTTGACTAGAATCGTTTGTATGTTGGTTTCGTTTTGTTTGTTTGTTTTATTTTGTAATTATTGACGAATGATCCGATATACTTGAGGGATTCGTATGTGTTTTATTCTATTACTAATGACGTGGTCTATTATTGAGTTGTTTCCAGTTTTATTGGGTCTTGTATAGTTTTGTTTTGATATTTTATTTCCTATTTTGTAGTTGTTTTCTTTTAGGATGTTTTTATATTCCGTTGTTATGTTGTTACTTTCAAGTATGTTAATATTTATGTCTCCTATTATGATGTGAGACTTTTTCTTATTTAATATATGGTGTTGCAACGTCTGTTTTAGTATATTGAAAGTAACTTGTGGTGGCTTGTAGATCAGAGTTATTTTGGTATTTTCTTCAATTAGTAGTATTGTTAAAAGTTGTATTTTGTTTATTGTGGTGTTTGCTACTGTTTTATACTTTCTGATATAAATTGCTATGCCTCCTCCTCTTGTCTCTCTAGAGTTGTATTGTGACTCGTAGTTTTCTATCTGATAGACGTGTTCGTTAGTCGTGGTTAGTCATGTTTCCGTTAAAGCTATGATTTCTGGATTTTTTTGTATTTTTGGGAGAAGTTCGAGTTCATGTAGTTTCTTTTGTAGACTTTGGATGTTGTGTAAGTATATGCGGTACATCGTGAGTATCGATTAGTGTTGGTGTGATTTAAGTGTGAATGTAAAGCATATTTGTGCGCTTAATAAGTAAACACATTCCAGTTGAATTTAAGTCTCTTGTACGACATCGAGTATATTTTGATCAGTCAATCTAGTTTGATCGTGGCAGAATAATCGGTCTACAAGAAGTTGCCGCTCACGTGGGACGCAGCGTCGCCACATTTTCCCTATGTCCCGGACGTCCTAGACGCACCACTGATCATGAAGATCATGCTCTTCGGCTTGTGGTTCTTCGGGATCATTTTTCATCAATAAGGAGATGGAGATGAAGAGGATTCATTGATCGACATATCGAAGATTTCGATCTTTTGGTTTCAAATCATACCGACCATTGCTTTATTATAACTTCACGCGATCGTACTGCACGGCAGAAATGGTGTAACGAGAGATTGCATTGGAATGTGCTATGGAATCGAGTCATATTTAGTGACGAATCTCGATTTTTTATAGGATCATGATGGTGCAGTTTTCTGTTCAACGACATACTGATCTCACTCAATGGGGGGCTATCTGTCATGAAAGTAGGTCTCCTCTAGTAGAAATTAGAGGAAGATTAAATGCAAATCGGTACATTAACAACGTGCTTCAACCAGTATTACTGCCATATCTGCAAGAAAAATAAAATCCAAGTTACATCTTGCTGATGAACGGCCGAATACCGCAAGGGTCTCTATTGAGTTTCTACATACTGCTAGTGTTGATCTGCTTTCATGGCCTTCTCGATCGCCAGACTTATCACTAATCGAACATGTGTGGTATATGGTAGGACGGAGGATACGTGATCTACAGCCGCCCCAAACAATGTAGATGTCCTTCAACAACGAATTTTAGAAGCATGGGAAAACGATGTATACTATCGTCGGCTAGCATAGATTCGCTCATTTCAAGTATGCCTAATCGGCTAGTTGAATGTGTAAGGCATAGAGGATAGAGTCGACGCATTATTCATGTTAACTATGTTTGTATCTTGATGAAATGTTCACCGTTTTCTTTATAGCAATAAAATACACGTTTTCTGAAAATGTCATTAAAATACATTAACGTTTACTGAGTGTTCATTTATATATGGCGACGAATATAATTATGGTTCCCGCAGTAGCCACCTAACAGAATACAATTTAACCTATATTATTTGTGGCGCTAATTTCAAATAAAAGCAATTATCGTTTACAATCCTAAACCCAAAAATAAAATATTAAATGCCAGATTTTGCCCGCGATATAATAACAATTGATAATTTTTCATGATCTGGCATATTTTTTGACAATTCTCTCCATAAGAATAATTTAGCCGTAATTAGACCTTTAATAACTGTGGCGTGCTGGCAGATAAATCTAGTATAATTTTTATAATCGCACTATTTATGAGTAATTATAACATGGCTTCATAAATGCCGGTTTATGCCACCTGATTCGATTGATAGATTTAGCTATACCGGAGTTGAAGGATATTTCCTTTGATCTAAAAAACATGTAAATTTTGTTTGTTAGTGGCCATGATACATGTGAGGTGAAGTTTATTAGTTAAAATGTACTACAATAATGAGCGTATCATGAGAAACTGTGAAAACTACATATATAATAATTATAACCGATTTTACAGGACATTTAAAATAAAATGAACACCACCATGGCTGAATATATTATTGAGAGAAGATTAGTAATCGAAATGGTTTAATAAAGCGCGCTAAATGTTAATCGCAAACACTGTTATGCACTTAGTATGTTAGTACGTTTGTTCCAATTAGAACTCAATTTAACTAGAAAATGTTCACCATAAATTGTGTAGTTTTGTTTTTTATATAAAGCTCTTGCCTAGTTGTACCAGTTATATCGACCGATATTTCTATATTCAGCTGCATACGGTGAGGCTTTTAACAATTTAGGGCTGTATGTTAAGCGAAAAGGGTATATTGTGAACACATGCTAATTCAGCTTTAATTATGTTTGAAGCCTAAAGCTACATTTGAAAGAGCTACCAATGCACACTGTTTGTTATGCTACATTATTTCGAAACCCACTTCACTTATATTATAATTGTTCACTTTTTGTATTAAAATGATGCATACAAATTAAAATTATATTCAATACAGTTTAGATGTAATCGAATGTGGTGTACACACTTTACTTCTAAAACTAAAATGTGTATCCTTAGCGCATGTGAAGCTATAAAACAATGGCTGCTCTGCTTATACCGAATTCAGTTTCAACATGTATATCGAGTGTATATCTATCAATCTTTATCAATGCCGCTTATGGTTTAATAGGTAATACCCATGTACACAGCATCCGATTAAACTATGCGGTTAGTAAAACCACAGATTATTAGGTATTAGGTATTACAGTGTTTACGCATATCACATCGATTCAGTTCCATAGTTGTTAAGTGAGGGTTAATTATGCGAGATGGTTGCAATTTGTCAATTCGGCACATATAACTCAACTTTTAGGATTTAAATCAAAAACAGTTTATATAGTAAAAATTGATATATTTTGTCAGTGATTATTAACTTTTTGAAGTCAGGGAGCACTTTTGATAACAAGAAAAATTCGTGGAGCACCAAAATCAAAGAGTCAAAAAGCATAACTTTTATTAAAAATTAAGCTGATTACATAACAGTTATTTCAGCGATATTAGGTTTAATATTTGATGTAGCTACTCTCAATTCTTCGTCTAGATTGGTAGGTAAACATTAAATTTGGGAAGAGCAAAATGGGGAAGAATATGCGGCATAAACAAAAATATGGTTGAGTAATAATCGAAAAAACAGAATTGCTGTTAGCGTTGAAATGCCGGTTTGGAGCAGTAGATTGGTGTATACTCGTAATGTACAGTAACGGATATATGGAAAAAATAATGGAAATAGCGGAAAAAATAGCAACACAATACCCAGATGCTAGGATAGTCATAGAAGGGGATTGGAATGCAAGAATTGGGGAGAAAGGGGGATTGATCGATGAAACTGGTTCAATGACTAAACAGTGAAGGAAGAAAGTTACTCGGTTGGTTGGAATTAGGAAACTGGAGTGTACTAAATAGAGATGTTGATGGAGACCGGGATGGAAATTTGACATACTTGGACACGAGAGGAACCTCAGTTATCGACTTCGTAGTAGCCAATAGAAATGCACAGGAAAAAACAAGTCGGTTCGAAATAGGAGACATGATTAATTCAGATCATTTGCCGATTGAACTAACCATCATAACCATCATAGTGACCTTACCACTATCACCCGTGGAATGAAAGTAACAAAAAAGAAATTTATAGATAGAATCAAAACTATCGATTGGACAAAATTAAATCCGATTGATTTAACTAAGAGGGTAAAAAAAAATTAAAAATATGGACGTCTATGAATCAATACTCAAATCACGCGCAATGGCACGATGAAACATGTTCTGAGTTCAACATAATAGCAAGAAGGCGACTGAAAAAGTGGAGAGACGGACACTGTGACTTCCAAACGATGATGAAAGCAAAAAATCAGAATAAACGGTCAACCTATTTTCAAGATCTATTAGATGGAGGAAATACGAAAGAAGAGGACCATGAAACACACTTCGAGTCCCAATTAGAAGATTTCCAAGCGGAGGAAGTTCTAGCGGTAGTCAAAGCACAGAAGAATGGAAAAGCACCTGGTCCGGGCGGGATAAGAAATGAAGTGTGGAAAGAAGCCAATGGGTTGTAGGAAGATAACAGAGTTTATAAATCAAGTATGGACGGGAAGTACTAGTTTCCCCGACAGCTGGAAAATTGGTAATATAATACCCATTATTAAAAGAGGAAAAAGGACGACGTCAGCAATTACCGAGGAATAACACTAATGGATTCCATTTACAAGATATATGCCAGTCTAATACTAAAGCGCCTAAAAAAGAACTGGAGGAGAGACGCGTGGTGCCGAGCATGTAGGCTGGATTCAGAAAGGGACGAAGTACAGTTGAACATATAGTGACGCTAAAATATGTGATTGAGCGGGAGTTAAAACATAAAGGAGGTAAACTGTTTGCATAATTTATTGATCTCACGGTGGCGTACGACAGAGTGAATCGTGAGAGGATAGTATGTATAAATATGGACTGTCTGCGCAAATATGCGAGAATATTAGAATAATGTACAATGAGACATGGGCGCGAGTGAACGTGGGAGACAGGGAATCTGATGTTTTCAGGATAAAAACAGGTTTACGACAGGGTTGCCCGCTTAGCCCCACGCTATTTAATGTGTTCACTGCGGACATAGAAACAATACTACAAAAGGCACAATTTGGTGGAGTAGTAGTGGGACGGAATAAAAATATGGGCGCTAGCATATGCTGATCACCTGGTAGTACTCGCTAGAACTGAAAGAGAAATGAAGGACATGATCAAGACGTTAAGTAGATATTTTGTCAAAAGACTACTTGAAGTAAACATAAATAAAACAAAAGTAGTCATTTTTAAAAACGAAGGGAGGAGAGCTTCCCAGCCAACATTTATGAGGGGGGAAGAAAAGCTAGAAATTGTCGATAAATATAAATATCTGGGAGTTATGTTTTCAAGTTATGGCAGTATGAATGAACACATCAGATATGTATACAAGAAGGAGGGAGCAGCAGGAAAGAGTTTGTGGAATCAATGGAAGAAACGATTCGACGATGTATTTTGTATAAAAAAGACTATTTGGGATGTATGTGTGTGGAATATAATTATGTACGGTGCTGAAGTATGGGGTGGCAGGGAGTGGTCTGAGGTCGAGAAGTTTCAAGTGTATTGGTTGAAGCGCATGCTTGGACTTCAAAAAACCACTCCTAGCTATGTAGTGAAACAGGAGATGAATGCGATAATGATTAGAACATATACAGGGAGTAAAGTATGTGTGAGGAGTATAATTATGTACGGTGTTGAAGTATGGGGTGGCAAGGAGTGGCCTGAGGTCGAGAAGTTTCAAGTGTATTGGTTGAAGTGCATGCGTGGACTTCAAAAAACCACTCGTAGCTATGTAGTGAAACAGGAGATGAATGCGATAATGATTGGAACGTATACAGGGAGTAACGTAGCAAGTATGAAAGAAAGGTGTATGAGACGAATGACAAATGAGTGATAAAGGAAGTATTTGAAGAAATGCAGCGTAACTCAAAAAATAAGGGAGTAATGGGCAAATGGAAGATAAGGAGAAAGCAAATGTATGAGAGAGTAGGAATGTCCTTGGAAGAAGTGGAAACACTGAAGCATTCTGACGACATGCTGCAAGTTCTGGCAATGGACAGGCTTCTGGAAGTAGAAGCAGAAGAGAGTCAGAGTAGTATTGAAAACAGTAGATATGGGAGATACAAGCAAATCCAGGTACACCAGCGACTGCCAGAATATCTGGAACGAGCGGGCCACAGTAGGTCACAAACCTTGATTAGTCGCTTCAGATGTGGAAACGAGGAAGGATTGGATGGGTGATAGCTATAGGAACTGTGGTATATGTGCTCAGGGTGAAGATAAATGGGAGCACTAGTTAAATGAATATGGAGAATTAGTAATTAGCTTCCGCTATAGGAACTGTGGTATATGTGCTCAGGGTGAAGATAAATGGGAGCACTAGTTAAATGAATATGGAGAACGTATGGTGAATGAAGGATGCAAGATAGTGAACATAGTTTGGATGTGATTTTTAGATGAGGATGGAAGAGGAGTGAGTGTAATGAGGTCAATAAAGCAACTAAAAGAGCTAAAATGTGGTATATAACAAACAATAGGGATAGCATTTCCTTTTGTTTTGCATAAAAGAATGAATAAATAATTTATGTAAATATGAATATCAAATTATAATTTAATTTTTGTTCCGTTTTTCTGTAATGGAATGGCTAATGGTGGGTTATTATATTATATTGTTGTAAGGATACTAAAAGATGTATAATCATTGTTAATTTTTTAAAGTTTATTACATACTGTGTAGAGGATTGTTAATGCCAATAAAGGTTTATTATATATTATATATAACTACTGTGAATACTGCGATTTGGTTATTTAAATGTTCCTAGAAATAATAGATTGTTACTAACTATAGAATTAGTAAATTAGTATAACGTTTTCCCACAGGTGGATTTATAAAAAAAGGAAGAAGCTCAGAGGAGTGTAATCACCCGGTATTTACCTTAACTCGCAAAAAAATATACTCTTTCTGAAAAGCTGTGAACGGTGATTCGCCCACAACAGGGTTACTTCCCAATACTCAGTACGAGATGGACCACCAGGCCTCTGATTGATAGGTTTTTAAAGTTTTTAACAATTTTTGTGATAGTGTATTTAAAATATTAATAAATGGTCTCAGTTAATAATAAGTAATCCCAGTAGTGTTAATAAAACGATATCATTTCTATCTGATAAGTAAAAGCAATTTTAATCTAATAACTATGTCTATATTATGTCTGTGCATTTGTAAGCTCGACTATTGTTTACACGGCCGGTGCATAATTTCATTATCTCCTGGGCATTCGCACGATTGTGAATGGAAGGGGAGCTCTGTTAATTCACTCGAGCTGCGAATTTTGCTCACGAATTAGTAATTAGCTTCCGTTTTAAATATTGCAAGTCTGTGGTGCAGCACTAGCGGTTTTGGATTGTCTTCTCCAGATCATATTAATTCCGAGAGGGAATTTCAACAATGAATGGACTGCGTCTATTATCAATCATGCTTATATTGTTAAATATTAGCGAGAAGGTTTCAGGAACAGGTATGCTAATCATTATTATATAAAAAACGAAAACAATGTTTTGAAACCGACGGGTTCAAATTCCCGTGTTTCAAATTATTTTTTGTTCAAAAATTTCCGATTCTGTTCAGGTTGTAATTATATGCATGAATATATATATATATATATATATATATATATATATAATTTATAATATTTATACGCAAAAATAAATCTTTCATATCTTTCAAAATAATAAATAAATAATCCGAGAAATTTATAGTTTTGTATTTGCATTTAATCCATTTAATTATTTTTAAAATATACATAATTCCATGTAGGCGTAATGTAAAATTAGGCATGTACTAATATACTTAGTAATTTACTAGATGTCTGGATAAATAGTGCAATGATTCATGATTCACCCTATAAAGCATTTTTTTAAATTTGACTTAAATTTTCGACTATATTCAGTAACTTGTACTATAGAGAATAGTTCGCAGGCTTATCGTTAACACTATGTGCATGAGAGCTTTACACCTGGCTTATGAAAAATATTAATATTTTAAATATATTATAATACTTTTGTACTCATGGCGAATAGTGACTATCATTAATTAATTCATAATACATTAATACATATTGAAACTAACATATCCTAATTTAACTTTACCATGTTCTCATTTTATATGATCTAGATAAATTCAAGCCCCACAATTAAGCCATATAGAAATGTTCCACGGCCTATTACAGTTTTCCGTCTAAGTTTGGTAATGTTTACGGGTTTTTATTGTTTATTTTTTACGATACTAAAATGTAGATTACCGTTTTACAACATAGTATGCAAACAGTCCGATTCTTAGGTCATCATCATCATACAATAGCCTGTGTTGTCCACATAGGCTTCTCTTAATATTTTCCATTGCCTTTGATTTAGACCTGATTGAATCCAGATTTTTATGACTCGCTTTATATAATATACACATATAGACACCCTAAAGAGTATAAAGAAATTTTAAAAGATGAAAATGATTTTAGTACATTCATCAATTGGCATTCTCGCAAAATGGTCGACCCAGTTCCGGTTTACAATACGCTCAGTTGCGTCTTTAACTTTAGTTTGCTGACGTAGTTGTTTGGAACTCTGTTTCCGTTTGGAACCCAGCATAGAATGTGCCATTCCTATATTTTTGATGGATTTTCGTTAGAATTAGTTTCTCTGCTCTATAGGTCAAGAACGATAGGATGCATTGGTCAACGCTCTAGATTTGATCCTACCTTAGATGAGACGTGTGCCAGCTTTATGAGCTTATATATTGTTTTTTGTCCTGTGAGGTGGAATCTTCGAAAGACATCCGTGCCTTACGATCACCACTAGTTGTTAGAGGCACAGGTAGTGCCGGATTTACCCTGCGTTCTGGACGGGGCGCCTACTGACTAAACTAAAACTCAGGTCTGTAACTAGGGGCTTGCCCGCCTCGGAGGCACTCTAAGCCCCTGGTACCGTCTCACGTCATTCGGTCATTCCTGCCTCTTGTACTGGTGCGGTTGTCTATTATTGTCCGCCCTTTTTGGTGAATTTGGCGACGGCGACACAAATTGTACGACTCATGCTGCAGGCGACTGGGGCCTCCAGCATCAGTCGTACAATTTGCGTTGTCGTCGGGTCCTCCTCTCCCAGCTCCTACCACAGGGTGGCTCGTACTCTGTGCCATCTGGAACAGTTGTATAGTGTGTGATCTGGGTCGACCGTCCGGTTACAATGGCGGCACTTGGGGGTAGCCGCTTTGCTGATGCGGAACAGGTAGGACTGGAAGACGGCTTCTTCCAGTGGCTCCAGTTGAAGGAAAAACTGTTTCGTCTACGTCGCGTAAGTCGTCGTGTCCCATCTGTCTTGCCACCTATTCGATGACTGGGTTCTGGCCTACTTCACCGTTTTTGTCGCTAACCTCTCCTTGATCCTTCGGCAAGTGAGTGCCCGGTCCTCTACCAGGAGGTCCGCCAGTGATTCGCATAGCACTGGACTCCAGAATTATGCCAAGGTACTTCAGTTGCCTCGTGATCTTGAAACTTTCCTCTAGCACAAGGACTTCGGTGAAAGTCTGGTCGTTTTTCCTCTTGGACGAGAGGAGAACGACTTCTGTTTTGGATGGCGAGTTAATTGTCTGTCATCCAGGCCGGCATTCTTTCTGTGGCTGCTGTGGTTTTGGCCAAGGTCTCAGCGAAGTTCCTGCCGCGGACGCCTGGTGCCAGGTCGTCCGCGAGGGCTATGGACGTTGCGTCTTCTGCCAGTGGTACTTCCAGTCACGTACGCGATGTTCCACAGAAGGGGACCTAGGACAGAGCCATGTGGGACCCCTTCTGTCAGCTCATACCTTACATATCCGTCGGACTGCAGGTCATGTAGGCTTCATGCGGCTTCAATGGCCTACGTGAAGCTATCCACAATCATTCTCTCTGCCATTTTTGCAACCCCGTTCAACAGACAGAGCGAGGCGGTAGGCACTCAGGTCTGCCGTTGGTTTACTGGCTTTGAAAGTAGCATAAGCCAGGCCGATTTCCATTTCCTTCGGAAAGCTCTTCTTGACATACACGCGTTGACGATCTCCGCAATCTTACATGCTACCGCCGGGACGGCTGCCTTCAATAGTTCATTGGACAGACCTGGAAGCCTTGGCGTCTTCGTACCAAGTAACCTGCAATGGCTGCCCTAGCCCTGGCACCGCGAGTCTGCACGCCGCCTGAAGTTGCCGATCCAGGTCTTCGGTGATTGCGTCAGGGTCGTATGTTTGCTGGTAGGTGGTGCCCTCAAGCGCAGTGACCAGCACCTCCTTAACCGCTTTCTCTAGCGCCACGTGGTCTGCGGGACGATGGACGGTTTTGATTTCGAGGGTGTGTGGTCACTGCATTCTTGTTTATATTGCAGCTTATGTGTTTGTGGTCAGTAAGTGATCTAGGACCAGCCCTGGACCCTACCCATCAGTGACATTGATGAGAGGGTATGAAGGTCCTGCATTGCAAACTGATCTCTCCGCTTGTCTGTTATAGGGGAGCCCCAGAGGGCGGATTTGGAATTCAGGTCGCCCGTCACGACGACCTGTCCACCCACTTGCTTCACTGTCCGTTGCCCATGCAATGCTCCTTGTGGGTGAGCTATGGGACGTGATGAGCCCATGGTAGTTTCCCAGGAACATGATGTCAATATCCTCCACGGGTCCATCTGTCACCCACGAGCTGTCGAATTTCCGGGTGTTCGGTTCGCCGGCGATAACGATATCAGCTTCTATCGTCCTTGTTGTGGCGAGCATTAGTAGTGTGCTGCTCTCTCCCTTCCTACGTTCGCCTGGAGGACTCTGGTCATTTGTTGGTACGGGGTTGGCTCCCGCCGCCGACCACCCGTCTCTTAGCCTCTTCTATTGCCAGCTATTTCTAAAGTTAGCGACGGCTCTTCGCAGAGTGGCCCTTGGCCTAGCAGAGCGCACAGTAGGGTGCTTCTTTTTTGCAATCGCATCCTCAAGTGTCCCCTGTCGGTTCGGTCCATCCTCTCCACGCTGTTTCTTGGGAATTCGATATTTCGCACCCTGCGGACCAGGACCGTATATGTCTCTCCCTCGGGCGGTCTTACTATTATTGTCTCCTCTTTGTTTCGATTCGGTTTGGCGCCGCTGGTGTGTGCGGGGGTTTCCTGGGTGCCTGTTGATGCTGCCTTTTCCTCGTTGACATGCTTTAGTCTCGCCTGGACAGTCGATCCCGCCAATAGGTATTCCAGGATCTTCCGCCCCTCGAGTGTGGTGAGTCCCGCCAATTCTATCATCAGGTAGTTGGAACCGTCCTCCTCCGCTATCTCCCTCGGTCTTCCTGCGACTCGGTACAGCGAGCTCTTTAGGTTTGGTTGGTCACCACTCAGCACGTTCTGTTTAGTAGGGGGACTACGGGGATATCTGGGAAGGGCCTTGCCTTGCCTTTTAGTAAGTTCACGTTCTGGAATGTGTTAGGGACCACTCTTCTGCAAGCACCCTAATTCGCCTTACGGTTTCCTTCACTGTCTCTCTCCGTTGTCTATCAAGTTGGGCATGCATATCCGCTAGAATATTGTGCTGCTCTTCCCTCTCCTTCTTCCACTACGGTTTTTGTTGTACTTCTATTTTCTTGTGTAGTTCTTGGACAATGGACTGGTGGAGTCTAATTGGACTTTATATTTGTTTTTCCTTTTTTGTTTTTGTTTTTTGTTAGTTGTATTGCCAAAGGAAGAGAAGTAGGTTCGACCCCTAGCCCTCGATACCTAATACGGACGCTACGTTCTACTCGAAACGAGTCTCTCGTTTCGTATATTCTAACGCTTGCTTTTGCGTTTATCTATGTTGAAGAATAGCAGATTATCTTTAGTCTATCTGCCAGTCGACTAGTGCATGAATGAATGTATTTTTGTAGTCCAGAAATGTTAGAATGAGTGGCTTGTTATACTCAAAATATTTCTTGATTAAGGTCTTAATTGTTCGGAGGTGAACGTTTCTCCCTATCTTGCTCTGAAACCTGCATTTCTGTGGGCTGGTAAAAGTTTGATTGTGAGTCGTCTAGTTAGAACTTTGGTTAATAGTTTGTAGATGTGCGAGAGAAGGATAATGGGTCTGTAGTTATTTAAGTCAACGGAGCATTCTCTCTTATGCATAACATACGAGTATCTCATGCTATATGTGTTAGTGCTTTCGTAGCTCACTTAAATAGAATTTTGATAGCTTGTATATTTTATTATTTTTATTTTTTGACATTGGAATTTATTTAACGAGTATTTGTATAGTAGTCTGTCTTTGGTTCATACGTTATCTATTCGTATAATTGCAAAAAGTTTTTGTTCCTCTACATTCAATTTTACACTCTATGCTGTCTATACCGCCTTCAGTATTGTATTGTATCGGGTTTCTATGTTCATTGCGCCTGAATTTCTTAGATTTTCTGATAGGTTCTTTAGTAATCTTCATTGTTGTAAATTGTGTTTTAATACATTTTATTTGCCTTGGTGAATGATCCTTTTCCTTTTTCAGATTTTTTTTTTCAGAACACTATCTTTACCTTTTGATGATCACATTCCACTATGAGCCGTTCCATTGGTGCATTTACGCATACCCGGGTAGTGTGGGACTGTATTTCTCTACAAGGAATACCCACTAAACCCTAAGTCTTGCTCTTAGTTCCAAGCCCGGAATTGATTTCTCATTTCATTTCAAGCTGGGACGTATGGATTTTTAGTTTTTCCGTCTGATCCTGACGGGCTGTTTCAAGTTTCATTCTTATTAATATCGTCCTCTTTGCTGGCGTAAGTTGGAGTAGGTGGAGCCCGGTGATGAATTTGAAAGGATATTACCAAGCCATCAACTGTACCCTGCCTTGAGATACTGCAGGGAGCGTAATGTTCTCTCTTATCAAGGTCCCCGTGTATTGGTAGGGGGTATGCCCCCGATGTAAGTAGTAATTCTATGTCAGCCGGAGGCGTCGATAGATACATGCCTGTATAGGCGACAAGGTACCCAGGCACATGTAGATTAATAAATAGAATAAAACGAAAAGTAAAACATAGAAAAAGAACAAAGAAAATCATCAATTGAGATTACCTTACTATTAACTACTGGTATCACAGCTCAGGTTAGAGTATCCCCAGATACTGGGAGTAATCTCTTCAGTAAATTAACATTAAAACCAAATTGAAACCAATACCCAATCATATGTGTTGGATTACTTAAATGTTGTCATATTTGGGACTATCACCTTTATACTAAGTTAGAGCTATCCCGTTCCATCAAGTCCATAGCTGGTACTGTTACAGGTTAGACTATATATATATATATATATATATATATATATATATATATATATATCATTGAATTGAGTAACGGAATAGTAATGTGAGTACATAGATAACAGACTAGGGAACTGTACTTAGTCGACGACAGTCTGGTGGATAGTGGGGGACTTAGAGATACCGTTCGGCTGGCCTTCTAGGGACTTGCTGTCGTTCCCATTCCTTCCGTGTCCGTTCGTCCATTATTGTGATATGTGTGCCGGCCGAGCGCAGTTAGATATGGCATGTTCTACCAAATCTAGAGGGGCGCCAAAGTGAGAATCCTTTGGTGCGCTCCAAGCACATGTGTAAATTTGCCCAGCCACCGTGTTCAGTTTCCACGAGCTTCCAGTTTGTTCAACTTGATTTGCCATCTCCTCATGGTCCGGAATAGGAACGGCTGTCTTGACACTGATGCCTTCTCTGTGGCTTTTTTGCGTTCTAATGCGAGGAGCTCAATCGGGGAGATATCGGTCACCACTAGAATGGCGTCTCGTGAAACCGTCCGATACCCCCTTGACGACGTATCCACCACCACCACCCCCAAGTACTTAATCTTCCCGCGGTGCCTCCGATGGTGAATCATATCGCCGGACACCTCTTCCTGCCTATGAGCAATACAGCCTCCGTTTTCTCATCGGCAAGGGCGTTGTTCACCATGCCCTCAGGCCGCTGTTCACTCTTGTCCTCAGATCTTCCTCGGATCTGCCCGTAGTCACTAGGGTCACGTCTTCCGCGAGAAGTGCCCTCGAGGAGCTGTAAATTCAGAATAGCATCATACATTATTTTCCACAGCGTAGGCCCAAAGGCCCCCAAGGCCAATTAAAAGAGTTTTTAACGTCTATTATCACCAACGCTCAAAGGTTCTTAGGCCTGTATGGTTGACCTGGCTCGACAGCTTCCCCAGGAGCTTCCGTAATTGGGGTGATTCGTTCTAAAACTAAGTATTCTAACAATTTGCCATTGCGTCCAGCATACATAAATATATGTATGCTGCTGGGCTGTCTTGCGTCTTACTTGAATGGTAACGTTTCTGGGCGTTTTTATAGCCCTGCCCCCACACAACACACTCGCCGATTTCCAGGAGGTCCCCCAGCACGACTTCTTGGCATCCGCTATAGCTGTTCTCAGGGTCCCCTTGATTACTTTGTATGATTGATCAAGGTATATATGTGCTCATGTTGTAGTGCTTGTGGCCAAGAGAGTCGACGAGATGCTAGATATATGTATAAAATAAAGATAGAATAGGTAAAGCATATGTGTTGAATTGGAATTTAATAATAATTGAAAGAGTGAATTGTTTTAAATATTTAGGCTTTTGGTTTGACTGCAGAGGTAGATTTAGCAAGAATTTAGAATGAATGCAAGCAAAGGCGAGAATGGGGGATAGCGAGAAAAGGAGAGAGGTGGTGGGACGGTGACCTGGAGGGTAATGAAGTTGGATGAAATACTTCAGGAGTTGAACGAAGATAGACTGGCGTGTGGATGAAATGTGGGAGTAGGACGTGGAGCAGATGGAAAAAGTCATATGGCATAGTGGATATGTGTGAGATGTGGGTGAAGGATAAGTTGAAAGAAATGGACAGTCTAGGAACTGAGAGTAAGATGAGAATTAGGGTCGTAGAGTGGTAACAAAGGCAGGTAAGACCGAAAAAAACTCGTACAATTCTGGTTGTGTGGAGTGGCAAGTGCGGGGGAAAGCCTCCGAGATATTATACATAATCAGGGGTTAGAGCGGATCGGAAGAGAGGGAAGGAAGGAAAACGTAGATAGGCAATTAATATTAAAGTGAATTGCAGAAAGGTGAGTGAATGGTTAAGAGAGGATGGAAATGGCGTGAAAATCTGCAAAAGGCTGGCGTGAGAGAAAAAATGGTTTTAGGGCTAAGTGGCCCACTTATTCCAACTTGAGTTCTACAACGGTTGTTGTTAAATCAATTATCTTGGATCATCGTCAAGTCTCAATTAATTTCTGGGTTTATCTTGTATACTAATACCGAGCATAGCCCTCCCTGCGTCACCCTGAGGTGGGTTAAGCTTCTTTTTGCCATTGGCAGTTTCATGGCCACAGGTTTGCACTGGTAGTGTGCATGACTCAATATTACCATATCATCATTTATGAGTATATGTTTGAATTTAACAAAGACTGAACATATTACTTTTAGTCTACACTTTTTCTCAGCTGTCTGATTATCTTCACCTAATGTAAAGACCTAATATTCTTATACGTTTTCTACGGCGTCGTTGCCTGTGTTTAGAGTTTCTCTTGTGACCAGCTTGGTTTTGTAAAAATTAATTTTTATCCCAACTTTTTATTATATTTATATACTGAATATATTTATTGTCTAACTTATATTAGAAAATAATATAACATAATGGCGATAAGAAATTCTTATGCAACTTTTTTATTATCTAACCAAACTATTAAAGAGGTGGAATATTAAATTTGCAACGATAAACGTTATCTTGACCAGCACAACCTTCAATAACATATACAAGTTCAAGAACGATAAATAACCGAGGAGAAATACAAACAAAAATTCAAACTGCAATTATTGTGGTTTAATAATAAATAAAGTAATTCAAGACCGCGATGCATAGCTGTCAAGAATTATCGCGCATCATAGCCATATTATGTAAGATTATTTATCAGAAAAAATGTGGCAAGTGCACATTAATTTATCATACTGTATCATAATGAATGTTGACAGTTGAATATGTTGTTAATCCTCGTACAAATAGAAATAAAATGTGTGCATGTGATTTGCCTACTATCTCACGTAACTCGTTTTGATTATATTTTGGTGAAATTCATGCGGGGAAAAGTCCAAGTGCGATTTTTCGATTTTCAAAAAATTATATCATCGTGGCGAATAACTTTTTTTTATAATAATTCTTATTAATTGTTTCGAACATTTTATTAGAAATGAAAAAAAGTATCTATTACAGAAATTACATTCTACCTCGGTACATTTTGCAATCTTTGATTCAAGCAAAGTATTTGTTGTTGTTGAAACGTATACAAATTTTCATACAATCGCTTGAAAATGATAAAACGAATGAAAAATTGCATATTATTTATTAACAAATATATATTTTATATATATATATATATATATATATATATATATATATATATATATATATATATATATATAAATTGACCAATAGTTGGAATCAACCCCTCTAAATTTAGACGAAATTTGGTCAAAATTTTTCTTTTATCATAAAATAAAGATTTACAAACGGAAAAAAAATTATTAGAAGTTATTCAAGATTCAAAATTTTACCATTGTTCTAATTTTTCAACTTTATTTTTTAAATATCTCGAAAACGATTATAGATACAGAAATGGATGTTGTTTGTTTTAAAGGGATTACTTGGGGCTATTGAAAAAAATGTTTTGGAATCAAAATGAAAAATGAACAAATTTCAGAATTTAGAATTTTTTTAAATCGTCAAAATGGTATGGCGACACAACATTTTGGGCTCAATTTTTTTACTAGAATACCTTTAAATAATCTTAAGAGATCCTAAAAATTTCAGAGAAATGTTTTTTTTGTTTCAAAATTATGAATTTTTGAAATTTGGCCAAGCATAGTTAAGAAAACATTTGAGTGAGATAACGTTTATTTTATGACATAAAAACGTAAAACAAAACATAATTAAAATTTAACTCTTATTTATTTGATATAGCGTTTCTAGTTTAAGCTTATTATATACTTTATTTCTTTATATTCTTTTTTTCACTTCCTTTTCTGATGTTGATGTCTCATTTCTTTTCCTTAATCTGAAAGAGGTTAGAGTGATATTAATTTTCAATTTAAAATTCAACGTTCAACGTCTCTTTGCTTGGTTATGATTGCTGGTTCATCCATGAACTTGTAAATATCAATATTCTTCAATCGAAAATCTTGTCCTTCTTGAAGTGTTGATATAGTTTATTAGAGTTTATTAGAGTTATTAAATCATTTAAAATAGGAACGGCGGCATGACAACTACCTATTCCTTGTACCGGTACAGCAATTTTAAATCTTTTGTTTAATTTGTTCTCAGACTGTTAAAGGTATTGTTATACAAAATTTGAGCTCAAAATTTTTTGTCGCCATTCCATTTTGACGATTTCAAAAAATTCTAAATTCTGTTTTAAGTTTTGTTCATTTATCAATATTTGTTTCCAAAATATTTTTTTCAATATCCCCAAGTATCCCCTTTAAAACAAACAAAAAACCATTTCTGTATCTATAATAGTTTTCGAGATATTTAAAAAATAAAGTTGAATAATTAGAAAAGTGGTAAAATTTTGAATAACTTTTTTTTCGTGTGTAAATCTTGGTTTTATGATAAAAGAAAAGTTTTGACCAAATTTTGTTCAAATTGAAAGGGGTCAATTCAAAGTATTGGTTGATTTGACATGGAATGACCCATATATTATCTATTTGCCTTTTACCTTTCGGTGTAGGCTATTGCATTACCTTATACTTTACAATTATTGTTGTTGTTTATACATTTGTAAATTCTTTCCACTCTTGTCTGTTCTTCGCCAGTTTTCTTGCTTGTTTAACTATCTCTCCTTTCTTGATTATTAGTTCCCCTATTCTGTTGTTCCACTCTTTTCTTGTTCTACCTCATCTTATTTTATTTCCACTTCTTGCTTCCCATACTTGTTTTGTTTAATTCTTTGTGTGCATCCTAATTAAATGTCCCCACTAGTTTAATAGTTTCTTTTCTATGTATGTTTCTATAGCTTCAATTTCATGTCATCATTTCTTATTCTGTCTCTTTTCGTAACTTGTTTTACTCCTCTGAGATATTTAATTTCCATTGCCTGTATTCTACTTTTATCCCTCTTCGTTAGTTTCCGCGTCTGACTTCGATATGTCAGTATAGGTCTATATATGCTTTTGTTTTGTGCACTACGACATCATCAGAGAATGCCCCTTCCGATATTTTTACCACTTGCATTATTAACAAATAAAATGTTATTATTATATGTATGATAAAATAATATTCGAGTAAAAGAAAGCTGTAGACCTGGTGGGAAGGTTGTTCAAAGAGTTGTAGGTAAATGTGAGAGTGGGAGAAATTGAAGTTTCAAAGTAATTTAGATTGAATGTGGACGTAGGGCCGGGATGTCCTCTAAGTTATCTCCAGTTCAATCTGCACACACGTGAATTGCAGGTGTTAAAGAGAGGGCAAGCGAGAAGGGTAGTGGTCGGAAGAATCAAGGAAAATGTTGTGTAGATGATGTGGTGTTTGTAGCTAAGAGAGTGTTGGATGGAGAATGTCTAGAAGAGGTTAGTAGTGAATGTGAAAAAACCTAATATATGATGGTTAGAAATAAGGATGGAATAGGTAGAGTGGAATATTTGAAATGTACGAGAATTATGATTGAGAAAGTGGATTGTTTCAAGTATTTAGGCTTACCTACAGAGGTAGGTTTAGGAAGTATTTGGGGTGGGTGCAAGTAAAGGCGATAATGGCTTCGAGGATATTCAAATGAATATAGATGATTTGGTTGGATGTTAATATAGTTATATGGAGTGGAAGTGTAGGGATTGAGAGTGTGGGATATAATAGAAAGAGAGCAAGGCTAGTCCCTGCATATGTACCGTGCAGTAAGGAGAGTGACATGTGGTGACACCTAGACAACGAATGTGAGCGAGTGAATGGGTGAGCGCGGGCTTCCAGAATGGCGAGTTAATGGTTGGGAAGGTGTGGTCTTCCGGAATGGTGAATGGTGGTGAAGAATGAGTAGCTGGGAGGTTGTGAAAGGCCTATTTCAATAGTATGCGATATGTTGATTTTTTTGCTGTAGCGATTATGCCAAATAAATGTTTATTTTATTATCATACGGTTCCATATAAATGTAAATTTTAATACATGCTCTTAACAACTTTCGCGCCATAAAAAAATAAAGACTTCATTCCATCTTTGAGACCCAAGTAAAAATTGGAGGAAGTTATTACATATCTACTACACCCCTTTTGTTGTTGTGTATTATCGAAAATACCTGAAGGCTAATTCACAAATCTCGATTTCATGCAAGTTATTTTCATTGAATTGCTACAACTACCGATATTTTAAGCATACTAATTATCACACTAATATTATATTGAATTGTATCAAATATACTTTTTTCAGGTTGCGAGATTGCAGTTTCGAGGCAAACCAAAGAAAACTCACCCCTGCTTCTCAAATCTATCACCGGCACGGACATTCACAATTTCTTCCTGCCTGATAGAAGTGGTATGATTTCATTTAGTTTGGGCGAAGAATTCATTGCAGCATGTCCAGGTGCCGATGTGTTGGTGAACGGCCTATCATTTTCCCCACCAATGACAGAAGTTAAATTCACTTGCACACCCAACGACAAATGGAGTTACTTAGGCATTACTTATAGCTTCCTGCAAATTTCCTGCAAAAACGAACCAACCCGACTTACAAGAACCATAGGAAGTTGTCTCTCGCATTACAAACTGCTTGAAATTGGTTACCAAACGAGTCATGCGTTTATTAGTATCATGAAGGTGTGTTTCGATGCTCAGAATATCAACACATACTATGCTGAATTTGAAATGAATAAGAACTTGCAACATATTAGATGCCCCAGGGTTAGATTCGAAGAAGATAATCAATTTATCGTTCAAATGGATACATTGTATAATAGGAAGAATCAACAGGCTGTTGTTAATAAACTAGTGGGTTTTCCGTTAACTGATACAACATATGTTGATCAATTTGGGAAGTATCTTTCAAGAGGGCATCTCACAGCTAAATCCGATTACACGTACAGTACCCACCAGTTATGTACATTTTTTTATATTAATACAGCGCCTCAGTGGCAGGTTCTAAACGGTGGAAGCTGGAATGATTTAGAGGTGGACGTTAGGATGTTTTCCTTCGCCAAGCAGATCGATTTGAAGATTGTAACGGGTACATATGGTGTACTGGAGTTGCCTGATAGAAGTGGGAGTCCTGTTGCTATTTATATGCACTCATCAGGGCCTTCGGTATTGGTACCAGTTCCTAAATATTTTTGGAAACTCGTTTATGAGCCTGTTAGTAATAAGGGCGTCGTGATTGTATCGAGTAATAATCCATATGATGTTCTGCCTCACATTTGTAGCGACCGTTGCAAGCAAATTCGTTTCATACGAGAATCAAATGATATACATTGTTGTACGTATCAGGATTTTCGTTTTGTTGTTAACACCTTTCCATCATTTGCTGAGGATATGGATCTTCTAAAAGGTTAGCAACTTGGTGAAATCGTTTTAAGCAATATATAACTTAAGAAACTTGTTGTGCAGTATTCTAATAACCCTAATAAACTACTAAAAAAATAATAGGGATTATATACAGGATGTCCGATTTTTTTACTGGACGCATGGGGATCTTTAAAGATACTTAGTAGATTTGTCGGTTAAATTAGGGCAAAGTTGTGAACGTTGTTGAGGCCAAGATAAACGGACATATAAGTATTAGTACGAAATTTCAAATTTGTATCAAAACAGTATTATTTGTTTGTTTGTTTGGAAATAAGCTGTAAATCGACGATTTATTTACTTACTAGTTTATTCGCGGATTTCCTACGAAACAAAACAAAGCTAATCTGACTGAATATAATAATTGACACATATGAAATTTGTGTGTAAGATGTATAGTAGTTTCTTTGTAAACGTATCAAATTCTGTATCCGACTCGCAGAAACAAATAATGTAATTCTTGAGAAGAAAATCACTTCGAAGTAATATTATATTGTTCCGTTGAGTAAAAATATAATATTTCTTTCCTGAATGCTTGTAGATATAAGTCATAAGAAAAATAATAAATTTATTTAATTCTTTAATAAATGTACTTAGCTTACAACAGAAAAGGATGTATAAATAAATAAAATAAAAATTGACCGATTAACTTCGCAGCAGTCCAGTCACAATGTAACTCGGGAACGTATCGACTTTCTTCCGGAAACTATCATAAGTACAACAAATAATATTATCAGATCTATTGATGAGAAAAGTAACGCGATTGCAAATATTTCCACATAGTGGTATCAATGTTCTGTAGTGTGGACTATTGGTGGATATAAAAACGACTCCCTGCTTGTCCTGTGGATAATACACAAACAACAGAAATATCTTGGAATGGGCACAGCTCGCTTTTTGCCTTTTACGTACAAGTACATGTCAATCATGTTACCACTTTGGTCGGGCAGTTGGAGGATTTCATGGGTTCCAGTAACGATTGTAAGATCAGCCTGTTTGTTGGTTCCCAATAGCCTTGCTAAAGTCTCAACTGGTTCCCAATGATAAGCATTCAAATATTGCCACTGCGGTGCGCTGTTAACACATAGTAAAAGGTACATAGTTTGTGACTGACAAGGGTGTAGTCACCTTTTGCAGTGAGGTGACCTTTACCCAGATAGTTATCGCTTCCATGTAGTGCGACATAAGTAGTATCACCTTCTTAAACCAAGAAGGCGATTAGTGGTATTCTGTTGCGCCTTACGTGCGTATATTAGAACCATGTCCACCGTTATGTAATCCGACTTGATTTTTCCCGCACATTTTACACTATTCTCATATTTGTAATACTCAAACTCCGAATAGTATGTTTTTACAGTTTGTGGATCAAAACAAACGCGCATTAATTCAATGAAATTTGATCCGCTGAGTTGAATCCAATGTCCAGTTGGTCAAAGTATGTTAAACAACTGTCTGTTTTCTTAATATTCTATGCTGGTACTCGTGTGCATCTGATTTCGTTAAATTGGTTATTGGCGCTACATGTAAATTGAGACTCGTCCTGTATTTGTACACCACGTACCATCATATAGCTGCCAGGACAAGCTGCTATGAATGTTTGGCCCGGATTAAATTGTATCATGCCATTTTGGTTGGGTAGGTAAAAGACGTCTAGGTATTTTCTATTTAGGGACTTTAAAACTAAGGACCAAGTTTGGGCGGTTTTGTCGTCTATATTGACAATGCAACCTGAAAATAAAATTGCTTTCGTATAGAAATGTTTCACATATTCAACTAGAGAAAACTATATTTATAACATAAAGTGAAATAAAATATTACAAGAAATAACAATTATTATGAATGTCAATGAGATTTCTCATTGACATTCATAATAATAAAATCTTGATAATAAAATTAACATTCGTAATTAACTAACATACAATATATCACTCCTTCTAATGTGTAGTCTAAGTAGTTTCCAAGTATTCTTAAGGTATTTTATATTATTCATCATATTAGTAGTATTATATTTAGTATTGAACTTTAAAACCTAGCAATACATAAACATTGAGGATACGAATAACTATATTTTTGCCAGACTATTGTTCATGAATATTAAGCATATATCAGTGCAAGTTTAAAATTATTGGATCGTGTTAAGCAACTTCATAAAATGAAGAGCCTGGAAGAGCTAAGACGCTGAATCGCCGACAACTTCCTACAGGTCGCGGAGGGAAAAGAGAGGCGGTGCTCTTCATCGGTTTTGCTTCCGCATCGAGTCCACGGAAATGATCCCAAAAAGGGAGGTAAAGTACCTGGGGATCGTTATCGACCAGGGCCTGACCTTCCGACAGCATTTAGAACTGGCAGGGGCGATAGCAGCCAAATACCACTGCGGCTCTGGCAGCGATCATGCCTAACCGACGAGGACCCGGGCAAATAAAGAGGACGATGCTGGCAAGGGTGGCCGAGAGTGTAATGCTATACGTCGCCCCGGTATGGAGCCATAAGCTGGTCTATCAGCGCACAAGGGAAATTATCGCACGGCAACAAAAGAAAACAGCGCTACGGGTAGCGAGGGGCTACAGGACAGTGTTCAGAGAGGCCATACTAGTCATTGCGGGCATACCTCCATTCGAACACTTGGCTCAGGAGCGCGCTGACCGCTTCCGAGAAGGTCTGAACACCACGGCGGCTAGAGATAGAACGGTCCAAAAATGGCAGAGGGACTGGGACGATCTGGAAGGAAAGAAGGAAAATCCGGTTGGCCCAGGATACAGCCGTGTGTATCCAGAACGCACGGAGAGGTGGGCTACGAGCTCACGCAAGTCCTTTCGGGGTTCGGGTGCTTCAGGTCATATCTCAAACGCATGCGCCTGGAGCAGACGGAGGAGTGCCCACTGTGCCCGGCCCCTGTGGACACAACCGAGCACGCCATATTTACGTGTCCCAGATGGACGGCCCTGCGAGAGGCCCTTGAACGACTCACCGGGACCCACTTGAATATGGTGATTACCATGCTGGACAGCCCTGAAACGTGGACAGTAATTAACAAGTATGTCACCACCGTCATGAAAGAACGCACCAGGGAGGAGGGAGAACTCCAGGGACGGCAGCGACGGGCCGACGGGAGGGACGTAACGCATCGCGGTGTCGTGGAATAATTGTGTAGATACTCAAAGACCTGCGCAGATGGCGCAATGACTCCCCCAACCTGAAGGCTACAATGAGGGATCGGTTCCGGGTTGGGTGGCAGAGCTAGGGATCAGGGTTTAGTGGGTATTCCTGGTACCGAACTACAAGGCGAGTCCCACACTACCCGACAAGAAGCGTCGGGTGTGCGTAATAGCACTCCCCCCACAGCAAAAAAGGTCCCCTATTCCCAGGAAGAGTACAACGAGCAAGCGTAAGGCACAATAATATTCCGACCCTGAAGCGGATACCTGTAAGGAGGACAAGTTTAAACTGGGGCCTCCCCTAAAGGAGATAGAGGTGTATGCGAATACTCACCGCAATGTGGACGCACTGGTGAAATAAGGACTGATGGAGTTAAAGGTGCTGTATGAGCAAGTGAGAAGCCAAACAAATAAGGGCTAACAGTTCGGCGGAGAAGATAATTAACAACCTATATGTTAATAGGTAACTGATGAATCGCACCGTTATGTTGGAGCAACAGATGGAGGACCTGAGGAAGGCCGCCCTAGAAATTATCCAAAGTGAAGCTGCGGGAAGGTCTACTGTAGACGATGGACGAGCGAGAGCCGCGTAGGTAATTAGGAACCTCTTCGATAAAGAATAATCCTGCGACCTCGGTTCTCGGTGAATATATATATATATATATATATATATATATATATATATATATAAAGACTGTTATTATTGCCAAATAGTAGGCTATAAATATGTAATTGCAAATTCTCTAAAAATTTCACCCTCCGGTGGGAATCGAACCCACGTCTCTGGCTATCGCGGCCAACGTGCTAACCAATTACACCACGTAGGGTATTGATTGGTATCACGCGAGATATTCGTTATATAGGTTGGTGAATTCGTCACACACATTTGACGTTTAACCGTTTGGAGAGTCCGATGGTATATATATATATATATATATATATATATATATATATATATAGGGCAGGATGTATCCCAATGCAATGGCTGTCGCCAACTTTCATACCAGTCCCGAAACAACCGAATACCAGTCGCAGCGACGATTTCAGACTGATTAGTCTCATTAGTCACCTACTAAAGATAATACCATATTGTATAATAATGTCAATAATGCACCGAATCTACTAAAAATGCGAACCGCACATGGCGTACACACAATTTAGCTTCAGAGAACCAGAGAACCGATGAGTTTAAAAGTGATACTTCTATAGTGTAGAGATGTAAGCAAGAACGTTTAAATATACTCTGTTGACTACAAAATTTTGGCGATTAATAAAGCCATCAAGGTGAAAATGTGCTCAACTACAAGTAACTATTATTTATATATGTTAACCTTATCCGATATAAAATGTTATCGATTGAGCTTGCATTTTACATTGAATAATAACACTGGTTTCTTTAATATATTTGTGTATTCCCCAAATTGTATTAACTGTATCGAGTAAATATTATGTTTACACGACATTTCTATATCTCTCCATATACCCAGGGTCATGATGTATCTGATTTATGGACGGATTTCCCAGAACTATGATATAAATATTGCGCAACATTGCAGAATTCAACAGTAGCCCAAGAGCTTACTGTGGCTGTATGTTTCTGCAAACTTGTTTAATGATGGAATGGCATCAGCTAATAGTGATTGCACTCGCCCTATTGAGTGTTTGCGAAGGTGTATTTGGTGCAGGTGAGTAATCTGTATACATACAATCAATAGTCAATCACCATTTCATTAATAAAAACACACGAACAGATTACATTTTAATACATATAATTAAATATAGTATAGAGGAAGAATGGACATCTATTGAAACAGGTTTATAACAAAATAACCAAATAACGTGTAACAAACAAGTCAAAAAATAATAAGCCATGAATAATTTATTGAACTCAGGGCAAACAGAAGCAAAATGAGCGAACAAATACAATGGCGAAGATACATACAAGAATAGAAAAGGATATCAAAAGAGCGAAAGTACCTGACTGAACAATCTATAGTAATGCGTTATAACCGGTTTGATAGCTTTCGCATGGACAGACTGATGAATGAAATGACTGGATGCGGGTGGCAGTAATGTACTCAAAGGTGTAGATGCACATACAATAATTGATGTGAAAAGCAAACTAGAACTAAGAACATCCTAACCTACTATCCTAATGGATAATGTTAACCTACAAATACAGGGAGACAGGGACCAACTAACCATATTTGCAAAAGGCGTGGTTTGAGGTGGGTAGGCTGGGGAAGGTCCTTCTACCCCTTAATCTTTAGCCTAAGGTGGGAAGTTAGTTAGTTACCATGTCCGGCTGGAGTGGTCAGCATCGTTCGTTCGCCGTGGAGGCGTTTTTCGTATTAACGGCTATTTTCCGGCAACTCTCCTGAACAACTGCTCGATTTCTAAGTGAGTCGGATACACGGTAAGGTTGTCCCAATAAATATTGAAGAGAATTGGAATTCTTGTAAAGATGTATCCACTCCTCTTCTGATATCTGTCTGTTTGGTTTTGCCATCTCTTAGTCCTTGGTTCCCAGTAGAGGTTGTCGATAATGTTTAGTTTGCATCTATGTTTAAATGTTTAGTGTATTCATATTTTTTTCGCATTTGACTCGATCCAAACCTTTTTTGTAGTCAACAGAGTATATTTAAACGTTCTTGCTTACATCTCTACACTATAGAAGTATCACTTTTAAACTCATCGGTTCTCTGGTTCTCTGAAGCTAAATTGTGTGTACGCCATGTGCGGTTCGCATTTTTAGTAGATTCGGTGCATTATTGACATTATTATACAATATGGTATTATCTTTAGTAGGTGACTAATGAGACTAATCAGTCTGAAATCGTCGCTGCGACTGGTATTCGGTTGTTTCGGGACTGGTATGAAAGTTGGCGACAGCCATTGCATTGGGATACATCCTGCCCTATATATATATATATATATATATATATATATATATATATATATATATATATATATACCATCGGACTCTCCAAACGGTTAAACGTCAAATGTGTGTGACGAATTCACCAACCTATATAACGAATATCTCGCGTGATACCAATCAATACCCTACGTGGTGTAATTGGTTAGCACGTTGGCCGCGATAGCCAGAGACGTGGGTTCGATTCCCACCGGAGGGTGAAATTTTTAGAGAATTTGCAATTACATATTTATAGCCTACTATTTGGCAATAATAACAGTCTTTATATATATTAATATATATATATATATATATATATATAAAGACTGTTATTATTGCCAAATAGTAGGCTATAAATATGTAATTGCAAATTCTCTAAAAATTTCACCCTCCGGTGGGAATCGAACCCACGTCTCTGGCTATCGCGGCCAACGTGCTAACCAATTACACCACGTAGGGTATTGATTGGTATCACGCGAGATATTCGTTATATAGGTTGGTGAATTCGTCACACACATTTGACGTTTAACCGTTTGGAGAGTCCGATGGTATATATATATATATATATATATATATATATATATATATATATATAGGGCAGGATGTATCCCAATGCAATGGCTGTCGCCAACTTTCATACCAGTCCCGAAACAACCGAATACCAGTCGCAGCGACGATTTCAGACTGATTAGTCTCATTAGTCACCTACTAAAGATAATACCATATTGTATAATAATGTCAATAATGCACCGAATCTACTAAAAATGCGAACCGCACATGGCGTACACACAATTTAGCTTCAGAGAACCAGAGAACCGATGAGTTTAAAAGTGATACTTCTATAGTGTAGAGATGTAAGCAAGAACGTTTAAATATACTCTGTTGACTACAAAAAAGGTTTGGATCGAGTCAAATGCGAAAAAAATATGAATACACTAAACATTTAAACATAGATGCAAACTAAACATTATCGACAACCTCTACTGGGAACCAAGGACTAAGAGATGGCAAAACCAAACAGACAGATATCAGAAGAGGAGTGGATACATCTTTACAAGAATTCCAATTCTCTTCAATATTTATTGGGACAACCTTACCGTGTATCCGACTCACTTAGAAATCGAGCAGTTGTTCAGGAGAGTTGCCGGAAAATAGCCGTTAATACGAAAAACGCCTCCACGGCGAACGAACGATGCTGACCACTCCAGCCGGACATGGTAACTAACTAACTTCCCACCTTAGGCTAAAGATTAAGGGGTAGAAGGACCTTCCCCAGCCTACCCACCTCAAACCACGCCTTTTGCAAATATGGTTAGTTGGTCCCTGTCTCCCTGTATTTGTAGGTTAACATTATCCATTAGGATAGTAGGTTAGGATGTTCTTAGTTCTAGTTTGCTTTTCACATCAATTATTGTATGTGCATCTACACCTTTGAGTACATTACTGCCACCCGCATCCAGTCATTTCATTCATCAGTCTGTCCATGCGAAAGCTATCAAACCGGTTATAACGCATTACTATAGATTGTTCAGTCAGGTACTTTCGCTCTTTTGATATCCTTTTCTATTCTTGTATGTATCTTCGCCATTGTATTTGTTCGCTCATTTTGCTTCTGTTTGCCCTGAGTTCAATAAATTATTCATGGCTTATTATTTTTTGACTTGTTTGTTACACGTTATTTGGTTATTTTGTTATAAACCTGTTTCAATAGATGTCCATTCTTCCTCTATACTATATTTAATTATATGTATTAAAATGTAATCTGTTCGTGTGTTTTTATTAATGAAATGGTGATTGACTATTGATTGTATGTATACAGATTACTCACCTGCACCAAATACACCTTCGCAAACACTCAATAGGGCGAGTGCAATCACTATTAGCTGATGCCATTCCATCATTAAACAAGTTTGCAGAAACATACAGCCACAGTAAGCTCTTGGGCTACTGTTGAATTCTGCAATGTTGCGCAATATTTATATCATAGTTCTGGGAAATCCGTCCATAAATCAGATACATCATGACCCTGGGTATATGGAGAGATATAGAAATGTCGTGTAAACATAATATTTACTCGATACAGTTAATACAATTTGGGGAATACACAAATATATTAAAGAAACCAGTGTTATTATTCAATGTAAAATGCAAGCTCAATCGATAACATTTTATATCGGATAAGGTTAACATATATAAATAATAGTTACTTGTAGTTGAGCACATTTTCACCTTGATGGCTTTATTAATCGCCAAAATTACCGTGTTTGGGAAACGGAGAACCCACATGTCATTGTCGCAACAAATGCACCCGCGACGTATCAATGTTTGATGCGAGTTTAGGGCTGGAGGCATCAGTGGGCCATACTTTTTTTAAAATGAGGGTGGTCAAGCAGTAAGAGTTACTGGTGCTCGATATCACGACATGATAATATAGTTCTTTCTGCCGAAATTCGATGATATTGATGTGGCCAGTATGTGGTTTCAACAAGACGGTGCTACATGCCATACATACCGTGAATCAATTCAGTTAATGTATGAGACATTTCCTGATTGTGTACTATCTCGTTTCGGTGATCAGAATTGGCCCCGTAGATCGTGTGATCTAAGACCATTAGATTTCATTTTGTGGGGTTATCATGCATCATTTTTTGAAGCTGGCAGATGGATGTTGCTATTATAGCAGTGTCGTTTGCGTATCGTATTTTATTGATAACTTGACCGTTTATGATTAGTCCACCCGAGTCATTATTGATGGCTTCTTTGAATAGAACATATTAAATAGGACCAGTGATAGTATGCATCCTTGGCGGACTCCCCGTTGGATATCCAATTCTTCAGAGTTATGTCCTTCAACATTTATTTGTGCTTTCTGATTCCAGTACAAAGTTTTTATTATTCGTATGTCATTGTAGTCTAGGCCCTTCTGCTGTACTATTTTCATTAATCGATCATGTTTAACTTTATCGAAGGCTTTCTCGTAGTCGATGAAGCCTATAAATAAATCTACGTTCATATCGAGACATCGTTGGATTTTGACATTCATTCCAAATAGAGGCTCTCTTGTGCCTAGATTATTTCGAAATCCGAACTGATGTGTCTCACTGATATCTGTTTCTAATTTTTTGTAAATGCGGCTGTGAATGATTTTTAGAAAAACCTTTAATGTGTGACTCATCATGCTTATTGTTCTAAAATCTGAGCACTCCCTTGCGTTGTGTTTTTTCGTAATAAAAAGAATGTAGATTTTAACCATTCTTGTGGTATGATTCCAGTCGTATAGATGGTATTATATAGATTGATGCTAATATTGTTCTCAATTAGTTTAAGAATATCGCCTGGAATTTCGTCTGGTCCTAATGCCTGCCTATCTTTTGAGTTCTTGATAGCATACATTACTTCTTCGGCTGTTATTCTTGGCCCTTGCGACGTTTCTTTTATCTCTATTTCATTTCTGGTGTCTTCAAATAGTTGTTGTCTTCCTCCCATCTTTTGATCTTTTTCTCTATGTCCACTATAATATTACCGTTGTTATCTTTTATTTTACCAGTCTGTTTCTTTTTCCCATGCCAGTGAATTCTTTGATCCTTTTATGTAAGTTAAATCTCCTCACATTGATTTCTCATAAATGTTTCTTTGACTTCTATAATTTTTGTTCGTGTTTCTTGTTGAATTTCATTGTATTTATTTCTATCCTTGTCTTTGTATTGTTTTCTCTTTTCCATTCTTGCCAAAATTTCATCTGTCATCCATTGTTCTTTTGGCGGTTGGGAGTTGTTTTTCTGTTTCAATATATCCTTACTGCCATTCCACAAAGCTCTTTTTATGGTGCCCCATGTCTCATCCACATCCACATTGGTGCCTATAACTTGTTGCATGATTTGTCCGAGATTTTCGTTGATGTTCGTCTTCACTCTTTGACTTATTTCTTCAACTCGAAGCATAGTGGTTTTTAATTTCTGGTTTCGACATTTTATTTGGACTTTTTTCAGTTTGATTTGTAGGGTGGCGATAAGGGGATTGTGATCCGACCCGACATCTGCTCCCGGATATGTTTTGACTGTGCGAATGGCGTTTCTATATCTTTTGTTAATTAGAATATAGTATATCTGGTTTCGTACTATAATATCTGATCTATGCTTTGGGGATGTCCAGGTGTATAGCCTTCTTTTTGGTAGTGTTAGTTATTACCAGATTTCTAATCTGTGCGAATTCAATAAGTTTTTCCCCTCTCGTTTCTTTCGCCAGGCGCATATGGCCCAACACAATATGCTACACTTCCGTTCCCTATTTTAGCATTAAATCTCATTAGAGAGACGCAGGAATCAACGATAACGTGGGCATGAGTCGGGAAAGCTGTGAAGGCGCTGGTAGGGGATGCTTATACCTCAGATAGTTATGGTCTTGCAGAGGAAACTAGATATACATTTAGATAAATAAATAAATTACTAAAAGGTCCCTGCCGACCTAAGGGGTGGCAGTATCACAGTTAATATATCACAGATGATAAAATAAATAAGTAGATAAAATAAATGTGTGATTTAATTAGTAGACACCAGATATGTATCACAGTTAGAGTAGGTAATCGGGACAGACAGATAACTATGTAGGTAAGATACAAAATAAAATAAATAGATAAATAAATGGACAGACCCTAGATTTGCCAGTGCTTTGATCCCTTATTGGCTTTGGATTAGGAGAGCTTGAGGAATTTATGGTTACTTAATATACGTTATTTGATTTGGTAGATCAGTACCCATGACATGCAGCCGTGCAATAGCCCATTACACCGGGTCACCGCAGAGCATGGGGCGCGCCAGCTGAGCAGGGAGTGCAACCCATTAGGCTCCTACCCACCGGCCTAGCGCCACGTTTCGTATTGCCTTACTCGCACTTTCATGGCTCGTTCCACCATGAACTGGCCAACGACCAGATCTCGGGGCATTCTTACATACTTTTATCAGTGCTGTCTGGTGTGAGGCTTGTTCCTTGTACTAACGGGTAGATTCGAAAATGACGTGTTCCGGATTGTCTACTAGGGCCGGGCACAGGGGGCACTCCTCTAACTGGGCCCATACGTTTCAGGTACGACCTGAAGTATCCATGCCCTGTTAAGGCTTGGATGAGGTTGTATCCCACATGTCCCTGTTTATACACAGTTTGAGGTCGGGTACAAGCCGCCTGTTCTAAACTCCCTTACCCTTAGCCTCCTACCCACCGGCCTGACGCCACTGTTCGTAATGCCTTACTCGCACTTCCATGCCCTGTTCCACCATAACGGGGGACATGTATGAACTGACCAGCGACCTGGTCTCGGGGCTTTCTTACATCACTTTATCCATGCTGTCTGGTGTAAGGCTTGTTCCTTGTACTAACGGGTAGATTCGAAAATGACGTGTTTCGCCTTGTCCACTGGGACCAGCACTTCTATCTGCTCCAGGACCATACGTTTCAGGTACTACTTGAAGTAGCTATGCCCTGTTAAGGTTTGGATGAGGTTGTATCCCACCTCCCCATGTTTGTCCACAGTTGGAGGTCAGGTATAATATATTACCCTCTACACTCCTCCATCTCTGCTGTCATCGTACCTCCGTTATGCATCTAGCCGTTTTAGGACTGATCCCTTCCCAGTATGTTTCGGCGAAGACTATGATGTCTTCGAGACTATCCGGTACCCCTCGCCACCCTCAGGGCCTCCCTGACCAACTCTTCCGTTGAACCCGGGCTAGTAGGTCGCAAGTGTTCTGGAAGGCTAACCGGGGGCCCCAAAACGGGGTGCTCTCAGTTACCCTGGCTGGCATCAATCTCTTTTTTCTGACCCGGTCCATTAGTATTAGAGATATTGGTAACCAGAGCCGCAGCGCATTTAGCAGCTCTTGCTCCGGCGGCCTCCATATACTTGTGGAAGATCATTCCCTGGTCAACCACTATATCCGGGTACTTACCTCTCGTTTGAGAATCACCTTAGCCTTTTCAAACTGTCGTTGACCCTCCTCGCTGATGGCTGTCGCGACTAGGGGCCACGTTGTCAGTATATCCTACGACACTCCCCCGGGAGAGATATTCGGATTTGTCCACAGGGTAGGCCCGAAGACCCTTGCCGAACACCCCTCCCCAGTTGCAGGCACCTAGGCGTGCCACCACATGCGCTCTCAACAACGAGCCGGCGATTTTCGAGCTAGCCCGGAAGTCCCAGGGCTCCCTCAAGACTGCATCCCCAGTGGGCAGTATTGAACGCGTTCCTAACATCAATTGGGCTGAGGGCCGTCACCTTCCTGCTTTCTCTCCGGCCGATCCGGCTGTCCAGAGGTTTCTCCGACTTGGAGATTAACACTAGCTTAGCTGTTTTCCATCGTGCAAGTTAAACTGCACGCCTCAGCGAATAATTCATAGCGAACAGTTAGGCTGCCTCTGGAGGTACCCTGTCGCGTTCCGGGGCTTCCTGCTGGCCAATCTTCTGACCGCCGTCTCAAGCTCCTCCATGGAAAATGGTTGACTAGCTATCGCCTCAGTAGCACGTGGGAAGAGCTCCTGAACGATACCAGTAAGCTCGTGCTCCTCAGTTGGGCTAGGGGCGACTTCCTCTTAAGGCGTCGTAGGGCTATTTGATAACCCTCCCCCAGACATCCTCTTCTATGGTTTCGAGAAGCTCCTCCCAGCATTTCCTTTTTTGCTGCCTAGACATCCTTTCTGAGTCTGCTCTTGGCCTCCCGGTAGGAGGCCGCTGCCTCTTTTCATTGATTTCCAGCGCCCCCGTTCGCACTGGAAAGAGTGTCCTGCTGCGAAGCAAGCCCTCCGCTGTGAAGCAATTCCCGCGGCCCACCATTAAATTGACATGCTGTTGCCCCCGACGCCTTGCGTCACAATCTGTCGGGCACGCTTTTGGAGCCTAACAGCTAATTCAACCCCGTACTGGTCCCTGTCGTGTCCCCCTGACTGAAGACCTCGTAGAACCTATCTTGATTATTGAAGCTGGGCACCATTCTCCACTGACGTCCCCGATATGGAGCCTTCCATAGAGGCGGTCACTGTGCGTCTCCATGTCGGGCATATTCCATTCGTTGATTCTCCCACCCAGACAGGGAGAGTAGAAGGTCAGGTCTAGGAGACTCTGGTACTCTCCCCTGAGAAAGGTAGGGGAGCCGTCGTTGAGGGGGATGAGTCCGGCCCCATTACAAAGCCCGCCAGTACTAGTCTAGTAGGGCTCAACCGACTTTGAAGGGTATATCCTCCAACTACGCAATGTATTGAAGGTGTTTATTGTAGCGTGCTCGCTTTCTTTGATTGAATTGGATTAGTGTTTCTCCTCTCTCATTTCTGCTTAGCTAGCCCGTGCATGGCCACGATATTTTCATGTGCTCTGTGACAGCTTGAAACGGCATGAAAAACCAGTTCGAAGGACCAACAACAAAAAGTGACTGCTTATATCAGCTTGGAAAGAACAAAAATGACTCGTAAGATAGATCAAAAGCACATCCAATGTTGATATATTTATATGTACTCAAATATAATTCAATGATAGAACGATTTTTCAGAGCTCTCAAAAGGCCATGTTTGCAGTGTAATGGCTCGACGAACGATATCTTCACTGTTGCTCTCTACATCCCCGAAAGGTATCGAGGAGATGGAGTTAGCCCAAAGGGAAACCCCTAAGGCTAAGGTTAAGTGGTGGTCTTACCTTGATGCTGATTGATACCTTTAAATGAAATTGACCACCACTGTTGCCATGTTGGCAACAAATAGTTTGTGCATCAAATTGGCGCCCAGATGCCAGGATAGAAGATTGTACGGATTTCATACGTACATCAACAAATCACTAAAATACAAAATTGCCGCTACGCCTCTAATGACTAGGGTTGCGATGCGAGCGATGCGCCCACTCACTTAAAACAGTAATAAATATTTCTGAATAATTAAGCCATAATAGCTATGTTTTTGTTTTTTATTATGTTCTTACTTTTTTGTCTTATACTATTTAACTAAGTAAAAGTTTGTTCATGTTTACATGCAACATGTAAATAGTTAGTACATAAATATGGATATTATTGTTATTAAGAAAAATATAGTGGTTTTAAATATAGCGGGTTTAATTTTATTAACTCAATACGACACTAAATTATTTATACAACGAGGGCAAAATTTATTGTGAATGATCTGTATTAGTACAACATTTTCGATTTGTATGAAAATATTATTTTTTGGAAAATACTTGTAGAACAGCTTTTCGTGTATTTACTTACTAGTTTTTTTCGAAAAAAATCAAGACTAATCTGGCAATAATAGACACATATGAAATTTGTTAGCAAATTGTATAGTAGTTTCTTCGCAAACGTGTACTGAAATTCTGCTAACTTGTAGTGTGGTTTCAAATCAATGGTATGGAATTAAACTACTCCGCTCATATACCGATAACTTTATGTAACTTGCGCCGATTTCAAAAAAAACACGGCACTTATTGTGTTATGTTATTGGGCTATTTTATGGTTTTAATCTGCTTTTATGAGGAAACTAGCAACATAATTGGTAAATATATAGCGTTAAATTTAAACGATTTGTCCTTGATAAAGGTTATTGATTTTAGCTTTGTAGTACCTAAATTACCACCACACTATTGTTAATATAACCCTATTGAAATAATTATGGGGTATTCTAAAGCTAATATAGCAATATAATAAGTTTTAATGCTTGAGTTCCTTTAAAATTCTGGAACCGACACGTAGAAAAAATATGGTAATTATTTAAGAAAAAATCACTTCTAAACAATATTGGATTGTACAATTGTGTGTAACAAACATTTATTCATTGTTCACTCAATGCTTGTGGATATTCTTACTTACATTTATTTCCAGTTTTGGTCGAATCCATTAATATTTGTAGTTCTATACTATTAACAATCAATAAGTCATAAGAAACAATGTCAGTATTTATTTAATACTTTAATACATGTATTTAGGTTACAACAAAAAGCATGTATAAATAAAATATTGTCTAATTAACTTTTCAGCAGTCCAGTTACAGCATAACTAGGGAATGTATCAACTGCCTTCCGGAAACTATCGTATGTACAACAAACAATATTATCAGACTTTTTGATGAGAAAATTAATGCTATCGCAAATACTTGTACATAGTCGCGCCACTGTTTTGTACTGTGGGCTATTTGTGGATATAAAAACGACTCCCTGTTTATCCCGTGGATAATACACAAACTTCCAGAAGTATCTTGGAATGGGCACAGCTCGTTTTTTGCCTTTTACATACAAGAACATATCAATATTGTTACCACTTTGATCGGGCAGTTGGAGAATTTCATGGGTACCAGTAACAATTGTAAGATCAGCCTGTTTGTTGGTTCCCAATTGCCTTACTGAAGTCTCAACCGGTTCCCAATGATCAGCATTCAAATATTGCCACTGCGGTGCGCTGTTAACATAGTAAAAAGTACACAGCTTGTGACTGACAAAACTGTAGTCACCTTTTGCAGTGAGGTGACCTTTACCAAGATAGTTATCGCTTCCATGTAGTCCCACATATTTAGCATCACCTTTTCCTAAACCAACAAGGTTATTAATAGTATCCTGTTGCGTCTTACGTGTGTATATTAAACCCATGTCTATAGGTACATAATCCTGCTTGAATGAAGGGGACGCACATTTTACAGTATTCTCATACTTGTAATATTCAAACTCCGAGTAGTATGTTTTTACAGTTTGTGGATCAAAACACACGCGTATTAATTGAATAAAATTTGATCCGCTGAGTTGAAATCCAATATCCAGTTGATCAAAGTTTGTTAAGCAACTGCCTGTTTTCTTAATATTCTGTGCTGGTGCACTGGAGCATCTGATGTCGTCAAAATTATACGCATTCGTTCCATGTTGAAATTGGTTATTGGCGGTACATGTAAATTGAGACTCGTCCTGCATTTGCACACCACGTACCACCAGAGAACTGCCAGGACAAGCTGCTATGAATTTTTGGCCCGGATTAAATTGTATCATGCCATTTTGGTTGGGCAGATAAAAGACGTCTAGGTATTTTCCATTGAGGGATTTTAAAACTAAGGGCCAAGTTTTAGCGGTTTTGTCGTTTATATTGGCAGTACAACCTGAAAATAAAATTGCCTTAGTTTTTAAAGGTTTATATTCAGGTCATCATTTTAAAAGAAAACTATTTTGAAATTGTATTGTAGATCGAAAATAACTTCCTAAATAAATATATTTGGAAACTCGTTTATGGGCCTGTTAGCAATATCGAGTAATAATCCATATGATGTTCTGCCTCACATTTAAATCGAAAATACTTATAATATAAAGTGCTATGAAATGTAATAAAATTTAACAAAAAACTCATTGATAATAACAATAATAAAATCTTGATAGTGTATTGTGTAAATAACCATTTTTTTTTACATACTATGTATTAATATTAAACATTCTAGGCAAGTATAAACTTTGGCTCTTAAATACGTTTAAAAAAAACTAATTACGATTGCGTTTATTAGCATGTAAACTACTTAAGATAAAATGTATCTATTCAGTTTTAATCATTGCCAATGTTGTTTCAAAGTTTTATTATATGACATTTAAATTATTTCATAAAATAAGTATTGAACTTTAAGCAATACATTAAAATGAAAAGAATCATCATTATTTCTCAGACTGAATATTAAATAATCTGTGCAAGTTTCAAATTTGTATAGCGTACCTTCTAAAAAGTAATTACCGTTACATCATATATTACTCAATATCGACCATATAAATAAAAATATATGAAAATAATTTATATATTATTTAAATTTCAAAAAATTTATGTTGTAGCTTACTCCAATTGGTTACTACACAGCCAGAAATAATGTCACTCGCGACGCTTCTCGTCTTTAGGGAATTTAGCTTGTATTTAGCGAAAGTTCACATCGGTTCCAGGACATTTGTATTGAACTTGCATTCTTAAACGAATACATACTTTTGGAATCACAGACCCTTTTTTCGGGCCCGTAGTCTCATTCAAAATATAATGCAACGTAAACATATCATAATAATAAAAACATATATAAAAATAAACTCTGTTTAGAAACTAGTTTAGACAAGTATTTTATAACAATCTGGAAAATGATGTGTAGTCTAAAATTAGCGTATTTTATATGTTTCTTTTATAGTGACCATTTATTCGGTATCTTGATATTTAAAATGTTATTATCATTTAAGTGTACTTTTTTACAATATTAGATATTCCTTTTTCAACCAAAGATGTATTCGCAACTGTAATATAATAAACTAATTGAGATTGATGATAACTGGAAAATAGCAGACGTAAATCAGTTGATTAAATCTTAGAAAAGTGTGTAATGCAGAATTCAAGCCATTTTAAATAATGAACAGCCATAGTTTAGTTGATGAATCAAGAGCCTACCCCTCTGCATTTGCATAGTTATGTCAATGCGATAATATTTTTTCTTGAATTGTTTAAACACTGTAAATCAGAGGATTTACACTTTTTAAGCAAAGAATGTTATCGCATTGACCAAATGCTATTGAAAAAACTATACGGGCAAGGGTAGAGTGGGAGGTATTCCAGACCTTATAGAATGTATTGTAATACCTGGGGAATAGCAGGCGTAACGAGATGCAGCACTGTACACTAGTTTTAAATAGTAAAAATCTTAGATGACATGATCATTCTTATTTTCTTATGCATGTTAATTTACCACTGTTTTCACTTAACACGTAAGATTGTATGATACTGTATGACATTTAAAACTAGTTAAGATTTGATTAATATTTAATTAAATGTATAAAAATATATTGCGTTCGATTGTTTTTGTTAATGAAATGGTCATTGACTATTGGTTTCAATTGCACTTATTTCTCACCTGCACCAAATACACTTTCGCAAACACTCAACAGAGCAAGTGCAATCACTATTAGCCGTTCCATTATGAAACAAGTTTGGAGAAACGTGCCGCTGCAGTGAGCTCTCTGGCTACTGCTGAATTCGCCAATGTTGTGCAATATTTATATCAAAGTTCCGGGATACCCGTCTATAAATAAGATGATGCTATGTATTTGGAAAGATATAGAAACGTGTATAAACATAATATTTATTTATTCGATACAATGAAAACAATTTGGGGAATACACAACTATATTAAAGAAATCAGTGTTATTATTAAATAAAAAATGAAAACCTCGGTAGATAGCCTTTCATATCGGATAGGGTTACATACATAAATAATATTATCAAATAACTTTCATCTATATTGGACTATATCAGCCGAATGGATTTTCCGTCGGTTTAGGAAGAAGCTGAGAAGTGTTTAGTCACCTGGTATTGTCATTCTCTTCTCAGAAACGTCTCAAAATGATGTAAAGTGATACACTCGAAATGGGGTTTGAAATCTCACTCCTCAGTCCTCAGTACGAGACGAATTTATAACACTAAGTGAAATACCCAGGGATAATTTTTAATTACAGAAAAGTGTTCGTTAATCCAATAACGCTTGGTACGGTTGCTGGGTGGATCGAGTAGCTCAATTATCATGTTGCCAAGCCTGGATACAGGAGGTGACATTTGCGGTCTCCAAGAAGCCCTTTTTTGGGTCAAAACAATACCGTGACTATATGCAAATATAGAGCGGAGCAGAAAAATATGACTGAGTCAAATATGGAGTAGCCCTAGCAATCCAACCAAAGTATAAAGACAACATAGAAAACGTATTTTGGCTGGGGAGGATTGATTTTAGGTACACTAACCGGTGAAAAGCACCGGGTCTTCTCACCGGGTAGTGTCCCGCCTTGTAGTTTGGTACATACCCACTATACCCTTGCACTGAGTCCCCAGCCTGGAACAGATTACTCATTCGCGTCAATAGTCTTTTCCAGAAAAAAAAGAACAAAAGAAAGAAGAAAAGAGTTATTCGTGTTTTGGTAATTCATTTTCCCAGTGTACCCTAAGACCTAAATACTTATATGAGGTAAAAATTAATATAAATATATAAAGACTATAATATAGAATTCCTGTTACCTGTTTAGCATGGGTCCGAAGGGGATCCAAGCCAATGTAGTAGTGGGAGGCCCCGGCTAAGATATCATAGATTGTGTCTCACTTGACTAAGATTAAATGTACCACAGGTTAAACAGGTTAAATACGGAGATCCATAAAGAAATAAATAATAGATTATAAATAGAGTAAATCGTTAATTATATAAAAATTTCAGGAGGAGCCCATGCTAAAAAGTCAGGACTGCCGGGCAGGAGAGACTATCAAACTCTTACCCGACAGATTGCCTTCGCGGGGCATGCTGCCTATCCCGCTCCTCCTGGCCCCGTTCCTCTATAATGGTGGATAGGTAGGTGTGTACCCGACTCCACGTGTCTAAGCTCCCAATTATCATCTCAATTATCATCACAATTATCATCTCAATCATGTTGTCCTGGGTTAATACGGCCCCTGCCTGTCACATGTCGCATCTTCTGAGGCCCAGGTACTTGGGAGCCTCGCATAGGGAGCATTCCTACTTCAGGCACATCTGTTTCAGGTATGCCCTGAAACAACAATGCCCCAAGAACTCTTGTGTTTGTGTATAGTTCACTTCACATGTCTCCTATCGATCCATGGTGCTAACTGCAGGTTGAGTCTACGAATCCAGTTGGCTTTGCCCACCAGCTCATCCTACTTTGTCGCCCACTTTTCCACCCTCCTGGCTCTTGAAGCCCTCCAACTCAGGCCATCCTTGTGTCTCTCAGCGCGCTGCAGGGAGAGCAGCTCGATCGGGGTTATACCGGCGATGACCTGGATGGCTTCCGTGGTCACCGTTGGGTACCTCCTTGCAAACCTGAGCGCACTCTTCGCCATGATTTGCCGGGTATTTTGACACTTGGGAGCTCCGGACCCTCCGATGCCCAATCCACGATCGCAGACAGCACTGTAGAACACCTTAAAACCCCTCGGGCCCGTCGCCTGCTCATTTTCCTGAACGTCAACCCCTGGTCCATGACAAGCCCCAGATACTTGATGTCTTTTCTCGGGATCACATACCGATAGTAAACCGGACGTCCGCATGTTTTTTCCGTCCAAACTCTCCAAGACCCACCTGTTGCTTGCTTTGCCACTTCCATTACCACCTCCATCGCCTGGATGATGTACCTGCCAGGCATGAAATTGCATTGATGGTCTACAAGTCCCCCGGGTATCTCGGTGTTAGCCCCAAAAGCTTCCCCATGGTGTCCAGCATGCATGGGTTTGACTTGGGGATAACTCTTCTTCTTCTTCGTTTTCTCTCTTTTCAGCGAGGCCGTGATTATGGTTTACTCTTTTGCTGTCGCTCTTCGTACAATATCCCGCCATCTTTCCCTGTTTCCGGATTCCTTTGTTGCTGGTGTTAACGTGGTGTTGGTTGTTGCCTTGATAGTGTCGGTCCACCTCATTGGCGATCTTCCTCTTGGTTTTTTTCCTTTCATTTTCCCCTGTATCACCAGTTTTTCTAGGTTGTTATCATCTCTTCTATTGATGTGGCCGAAGAATTTTAGGATTCTAGTAAACACAATCTGTGACAGTCGCTGGGCTTAATTTATTTCTTTACTATTAGATATGTTAGTTCTGTGAGCTGTCCACCTGGAATCTATCACATCAAGCTCCCTTACTTGCTTGAAGAAGTCCGCGTTTGTTGTTGTTTCGGCTGCTCTAACTAGGATTGTCTCCTTTGTCTGGGTTGTGCTATGTCCACCTGGGGGATTCGACGGCCAGTGTCCTTCGGCAGGTGTCGGAGCAGATCCCCCTCAGGTTTCGTAGGCCCTCAAATAAAGTGCGATTTGTGTTTTCCTGCGTTGTTTGGTCGCTCATAATGTAATAGATTTTCCTAAAAGTCCTGTTTACTGTCCCGTCGCTCTTGGGCGCTTCGGTGGTATGGCGAACATATCCGGACCTTCGAGATGCTAACTCTAGTTCAGGTAGGTCTCTGACCTCCCCCTGTCCTGTGTCTGATCTCATGTCCAGGATCGTGTTGTCAACATCCACCAGTCTGACAATATCGCGCCTCTGAGGGGCTTTGACATTTGTGCCCTCCGCCATTGTGGTGCACGAATAGGGCTGCTCCGGCCTCATCTATTCTCCGAGGTCTCTCGCATGTGTGTACGACATATCCTCTTTGTCAAATAACCCTCCAATTACATATGCAGCTTCCATGCCGCCGTTATCTGTGGCGGGTATGATGTTGCTTCCCGCTTGCCCGCTACCGGCGCGGATGCCCTTCGCTCATCCACTTGCTGATCTAATTATGCGATTGGTTCACTACCGATTCACTTGTAACAGGTCGCGGATCATTCTTCCTGCCAGCTGGTACATCATCTTTAATTCGGATAGCCCTTGGTTGATTGGCACATGCTTTCCGGAGTGTGTGTACTTCGTCATTTACTTGAGCTGGCCCATTTCTTCTAGCTTATCCTTCTATCGGCGGTCCCCTTTAGAGTCAGGGGCTTGCGTTTTCTCAGACTGCACCCCGTTAGGATTGACTATATCACCATGTTTGGCGCCCCTCCTCCTAAAGATGCCAATTTCGTGGTCTTCTCCTACTCCACCCTCGTACTCCCACTCACAAGTGACCGGTCACTCGTTGGTGGCTGTGGGCGTGGAGAAGGTTTTCTCCCCTACCAAGTTGTGCCGGTAGCTTTCTTAGGACTCCCCATCCGGCTAGAGCATAGAAAACCGTCAATACATATCGTCACGCATTTTAAGCATTACAGTAAAAGCAGAAAATGTGAAGATGAATATAATATCGGTATACACATAGAGGACAATAAACCAAAACACCAGCGAGAACATATATATGGCCAGCTTCAAAATACAATCAAATCGCCACCACAAGACACGCAAGCTGCAGGCCCTTGGTGATTTCAACGCCCGTATTGGCAATGAAGTAATAGCAGGGGTTCAGTAGCAGGCTAACGGAAGCTTGCAACTAGAGCCGCCCAGTCTAGGGGTGGAATGAAGAGTAAACGCACGTGTCTAGTAGCAAGGAGGAGACTAAAGGTCGTTTTAGACAAGACAGTTTCTTGACTCTAAAGTTAGTCAAGATGCGAGACAATCTAACTTGTCTCGTATCATACAGCAAATTATTTGAAATATTGAATTGGATGGTAGATCGAATGGAAAAATATAACGCGTTATATTTATCAAGGACAAATTGTATGGGGGGGGGGGGGGGGGGGGGGTGGGTGTGTTTAAGATACATAAATTCATTTCTTGAACAACTTTTGAGCTAAGACATTGTCTTGTCTAAAACAACTCATGCTCGTCGACACCCTACGGACCCCCGAATCGAGCCGCTTCGCCGTGAGTATAATGAGCGCTGCGTATGCTACGTGTCGCAGCAAGGAACGCTTCTGGGCTAAGTAGCTCGAAGACCACGGCAACAACCCTTGGAACTTGCCATTCGGACTGATCAGAAAGCGACTCGGAGATTTGAAACTACATAGCAAAATTTAAAATTCTATATAGTAATGATCAGAAGAAGATCAACAAAAAAAGGTAAAAATCCAAATACCAAACCGTGGTTTACTTAAGAGGTTGAGATGACAAAAAAAATAAGCCATACGTGCAGTATAGATCAAAATCATTCACATACAACGAATATAAGCAAAATAGAATCAATAACAAATTCCAAGCAATCAAGAAAGCGCACTAGGAAAAGTTTACAAAAGATATGGAATACGATCTCTATGGAAGGTACTTCTTTTACCTTGGAACCGTGGAAAATGTTCAGAAATAGAAAGAAACCAATAAATGAATATATACAAATTACAATCCAGTATTGGGTAAAACTCTTTCGATCTTTCGAGAGCTGTATGGCAAAGCTGACAATATCACCGAGGCCGTGGATACACAACATGATGATAACAACATACATCAAACGTGGAACATATGTTGGGAAAGAAATATGATGCATAATATGCCTCGTGAGGATGCCTCCAAGCTGCTCAGGGCAGGGTGATTTAGGGTGAGCCTTTCGAGGTGCAGGGTGCAGGCTGCCAACGCAAGGGGGCAGTGCAAGTACAGGTACCGAGGTGTTGGCCACACAAGGGCGGACTGTGACTGCTTCCCGAATCACACGGAGGCTGGGTAGAATAACGATCAGAGATGCATCGCATGCGAGGACGGACGGAAGCCTGCCAACGAGAAGAAATAAGCAGGGGCGACGGGCAGCGGAGTGGCAGAATTAAGAGTTTCAAGGGCCCTGTAAGCACGGGGAGTTAAGAATGTTGCAGGTCCTGCAGATAAATTAAACAGATAAACCGGTGCCGAACGGCGCACAACATCCTTTTCGAGACGGTCACCACCCAGGCAAGGGCATCGTCTGCGCTGAGGTAAGCCGCACAACTTTAATTTCCTGCTATGCCTCCCCAAACATCGGTGCGGCCGAGTTCAGGGAATGGTTGTTGATCCTCGAGGACTGCATCAGGGGTAAACTCAGACCGGTTATCATCACATCATCAAGGAGGGGGAGGGGCCAAGGCTGTGGAGGAGGGCAGGAGGTGGGGAACGCTGGACCTATTGACATTGCTCGATCTCATATCGGCAAACGTGGGACTGTCGACAGCGAATCGGTGCTGGACATCATAGTGACCTCGGTGAGCAGCGCGAACAGAATTGTGGACTGGAGAGTCCTAGAGGCTGAAACCATGAGCGACCATTCCTACATCACCTATGACCCGGCAGAAACCGGGAGGAGGGCCTCTAGGACACCACCATGCGACTCACAAAGGTGATTATTGATAAATAAGCCACCGCAACACGACCAAGGTTACCCCACGCTCGTCGTCGACAGCTGGAACCTCGTATAGAACCTCTCCAAAGCGCTTATAACGAGGAGAGGTACACTTTGCGCATCACCATCTCGCACAGCAAGTAACCCTTCTATTAGGGCTAGACATTGATCCATGGGGGTTTCCAATAAGAGTGTCGCTAAACGGCTAGGCACCAGGGGCCGACCCCCCAGGTGGAGGTGCCGGGTAGCGCTGTAGCTAGAGTGAAGAGGGCACACAACTTCTCCATAGGGGCATGGAACTTCCGTCAAATGAAGCACCCTCAGTTATGGTAGAATAGGTAGCAACCACAGTGCGGAAGCTACCATCACGGAAGGCACCACGTACCTGCTCCTATATTTGTTTTACTAATTGTCTCTTTCCACTGTCGTGTTGAAGAATCATCTAGTTTAGTGGTTATGAAATATATTAATAAAGTATCCCACAAAAAGTTGGTTCATCTAATACGGCAAGAGATCGTATACTTTTATTAAAACTGTATAGTAATTTTCTCAGCCAGATTTTAGTGGAGGTAATTTAAATATGTTTTTAGATATGTAAAAATGATTACATATATATATATATATATATATATATATATATATAAATTTATCTTGAAAGGTTGTTCAATGCAAATAATTGATACGCGTTATTATAGCATTCGTCCAATTCCGTGTCACTATCCGCAGAAATGTCGAACTTTCATTTAATTTTATCGAGTTTTTTACTTAATTCCAGTAAAGAATTCTCATGTGAATTAGCAAGTTATATTTTAAATTTAGTAAATATTGTTTTAAGCTGACCGCGGTTTGCGTGTAATTCTTAACTCTGGACATTCTGTACAGTGTAAATTGAAGCAGGTATGGAAAGAACAAATAAAGGACTTATGTGGTGGCGTTTTATGTCGTACTAGGCTTATACGGTTCTAACGACCATGCAACGTAGTCAGAGTAAGTAGAGACTGTAGTGTCGTGTCGATTGTTATGGTTTTGAAATCAGAGCCCTTTATTTGTTGCTAATGGTGTGCTAATTTTATTACTAACTTTTTACAATCTATTGGGTTATGCACGTTTGGATGCACTAAGTCATGTGGTGTATATGCGTATCTATGGGGCCATTTCTTTCTTAGCACTTAGCGGGTTGTGCGTGCGCCGAGGGCACGTTGTCACTTTGCTTTGAGAGGGAACAGGAAAGGCGCGCGCATTTTAATTAATATGCGCCGAGACAGGTCAGATGCAGCCTTATGGATATAAGCAGCGTAGGCATAAGAGCAAGACGTGATCAGATGGGCCCGAAACAGGAGGCGGTAGTGAAAATCAAACAATAACTAACTGGCAAAAATTACCACAGTGGGACTTCCTTGGCGGAAAAGACCTTCAGGACGACCACCAATATGTTGGTAGATAGTTGTATTTCGGCGGCTGTGGCTGTAAATGTTGAAGAAACATAGGATGCAATCCTAAAAAAGGAAGAACAGAAGTAGAAGAATACGATAGTCAACTTTTCAAACTTCACTCCTCGATTTCATAAACCAATAAGTAGGCCGAAACTAATGGTTTTTAATTTTATTGCTGTTTCTAAGCATTGGTAGATATTAGTTGTCTTACAGAGTAAGGTAAATGGATGCTAATAATCGTTTCTGTTGTTGTGGATAGTTAACTGGAGGGTAGTAAGGTTACAAACACAAAATTTAAGGCCACCCAGTCCCACCAATTATGGTTAAGATATTTATCAATACTTCCAGATAGTTCTAGATGCAGTCTTACACTAATTGTCGTAGTTTGTTAGCTAACTGATCTTGGTGCAATCCGGACGAAGGCATATACTTATACATATAAATCAAGCCGTATTAATAATTTACCCTAAAACGAAAAGTAATTTGTACATGTATTTTTAATCTAGCCATTTGAATAGTGAATCCGTGTGGCTGTGCTTTATTCAGTAGCTAGGGAATGTTCCCGCTGTAATGCCCGATATTTCCATTTATCACGTGCCCTGTGAACCGTGGCTGATTCGTCTTCATTAAGGCGCATCTCTACGCCCGGCACGGCCGGAATGATCGAATAACACCTGAAATGCGACCGCCCTCCCCGCGCACCCAGAATTAATTTTAATAATCCAACGCTGACCGTGTCGTCCCGCATCGATCCTGGCGCGCTTAATTAAACCGCGAGAGTTAGCATATCAACGGAATGATTGCACAACTGCCCCAACCCCCCGCACTTGCACGCGCACCCTTTCTTTTCCGTGCTGAATTATTTAGTGAGTGCTAAAAATAGAGTTTTCTAAACTATTCAGCGGCCGGACCGAGCGAGCGACGGGCACAAAGGGTGCAATTTGCCGCCACTGAATGGTGGGCGGGAACGGTGTCTCCGCGCGCGTGAGGATGTGTGTGTGTGCAAAAGCCGGGAACCGCGGCTTTGATAGCCATCCCGACACCGATAATGCGGGACTTTGTGTGAGGCATGGCGTGGCGGGAGATAAGGGGAGGCTTCGGACGGAATGGGCTGCCGCCGAAAGAGTGAAAAGGAGACCACGGAGTGGAAGAGCGAATTGCGAACAATGGTGTCTAATTAGGAATGGCTTGGACTTTGAATTTTTTTACAACCACCAAGTTCTCTTTAGAATGAAAATAAGTATAATATTGTCATTGTTGAAGAAATGTAGGAAGTAACGAGTTCTCTAAAACAATTTGTTCATTTATATGACTAAATTTTATACGAGAGTTGCTATCTATGTAATGAGAATGAATAACAAAACATTGACTGGGGTGTAGAAACTTCTTTATGGTTTTTCAAAATACTCTTCTTTAAGATCTACACACATTTTCATTCGATTAAACCAATTGACATAGATTTTCCACTCCGAACTAGGTATCTCCAATATATGGTTTTTTAAATGCATTAATAGCTTCTTGTGGCGTCGTAAAGCGTCCACGTAGTTCTTCACTTGAGGGAGCAACTAAAAATCATTGGGTGGTAAATCAGAGCTGTACTGCGGATGCTCCATCAACTTTTGAGTGCTCAAATAGCCGGTGGTTTGAGCCAATCTGTGTGAGCTCGCATTAACATGGTGGAGAATAATCCTTTATCGGCGGTTCCTGTTCCTTATTGCACGAATGACTTCTGGCAAACAAATGGTTGTGTACCATTCAGAGTTGACCGATCTACCAGTTCTACGTTACTGTATAGGCACGGTTGATACATGACCATTTATACCTAAATAACAGGTCACCATTTGTTTCGAATTGATGCGAGTATGACAACTTATTGAATTTGGCTCATTTCAAGACCTATACATCGACTGCTGTTTAGTTTCAGGCTCATAACAATAAATCCGAGATTCGTTACCTGTGTAGATGTTATACACTACATTTGATGCACCGCAGTTGTATTTCGTAAGCATTTCCTTGTGTCAATTCACACAGATTTTTTTTTATCGATTTTTAAATTGTGCAGAATCTAATGTGAATATATATTTTTGACGACAAATTGTTCATGCAATTCTTATTATGCTTGTCATTTTTCATTCAAATTATTTTTTCGTCGAGATACAAATTTTAATTCACTGTTAAGAATGAATACAAATAGCGACTGAATGATAAAACGTTCTAATGACGTATACTGTAAAATATTTCAAACTTTGCGATGGCACAGTCAGATAGTACATAGCAACACCAGTGATGCCAATTCTCAATACATAAATAGCAACTATCATATGTGTGTATTTGATAACATATAGAAACCTTCAACTCTTAGGCTCGGTTATATAAAGGTGACATATCTATAACCCGTTATTATATTGTTATATGTTACAGAAATTATTAACTTTCCACTTCGTAGACGCACATACCTCTGTTTATATATGGCACCGTCGCATTATGTGTCAACCTTGTCAAGACTGAGGTTACAATCACGGATTGGAAATTAAATCATGAGTTATCTGTATAATGCAGATAACTGTTGAGTGGGGATTAGTTTGTTAGGCAACTTCATATTAATTGTAGATTATAAATAAAAATAATCAAAAAAAACTTCGTGTTAATATCTTTTGGGATGGCAACCTATGGATTAAAATATATTTGTTGTAGACACACACGATTTTCCGAATTAATTAAGTAATTAATATTCAATTTAAAAATGAGATGTGATTTTCCTCTTCTGTGTTTCGTTTAAATTGATAATCAAATAATTTTAGCATTTCTAACCAAGACATAATTAGAGCACTTTTGATGAGGAATCCAAATCTGTTACCAGACTTGCAATAGAATATAATATGGCATAGGAATAACCATCAATTTGTTTTGTCTTATAGGTGCCATTTTAGATTTATACATTTTCGAGTTTAGCTTTATTCTGATTACACGTGATTTATTTTAAGTCTTGTCCAGTATTTTAAATTAATCATTTGTCCTTAAATAAATAATTTAAAATATTGGACAAGAGTGAACAAAAACCGCACGTTTGTTAGAATTCAAATTTGATAGCTCAATTAATTTTATAGAGATGTTCTTTAACATAAACACCATACTATCTGCTGAAAATAGTGCGTGGCTTGAAAAACTGTTTCAACTAATGATCAACAGCTTAAAAGTAGTGATGGGTACTATCGAATAATAAAAAAAATAATCTTATCAAACTTTCTATATCCGAGAAATATACCATCAAAACTTTTGAGTACAAGATAATCTTACTATCTTTTTTTATAAAGTGTTATTCGATAATTTCATAAATATTGATAAATCTAATCGGTAGCTGCTCTTAACTACCGGTTGCGAATCACATTCAACTTCGAGATTATAAGCTCTGAAACCTCATGAAAATAACAGCCCTAACAAATGCAATTACTGCCAAAAGAAATTATAAAATAATTGATGAAAACATTTTAAAAATATATTTATTAATTTTAACTCACCTGCTCCAAATACGCCTTGAATAATATTTACCAAAATTATTACGAATGTTATTAGAACGTGTCTATTCATTGTTGAATGAAGCTTTCATGAATGGGTGATAACTGCATGAGACAAAGCCAGCACATTGCCGTTCTCACCACAAACTTTCAATATTTATAGCGAGTCCATGTAAAACTGGAATCGTGCAAATACCGAAAAGATAATACAATTATGCATCGGACATGTTCTGTCAGTGATAATGATTTGTAAAGGTGTGTCCAGACACGCAACAGAACATCGTAAGGTAACAATTTCTTGCTGTGACGAAGTTATGGTATAATTTAATTTTGAGGTGCAATGGAACTTAACAATACATAACATTTGTGCCAGCCGTTAATTTATGTAGTAGTTCAATTGAAGCTGAATATTGCTGTAGTATTTCCTGTACCTTGACTCTTCTCCGTCTTAAAATTTTCCCGCCTAAGAAATGACAGTATAGTATTTTTTTTTTCTTGAATTCATTCAATATGGTGTGTAATGTCATAGATATTTCCTCCCGTGCATCCATTTTTAAATTCTGTTAAAATAATTAGGATTATTTGTATACAACAAAATTTCTTTTGTAAAAGTCTATAAAATAATGAGTAATTCTCCTGGTCCACTCATTACTATGTTAAGTTAGACGGAAGTATAGACATGTGCAATGAGAGCGAAAGGATCCCTTTGATATGACGTAGAAAAACCAATTGATAGGATGCTCCGATGTTGCGATGTTACGGAGTGTCGTCCACATTTGTTGTCCATAGGGGTTGCGTTACGATGTTCCGTTGCATCTCTGGGCGCAGCTTACAGATGAAATATGCCAAACAATACCGATATCAATTGATTTATATAGGGAAAATGTTAGATATACCTAGTAAATACCTAAGGCAAATAAAAATAGTTACTAATTTATGATAGAAAATAGGTATTTACAAAGTATTGCAATTATGCAAATAAAAAATATTTTAAAGGAAATGTTAAGACAACAACAATGTACTGAGCTAATCGATGGTGTCAAACAACGTTGTCGATAGAATTTCTTTCTGGGTCTGGTTTCGCTGTAGCATTCCACTGCACTGCGGCCTATTGTGCTCCCCCGTAACTCATTCCTCATTCATGAGCTCTGTATCTTCAATGAAGTCCAGAAGTCTCAAGAATGGGCGAGCTTGGAGCTCTTTTAGGTTCATTCGCATTGAACCAAAGAGCTTTTTCCTGCTTGAGTTGAATGCCTCGCAGCTAGTTATTACATGTACAACGGTTTCTTCTACTTCCCCACAGCCTCTGCACGTTGGTTATTTGTCCATCCCCATAGTATACATGTGTTAATTTAATGTGCAGTGTCCTGTTAGGAGTCCTACGACATTTCTTAATTGGTTCCTATTTAGTTTTAGGATGTCTTCCGTCGCCTCCGTACTGGGAGCCTTAATGAACCTCTTCGAGTGTTTAATTCCAGTTTGGGCTTCCCAGTATCGGCTGTGGCGGTTTCTTTGATGATTTCTCAATATATAATAAAATATATTCCTTGCGGTCCTATATAGTATCCCGCAGGTTGGTTTGGGGCCAATGAATTTTAATTCGCCTCTTTTGCCAATTTGTCCGCTTTTTCGATACCTTTGATTCCCTGATGTCCCGGTGCACACACAAGTGTTACTTTGTTTCGGGCTCCCAGTATCATCAGGTCTTCAATGCATTCTATGACAACTCTAGAGTTATTCACGCGGGAGTCTAGAGATCTCAGCACTGCTTAGCTGTCTGTCACAATATTGATTTCCTTCTGTCTACAGTTTTATCCAATAGATTTTTAACGCATCATTGAATTGCGATCATTTCTTTCATTTAAATATTTAATAAACATTTTTGATGAAAATTATTGGCAATCGATCAAATACCACCCTTGTTGGTGGCCTCCAATGTATTTGCCAAACACGGAAAACCATCTGAATGAAATTTTGTAGGATGCACGTTTAAAATGTGCACCAGTTCTCTTTAAATGTTGAAAACAAAAAAAAGCTGTTGGCCCAGACGAGTACCGCGTATAGAAGTTGCTAACGCGTAGGTTGCTACCAAAGCCAATAGGCACCTCTTGTCCTCCTAGAGTCTCTGATGTTGGGGATTATTCTTGCGATTGCCGCCTTAGTCCTGGCGGCTTCCTGCGCTGCCTGCAGTATATGGGCCGTGTGGATGACATTGCCGTCTGGTACTGTGCCCCAGCAGAACCATCTAATCCTATCTGTTTCGGCCCTTCTAGTGGAGAGCAGAGTAGCCTCGGTCTTGTGGGCCGCGACCTCTAGACCGTTTCCCATCCATCCTGCTATCTGTATTACTTTTGCCTGCACGTTCTACATCAGCACATTCACGTCCCGCTTGCTTCCGATGACCACTAGGTCGTCGGCCAACGTCACCGTTCCCAATCCTGATGGGAGGACCACATCGTATACGATGTTACAGAGAAGGGGTCCCAAGGCTGCCTTGTGGGACTCCTCTTGTCATATCGTATTTTGTTGCATTGCTATCTAGCGCCCTGTGGCTTATTGTCCTGCTGCTTGCCATTAAGCGTAGCAGTGGCGTCGGTGTATTTAGGTTCCTCAGTGTCTCCATGATCATGGCCCACGGGAGGGTGTTGAAGGCATTGCTGAGTCTGCTGTGACCATCAGATATGTCGCCTCCTCAATGGTCCCATATTCGTAGCGTTTACGTGCCTCCTGTTCGCTTGTATACTGTCGACTGTGGTTGCCGACCGCCCTTAGCGGGTGTTGTATTGCGTTTGTAACAACCCAATTACCTCCTATACCCAAGTATCGAAAGAACTAAAGATCTACCACCGGCCAGAAATATTATCACAAGGGTTTCAAACAACGAAAGGGCTTAGACAAGGATATAGTATTTCGCCAACTCTATTCAAAATCTACATAGAGAAAGCTTTGAGTTTACAGAATCGAAGGTGCTGTAGAATGTGCTTTGAAGTGGCAGACCAACCGTTTAACACTGCAGTTTGTCGACGGCCAGGTAGTACTTGCACTATCAAAGGCCGACCTCGAATATATGGCACAAAAACTACAGGAGGTGTACGGACAGTGGGGCCTAACAATGATATCGCCAAAACTAAGTACCTCACAGGACAAAAGAAAGATGGTCCGGCGAAGGGTTTAACCACGCCGGGGATCTGGATGTCTCAGGGTGACTACAACTCGTGAAGAACGCCGTTTACGACTTTTGGCTGCAAGAAATATACTTTCAACAACTCGGTTAATTGCAATAAATTGGATGCAAGGTACAGTAGGCAGAGTGTCAATGTTATCTGTTTATCGCCGGATAGAATCTTATGGACTGCATCACGGTACTCGCAGACTAGGATAGAGCAACGAAAGAGCAAATTGGTTTGAATGTTGGCATCAAATAGTGTTTTATGTCTCGATTTTGTATTTGGGCCTATGACTGTCGTAGGAGAGTCAGATGTTGGCGCGGAGAAAGCAATAATTTAACATTTTTTGTGGAACGCCACACAATCCTCACAGAAGTAATGATATGGCCTGTTGCAGTTCCATTTCTTCGGGAGTTGAAAATTCTCATTTTCCAACAATATAACGCACGTTCTCGTACGGCAAGGGTTAAAACATTATGTTTGAAGATAACATTGTTTTTTTGCCAGGGCCTGCTCGGTCGCCAGATTTGTCACCCATTGAACATGTTTGGGATGTGATCGCCAGTAGGCTAACTGATTTATCACACTCCACTACTGGCAGCATCTTGGCTTCGGATTCAGGAAGCTTGGAATGATACACCGCAGGAAAAATTGATCACTTGAATGCCAGTATACCCCGCTTAAAGGAGCGCATACAAAATGGTGGTGGAGAAACTAATTCGTGAATCGTCAAAAGAGCCCGTGACAAAATAGCCCGCGACAAAATAGCCCGCGACAAAATAGCCCGCGACAAAATAGCCCTGACAAAACAGCCCGCGACAAAATAGCCCGCGACGAAATAGCCCCGCAATAAAATAACCCCGATCACTGTTATTGATTGATAATACAGGAAATGTATTCATTACTTATTATATTTATGGTAATTTTACACACATAGTTGATTTATAATTTACTTTAATTGAACTTTATTGATTCATTCAGCTCAGGTTAGTAGGTTACCAACCTAACCTACTAACCTGAGCTGATTGAATAACATAATATGATTTATGACGACATATATATTAAATACCTATCATATTTTAATCTAAATGTTTATTATTATGTTTTTACTTTCATCAGAATAAGCATTTGGGAAAATTTTATTAAAGTTGATCAACAACTTCTTATTTTTTTTATGACAGTCAGTATAGATAGTTGACTTATCAATTTGCAAGAACTATATATACATACGGTTTCTAAAATTGGATTGTATAAAAGAAGATTAATTTCTATCGTGATTCAAATACCAATATTTACAAGGTTGGGCTGACACAACGATGACGACATACAAGAAAAAGGTCGACGAATTGAAAAAAAACAAGTAGTCATTCAACACGAAAGGCCTAGACGTTGTTTCAGAACTAAGTTAGAGAAAAAATTATATCCGCGGACTCCAAGAAATAAAGAAGAAAGGAAAAGGACCGACACAATATAGAAATTACGTGCTTTTATACAGCGGGGTAAACAAAAACAACATAGATAGATAGTACACGTAAAAATCATACTGGAACACTAAAATTATTTTATATGCCCTCTCTGTCTACAGCTTTGAGGACGGCCACAAAATAGCAAATAGAAACATTCTATGAAAATCCACAATCTACCATGAACTTAAATACCTGATGAACCAACTAATGACTAACTTATGTGCCTATAAGCTAAGAAGTAACAATACCTTCTTCCCGCACAAAGACTAATGTAAGTAAACAAAAAAACTTCTATCTTTATTGGGCTATCAGTCGTGAGGCTTTTCCGCCGGTCAAGGGAGAAGCTCAGAGGAGTTTAATCACCCGGTATTTACCTTAACTTCACAGAAAACCTCTGAAAACTGTGAACGTTGATTCATGAAAATTCAGGCTCCCCAATGCTCAGTACGAGACAGTCTGTAAGTATATTTTGGAAAATACCACAGGATACACATACACATACATAAATCTATGATTGTCTTTAGAGACACAAACAGAAACTCTGCTAATGGAGGAAACTATCATAGTGGTCTATGAATATTTCGGATAAAAATAAAACCAAAAAGTAGCCGAAGAAAACAACAACAGAATAAATAAATATAGAAACACTTTGGCATGAATTAACAAAATAACTATATCAAAAAAGGTTGGCAGACAAATAGACAAACACCCGATGAGCGCACAAGAAAACATAAACTTTAGGTAGGAATAAATACGGGGAAACATAGAAGCTGCTGCAAGCCCTAGGCCAGTGAGAACACACAGGTCACATTCCAGAATGAAACAGCTTGGTTCCTTTAAAAGGTGAAAGAAAAATGTGAGGAAAAGTAAACAACTTACCTAAAATATAGTTCATTGAAATTACAAAAACAAAAAAGCAATATAAGCGAATACGATATGAAACAACTCTGTTGATTACATAACTATAAATCAAACACTGGAAAACATCTCAAAGTGGAAGGACGGAGACATATATAGCGTACAGAAACAGATGTGGCGAGTAATAAGACAACGACGAAAAGAGATATCAGACCACTGGTAATTAACCGAATGTCACAAAACATATGGTACGAATCCCTAACAGGACAATTCAAATGGACTCAAAATAACATATTAACCGACGTATACCGCGAATTAGAGATAACGTAGATGTTAATATAGAAGAGGTACGGGAATGTTTATAAGGACTCCCTTACCTCTTCTATATTAACATCTACGTTATCTCTAATTTGCGGTAAACCACAGAAAATAGGCTACCGAACGATTATTTATATAATCAGAAGAACTAACAAATCTTCTACAAAAAAAATCCTAACAATTTAAAATACCAAATCTATGTAAATCTGTGTATTCAAGATAGACGATATGCAAAAAACATGAGTCTATAAAGGCATCTTCCAGACACGATGCTGAACCACAAAAATGATTACCAAATAAACCCAAAGTTTAGATCTAGAAGAGCATGCGTCGATGCTGTGGGAATATAATACACCTGCCTATATGTGGTTTTAGATCTAACAAAAGCACACGATTGCATTAAGCTCGAGGACATAGTCCACTTACTGTATAATAGAAAAATACTGATAGACATTATCCAGACAATCGAATTATACGTAGATATTACTATATCTACGTATAATTCGATTGTCCAAGTCCGCAATAACAACATATTGTTTATGTTTGCAGTAGGGGGGAATGCATTTGCGCACTTCTAGCCGAGTCGTTAAACTCTAACCCCTGCTCTTAGTCCCTAGCCCGGTACTGATTTATCATTTCCCTGTTCCTGTTGTGCTTTGTTTCGTTCTTGTTTGTGGTTTTTGTTGTTAATATCGTCTTCCTTGCTAGTCTTAGTTGGACTAGGTACAACCAGGTGATGAATTATCTGTTTAAAAACATATTATTACCAAGCCGCCAACTGCACCCTGCATTGACATTGAAAAGAACACCACCGCGTGTTAATAGGGGTATGCCCCCGATGTAAGTAGGCACAGTCATTCCAGTCATTCCAACTCCACCTCCCTAAGTTAGAGAACAGAGTCTAGGCTATAGGTATATGTCTGAGCAGGTGACAAGGTACCCATACACATGCAGATTAATAAATAGAATAAAACGAAAAGGGAGCGAGAGGAACCCTTCAATTGAGATTGCCTTACCTACATCCTAATATCACAGCTCAGTTCAGGATATCGCTAGATATTGAGAGTACTCCCTCCCCAGTAAGATAAAATTCAAACCAATGTCCAATCACGTATGTTGGGTTACTAAAAGTTTTTACATTTAGGACTTTTCACCGTACTAATAAATAAGTAAAAGGTACCCCGTTACATCAAGTACTGAAGCTGGTAGTCTAAGGTGTGGTTTAGACTATCACCATTGAATTAAGTAAGTAAATAGTAATGTCAGTACTTAGATAATAGAGCGGTGGTTCCAGTAGACGGTAGTCCGCAGGGCAGGGGGCTTTCAACCCCCTACCCTCCAGCTTGCCTTCGCGGAGCTTGCTGTCGCTCCCCCTCTCCCGTGTCCGTTCGTCCGTTATCGTAATGATATGGCTGCTAACTCAGCCCCAGACTTCTGGGTTCCCGATCTAAATGTTTATCCTATTATCAGGAGTCAGTTCAACCCACCGAGCGCAGTTGAATATGTCGTGTTCTGCCGAATCTGTAGGGATGCCACACTGTGGGCATCCTTCGGCCCGCTCCAAGCACATATGCTTCAAACATGCCCTGAAGCAGCCGTGCCCTGTTAACGCCTGGGTCCTCGACCCTCCAATTCGTCCCACTAGGTTTGCCATCTCCTCATGGTCCGGGCTCTGGCTGTCTATATAGCTTTCTATGTGTTCCAATATGAACAGGTCAATCGGGGGGATACCGACCACTGCCCGGATGGCGTCTCCTGGCACCGTCCGGTATCCCCTGGGCCAAAATGAGCGCACTTTTACTTTGGACCCTAGCCCGTACATTCCTAGAGCTTTAGTTCCATATGTTGCCTCCGTACGGGGGTCCCGTATCGCATGATGTTTTCTGGTACTCTAGATAACATCCTACTCTTGTGTCTTAGTCCTTTCGTATTAGGCATATTGACGATAGTGCCGTCCCATACTTGCCCTCACCACCTCTACTTGCTTCCTGAAGATCAAGCCCTGGTCCACCACCACCATCAGGTAACTAACCTTCTTTCAAGGCACTACCTCGGTGCCTTCGATAGTGAATCAGATAGCCGCACATCTCTTCCTGGAATACAGCCTCCATTTTCTCTTCGACAATAAGTAGGGCGTTGTCCGTCTCACCACCAGTTGCCTCATGCCCTCCAGGCCATTGTTCTGCCTGGTTCTCAGATCTTCCTCGAATCTGCCCGTAGCCACTGAGACCACGCCCTCCGCATACCCTATCAAGCTCTTGCCCCCCGGAAGCTGTATTTTCAGAATAGTATGATACATTATACATTACATTAAAGGGTGGGCCCCAAGACTGATCCCTGTGGAAAGCCGCAGTTATCTCCAGTGGGCAGTATTACTAGCGTTCCTAACGTTTCTTGTTGCAACGCGTCCGCCTCTTCCCTGTTCCTTGATGGGTGTCTTACGTCCTACGAGCCTTGCCCTCTTCCATAGTTTAGATAAAAAGCCTCGTCCTGATTGTTTCGTTCATCGTTTCATATATAATGTCCGAGAACCGCTAAGTCTCCAGATTCACCGCTTCGGATGGGATGCCGTCGGATCACGTGACTCTGTTATTGGTTATCCTTATCGCAGCCGCAGTCAATTCATCTACCGCGAATGGTTCCTGATTCTGAGGGATTGGGGAATTGCCGGGCTTCCTTGTCGGCTCGTCGTTGGTGTCCTCCACGCCGGGAAATATCCCCCGGACTAAGATGGCGAGTTCCTCCTCAGTCAGTTTGGGCGCCCACACATCCTTCTCGATGCTTTTCAGGAAGCAGGACCTCCCACCACTTTTTCTTGGGATCTGCTATGACCGCTCTCAGAGTCCACTTGATTACTCTGTATATCTCGACAGTTACCTCTCTTTGTGTGCCGCTAGTCGCATCTTCCGTGTACATGCACGAAAAACTTAGAGGCATTCTCGAGAGTGTTCAGAAATAGTGTTATTCCACCAATATAACTCCCTGTATTTTCTGGCGGCCTACCTGCTGCTACACATAGAGGCGGTGCATGCGGTCCTCATCCTGGTTATCAGCTGGTTCGTTGCGTGTCGTCCCTCCGTCTGCCTCGAAACCTTCGACAAACTTGTTCTTCTCTAATATGCGGGATAAACCGGGCCATTTCCTCACAGTTCCTCCTCCGTCATGAGCCACAGTAAGTCGAAGGCCGCCTGTTCAGGATAATTTGCAGGGTTCGTATTTACATTTTGGATTTCTGCATTTGTGTCTGCGTCAGTTGTGCTCTACCGTCCCCGCCCTCCTCTTCTCTATCACTAAAGTATCTACCCGGCTTGGTAGTGTGCCTCGGGACCTCACATATCAGGCAGAAACGGGCATCCGCCTTGTATTTTGCTGCGTAGTGTTGCTTCTCGTATCATCGACATAGGGAGTGTCTATCCATCCTCCGGTAGTGAGAGGCCTCGTACCCCATTCTCCAACATCTGAGGCACTCGCTGCTCCTTAGTCCGAATGGTAGCCCGGAAGTAGGCGAGACCAACTTTCACTGATTCTCTCCCGCATATGATTCGTGCCGTCTCCCACGGGGTGGTGACTGTAGCCACCTGTCCCACCATATGCCGGCTTCAGGAGACCCACGTTGAAGTCTTTTATCTCTTTGCCAGTTGCTTGTGCTAGGGACGTCATGACCTCCTCTCTTGTGGTGAAGATGCCCCTCCCCTTCAGATTTATCACCGCTCATGTCCTCTTCATCACTGCCAAAGCTCCCTGGACCTTGCTTACAATTATCTCCCTTAGTTGGTCCAACTAGCCCTATTTTGGCAAAACATCCATCTTCAAGTCACCCATGAGCGTTTTGCTTATTTTTGTCCATTCGGAGTCACCTGCATCTACTTCGCGAACTTGTCTAAGTACATCCACGTAGGTAATTTCCCCTCCAATTCTCACCAGAATGGGCTCTTTTCTGGCTCCGCCCTTATCCCTTCCCTGATTTGGCCTTCGGGTGTGTTTCTCTTATTTTTGGGATCCCCCTATTCTTTGCCGCCTGATAGTATGTGATATCCGCACCCATGTGTTGGAAAAGGTACTCGATGCGCTTCTTAGCCTAGGCAGGGTTCACCCCTAGGGTTTCGCAGCCAGTCTCTTCCTGTCGGTGTCATAGCAGATCTCTCTGATCTTGCGCATTTCTTCGAACAGGGTTTCACACAGTGTTTCTTCATTGGTATGGTCGCCGATAATATAGAAGAATTGTTCAAAAACATTTCTAAAATATAATGCCGTTTTAGCATAAAACGTGAAAAACTGTAGCGGTCTTATTTGAAGTGCTACAAGAATGGTACTTATACCAATGGATAGAGGGTGCCTAGGCCATCAACACGACACCACTTCCCGTGTGTTCCCGGTGCATCCCCCCGTTATCCTATAATCCTGATTCACCACCCTTACTGTGACGTATTTTGAGGGTGGCCTGACCACTGAGCCTTCGGCATTTTTGAGCAGGTGAATGTCTCCTCTGGCTATTCCTGCTCCCCGAGGACTCTTGCCTACTCATACATCCCCTTCTAGTCGAAGAGCCCTCGGATAGCTTGTGCCGCTTTTAGCGTCCTCTGCGACTTGTTTGCTTGCAGCTTCCAATACCTTCTCGAGGCCATTGGTCCGCCTTGTGTCTGCTGTTCTCTTGCGCTTCTCGATGGGTAATAAATTCACAGTAAAGTCTAATTCAAGCAATGTTATTGTCCATGGTCTCGGCGTGGTCGTTGTTGTGGCATCAGTCTTGGACAGCACATAATAACGCTGCAACAATAAGTACATTTATTTGTGTGTTGTTTCGCCCCAGAACCCCGTAGCCACGGGATAGAAGTAGCGACACGGCGGAAGTCCTACATCTATAGTAGGGTGTTTTGCGAATCACACTGGACCCTCACTCCACGACATGGTATCTTCCATCATGGGGGAATAACAATATATTAACCAACCCCATTCCCATCAACTGTACCATTAGACAAGGAGATTTACTGAGTCCGCTACTATTTGATATAGTAATAGATGTAATAATAAAGAAGGGTACGTCTTCTAAAGGGATACAGAATGGATAATAGAAAACAAAATTCTCTGTTATACGGACGGGGCTCTTGAATACATTCAAAACAACAGGAAAATAATAAATAAAACATGTAATTATTAAACTTAAAAAGAAACCATATGACTACGTGCAAGTACCTCTGAGATGTAAACTGGAAGTGGATGGGCAAATAATACTACCAGTGTTGTATTATTTGTCCATCCACTTCCAGTACAAGAGATTAGGCAAGAAACGAAAGCGTGCATTTATAAAGCTACGATAAGAAAATTATGACGTACATATCAGTGCGGAAACATCAAAAACAAAGCGGCTAGTGGGGACGACAGCAATGAAAATACTCCGACGGATTGCAAGAGAGACTATTAAACATGGAAAAACGCAAGAACATCAGACAATATCAATGAATGAGTATGAGAGATGAAAATAGGAAGAGATAAGTTCCCCGCCGGGAGTACTGCGACCAGAGGAAAAGATGGAGTGATAACCTACGCCCAACCTAAGCAGATACTGAAGAAGGAACTGGCCGCAGGCCTGTCAAAGAAGGGTGGAGACAACGTTGCCATATATAAACAGATGTATATCAGGGTTCGAACTGCAAATTTTACAACTATATATTGAACACTCTGGATTACATATTATTACGGCCTACTGTTAACTCATGTTTATACAGCTCAGCCTAAAGCTATTAAATGGCATTTCCATCGTTTTTCATAAGTTTTCACGAGTTCCGACGGAAATCACGTATCGAATTTCCTTCGGAAAGTGACATTTCATTATTGGCCTTATGGTTTATAATACATTGTTTTGTATTACGGGATTATATGCCTATAAGCTGTGTTATACTAGTTAGTTACTAGTTATTTCATAGACCATAAAAAACAGTGTCATCTATATTGATTTAGGTATAAATTACACACCGCTCTCTATAACCGCCCATAAATCTCAGCGGCTCGGCATTAAGTTGTTAACTCCGATAATCCGCCGCCCCCTGCGCGCATATAAAACGCTGGCGATTTAAACGCGGCATCGTGGAAACAACAAGTGTTTACCCCCGGTGTAGGGGGCGCTTGGTGGTAGCACCAACGTCGACGCCGACGTCGTCGTCTCGCGCGCCACTCGACGTCGGTCCGCCAACGTAAACGTTTACCCGCTTTACCAACCCCCCCTGAGACAGGCGAAAAGTTCGAGTGCGCAACAGTCTCATCCAGAAAATAGTTCGCGAGATGATTGGCCGCGCGGAAAAGACGGTTTCCATGTGATCGGAGTTTTTCGCTATTTTTGACTCGCGCGCGTTAGATATGAATTGAACCACGCGAAAGAACCACAATGGACGTAAAGGTAAGAAAAAGTTTTAATTTATATTATACCTAATATATTGAAACTAATCTAGAACAAATAGCAATATTTTTATATTATAATGTTTGTTAAAATTAGTAAAAATATTACTAAAAATTCATATTTTTCGACACATAAAAGAACAAATATTTCATTTATATAATTTTTTTTTGTATGTGTCGAAAAATACGAATTTTTAGTAATATTTTTACAAATACAACTGATATCCGTTTATATATATAACTGGCTAAATAACTAATATTTCAAAAATTATAAAATGCATCCTTAATTTGTATCATAACTTTTTGTTCTTTTTATCATAATTCTGCATAATCATAATTATTATCTCATCTATATATTTTCTTTTTATTATATATTACTGTATTATGTATATAATATAAATATATTATAAACGAAAGTTCACATTCTAATTACACTTTAAAATTGCTCTTTACTCGTCTTCAGATGATATGTCAGTATACTTTCATTGAGTAGTCTTCAATGTTTGTTTTTAAATTTCCTAGTTTTACTAACAGTGGTTTGAAAAATTTATCAACTTTTGTTTGGATTTTTGAAGTATTAAATAACACTCTAAAATTACGAAAGTGCATGTAATATAATTGAATTGCACTATCTACCGAATTATCGATATTACATCGTCAAGATGCGATCTGACCATTGATAATTTTATTTTTGCGAGTATTGATTTCTCCTCTTCGCTATCGCCGCCTTCATTTTCACTTTCTTTGATCAACACTTCATCTGCTATTTCACTTTCGGTCATAATGAGATAGCCAGGGTCCCCTTTATCGTTTCCAATTATTCAAACACATCTTCAACGGCTACTTTTTGTCCAACATAATTTTATATAATCCTACAGAAATCAGCCACTTCTACTCCCTCTAACTCAATTTCTACATCTTGCTCACCAAAAAATTCTTCCCACCACTTTTTAAAGTTTGGGCACTTTCCTCTTTCCAAGTGATGACTTACATGCTGTCCGTTATATCCGAAGTATCCGGGTTCGTTATATCGAGGATTCATTGTTTAAAACAAATTGATAAATTATTATATTTAATCAATTTAATATGCTACTTTAGACATCTCTTTTATAATAGTTAAAATAATATAATAATACAGTTTATTGTCCAACAGACAAAGTCAAATTACAGGACAACAATATAATAAAGTACATACAAAAATATGTGTTTTTTTAATTGTAATCTTGTAATTGTACCTTGATATTTTAATATTACTATATAAATGAGATCTGAAATAGCTTATTAAATTTATAAAATTAAATGATTTTAGTAGGAGTTACTAATATGGAATATGGATTCTTTGTAAGTGGATTAGGGTATGTGTATGTGAGTGTTAGGACTTTGGTCCTCCAGAAAATCGTCCCCGAGTTTTCTAAAGTGTCGTTAACTGTATCCCTACAACAAATAGTATCGACACCCGTGTCGGGGCTTGAACCCGGACCGCACATTCATAAAGCGGTTTTATATTTAATATATTTACACATAATAATAATATGTAATATAATTTTATAATAGCACTATTTTAAAATAGAACCTTTCTAGTTTGCCAGTTTACTAAATAAAAACTTATTGACTCTCTAATTTTACGGATATATGCAATTTTAGAAATTCTCCTATTCGTTTTAAGATCATCTCTGAAGAAATGTCTGTGGCAAGTTTTTCGCAAATAGTAAAATATACTTTACAGCCAAATTTCAGTTTTTAGTGGAATTCTGTCGGAAGAGAGTGTATGTATAACAACTTAGATTGTTTAAATAAAATGATGAACTTATAATTAATTATTTCGAGTTATGTTAAGAACTCTAATATTTCTGTCAGAATTGAGACTATATCTATGTCGATTTTACAAAAATACACATTCAATTCAGGTAAAGTTGGTAATGTATACATATTTTCGTAACAAACTTGAATATTTTTTTTATTATAATTTTGTACCCATATACATATATAAAAAAACTTAAATGAAAATAAAAACATTTTGGTTTGCTCCCTTAGTTCGGTGACCATTTCCTGGATGGTTGTGGTCCCTGGTGTTGAAGGTTCTCAGGTGGCTCGTTCATCTTTGTTCATTGCGTGCTTGTTTTTCAAGTAATAGCTCTTTTTTCTTAAGTTTTCTATATATATATATATATATATATATATATATATATATATATATATATATATATATATATATTACTATTTCAAGTAAAGTAGTTCGCATTTTCCCGGTTTCTGTCCTTTGTTTGTGCTTCATCCATTTCACTCCATTTTCGCTATCGCTTAGCATTTGTTTTAGCGTTGTCGTCTCTTCACATCTTTGTAATGGATGGTCTAGCGTCTTCCGTCTTCCACATCCTCCATATACGCTGCCTTTCCTCTAACCAATATTAGTTAATAAGTTCTTCATGTCCTTATGATTCAGATAGCTTTTACGATTTGTCCTTTATCGGCTGAATTAGGCATCTGGACAGACATTGTGTCCGGATGGTTTGGAATAGTGGTTTGTACATTGACTCCTGGATGTAACAATAATAATAATAAAAATATTTGTTGTGATACATAACATTTACATTAAATTACATACCATAATGGGCTAATGACCGGAGTCCTTCTGCCCGCGTCAAATTTACAAGTTGCATATAATAAGACTATTATATGCAATATAATATTGTTATTTGTGTTTGATTTGTTGTATTAGAGGGAGTGATGGGAATTTTCTTTCATTAGGTTAGGGATAAGGTGTTGGGCAATTAGTTCAATATTGTTTTTGCTAATGAATTTTTCTTTTAATATTTCTAATCTTAGATGAATTGGGGTAATTTTGGATTTACTGTATAGGAGTCGGCTAAGAGGATTAGAAAGTGGATTGTTGGGGTATCTAGCTATAGATATAGCTCGAAGGCTGGTCGTTTCTGCAACTTCCAATGCTTTAAGTGCAGGTTTCCTGCAGTTACAGAATCAGATTCTACCATATTCCAATATGGGGCGACAAATTCATTTATAAATTTTGCTAATTGTCTTTATATTAATGCCTTGATTTTTATACATTAGACTTCTAAAATATTTCGCTCTGACAATTTTTTTAAAATAATTGTGGTGTGGGAATTGAAATGTAGCTTGGTTTCTAAGTTAATACCAAAATATTTCGCATTTCGTTGCGGTTTTATACAATTCAGAGTGATTGTGGGCGATGAAAGTGAAATTTTATGATTAAATATGATAAATTGAGATTTTGTGGGGTTAGGGATGATTTTCCATATTCCTGTATGTAATTTTCCTGCGATTGTATTTGTCGGTCACTCCTTGCTAGAAAAATTGATATATCTTCTTCGTTATTTATTATTGCATCTACTTCTTCCACCGTACGTCCCTTCTCTATCATAAATACTTTATGTTTTTCATCCCATCGTGATAAATATAATAATTTTCTATAAATTAACGAATAAAATCTATTCATATTTTTTTCAGGATAGCTGGTGGTTGACATTTCAAAATCTTAAAGCCTGCACCTGACCAATTTCTCATGTTATATATTATATTGAAATGAAGAATATTATTATTATTATTTCTTTTAATTAATATGATACGCATGATAGACATGTACACTGATCACATTATTAAATTTTAGCGGAAACGATCCTTATTATTTAGGATCATATCTGTAAAATCTCTGTCGTCTATTACAAATTGTTCTACGATGGTTTATGAATAACTACTCGAAATTGTAGAATTAAATTTCGGTATCTCACGTAACAAAATCTTGATTCGTTTAAGTTGGGAATAGGTCGCAAGGAAACATAAGCCGCGATTTTCAGACGGTAATTTTAAACAAATTTTGTATAAAATTAGCGTATATTTTCACTATTATATTATTATAAACATATGTGTTTCTAATAGATAATGCACTTTTCGTTACAAATGCGGTGAAAACTTATATACAGATTTTCATGAAAATAGCCTAGCATACACACATTTTTTTTTCATATTTCGGAAAATCCGTAAGAGATAGCGGAAAACATTCCAAAGAGGCCGTTTGTTGGGATTGAAATTCTCTACAACGTGAATTGAATTATCCTACTAGCTTTAAACAAGAAAAAGGTTATAGCCGAAAAACTGTGAAAGGCTAAAAATTACATTTTTCACAGAATGTTTGCACTTTTTCGGGAATATGGTAAGAGGTAGTGGAAAACATCCAAAATTCTGTTCTCCACTATATAGACAATTTCAAGTGCAACAAACATCCAAAAGGTTGTTTGTTGCACTTGGAATTCTCTATAACGCTGACTCCTACTCCTAGTGGCCAGTTATCATAATAATTTTATTTAAATTTAAGAAATAATATATAATTTTTAATTATTTTGAAAATCCATACATATTCCTAATTTTTAATTATAAATTATTTGTTTTAATAACTATTCTCTATATTTATAACAAAAACCACTGAATCCTGAACCGAATGGATAATATTGACGAATTGATACAGGCATTAAGGCACCTTACACGATCAATATTACTGTCAATATTTTAGAATAATGGCAGTATTACTGTACGATAATATGTCTAAAATGTTCCTTATTCTAAAATGTTGCCAGTATTACTCATCGTGTAAGGTATAGTAATGATGTAATGAAGAGAATACTGATCTTTATCCAGATAATTGATTACTTGATAAATATAAAAGGAGGATTGAAGCAAATATTGACAGTACTAGGATTGACAGTATTATTGACCGTGTACGGTGGCTTAGTGACTAACAAACTTGAATATTTTTTTATTATAATGTTTGTACACATATACATATATAAAAAAACTTAACTGAAAATAAAAACATTTTGGTTTTCTCCCTTCGTTCGGTGACCATTTCCTGGATGGCTGTGGTCCCTGGTGTTGAAGGTTCTCAGGTGTCTCGTTCATCTTTGTTCATTCGGTCCTTGTTTTTCAAGTAATAGCTCTTTTGTTAAGTTTTATATATATATATATATATATATATATATATATATATTTGTTTTTCCGTCAAGCGCATTGTATTATATGTTTATACTTTCGTTAAATATGTTGAACGTTTTTTGTTGGTAGTTCTTAGGCTTTCTATTCCTCTTGTGTTATATTTATGGTAATCTTAATTTTTCAGGAAATTTAGGTTTGTTTTTATTTCTTTTCGTTTAATTTTGTGGATTAATATCAGATTTGACATATGAGATTTTATTTGATAAAGTTGAATAAAGTTCTTGATGTTCGTATGGACTTCTTTCGTCGCAGAAAGACGTGCTACGATTGATATTTTTGTGTCGTCAGGTAGTTTTCTATTTCCATCTCTGTTACGCCATAGTTCGGAAACATGAACCCTCTGCCCTGTTAGGTACCGCCAGCTACGACCAAACTTTGTTTTTGTGCATCAGGGTCGCGCATGATACTTTAGTTGTACGAACATTTTATGGATTCATAAAATATGTAATATTTGATTCCGCACAAGTGTTATTGCTATTATAACTATTATATATTTTTTGGGAAATATTTATAACGTTGATTTGATTATAATTTATTCATGTGTATAAATGGAATCACCCATTAATGAATATTTATTACATGTAATGGTAATAAATATACTACTCTATAAAACAAAAGTTAACACAATAATATAAAAAATCACAATTAACAAATACACAATTAAAAAGGTCAAGGTATCTCATTACGATCCAACACTTCCTAAAAATGTACAAAACCAGTTACATTATACAGAGTGTTCACTACTTGGACCTGTCCTTACTGTGGAAGCAACCAGGCATAGCGAAAACATATTAAAAATGTAACAATCTAAACCCATCTATAAAAAAGATTCTAGATTACAGTAGCCGGTAATATAATTTATATTGTCACAAATAAAGCCAACAACTCTAGATTGGATAGATCATTCTCGGCAAATCGCATGTATGCCTTGATTCATGACTCATGGGGGTCTATTTTGTAAGTTCAGACTAGTCTGTTACCTATGCCAACCAAATTAACTACTGTTAGTATGCGTTGGTTTGCCTCACGCTCTGCGAACGCTAGTGTAATACTGCTTTATGTTAAATGTCACAAATTTGTCAATAGTGACAGGATAATAACCTATTTCAATATCTTAACGTCATTTTTGACAAATTTGTGACATTTGACATAAGGCAGTATTACACTAGCGTTCGCAGCGCGCGGGGTATATCAACACATACCAACAGTTGTTTATTTGGTTGCCATGGGTAAAAGTCAGTCTAAACTTACAGAATAGACTCCCTGGACATAAATCTAGTTTCTCCAGCAAAACTAAGGCAAGGACTTCTTATATACTCCTCGAATGAACATAATGACGGAAGATAAATTAATTTATAATAACATTGAAGAAGAATATCTTTTTTTAATAATATATATATATATATATATATATAATAATTGTTTTTATAAATCGTTTATTCATCATAATTTATCATAATAATTAATTATATAATAATAAAATAAATAATATATTACCATTGCCAACTGCATCAATTGAAAGCTGTCATTGATGCAGTTGGCAATGATATTACAGGTAATAAATAAAATAGTAAAGTATTCCAAAATATAAACTTACTATAACTATATTAAATTAATAATAAAAATTTCATATAAAAACACAATTGTGGGAATTGTATGACAATCCTTTTATAAATAAAACTACTTTACGTAATACAATTTAAAATACACGTCTTAAAATGATATAAAATAAATTATGTTTCATTTAATATACATTCAAAAGCTAATGATGTGGAGAAAATATGGAGCCGTTTCAAACACAATAACAGAGGCTACAAAACGCGCAACAGACAAACAACAGAAAGCAAACACAATGGTGGACTATAGAAATAAAAGAGGAAATAAAGAAGAAAAAGCAAAAGTGGATAAAGTACATCAACTCTAATAAAGAAGAAGACTACGAAGCGTATAAAATACAGAGAAAAGCAACGAAACAAATAATCAAAGAATCAAGGGAATGGACATGGGAAGAATTTGGGAAAACACTAGAATACAGCTTTAACGAAAATAAGTTGTTTTATAAAACACTAAAGAAAAGCAAGAACGAGAAAGTACAAATAACACTAAGATTAAAGGATAAACAGGGAACAATAATAAAACAAGATCATGATATAATGAAAAGATGGAAAGGCAATTCGAAGAGCTTTTGCAGGAGAACACGACGATAAGCACAACCGAAGGAAATGAGAACGCACATGTGAAAAATATTCTGAACGAAGAACCAGACAATATAACAGAAGCAGAAGTAAAAGAAGCACTTATAAAATTAAGAAATTGTAAAGCAACAGGCTATGATAACATAAAAGCTGAACAACTCAAAACTATTGGCGAGGAAGGTGTAAATTTGTTAAGACAGCTTCTAAACCCTGTATGGAAAAGGGGGAAAATTCCAAATGACTGGGAGAAAGCAGTAATATTCCCAGTATACAAAAAAAATTACAACAAAAACTGCAATAATTACTGGGAAATATCACTAATATGCACAACTGCACAAAATTTATGAGGTTATACTAGAAAGTAAACTAAGACAACAAACAGAAACAACGATGGAAAATGCACAAAGTGGCTTCAGGAAGCGCCATTCAACGCAGGACCATATATTTACACTAAGAAAACTGATGGAGAAAATAATGGGACATGACAGTAAATTATTCATAGCATTTATAGACCTAGAAAAAGCGTTCGACAGTACCGAGAAAAACGATGTGGAATCTATTACAAAAGAGGCAATTAAGCAAACAACTACAAAGAGCAATACAAGGTATATACAGAAAGACATACAATTACATAAGGACAGGAAATCAGATATCACAGGAATTTACAACCAAACAAGGACTAAGACAAGGTGGAGCATTAAGCCCTCTACTGTGTATACTATTCCTAGATAATATATTAAAACTTATAAAGGAGAAAACAAGGAAAATGGACATAGGATATTATAAACTACGATGCACAATGATAGCTGAGTGTGCTTTTGCTGATGATATTGTAATACTAGCCAAATCCGAAGAAAACTTGCAAGAGAACATTAATATATGGAACGAAGAACTAAATAAACACAACATGACAATAAGCACAGATAAAACAAAAATTATGGTGATCGCCAAACAGGAAGTGGAAACAAATATCCAAATAGCGGGAAAAAGTATCGAGCAGGTGGAAAATTTTAAATACCTGGGTATAAATATAATCAACAAGGGAAGTCTGGAACCAGAAATAAACAATAGAATACGTGCAGCAAACAAAAGCTACCATATGCTAAACAAATAATACTTAATAATAAGCAGGTATGGAAGAAAACAAAACTCATAATGTTCAAAACAATATATAGACCAACACTGATATACGGAAGCGAAACATGGACATTGGACAAGAGACTTAAAAGCAAAATACAATCAGCAGAAATGAAGTACTTAAGGAGGATAGAAGGTATCACAAGAATTGACAGAATACGAAATGAGCAAGTTCGAACAACTCTACACATAGAAAGTATACAGACAACTATAGAAAGGAAACAACTCGGATGGTATGAACACATAATTCGCATGTCAGAAGGGAGACAGACAAAACGTGTATGGAATACAAGGAAAGAAAAGAAGAGGTAGACCACACAAAACGTGGAAAACAACATACATGAAATACTAACGAGGAATGGAATTAGATGGCAGGATGCAAAGAGGAATAGGAAGAACTGGAAAGAATTTCTACAGAAAATACAATAGATTTAGATTTGTTTACATTTAAAATACGCTTAAATAATCTCGACACTCGAAAGGGTATAAAGAGATTTTAAAATATTATATATTAATATACAATTTTTTCTGTGGGGTTTAAACCCGTATAACATTATCTAATTTCTTATATCGTTTTCGATGCAGACACAAACTACATAGTGTCATACACATATGTAGAAAATGATATAGCGGCGGAATAATAATAAATTCAGATAACAATAACAACACCGTAATACACAATGTTAATTTTCCATTTAGTTATACAGTTTACTTTATCAATTCTTATATATAAAACGATATAGGAAACTAGATAATGTCATACAAATGTGCCACTCGTAAAAGTTGATTCCCACTTACAATTTTTTATTTTTTATTAATAATTCATATATTTTATATTTAAGATTTATGCATTAATCTTAAATTATAATTAAAATATAATATCAGCTTATATATTTTTGCGCACACTTAATTTAAATTTATGCCTATCAAAACTTTCACTGAACTACTTCAGATGTTAAAAATATCATCGAAATTTCGTCGTGTTTTCAAGTAGTATATGAATAGTCTTTAAATAACAATAGCAGCTCATGATCACTCATTAATTGTCCTTGTTTAGTCAACGCCTGTTCACACTTATGACAGTTAGTTTCCTTCAATACTTTATATGCGACATATCCAGCAACATAAATATTGGAACATGATTTTAACGTGGGTTGTTTTTCGGTGATATTTAGTAAATATGTAGGTCGGTAACATTACTCATGTCACTGTTCGTTGCCACAGCTAAGTTTTCTACAATATTTGTTTGCATCTCATGAATATCTAAGTTTTGCGAATTAGGTATTATATCTAGGTATTCCGGATCTATAACCTCGCAGTTACTTGTATCGATAGCCATTTGTAATCGTATATTTACGTTATGTTGTAAGGCTAGTCTAAACTGTCGAATAGTTGCACTTGGATTATATCTATTTCTAACGACGGAGAACAAGTTTTCTAGTGAATCTTGATTCAGAAAGGAGGTAAGAACTGTTTTCCTTCTTGCTGCAAATCGTTTCATAATAACAACATTGAATTTAATCATCACATAACCCCTCTAAACAATTAATATTACTTCGTTTGTATCCCCTTCCATAACCTGAATATTTTTTAAGTAAACCTTTTTGTAATACAGGAACTATTGTATACAGATATGGGATGGTGTAAATCTCTACTATTTAAAGCATCGAAAATATTATTTATATTACGGATGAACGATGCCGTTTCGTCCGCAGTTGAACTTTTTAGTTCTCCAGTTTTGGAAGCCGTTGAAATAGTTGTTGCAACGGTATTTGAAAATGTTTGACTAGCGTATTTTACGCGCATTCTTTGTAAACTCGTTAGGAGTACAAGTACATATGAAATTTTTGGCATGGCTCGTATTGTTCTACAGAATCTATTTGAAATGTTTTACTAAGATAAAATGTAATTCGTTAATTTGAAAAATTATTTCCTAAACTTTTCATTAAATGGGGAACATCAAGCATACAACATATCTTACCTCCGTCTACGGAAAAGATAGGATTCTCTTTGGAAGCTCCTAATAGAAAAATGGCTTTTCTATTGTGATGATCGCAAACTATTATTATTTGTGGATTAAAATATCTTGATTTAAATTTTGTATTTACCCCAAAAAATAGTTCAGAGAGATATTCACTTTTTACCGGGCCGCAGGATATAAATAGCAAGTTTCCAATTATGGTAAAGTTCTTTAATAAAAACACTGCACGGCAAGTTTATCATTTCTACCTAAACATCCCAAAATTTCCTAACCTTCTATTAAATCCTGTGTAATGTTATATTATAATTGTTTCTTAACAGCTATTTCGTCAAACATTACTACGCATGTCTTTTCATTGGGGGACATGGTTTTTGCTTACGTAAGGATTTACTTGGTTAGATTGGTCTCATAACCTGTTCTTAGATTAATTACTTTTAACTATAATTGTATTGTTCGAACTACCGGCAAAATGAAGTTTAAAATGATTAACACAAATTTGTAATATGTTGGTATTTTATAATACAAAGAAAGAGCAATTTGTTTTTCTGCATCCACATAGAGCGAAATAACTGCATTTTTACAAACTTGTTTACAAATTCATTATTATTTGATTTAATTTTAAACTTTAAGTAAACTTATAAGAAAGGTAATGGCAATTCCTTTGAAATGAAATAGATGAAGCATATGGCATGTTTAAAATAGTGTTACTTATGTCAACAAAGAAACATTCTGGGAGCAGCTCAACGAAACAACAGAAAAAGCCAAAGGAGAAGTGTACGTGGCGGGAGACTTCAACAGCAGAATTGGCAACGAACTAAAAGATAATGACGCGATTAGAGGAAGATATGGAGAAGGCGTACTAAACGAAAAAGGCTAGATGATTGTAGAATGAATAACCTAGTAATAACGAATACACTATTCAAACACAATGACATACACAAATACACCAGGGAAGTGATAAGCAGGAACGAAAAATCTATAATAGACTATGTACTAGCAGAACATGGAAAAAGGAGCAAAATAATAGACACAAGAGTAAAGAGAAGTTACGAAATTGGCAGTGATCACTATCTAGTAGAGACGAAAATAAAGGAAGACCACCAAGATAGCGATAAAAAAAGCAGAGACCAAGTATAGCAATAAACAACAACAAGATAAGAACATACAAACTAAGGAAAAAAGAAATAGCAAAAATCTATAAAGAGAAAATAGAGGCGAAATTAGTAAAGGACAATTATAGACAAGAAGGAGGAAATGTGGAATAAATTATAGAAAAATATACTGGAGAAAGCACAAGAGACATGTGGGACAAAGCAAAACACAAACAAGAAGCAGCAGACAGCCTGGTGGTCGCAATACATAAGAGAGAAAATAAAGGAAAAGAAAAAAGCATGGCAAAGATATCTAAATGACAAAAATAGTAACAACTATGAAGAATACAGTTTAAAGAGGAAAATAGTAAAAGATAAAGAGCAGCGAATGGGAAAAGTGCGGGGAGACAATGGAGAAAAATGCAAAGGAAAACCAAAAATTACTATATAAAACACAAAAACTAAACAGAAAAGTAAAAGGACAAGAAGGGACTTATATACAAGACAATCAAGGAATATTTCTGGACAACGAAAAAATACTGGAAAGATGGAAAGAATATTTTGAAGACTTACTATCACAAAACGATGGAAATTAACAGAAGACAAGAGACCAGAACGAGTCGGAAGCAGACATAAAGAGTATCAATGGAAAATAAATACTAGAGATAATAAAGGAACTGAAAATAGGGAAAGCACCACGGCAAGATCAGATTACAGCGGAAATGATTAAGCATATGGGACCTGTAGGTAAAGAAATCCTACTGAAATTAATAAACAAAATATGGAGCACGAATAAAATACCTAAAGATTGGCAAATATCGTTAATCGTACCGATACACAAGAAAGGCGATAAGACAAAATGTTCAAACTATAGGGGCATAACACTCGTAAGCATTGGTATGAAGATGAAGAAAAAACAATTAACAAAAGAATATTAGCAAAAATAGAGCAGACGCTAGAAGAATCAATGTGAATTAAGGAAAGGAAGATGCACACAGGACAATATTTTCACGATAAAACAAATCACAGAAAAAAGAATTGCAAATAATAAAAACACATACCTAGGATTCATAATAATGAAGAGCATGAAACCAAAAACCAAAAAAGCAAACATAGGGTACAAAAATATGCAAGTTGTAAAAATATCGGAAGGAGCATTCGCTGATGATGTCGTAGTGATAGCAGAAAACGAAGGTAATCTGCAGCACAACCTTAGTGTATGGAACAGACATCTAGAAAAGTATAACATGAAAATGAATTATAACAAAACAAAAGTGATGGTAATTGGAAACCGGAAAGAACAAATAAATATAAAGATAGAACAACAAACAATAGAACAAGTAGAAGAATTCAAATACCTAGGAGTAGCACTGACAGAAGAAGGAAGAATGGAAGGCGAACTTAGTAACAGAATAAACAACACAGTTAAAACATATCACGCATTGAGCAATATACTGATTAACAAAAAAGAGATCAGCAGAAGGACAAAAATAAATATATATAAAAGCATATATAGACCTATACTGACATATGGAAGCGAGAGGTGGAAACTAATGAAGAGGGACAAAAGTACAGTATAGGCAATGGAAATGAAATATCTCAGAGGAGTAAAACAAGTTACGAGAAGAGACAGAATAAGAAATGTTGACATCAGAGAAAAACTGGGAGTTGAAGCTGTAGATGAGTATGCAGAAAAGAAACAACTAAACTGGTGGGGTCATTTAATTAGGATGGACAAAAACAATCAAACAAAACAGGTATGGGAAGCAAGAACTAGAAATAAAAGAAGAAGAGGTAGACCAAGAAAAGAGTGGGACAACATAATAGAGGAAATCATAATCAAGAAAGGAAAGACAGTCAAGCAAGCAAGAGAAATGGCGAAGAACAGAAAGTAGTGGAAAGAATTTACAAATGTATAAACAACAGTAATTGTATATTATAATGTTAATAATGTAAATGTAATAGCCTACACCGAAAGGTAAAAGGCAATTGATAATATATACTTATGTTTGAACTGTCGGTAGACATTTCCAATGAATGACACGATTCGGGTATATACGTAAACATATCTACATCATCAGAGAAGGTATCTTACTGCTGGTTTTTCTTTTTCTTTCATACGTCTTTATAGTGGCGCCATGTAATGGACTAATAACCGGAACGGTCAAATCCTGTTGGGGTGCTGTTAAGACATATTAGCGAATTAATTAATATAGTAATAAAACTCTGAAACTGATTTTCTTATGGGTTTTCATTGAAAATTCTCTACAGATGTACTTAAATAAGATTCTTCACTATGCTTACCTAAATATTCTATAAGCACTGTATTTTCCTTCAATAATTTGCGTCTTCTAGAAACAAAGTGCTTTTCGCAATTTAATTTGTCCTTTAATTCTTCAGTTTCCATTAAGCAATATTGTCATTACCACAATATTTTTGCTTCCGAGTAATTGGCTTGTTTTTCGAAATAATTATTATAAACACAAAGACGTTTTGGTATACTCATAACTTGTGTTTTTAAATAAACAAATTAATATTGAATATTTATCACGTGAAGTACGGATAACGTATTGTAATCGTGCGGAATTCATTTCACGCAAATCCTATTTATTCGCGTGCAGTGGCTAATTTTTTTTCATAAATTATACATATATAATACAGGTAATGAAGCTGGGTGTAAACATAAGTTTAGGTTAAATTTATATAAATATTTTTTTCATAAATTATACAATGTAATATAGGTAATGACGAAGCTGGGTGTAAACATTTTTTTAGGTAAAATTTATATAATCTGGGAATAGATGGTATTCAAAAGTATTATGTATGTGCTTGTTTACGATTACATATCGAAGAAAGTCGATTATAACATTGGTGGTGGACCGATTAATGCGGGTCCTTGCACCACTGTTTGCGTGGCATTGCGCTAGAATACGACACGCCATTGTAAACGCGCGCGAAATCAGTTGAGGCCAAGCGATTAGTATATTTTGAATTGAGCCCACAACAAACATGCAGCGCTGTCGGTAGTCAGTCCGAAAAGTAGCGACACTCCGCCGATAAGCGGTACGCATCTTCTTAGACTTCGCAATCAACGATAATATCTAGTTGTAAAATGTATCAGATGACGGAGAGGTTTCTGAAGGATGGGCGGACAGATATTTTCTAGAGATAGTCTTAAATAGATTTAATAAAGACGATTTCCACACGGAAATGGTTTAGCAAAGTAGTGACGGAGACGGTAAAAATGTTACTCAAAATCAATGAAGACAAGACAAAAATACATGCACGTGTCGAAGCAAGCCCACATAGATCTAATAGGTCACAATATCGCAATAGGAGAATTCAAGTTTGAATAGTGAGCAAATTTAAATATTTAGGGGTACTAGTATCAACTGAGAGTGAAATTACGGAAGAGATCAAAGCAAGAATCCAAAACAGGAACTCATAGCTGGAAGTTATGTATGTCTGTCAACCATGTACACTCCGATACTAGAATCAACAAAACAACTCTTTAGAATCCTCAAAAATAAAGAACTAAGCGAACTGCACAAGAACCCCGATATAGTGAATGAAGAGTCAGACAACTGCTCTCAATTTACCTTGGCCCCGTCCGTTTGGCTACTACTTGTGACTAGTAGTGACACATGGTGACGTCACGCTCATACTAATAGTATAACGTGACATTAGCATTTGTCAGTAGTAACCAAACGGACAGGGCCCTTGGCATTACTACATACACTTTTCTCCTCTTTGCGAAACAGTGTGAACTGACAGGACGGATACCAAACCGCTGTGAAACAAGTGAGTTAAAAAAATCTACCCACAATCCGCCTAACACACTGAATATCTACAGATGTGCAGCAAAGAGCCGCTGAGGTTATTGTTCAGCTCCCTCTAACAACGCTGCAGATAGTGCTGACCTCGAAGGTAAAATACATATGAGATCGACAAATAAATAAATAAATCGTATTAGAATAGTATATTTACGAACCAAAAATAAAAATGTCGAAAACCAAACAGAACGACAACTACAAAAAAATAATTCAAGCGACAACGATGATGAAACCATTAACAGAGACCTCGCAAATCTCATAAAATGCCTACAAAAATCAGTAGACTTTATGAGTAAACAATTTGATGACTTACAAAAAGATGCTGAAAAAACTATAAAAAGAAAGCAATAAGCAAAATGAATTGTGGGAAGAGCGCGTCCTCGCACTAGAAAATATAGTAGAAAACAACGAAAACGACAAAATAAAAAACAACATTATTATGGGAGTAGGAAGACAAAGCAAAAACGAAAATACAGAAGACGCATTGAAAACAATTATAAAAAAGACGCATGGACGATGCGAAAATAATAACAGCTACAAGAAAAGATAACAATAACGAGAAAAGCTCCATAATAGTCGAACTAAAATCAAATAAAACAAAAAAAAAAACATCCTAAAAACAAGAAAAATAATAGGGTAAATAACCACAGAAGAATGTGGACTAAAGGGGGTAAAGAGAAATATACGTAAATTAACAACAAACAAAATTAGTAAACGCTGTATTCTACAAAGCCAGAGTACTAATTAACACTTATAAACACGTGTGTGTAGGGGCGGAAACATATACATGAGAAAAACGGATACGAGCAATAAAATTAAAATAAGAAACATAACTGAATTAAATAAACTATACTAATAATAATAATACAAATTAGCAAACAAACATAAAAAACAGCACAAAAATGGCCACCTGCAGTATATACATACACAATATCCGAAGCCTACAAACCAAACTACACGAACTAGAAACAATTCCAAAAACAAGCTAAACAACCCCAAACTCATAGCCATAACAGAAACCTGCCTATCTCAATCAAACGAGCACCTGTTCAAATTAGACAATTACAATGCAGAATTCAACTCCAGAGATGAAAGAGGGGGAGGAATCGCATTATACATAGGAAAAGACACACAATAGCAAATCCTAAACAACGTAACAATAAACAAGATACAACTACTCACGATACTAATAGAGGAAAACAAAACAAAAGTAACCCTTACATATAAACCTTCACACATCACACTCAACACCTTGAAACATACCCTAACGCACCATGTTATAAAGACACGAAAACCACACATAGTCCGAGATATGAATGTTAACCTACTGGAAAATAGTAACATGATGAAAGAATATAAAAGAATTTTTAAGGAAAATAACTACAAAATAGCAAACAAAACAACTAAACAAGCATACACAAGACTAAACAACACCGGGAACAATACAATTATCGATCATGTAATAACCAACAACACTCAAATAATAGAAAACAACCAAACCAAAATATCAAGTATCTCAGACCACTGCCCGATAATAGCACAGATTAAACAAACTGAAAACACAAAACCTCTGTACCAATTCTACGAAACCACCAAATTGAACAATGAACAAATAACACTTGCAATAAAATAAATGGATATAAACACAATAAACAACATCCAACAACTATCAACAAAGCTACAAATCATAATAGAAAGCAGCACATACACAAAGAGAAAAGAATGTCCATAGATAAACGAAGAGATCATCCACCAGATGAAATACAGAAATAAATGTCATAAAACGCACCTAAAACATACCATGAACGAAACACCGAAAGACGAATACAGTACCGAAAAAAGAAAAACTGAGAAAAAACACCGAAACTAAATTCTTTAAAAACAAATTCCAAAAGAGCATAAACAGCCCAAGTAGCCTCTGGAAACTGATAAATAATCAAAGAAACAAAAACGAAAAAAGAAACACATATCGAACAAATACAAAAACAAAATGGGGAAATAACAAACAATGGCAATAGCAGAAAAACAAATACAGGGAAACAAAACCATCCCAGAAACAACAACCACAACAAAACCAATCAACAACATAATCTTCAACAAGTAACACCAAATGAAATAAAGAAAATAATATCTGAACTAAAAAACAACAAAGCCCCTGGCTTCGACAAAATCACAAACAATATTATTAAACTAAATAAAACAGAACTAAGACCAATCATCGTAAAACTGATCAATGGTGTAATCGAAGAAGGCATATACCCAGAATACATAAAGAAAACGATCATCATTCCTATTTACAAAAAAGGCGACAAGACAAAACCAGAAAACTATAAACCAATACTTTCATTATTAAACAAAATACTTGAAAAACACATCCAAATCCAACTAAAAAACACATCAACAACAACAAAACTATCTACCGCGCACAATATGCATTCCAACAGTACTCCGGAACAACGTCTGCAACAACTGACCTCATACACCACATAAAAGAAAATCTAGAAGAACAAGAGCTAGTAAGAGCCATTTTTATCGACATGCAAAAAGCGTTCGACACGATATCAAAACCTAAACTAATAGAAAAACTAGAATCTGAAGGCATAAAGGGTAAAGAACTAAACCTTATAAGAACGTACATAACGGACCCCAAACAACAGAAATCGACGACACAGAAAGCACTTTAATAAAACCGAATACGGCATACCGCAAGGAGTAACCTGCCACCTCTACTATATAAAATATATACAAACGACTTAATGGAAGCAGATTTGAAAGGGAAGCTGTTTAACTCCGCAGACGACACGTGCATAGTCCACTCAGGAAAGAACTACAAAACTATACAAAACGACATAGATACCGACCTACAACTTCTAAAAACCTGGTACTACAACCTACTGACGATAAACGAATCAAAAACAGAATTAATGATTTTCAACAACAAGTAAGAACCAAACAAGATTAACATAAAAACCAATGGCCAAACAATAAAACAAACAAAAGTGGTAGACTACCTAGGACTAAAAAATCAAGATAACCTCATAAATAAACAAATAAACAAAAACGCCAAAACGAAAGCTGGTGTAACAAAAATATGAAACTATATTCCAGGCAGAACAAGGAATAGTAATTTACATTATTAGTGCAGGAAGGAAAGATTCCCGAATTCGGGAAACGGCCTTCTCGCACGAATAATGTATCTTATTTTTTGTACGAATAAATACTTAATATTTATTTAAAGTTGTTGTGACAAATAGGTTATGTCACACTACCAATTACTTTTAATTTAAAATCTATATTTTCTTAAAAATCCAGTTCAGTTCAGTACCATATCGTTAATTTTTAATGCTATTTGAAGTATAAGAGGTGTACGCTGTGCTTGCATGCATTCTCGTATTTATAAATACACATTTACATTCGTACAGAATTTTATGTTGGTAACACTGACTACTTCCCGCACTAGTGCGAAGAAGTAGTATTTCCCGCACCCAAATCAATGCGGTAAATGACTTTTCTTAGAACATGAGTACAAAAACAATTATACCATAGTGTTCTTTGTAATTGTTGGTAAAACTCGTGCTTCCATGTTAGGTCTGCTAGCATCTGGTGCATATACTCGTAGGAGGAAAGGATAAGATACATTTCACATAAAAAAAATTATTTTATCCTTTTTGTAGCGTGATTTTTAGTATTCGATCGTTAACGTAGTTAAAATATGTTATATGTTGTGAGATTATTTGATGGATAGGAATTGCGATACTCAAAGTCTTTGTTTGGGGTTTCCGTAGTAAATTAGTGTGTACTCACTATATTGTAACGTTCTATTGACCCTTCTTCCTTTTCAATATAGCGCAGATGTCAATGTCGTGGTGTTCTAGCTCCACTGCGATTTCTTGATCTTTGTTGTTAATTAGCCTTATGTTCCAGCTTCCCAGACGTAGTCTGCTGTTCTTCTCCTTGTTTCGTCGTTTTCTGACTCGTGTCCTATTTATTGCATGTGAGAGTGAATTTATCCGGGCTTGGGACCGGTAATTATGTACGGACTACATAATCCGACCACATATCTCTCAGGTGATGTTCATCCGGAAAATCTTTCTGTGAAATCTCGCTACAATTGAATCCAATCGACTTGTGTATGGAAGGCCTGGATCGAACAGACTGATACAGTCGGAGATGTTTAAGAGAAAGAGCTATTTTGCCTATATCTACTACAGAAGCTTGTTTGGCGATATTCGACAACAACAAAATAAAAGAGGTTTGCGTCATTTCATAACGGTGGATGAAACAATCCATCACAATACTACAGATAACAAAGAATAGTTGAACCTGTCCTAAGGAAGGCCAATGTGACCTTATCTGGAAATTTGGGATATACGCGACGACAATTGGTGCAAACCAATTCATTTTTATTGAATGTACAAATGTACACCTGAGGAATTTCTATAACCGATATCTAAATTACGCGTCGAATTGCTTCTATATGATCCTTATTTTATCCTACGATGATATTTTGTTGTGGAACAAAATAATTCGGGGTTAATAATCCCATTTGTTAGGGAATGGATTGAATAAGAAGAAGACTTGAGAACTACGAATATTGAGACTTTTTAAATATTAATCAATTAATCTCAGAAAGCATATATTAAGGAGACTTGAACCCACGTTTCATAGCAGGCTTTTCTCTAAAATGCTGGGCAATTGAAATATGTATCGAGCACCGACATAATACTACAACATTATACGGATAAATTAACTAAACTTTATGAAATCCCTTATTGTACAATATTTTCCCTTGTGCTATTTCGGACGTGTCAATCAAATTGCCAACATCCGTTCCCCTTTCTCGCGAAATTGTTTTAGCTCAACACAGTTCTCCGCGGCGGCCCCGGCGGCGGCAGAAATTGCTCAGGTAAACCAATTGGCCCCGTGGCGCAAATCGGAACCGGCGGCAGGAAGCGGACGCGCGCTGCGCTCGGAAATGATCAATCGGCGACGACCGACTCCGACAATAATCTCGTCACATAAGTTTTCGCGGCCGAGAGACACGCGAATTAAAATTGATTGCGCGAACACGGGCTGCAGTCGGCGTAACGAGCTTTTCGGGGCTGAATGGAAAAAAATCGCTCGCGTGCTAAATAAAAATCGGAATTGATTAATTTAACCTGCTGCCGCTGTCGAATCAATTGCCAGATTGGGGCAGGCGGGCTAAATATACGCGAGGACGAATTTACATCGAAAAAATCACGTTAGGAATGCCGAAGGTTGATTTGAGCCGCGCGCGTGATAGAATTTCGCGCACGCGATACGAACAGTTAGTAATTTAAGGGCTGCTTGTTTAGGCTTTGCATTCCCTAAAATCATGTTTAGGATAATAAGCTATATTTATAAGCTTATTATCTTGATATAAACATCTAATAATAGAGATTATACACGTTATGCATATTAGTGGGAGCTGTGAAATGTATAATACCATATCTAACAAAGAGACATTCTAATAAATGATTCATTTTCAGTGGAGCAGTCTTTTTGATTCTACATCCCTGATACTGGACGTTAGATATGTTTGCATAAAATAAATCTGATGTAGCCAGTGCACATACTTTATCATACGTATCATATTAATTGAAATAAAATATTTGTTTAAAGGAATATAATCTTTTTTTTAAATAAATATAAAAAAACTACTATATTTATAGCAGCCGTGAGGTTTTTCCCGTCCGTAAAGGAAGAAGCTCAGAGAAGTTTAATTACCTGGCATTTACCTTACAACAAACCTCTGCAACTGTTAAAGGTGAGTCGCGAAAATTCGCCCTCATGGGCTTCGAACCTAAATAAATATAATATTTCAGAATTTTCATTTATTTTACTTTTTATCCGCTATTGTTATTCAAATCTATATACGTTACGTCCCTATTTATAAATCTAAATTATTTATATAAATTGTCGATATTTGTATCACAAACTCGCTGAATAGAATGTATATTTTTCACAAATTGACACGGGTAAAATGTGAGTTGTGTCAGTCAATTGTTAATAAGCTTCCAGGATGAAAGTCATAATCAAAATCAGTGAGCGCAATATTCGATTGATTGAAAAAAATAATAGTTTCTCTACTTTGTTATTATTACTATGAACGTGTTATACATGCGTTTAATCCCTAATACTCTTTCACTATACTCGGCAACGCGTTGTGCAACGTATTTTTAACTTTCCCATTCATAATTTTATCTGACTTTTTTTTAACTCCGCCGCCGCTCGTCCATTCACTCAAAATCCGGATTTGATCGTTTACAAGACTCCTACAAATCCGCGGCGGTGTCGCACAGCGGAAAGCTTTCATCCCCGCTGATGGGGATGTCAGATACGTCCGCCGCGACGCGCTCTTTAATCTCTTAAGCCCGTGGGATAACCACCGGCCGATGTGTTATAACGACCGCCGTCGCAGCTTCGCAAAATCCGTACACACGCACACGCAATCAGCGGGTGGCATATCGATTCGCACCACCATCAAATCCGCCGCCCCCCAAAAACTACCTGTTTGCTGCGGATCAGTGGAGAACCGGGCCGAGGGCAAAAATAATCACGCGGGACCCAATATTAGCCGGCACGAATTGATTTGAATTTTGATGGAACGCGACGAAAACGAATATTCGAAAATGGCATTGCAGTATGTTGATTCGCGCATTTACAGTCGAATAAATTGTGTAGTACCAGCCTTTTTTGGGAAAACAAAGTATTATAGTGGATGTTCTGTAATGTTAATTGCTAATAATTGGAGCCTTTTTTGCGGACCTCCATTAATAAATCACTTTTTTTATAGACAGTTGAAAGACAAATATAATTAAAAACAAATTCGTATTTTATTTTAATAAAACGATTCCTTATAATATTTAAAACTAATTTCGATTAGGATGGTTTATATGTATTGATGCGACGAGACTAATGCATCCATTTTCGGTTCCATGTTAATTAGCCTCAAAGCAAGTCAATTCCTACCTTTTCAATATTGCTCCATTGCGGGAGTTATCTACTGCCATCTTACATTCAACGCCGCCCGGTGGCCAAACATTTGCCACTGCACACAAAAAAGTTCTTCCTCCCGCAGAAATCACTTGTATTAAGAGATACCTTCGTATTACTAACATATCTATACATCCAATCGATCCAAATAGCCATAGTAGATTAGACTAGCTTAAGCACGGGTGGCCTTCCAGGACCTACACGACTTCATCCTCTGAAGAGCTTTTGTGGTTCCCAACGTGTCTTAAAGTACTTCTATGAGCTCTGTGCTGGTTAGCAGTCTGCAGACTCGATGTCGGTTCCTTCATATATAAAGACGACAATCTTTGCCGTTTCCGAGTTTGTTGGACCGCACTGTACATAGCGCCTCGCAGTGCCTTAGTGTGCATAATACTCTCAAGGTGTCTCTTCCTCTTTCTGGCAGAACGTACAGAGGAATTCTTTTGCCAGGCCTATTCGTGCCTTGGTCTTGTTAATCCTGTAGTGTCCTTTCTCAATTTGGGGCTTCGGCTCTTTTGCATGACTCTGCCCCAGCTGGTCTGTCCAATTTTTTGATGCGCATTCTCGGGCGAGTTCGTCTGTCCTGCTATTGGCTCGGATACCCTGGCACCCACGCCAGGGTCAGTTTGTTTTGTACCTATCTCGCCAAGGCTCTGCTGACAGTCCCATACTAGCCGGGACTTAACCTCCGTGGTAGCAACCGCATTTATTGCCCCTTGGCTGTCAGAGGCATATGACATATGTGTTATTTTGTATCTAGACGCTTCCCTTTGCACAATGTTGTATAGTCACTACGTCTGTCTGCAACACTATGAAGAGTTAAACCAGACGTATTTAAATATAATATTTGTCCTCGGATTGGCGTTGAAGATACTAATTCATGTTTCTTCTACTGTTATTGAGTCGTCTGCAAACGAAAGCTGCTTTGGCGAGTGGGCCATTAGACCAGTCCTCTCTTCATGGTATTACGACCTCGTATTCCTTACTTAATTTGTATTGAGTTGCCATGCGGTTTAGGGGCATGCTTATTATAGGGTCTGCCTTCAGCTCGGTATACAGCTCTAAGTAGTTCGCTCTGTGCTCTTTGCTTATAGGGGTTTGAGATTGTATGTGTATTGGTGATAGGTACAGCAGGCCTTCGATTGCGGCGATGGGTGTAGTTTTCATGGCAGCTGTTGTTCTTATGTAGACAATCCATTGGATGCTACTCAGGAGCCTGGTCCCCTTGGCTTGCTTATCTAGGACCACCATACCACTGACCCATATGATATCATAGGTCTTACTAACCTAGTGTAAAGCGATAGAGTTGTTTTGGCGTTGAGGCCCCAGTCTTTTCCCGCGCATTCTACTGCACATACCTAAGGTTAATGTAGCTTTCTGTGTGGTTTTGTTTATCTGTGAGTTCCATGTCAGTTATTGGTCAAACATGACTCCTAGGTATTTGGCCCCTGATACAGAAGGAATGTCTACACCTTAAAGTATCGGGCGTTTTTTACCAGTTAGTACACTTCTTCTTATATAGTTGAGTAGAGTAGTTATCTGAGGGTTTATAGATAATCCTTCATCCTCACACCATTGGTCTACTATATTCAGGGCTCTTTATGTGTGCTCTGAGATTATTCTTGCGAGATTTATTTTTACAACGATCCTAATGTTGTCCGCGTATCCTAGGCAGTGGATACCTTCTGAGGATAACTTCTCAAAGAAATCGTCTACTAGGACCGCCCAAAGCAGCGGTGATAGTACTCCGCCCTGCGGGTACCCCGTTCCAGTTTGTGCCTTTATGGTGGCCTCGTCTAGGGTGGATATAATGATCCTGTTCTCTAGGCTGGCTTGTACCCAATGACATAGAACTTGTGGTATTCTTTTCTCCTATAGTGCCTTGACTATTAAGTGTAAGTACAATGTCATGGTATGTGGTCGTGACCAACGGTCCATCATCAAATGTCTTTGCCAATAGCCGCTTTATGTCAACCAGCGCTAAGTCGGTTGACTTTCCCGGCTGATAAGCGTCTTATTGATTGCTTAGGGGGGATAGTTCTCAGTATAACACCCTTAATGTATCTGTCTATCAGCCTTTCTAGTGTCTTGAGATGGAAACACATAAGGTTGCTGAGTCTAGATGACTTGGATGTGTGGTGGTTCTTACTTAACCCTTTTGTTGGAAGATAAGTTCCGCCACCACTTCATCTTCCAGTGCCTTCTCCTCAGAGAAGGTTGGCGGCCATATGTTTGAACTCGTCATGTGCGAGTCGTAATAATGCCGAAGCATCCTTGATTCTAAACCATTTTCAAATGTTTTGTAACCAGCAGAACCTCTTCCTTACGATTCCTCGTTTGCCTTCTATTTCACCTTCCATGATTAATTACAGGAATTGGTATTTGTCATTTCGGAAGATGTGTTTCATCGTCATGAGTAGTTCTGTATCCTTGTCCATTCGCTTGAGTACCTCTGTTTTTTTTTTACTTTCTCCGTCCACGGGATTCTCAACATCCTCCGATATAACTACATTTAAAAGGCTTCGAGTTTGTTCATAGATAATGCTTTCAATGTCCATCCCTCGACTCCATACAATAAAACTGAGAAGACGCAACATTTAACGGTTCTCTTCTTCTTATAGAAGTGGAGCTTATATCTTTTCCCGTTATTTATTTTTATAGGTATGGTTTCTCTTCAGCACTCTTGCATCATCTGTTCCATTGTTCTTAAAATCCATCTTGTACTAGCGTATATTACCGAGGGACTTTTTACTTTCAGAATATAGCGTTGTTGAATAACGAGTATTAATGTTGAGAAAAAAATCGAATTGCTAATTTGGTGTGCGACCGGTGTGAAGTTAACCTCTAAGATCCCAGCCTCCATACCGCGCGCACGGCGAATTGTTTGCGGCTCTGTACTGACCAATTGGGGTGACCAATAAAATCCTAATTTTGAGGATTCTTATGTTTATGTCTTGCGAACCATAATATCTAGTTATATATTTTTATTAATAGTTTTCATAGGCGTTGTTGTATAATATATGTTATAACGTAAATTATTATTTTTAATCATGCTTCCGTCATAAAATTGATTTAAAAATATTGCAAAATGTTTATAACAAATCGACAATAGACAATGGAAAGTCTCAATCTCAGCAAATTATTCCTTCTATTTATTTTTTATTTTTAACTTTTCCGCTCCTATCTCGATTTTAGTGGCTGAGTCGATAAAAAAATCATGCAACATATTTTGTTTAATTTTTTTACTGATCTTAGTGCAGAACATATCAGTGCACCAGATGCCGGAAGGAAATTGCAAAGTTTTTATTATTTTTTCTTCGGCGACCAAGTCTAACAAATTTCATTATTATTATGTTTTAACATGACTCCGTCATACAATTGATTTTGAAAAATGAAATAATGTTTATAATAAAATGACAATGGAAAATGGAAATTTTCAATCTCAGCAAATTGTTCCTTCTATTTATTTTTTATTTTTAACTTTTCCGCTGCTATCTGGATATGCCGATCTTAGAGGCTGGGTTGATAAAATATTATGCAACGTATTTTGTTTATTTTTTTTACTGATCTTAGTGCAGAACATATCAGTCCACCAGATGCCGGAAGGAAATTGGAAAATTTTGATTATAAGTATTTTTTTTTTCGGCGACCAAGTCGAACATATTTCATTATTATTATTTTTAACCATGGATCCGCCATACAATTGTTTTGAAAAAATTACACAATGTTTATAACAAAATGAATATGGAAAGTCTCTCTCTACGTATTTTATTTTCTATTTATTTTTATTTTTTAACATTTGCGCTCAAATATTCCGATATATTCGATATTCCGAAGTTAGAGGCTGGGTCGATAAACAAATTTTGTTTATTTTTTTACTGATTAATTTTGGAAAATTTTGATTCTATGTAAAAAAAATATTGTGCGTATATCGACATAGAATACTGTTTTCTGGGCAAAAGTTTCTTGAATTTTCGACTTATACTACAAATACTTATAATCAAAATTTTCCAATTTCCTTCGGGCATCTGGTGCACTGTTATATTTTGCACTAAGATCAGTAAAAAAATTATACTATATACATTGCATAATTTTTTTATCGACCCTGCCTCAAAAATCGGCATATCCAGGTAGGAGCGGAAAAGTTAAAAATAAAAAATAAATAGAAGAAACAATTTTCTGAGATTGAGAATTTCTATTTTCCATTGTAATTTTGTTGTAAACATTGTGTAATTTTTTCAAATCCGTTGTAAGACGGTGGCCTGGTAACAACTAATAATAATGAAATTTGTTGGCCTTGATCGCCGAACAAAAAATAATAAAAACTTTCCAATTTCCCTCGGGCATCTGGTGCACTGATATGCTATGCACTAAGATCAGTAAAAAAATTAAACAAAATATGTTGCATAATTGTTTTGTCATTTTGTTATAAACATTGTATAATTTTGCAAATCAATTGTATGACGGAGGCATGATTAAAAATAATAATTTACGTTACAACAACGCCTAAAAAAAATATTAATAAAAATGTTATGGTCCGCAAGACATAAACATAAGAATCCTCAAAATTTGAATTTTATTGGTCACCCCAATTGGTCAGTACAGACCCGTAAAAAATCCGTAGTGCGCGCGGTCCCGCAGTGCCGCTCGGTATAGAGACTGGGATCTTAGAGGTTAACTTCACACCGGTACTGTGTGTATGCATTATTAATGTCAACGAAACGGGAAATCTGCTGTATGAGTCGGGCTCAAATTTGGAAATTGAATATAATATCACAACCAAAAATGGGGCAAAATCAGACAGATAAAACTGACAGTTTATCTAAAACAAAAATATAATTTTGGAAATAATTTTAGATTGGTCTTTGTACGAAAATATTATAGATTTATAATCAGTATAATTTGTTTTTATGAAAAATTGTAAGTTAAAGAAATAACTCTAGATTGTAGATGACTTAGATTGTAGATGTTTCAAGCATACAATGGTGCGGGAAATTCGACCCCAATATGAACACATGTTAAATATGGTGGAAATGATACCGCCAAAGCCTAATGCCGTGAGTTCGAATCTCACCAGAGTGCAAGTTGTCCTAACAATATTGAAACATATTCTTCTAATAACAATTATTCTAATTTTTCCGCTAATTATAAATCCTGTTGGTTTTCCTTGTTTGTTTTCTCCGGAGTGATATAATTTGTAGAATTATTTGTCGATTTTTGTCATTTGTTTTCTTGCAATGCTAAAAACTATAACTATATTTTTTTTAAATTTCTAATGCTACTTTTTGAAATGTTCCAAGTATCTATTTTCATTGCGTTTCTCGTTTTACTCTTCCATGTTTTTTCTTTCGATTACATAATTTTAAGCTATTTAAAAATTCAGAAATTAATCTCGCTTCATTATTGTTTCTTTACTACTGTCCTGCGCGTCGACTACGCTTATACTGCTACGCTTCAAAACAGTTTATACAATATAATGACTAATTATTGCGGTTATATTTCAACGGCTTTAGTACAATTCTGACACAAACCCCCAGTGCAATTATTACTGTCACATTCACGATTTCAATAGTTGGTCATATTAATTAAACCGCAAACCCTTCTCCGGGATCATAGCATACAATTTTCTCATCATTGCTACCTGCTGTGTATTGACGATCTTCCCGTTTTCAATAATTTTCGTGCAGCGCGTGGTACGACGCAATTATTTTCGCATTTTCCGCCTCCCCGGTATCGCGTTGATTGTATCGTGCCCGCCTTCGCGAGCACACGCGCGCAGATTTTTTCATAACTCCCTCCAGGGGATTAGATGGAAATAGATTTATTCATATTAGTTCGGATAAGGACATGCGCGGCGCCCGCATTTCCATCAGACAACTCCAGTGGGGTTGTTTATTTGGTTTTTGTATTCATATTCCAGCGATATCGAGAACTAATCAAAATTTATAAGATGCTGTAAGAATATCTAGAAATAGCTTATTTGTAGCAATATATATATATATATATATATATATATATATATATATATATATATATAAAGGATTTTTAATTAGAGGATAAATATGTTTGTTTGTTTTAATTCTATTGATCTTTATTTTCTCAAAATATTAGCAAAGAGATCATCTCTCGATTACTTGGCAGTGTTGCCCTAATATTTGCTCCAGGTGGTGTTGATATCCTTGGCGGAGTTCTTGTGGTAGATCACAACATCCTTGAAGTACGAGTTGGGTACGAAGAAATCGTAATCGAACTTGATGGGCTTGTCGAAGGGATAGCCCAGGCTGTAGTGTGTATCAACCATGTAGTAGGTTGCGGAGGTGTCCTTGGCTGGAGCATGGTATGGGCTGACGATCACGTAGAATTGGTAGGTCTTACCGCCGAAGTCACCCTTTGGCAGCATGAAACGTTGGGGAATACCGTAGGTTTTGTAGGAGTTGTAGTACTTGAAGTCTTCGCCTCCATTGAGGGCGGTGAGGACTTGCTGGTAGAGTTGCTTGTAGGTGGTGCGGTCGTTGCTGAAGTAGATGCTGTCGAAGGAGTTGCGGTCGATTACGTTCTTACCGGCTTGGAGGGTGTATTGGAAGCGGTCCAACTCGAAGAAGTTCATGCGGTTCTCGTTCATATCGATGTGGCGACCGTATTCGTCGAATTTGGGGCCAATGAAGACCTTTACGAGTGCTTCTACGGGTTTGTCGCTAACTACATTGATTTTGTAGTTGAAAGCCTTGTGGTTGAGACGGTACTGGCGGGCGCGGATTTCGAAGGAGTCGGCGTTGAATTCTTCTTGGTTGACAATGACACCGTTGCTGAGGTCGGAGTAGTAGTAGTCGAAGTAAGTCAACAGACGGTCGACTTGGATGTCTTCGATTTTAACTCCGTCGAAGTAGAGGTCCTTCTTTTCGTATGGGCCTTGGTAGTTTTGGTATTGGAAGAAGTAGTACATGATGCGTTTGTACATTTGGTAGAACATGGGGTCGCGAAGAGAGGTTTCGAAATGTTCCAAAGCAGATGGGGCTACCTTGTATTGGTCCAATGGGAAGTAGGAGTAGCCAAGGAGATGGCGGGTGAAGATGAGGAGGTCTCCATAGAAGCGACCGTGGGGAGATTCTGGGTTGCACTCAACCATGTATGCGAGAGTTTCGAAACCTTCCTTGTTGAAAAGATCTACCTTTTGGCCTTGTGGAGTGTATACGTATCCCATGTCGAGGGCATCACGGAGGCGCCTTTCGTAATCCTTGACGTAAGTGTAGCTATTGCTGTAGTTACCATAGAAAGGATAGCTTTGTTTGCCATGAACACCGTTGTAGTAAAGGTCAGCGTGGTTTGGCCTGGCTGGGAAGTTCATGCCGTTGGGGTAGTGCAAGGATGGGTAGTATCCGGTCTCAATTGGGTATTCGTATGCGTAATGGGGGATTTCTCCCATATCGTTAGACAAACGTTCCAAGTAGTAACGGGCCAAGATTTGTTGGTGGTAATAGTAGAAGTATTCGCCGCGGAAGCTGGTGTCGTAAAATATATCCTCACTCTCCATCCAGAAAGGTGCGTAAATGTTACGGTAGTAATAGTAAGAGTTCATACCAACATCTTCTGTGAAGTAGGTCATGGATTGTTCTGGGTGGACATTCATGTACCAGCCGGAGTAGTTGGCATTGATGGTGTAACCCTTGTAGGTGGCATCCTTAATCTCATTTTCTTGCTCGTATTGTCCCCAGTAGTGCTGTTTGTATTGTTGTGCCTTGTACATAACTTCATCGTTAAAGAAGTAGTGTGGGTAGATTTCGTAAATCGGAGGCAAGATCAAGCCGGTGGTGTGCTTGCAGTGGACAGTAGCGACGGAGAGAGCATAGACAAACATACCCTCGTTAACATTTTGGCGCGCCCAGACTGCTGCCCTGAAGAAGGTGTCGTAATCCTTGGCGTAGTAAAAGACCTTGAATAGAGCAATGGCTTGCTTCAAGTGCTCTGGGTAGAACACTGAGAAGACTTCTCCTTGTGGCAAGATGTCATGTTGGTAGTAGTACCAGAATTGTTTTGCGAATTCAGGCTTCTCCCACAGACCCCATTGTCCCTCGAATTTGAAACCATCAGCAATCTGAACGAAGTCCTTGTAGTAGCTAGGTTGGTTTACGTAGTTGAACAAACGGAGTAGATCCTTTTGTTTGTTAAGGTAAACCTTATCGGCTACATAAAAAATTAATATTAATAAACATATTTATATATAAAGTTTTTTTTACAACTTACCAACTTGGTATTGCTGCTTGGTCACCGGGGTGGCCAAAGCTAGGGTGCAAACGCCAGCTAACAAAAGCACAAATGTCCTCATAGTGTGATCAGTCGAGACACCTTGAGTGTGACTTAGTCTGCACCGGGCTGCCTTCTTATAGTGAAACTAATCAAGCGACCCTCGAGATGACCCCAACGTATGATTAAGGAATGCACTTATTTTTATTAAAGATGACTGCATATCAGCACCGTGATAAATTATATAACCTGTTATTGCGGATTTCTAATTAAAAATCTTACTTATTGCGGTCACTCGCAAGATAATTACGCGTAGCAACAAATAATGTAACAAAGAAACACATATATAACAGTAATATATTGATTCAAATATAAGAACTAGAGATTTAAATCTAACTTATTCATACATTCTTTTAGAAATAATTTTAATAATAGTTAGATTATTATTTACAAAAACAATCAGCATTATGTAATGCCATTTTATAAACAATATTAATTATATTTATATGTAAAAGTGGGTATATGTCGATATGAAATAATAAATATGAAATAAATTAATAAATACGGAAAATTTTCTTGCTAGATATTTTCCATAATATTGATGCAAAATGAGTAATAATAATAACTAATTACAACTAAATACATATTTTATTTCTTATTATAGGAGGTAATGTTATCCAGCCAAGGATTATTTGTAATTTTTTTGCGGTAATCCTCTTTATTACATTCCATGGTCATCTCTGGAGAATCTACGTCCATCGTCTACGAAATTCTGCATGTTGCTATTATCTCACATAAGTCTACTACTAGTTTTTGTTGGAAATCGGGAGAAGGAATGTTTAGCAACAGAGATTTTCCGATTTTTAATCAAAGTTGAAATTTTGAACGAAATTCTTATTAATTAGTTATTAGTAAGTTATTAAAAATTAAGACAATTGTATCTATAATAGAAATAGCATATTTGTGTCAATTTTTCAAAAACATACATTCGATTTAGGTAAACTGCATTTAGTTTTTTAATATCGAGGATAGTTTACTTATTTTCTGCAGATATTATTTTATTATATTAATAATAATAATAATAATTAACCCTGGTCAGTGGTTATAGTCTGTACTGAGCATTGGGCAGCCTGAATTTAAATCCCACCAAGGCAAATTTCCCCCGAATCACTTTTTAAAGTTTTTCAGAGGTTTTCTGTGAAGCTAAGATAAATACCGGATGATTAAACTCCTCTGCGTTTGTCCTTTTACCGGTGGAAAAGCATCACGGCTGATTGACTTATAAAGATGGAAGTTTAAAAAATAATAATATTCATCGATTTTAAAACTTGGTTATACGATCTTATGCACCTTACACGATCAATATTACTGTCAATATTTTAGAATAATTACAGTATTAGTGTACGATAATATGTTTAAAATGTTCATTATTATAAAATGTTGCCCGTATTACTCATCGTGTAAGGTATAGTAATGATGTAATGAAGAGAATACTGATTTTTATCCGGATAATTGATTACTTCATAAATATAAAACGAGGATTGAAGCAAATATTGACAGTACTAGGATTAACAGTATTATTGACCGTGCAAGGTGCCTTTATCATTATATGTAGGTTTATATTGAGACACCACACGGTCTAATTTCATTTTTAAAACATAAAATCCGCACTTTTTGTAGCTATGAAATCTATTATTTTTCTTTGCTCTACCCCTTTCATTCAACATATTAGAAATACACTCACACTCACAATATCATAAACTCATTTTCTTTATAAATGTGTTCTAGATATCAGTATTAACAAACTAATAATGTTCGACCGAATTAAATTATTTCAGACAAAACCGAAAATAGTAAATTAGAATTTTATATTAGTTTCGGCAGAACTCAAAACATAACATAACATAAATTTTAGACAGACTTACTCAAGACTTACGCATAGTTTTTGAGTATAATATAGGCTATAAGAGTAGGATTTTCCAAATACCATTCACCGAGAGAAATACGCAAAACGACCTTGCTTAACTTGTATTATATAATATTAAAAATTGCAATTGATTGCACATATTAATTATTAGCCTTAATGCTAGAACATTATAAAAATACTATATATAAATAAACCTCTAATCAACTACTCACGATGTGTTATTTCATTCCTCTATAAATTTGGCGAAATCGTTTTGGCGATGCAATTGGTCGAATTGTTTTATCTCCCTAAAATACACTAGAAGTTTTCATGGTCTGTAGTTATTTTATTGTTCACTCACTTTTTCTTACCAATACGCTTTCGCATCAATCATTTGATAAATTCACAAGAACTTTAGTCGCTGATCAGTACTCAGTGTGCATTCATTCCTCTGCATGTCAAGTTCTTCCTGCTCTTTCTAACTCAGAATATTCTTAATCTAGGTTGCACTGCTTCGCCATTTTCTCTCATTCTGTAATATTGTCAGCGTAAGGTTTCCAGTAACTAGTTCCACCCCAACATCGCTTGTTAGTCGACTTCATAGGAGTAGACCGTGGCATTCGAAGAGCGTGTGTTCTGTATTTTTTATTCGTGACCGCATTGGAAAGAAGCCTGGTCACTGGACTTCGAAAACATCCATGGCCCTTGATCGCCTGCGTCAGGTGGAAGTCCACGTCTCCATGCTTCCTGTCCACCCAGTTATTTATGTCAGGTATAAACTTTTTAGTGAATTCAGCTTTCCCCTCGGTGGCATCCCAGGCTTCCTGCCGCTATCCCTTGCAGTCTTTCAGCACCCCTTACTACCCTGTCGTGCCCCGAACAGACCTTGCAATTCGTAGGCGAAAAGCTCGATTGCCGACAACCTGGTTACAACAAGCCTCCCTGGGACAGTGCCTGACCATCCAAAACGATCCTAAGCTGCGTTTTGGCAGGTGTGTATTCATCCGTGGTATTTGCATCTTACCGGTCTACACCGGAGCACCGTAAGGTATGATACTCTCTACTATAGAGACAAGTGTCTTTCTCTTCCTTGCTCTTGACCCACGAAGGTTCGGAATGATCCTGTCTGGGGCCGTCGCCACTAGGGCTGTCTTTGCGGCCGTGGCCTGTGCATGTACGGAAACGTTTAGCTTATCCAGAGTCAGGCCAAGGTATTTGAGGCTATCTCTGGAGGTAATCCGCTGTCCTAGTATAGAAAATTCTATCTAGGTGCTACTCGTCTTCTGCCGATAAACAAAATGGCCTCTGTTTTCACAGGGGTCGGGGATAGTTGATTATCCTGAATCCAGTTGCTGATTTGGTCCAGGCTATCTACAACCTTCTAGACCAACTGTTCATCTGTCCTGGCTTGTTCCAGGTCATCAGCGTATTCCTCCAGCTCTACTCGATCTGGAAATGGAAGTCATAGTACTCCGTCAGAGAAGATGTTACATAGGATGAGGCGATACACCCACTGCTTGTTAATGCGTTTTGATTTACCGGGTTCTCCATATTCCCTCTCGTGCTTTCTGTGCAGTAGCGATGATCTTGGCAATAGTCTCAATAGTGGATCTGATCCGCCGAAATCTATGTACAATCTCAGCTAGCCCGTCCTGATCTTCCGTGTATGCAGTTAGCCTCCCAAGCATCACATACTCTAGCAGCTTTCCCAATATGTGAAGCATGCAGAGAGGCCTGAATGACGATGGGTTGTCCATAGGCTTGCCTCGCCTGGGAATGAGAATTAATTTAGCCCGTTTCCACCTAGCGGAGAAAACCCCTGTATCTAGTGTCTCATTCATGGCCTGGAATGTAGCTACAGGGACTCCTCTGCAGTTATTCTAATAATTTAAGACGGGACTCCATCGGGTCTGTGGGCACTGTTACACAGTAATCGATAGCTGGCAGCGGTTAACTCTTCCTCAGAGAAAGGCCTTGAGACACGGCGGGAACTCAGGTGGAACAGCGTCCGCATGGTGCAGTTTCTGACTATGATATTGGCTTGATGGGCTTCCATTTTTGGCAGGGCCGGTCTGGATTTTAGTCTTTTGAGGGCAATTTTGTAGCCTTCTTCCCAGATATCGTCATGAATGGCAGCAGCCACTTTCTCTCATTTATGCATTTTAAAGACCCGGGTCTCATCCCGTAGGGCTTTTTTGGTTTGCCTGTAGGATTAAATGGCCTATTCGTTGCCGGGTTCGCCCCTTAATCGTGTCATCTGTCTTCTCGTGCGCAGACATATTTTCCAAAGGTCTGCTATAGTTTTGGTCCACCAGTAGACCTCAGGCCTTTTAACACGGCCTTGAGCCATACTGACCTAGCATGCCCTTGTAACTAACGCATCTAAGGCGTCCGAGTTATGTACTCTTCATGCCTCGCTCTATAACTTTTTCAAATTTGCGGAAGTCGTACCGGTAGGCCAACTGGGTTGGTACGCATTGATACCTGTCTCATTTGTAACAAAAGCTTATATATAAATTGTCACTGAAGGTTTACTCTTCCAGTACTGCCTGACTTTAATGTTATTTACACCTGCGCCTGACACAAACGTTAGGGCGAGAATGAGTTCTTAGAAAATCATATTAACAAAATTCTTATATTAAAGTAATATCCGATTATCTTTTTCCAAACGTGTGTCTAAGTCAAGCACTGCAAAATGAAGATAATTCCAAATAGATCTGGACAGCCTATTCTTTGATTTTAGGAACGCGTTTGAAAATGTAAGTAGGAAATATGTCAAAATTATACTTAAAGCAATATGCAAACCAGAAAAACTTATTGATATGGCAATGCTGACAATAGAAGGTTCCCAAACAAATGTCATAATACAAAACGAGGAATTAGAAGAAATTTAAATGAGAACAGACAAGGAGACTCACTGTCAGATGTTTAATCTTGTTCTATAATAAGCAATTGGAAACCTAAAAAAATGGTACCATTATAACAAAGCCCTACCAGGTATATATCTATGTATGAATTGGATACTAGGAATGTTGTCTTATTAACATTTATTATAAGCCATAAAAGTAATTTCAAATGGAATTGGACTTATAATAAATGTTAATAAGACAACATTCCTAGAAGCAGCAAGGAATATCCAAGCACAGTGACTTCGACATCTAAAGATATATAACAGAACTTTGAAATGAGTGGACAGCTGCAAATACATAGGACCACATTCTAATCACTGCGTAGGGGAGAGTCAATTAATCATCAAAGATCAAAGATCGTCAACACCTGGGCCTGGATGAGATGTACATTCGCATCATACAGAACCTTTACTGGAAAGTAATACTACTAAGTTTGAAGGAGAGAAAACAAAAGGACTAAAATTAAAACTTGAGGTCTGCCAAGGATGTATCTTGTGCCCAATGCTATTTTATGTATACTCATAGAAAATCTTCAAAGACGTCTTAGAAAACGTAGAAATGGGTATAAAGATAAATCTCCGATGGATAAACAACGTTCGTTTCGCAGATGATTCCTGCATCTTCGCCGAAAAAAAAGCTGACCTAGAACACATGGTAAACCGATTTCATATAGAAACTACCATATCAGATCTAACCATGAACATATTAAAGAGTAAAGTAATGAAAGTCAGTTGAACTGCACAACATCTTTGGACATAAAACAACATCAAAGTCGAGCAAGTCAAAACATTAAAATACCTAGGAACAAGCTTCAATGAAAAGTGGGACCCCGAACAAGAAATAAAAACCAGAATTGAACAAGCCAGAGGCGTTTTTACGAAATGGAAAAATTTTCATGTGACAGAAAATTTAACTTGAAAATGCGAACTGTTAAATGCTACATCTGGTCGGAACTAATATATGGAGCAGAGACCTGGACATTAAAAACAAATATTATGAATAAAATAGAAGACTTCTAAATGTGGCCATACCAACGAACACTTAAAATATCTTGGACGAAGAAATACGAAATAAGACAGTGCTACTTAAAATGAACAAGGAACGAGAGTCACTGATAACAATCTAGACAAAAATGGCGTATCTTGGGCATATATTTCGTAACCAAAAATACAACATCCTACGGCTTATAATAGAGGGGCATATCAACTGTAAACGTTCAATGGATAAAAGAACATAATATTGGTTACGCAATATTCGAAACTGGACCCAATATTGGCCCAGTTTTGAATGCGTGGGGCAGTTGTTCCACATGGCTGGAGATAGGAAGCGAAGTGCTGAGGTGGTCGCCAACCTTCAGTTATAAAGACGCACAACAAGAAAAAGTGAATTAAGCCAAAGGTCACCCTGGGCTGTAAAGCTAAAAAAAGAATGTCCGATTTTCAGAAGATATCGCCAAGCATTTTTTACATTCTGACAATGTATTAAAGTGTTCGTGTTATTCAATATTAATATCTGTAAAAACTTGAAGTGGTTATCAGCTGAATACTAGATTCTGTTAAAGTTTGAACAGTTTGTATTTGGAAGAGCTATAATAAATATCAAATGTCTACCATATAATATTTCCTGATAATATCCGATTTTCTGACGATATTATATAAGTGTCCGTATTATTCAATGCTAATTTCTGTAAAAACTTGAACTGTTTAATTATCTGAAGAGCCTTCTAATCAGGTTATATGTGTTCTATATCTAATAGAAAAAAATATCTTTAGATATCTGCATGCAGTATTCAAATTCTGACAGTGTCTGAAAGTATTCTTGTTCTTTAATACAAGTTTCTATTAAAACGTATGATTAAAAAAGTAGATAATACAAGCATGGAGGCGGGGGGTCTATTCTGTAACTTCAGACCGGTCTGTTATCCATCTGCTGGTATGCCTCACGCTTCGCGAATGCTAGTGTAATACTGTTTTATGTCAAATCTCACAAATTTATCAAAAGGTACCCATGGCAAACAAATAAACAACTGTCAGTATGCCCGAGACTTCGCGAACGCTAGTATAATACTGCCTTATGTCAAATATCACAAATATGTCAAAGGTGACGTTGAAATAGTGAAATAAATCATTATTATATCACTCTTGAGATTTTTGATTGAAAACTGGTTGTGTTTGTTATCCTTGACGTGGGCATTTCAAGTACATGACGAGGTGCTTCTTACTGAGTATGGCTTTGCTTACCTTAAGGTGGAGCTCTGGTGTTTGAAAATCCCCGAATTCGCGCGCTTACGAAGTGGGGTCAGGAGTAGAAAGAATGTAGGGGAACAAAGAGTGGGGCGATTGCTAGAATCATATCAACTAAATAGGCGTTACCGATTTCGTACAGGTTGTACACATGCCCATCCCATCTTATACCAGGGATTTATACGATCCAAACACGGTCATTGTGCGAATTGCATAGGCCGTAGCAAAATGTGAATAATATGAACAGGACAAAATGAATATGCTTTAAATATGTTAGTAGAGCCTATAATTTAAAAATGTGCAATATTATTTAAATATGGTGATTTGTTTATGTTTATTTTATATTATCTCCTGACAGTAGCGGGAATAATCATATTAGTGTAAGATTCAGAAATTAAATATTTAGTCGACTTATAATTTAGTTTATTATAAATTTTAACACACACTAAAAGTGTAAGCTTGTGTTCAGTTCCAGTTGTCAAATAACGACTATTTTCAATAATGGTGTGGGAAGTTAAAATATTTACATTGAAATTGGGAAAGTTGAATTTGACTTTTCTTTGCGCATCTTGACTAATATTGTCGAAATAGACAATTTTTGGAAATAGCCTGCCTGTCTATTGTATGTGTTGATGTGTAGAACATCGCGGTTTCGCTGCCACCACTTCAGTATTGAGGAGTAAGCGTACAAGTTTAAAAATGTTTATTGTATTATGTTTGAACAACTATTTAAGGTGCGAGCTAACTCCTGTATCTCGGCGGTATTAGCTGGTTCTGTTGTTTTTTTTGGAGAATCGGTGTAGAAGTGAATGAGAATGATAGATGATTGGAAGGATGGTACTGCTTTTATAATCTGGCTCGTATTAGTTGAAGGGTGAAGGTACGGGTAGCAGTATATCTAATGGGGCTGTTATGTATATGCCCGTCCGATATATACATATATTTGGAAAGACAACACCAGATAGTTAACTAACTATTGCGGCTAAAGTAATCAGCTCTTACTTAATTTACAATATACATTTATATGCAAAATATTAAATTTTCAGAATTTCAATTTGTATATAATTACTATTTGATTAGAAATATAATGATTATTAAATATAGAAGAAGAAGCTAAATTATTAATCTTGGAGTTTAGTAAGTCTTAAATTAAATAAAAAAGAATCCCTGTATACAAATTCTAAGTAAATGTATATTAAGATATATCAAGAGAACACCATATGGAGGTGGCTGATTGTCGTTCTCCACAATCTCCAATTAATTTGAATATATGTACATATTTTATTGGAGATTGTGACACTTTTATGTTTTTTCTTATTCTTATTCTTATTCAAGAGTTGTCAATTTCTAATAGTTTCGTGCAAAAAATAGACGAAGTATTGATTTTAGTTTCTTGTAACTCTTAGAAAATAGTGAAAACATTAAAAATACGAGAACATGAAAATACGTGGAAAATGTGAAAAAAACACATCTTTGAACTAATTTAATTTGAGTAAATTATCTTAAATGTAGCCCCCTATTAGATCAGGGGAAGACAATATCACCGAAGCTGTTCACTCTGGCAATGGAGGATATTTTCAAAAAAAACTACCCTGGCAGATAAATGGCATCAAACGAGGCATCGACACAAGTAGGCATGAAAATGAACTTAACAAAAACAAAGATTATGAGTAGGCAGAACACCAACGTCACTATCGAAGATCAGGCCATAGACAAGGTGAACGAATACATATATTTGGGACATAAGATGTTAGGCAAAGACAATCAGACGGCAGAAATTTCAAGACGATTACAACATAGTTGGGCTGCGTTTGGGAAATTGGGCTACATACTAAAAAAAAGAGAAATTCCCAATGGTTTAAAGCGGCAGGTGTACGAAAAATGCATCCTCCCGGTAACAAATATGGTTTAGAAACCATGGCACTCACAGTAAAAAGTGCAAACCGATTACGCAATACGCAACGAGCGATGGAACGTGCCATGTTAGGCGTTAGCTTGAGAGACAGAATTCGGAACGAAGAGATTTGTATCATGGCGCGAATTGCAGAACTCAAGTGGGACTGGACAGGGTACGTTGCTAGACAAGAATACTGTAGATGGACACGTCATGGCGACCAAGGGAATCAAAACGAGGAATCGGATGACATGAAAGGAGATGGTTGGACGACGTTAAAGAGGTAGCAGGACGTGTCTGGTACTATCTATCCCAAGACAAATCATCATGGAAAAGTGTAAAGGAGGAAAGTGGACAACAATGAAGAAGAAGAAGAGAAGAAGAAGTGGTCATGAATTGGCTCATTTGTAGACTGAGCTCTATCGCAGATGAGACAGTATGAATTTCGGAGACCAATAAATAAAATGTTACCTGTTTTGAATCCAATTATACACGCCTCAAAAGAAATACATTAAAATATAGATAATTTCAAAGTAATTTTCATTACTTACTACACCAGATAATGAATTGTAACTACACTTTTGCCCAAGAACCATCAACTACAACAGTAATACATGGATCTCATCCATCTTCGTCTAAATTATTTGCCAGAATTGATGCATCTCGTTCTTCTTTTGCAGCAGCTTCAAACGAAGATGCAGTAGACTTTAGTAGACGATATTTCACTCATCTCAGTGTAACTTTGGCCGGTACACAGAGTACCATATACCTACAAGTTTATTAGTGTACAATCTTTAATGTTAAAAACATTAGTGATAATTTACCATTGTCGTATAGTGTTCATATTACAATCTTGAATTGATTGATACCCTGATCGAACTTCTACAGAAAATTTCATATTCCTAGAAGAACACCCAAATGAATCTGCGTGACAACCAAATGTCGAGAGTTGACTTATTAAATGTTTCACATCAAATATTCGTCTACCGTCAATAGATACTCTGATCTTCTTCGCTTCTAAAATAATTATCAAAAGTTTTCCTAAGGCCAAACTCTAGTAACAATAATTGAGGAGTAGATTTTCTATATTCATTTTGTCCATTGTTTGATACTTTTAACTAAAAGTAGTGCCATAAACTCCTCTGAATAGAAATATACATTATAAATGGATTTTGTCCGGTCTAAAATAAATCATGAAAATGCCCTAGACATTCTATGTGTAGTATGTCCAACGATGAAAGACAAACTAATGGCAGTTTGTCCTAGAAATTTGGACTAATTGCCATTTGATTGTATTCGCCTGCCTAAGACAGTGTTCTTACAGTAGTTGCAGTGTTTCGTCGTATAGTACAATCAAAACTCCTACGAAATACTATGACATTTACTCCAAGAAGGGAGAGGTTCGAAAACTAGGTATTCATTGGATTATTTTCGATATAAAGGCCGCGTTATATTCTTGAAAGAAAATTGAATAGGTCAGTACAGCTAAAAGAAATATTATTAAATTATCAAACAGTAAAACCAATTTTTTTCTTCTAAAAACTGAGTTGTTTTATAGGAAATAAAAAGCTACCCACTTTTCTACACCAAAATCAAATTAAAGCAAAACAACTAAAAACTCTCATAACTACTCTCGGGTCCAAATTGGTACAATGATCTCGAGCTCACATTTGTAGACAATTATGTCAGATCAAAGCAATCCAAATGACCAAGATAGTGACGTTGAAGAAGGTGAAATGTTATGCTGTTATTGTAATAATGATGAAGATGAATTTCACTCATGTACATAAAATTAAATAATACTATTCTATTTAAATATGTTTTTGTCACATTGTTATTACCAAGTCAGTATTAATGCTTGTGTCCTCAGACAAAATACAGTTTATTCCAGAGTGACTAACTAAATGCCGTTTATGCAACACGTTTATCCCCCTTTTTTTAACAAATTATCGAACTTAGATTTTTCCATCTGGGTACGATGATTATGTGATTTTCGTTTTATTTTTTAAAGAAAATACTTTCTCTATACATATATTAATCTATAAATATGTAACAGTGTCTGTATTTCTGAAAATTGTGAATAATGACAATGCATATAGAAAGTCTTTTCAATTGTGCAATTGAATAGATGTTGAAACAATAGGTAAATAATATATATATATATATATATATATATATATATATATATATATATAATTCCTATAATTAATATACTTAGAACGTAAAATTTGCACCTCAATTCTATCTGCGTCTAGCTGAGAAGAAAAGCTCTCCGTTTTTATTATGTCTCGGCATTATCAAAGGCAACAAGTAAAAAAGCGTAATTAAATATACTTATAAATGATGTAAAAAACAAATTGCACAAGTAGTATCGAAATAGTAAAATGAATCCGCAACATCCCTGCCGCAACTATAAATTCGAATCATGCGATTCGAAGACAAACGAACGAGCCGAAGCATAAAAGGGGGTGGTGCGTAAGTAAACGTAGTGGGAATCAACGGGAATGGTAGGCAACTCGCGGCCTCGATAATTTTACGCGTGAATGATCACAAACATGGGTGTTTTATTATTGCAATTATATTCTTATTATTTATCTTACAATGTTCAAATTTTAAATATAGGTAAAATAAACCTAACAGAAGGTTTTTTAGGTTTTAGATTCTCAAAATATTGCGCGTGGGCGAAGATAATTCTCATCGCGAAGATGCATTAATTTGTAATACTTATGAATTAATTTTTAAAAAAATTAATGCAAAAATTTCAAAAGTAATTCCTAACAACTTTTATAATTTACTTTAACTTTACACACACAAAAATTTGATGAAATTCCTACAATTGAAAGACCTCTACACTTAAACTAAAATTGCATATTTGTGCATCTATTTTCAGCCGTCAGAACTCCGCCTTAAATCAGTTTATGTTTACATAGAGGCGGCGTGGAAGAGTTTCGCCTCTTCGCCTACCGCGTCTTATGCGAAGAGGCGGAAACGCGATGCCGGCGCGGCGTCAGGTACTAGGCAAATGCCCGCGCCTCGTCACCTAAGTGGTCATTGCACCACATGTTTGTATAGAGGGGACTTGAAGCGTCGTGCCTCTCGAAGCGCCGGCACCGCGTCTTTGCCTCTTCGCCTAAGATACAGTAGGCGAAGATGCGAGAGGCATAACTCTTCCACGCCGCCTCTATATAAACATGGTACAATGTCCACCCCTTCACTGCATATGAACATCACAATCGCCTGTGCGACGTCGCGCCTGCGAGGCGCAGGCGCCTACACCGCGCATACGCCCGACGTCGCTTATGTGTGAATTGAGCCTAAGACTACGATGAGCTCATTGCTTTTTATTTTCGTTGAGGTTCTATTCAGTTGTGAATAGAAAGCTTCCTTGACTGCATTGTTGTCGTGTGGTGTTGCCGTATATGCACTAATAACATGACGAAATTTCCCGTCATTACCTGATATTTCAGTGTCATTAACTGCTCCGAGACGCCTACTAGCTCTTTACTAAGGTGGCCGACTATTTCATTTTTGATGGCGAGGCCTACCCCGTGTTGTCTCTTGTAGCCCTCTGGATAGCCTTTCCAATAAAAATTCTCGCCCACTAGTCGAATAATGGTACGATATAAAAGCCGATCTCCTCTGTGGGTGATCGGGTAATGGAGGTCGCATAGGATTCTGACATTCCAAGCTATGAAGTGATGCACTTTTGTTGTGTGGTTCGTGATCTTTGTGAGTTGTTAAAAGAAAGATGACTCATTCTGTCACGAATTCTCTCCGGAGATCCGAGTGGGAGGAAGTTTTTCTTTACTTTGTCGGATTTGTTAGACATAATCGAATATTCCATCCGTACATTCGGTTGCATGTGATGATTTCGATGTAGCACGCAGTGTGCATGACTGTGACCATACATATGTAGGCGTCTATTCTGAAAGTTCAGACCGGTCTGTTACCCATGGTAAACAGAAAAACAACTATTGGTATGCCTCTGGCTTCGCGACTGCTAGTGTAATACTGTCATCTCATAAATTTATCAATGGCAAACAAATAATACATATGTACACGTGATACTGTGGCATAGGGTAACATAAGACGACAAACTTTCCCCATAGTTCATTGGTCGAAAAGAAGCTATTTTTCTCTTCTTCTTTGCGACCTAGTTGAATTCGTCGGCATGTACCAAGGTTAAATGGCCCGTAGTCGGTCGCCAGAGCCTCGTTAGTGTAAACCAGGGGGCACTGCATGTAGGTGAGGTTGAAGGTTGGCCATTCTAGCCCTTGTACCCGTTCGAAGTGATAATAGTAAAAGTAAAAGCTTTATTTAACGCATACAACTGATACAGAAAGGAATTGTAAATGAAGGGTGTTATTTAAGGGAACATCCGTACACATAACTTAATTTGCATAATAATCATGTATACTATAGCGTTCTAAATTACATAGATACTCGTACAGTCTCGTAACTTTGAAACTTTCTTTCATGTACCGTGGTAGGTAATATATAATTATACTATTACTACAAATTATAAGTTTTTCAGGGCATCGTGTAGACTTGGTGGCCCAGTATAATCAGATTAACAATGATTTCATCTTATTAAATTTTAATATTTTATTGTGGAGTTCATACTAAATAAATTTTAATTTATTTATGTACAAAACTATTATTTTAATCGGCTAAATGTAAGTTCTCTTTATTAATAATTTCATCTCTAAGACCTGCTAGTCGCATTTGCCACAACTGATTAATTCGTTTACCTATGAAGCAAACCAGTTCAAATTTAGTTTTGGAGTTCTTGATAACCTTCCCGTGAATAATAATTAACAATCAACAATTTTCAAATTTAAAAATCTTGGGCTTAAAGGGTTGTTGTTGTCTCCTTTTCTACGTCCTTGTAATATAATATTATAATACCATATGAGAGCAACAAAACCTTTATTTTTTGACATAGTTTTTCTACGGAAACTGACTGAACATCATTTACAACTCCATTAAAAATATCTTTTCCTTTGGTCGTGCCGTGAAGGCTATGAACGGCAAGAAGTTCATCCAGGGCCAAAGAGGACCACTCTAAGTGTCGATGTTTGTCATGTCGATGTGTGACAATTGAGTTAATACATTTTGTGCAACATCATATACTCTTCAAGCCACATTTTAAAATAAATTAGCTTTTTCCAGACACATTTCTTCGGTGCTGCAATTATGAATCCTTGATTTTTTAAACAACTGTTGCGATTTTAAGATTCATATTTTTCTCGCCGTAAGCTGCCTGTAAATTTAGAGTAATTCTTTGAATGTTTAGTCTCATAATGACGTTTTTTGTCTATTCTTAAGAGTCTTTTAATTTAATTCAATATTCACCATTGAACAAACTGTATATTTACTAAGAAACTAGTTACAAAAGATATTAGTCGCACTACATTTCTCTTTTCAGATTTCCAAATTCAAACTGTCCAAATTACGCATGTATTTATGACTAGTAAGTAATTTGCTATACGTCCGTTATATAGTTGAATTATATTTGATATATTTACAATAATTATAATTGTTATTATTATTATTATTATTATTATAAAAATACAATGCTGTAAATGATGACATTTATTATTATTAATTTCAATTTCAATTTCAAAGAATATTGTATATTCTAATTTCCAAAGTACTTCAACCGCGTTATACATATATTATTGTGTAATTTTAGTTTGTATGGACTGCACCACATATTGTAATTTCGCAACCGTTTAATCACTGTTTTTGCTCAAATGTGCTAATTTGGAATGCATGATGCTGCCGGCTTTTATTAGCGTTCTACTAATTTGACATTCAAAATTACCTACTGATGCATTTGACCGGTCACCGGTGCGCCACATATAGGGCCTGCATTAGTTATTCGTATCGCCAATCGATAATCCGGAATATATTAATTATAGGTAACAAAAACTTTCTCCGTCGGTATTGAAGCTGTTAATGGAATTAGATCCACCAATGGATGCTTAATTATTCATTGGAATCGAAAGAGGGAATCGGTCATAGCATTTGATTGTCATATTTTAGATATGCAGGAATATATTATTTATTCAAATAATGCGACAAAGTAATTTTTGTCTATACTACTATTATAAATAAGATTACTAATGTTATAATGGTTTGAGATGGGTTACTGTTTAATTTATTTTAATTTATTAAAATGTATCCCGATCGACTTTACAATTAATCTTAATGGTTCATACGAAATTAAAATTAAGACATTATATTGGAATATTATTCCATATAGGGCACTACCCGGTGATCCTGATGGCATGAGCATGTTGACCGTTATTAGCATATGGATGTGCATTGCTAATTGATGTGGTGTCGCCAGATGGCGTTTATCATTCCTCCTAAGGGGTTTGTTGTATAATTTTTGTATATAACCACTCGAGATAGTGTGTGAATTCATCCTCACTAGCTGAGCTACACTGATGAGATCTAATAAGATCGAAATCTAGATATGTAGATTGTTAAGAGGTGGATTCACACTTATATATGTTTTACAAAATTGGCTTTGTACTGATATCTCAAGCACTCTGTTGGAATATTATTCCATAGAGGGCACTACCCGGTGATCTTGATGACATGAGCATGTTGACCGTTATTAGCATATGGGTGTGCATTGGCCAGATGGCGTTTATATTTCCTCCTTGGGGGTTAGTTGTATAATTTTTGTGTATGACCATTCGAGATATTGTGTGAATTCAGTACATCGATAGCTCGTCTCGCGATGAGTTTCGCTACATCGTTTTGTTTCTTAATGTGACATTTTTACCGTTGCAACATGGACACGCACTCAGGTTTGCCACTTTGTGATATTGACACTTACCCCGATTCCAACCATGCAAGTAGTGCACCCAATTTCCTGGGCACGGACACTTACATTGCCTCACTATCCTACGCTGAACGTTCGCAACGGAACTGCTCCAAAACTGCCCTCGGAAACCGCCCAGCGGCGACCTCCCACAGGGGTTCCATGGCCCCACTACCTCAAAAAGCTTCGCAAGACCAATGGAGCGAAGCCAAAACCACAAAGAAGAAGAAGAAACTCTCTAGTTCTCCTGAAGAAGTTCCACGGCGCGATGTCGAAATATCAAACCGCTACGACAGTCTCCCAATAGAGGATGACACTGTAGCCATGCATGACGAAAGCGAACTCGATGAAATCTCCGCACCTGCCCCGTCCCAGCCCGACCAACAGTCGTCCCAGCCCACCAAAAATCGAAACAGGAGCAACAACACCAAATACCCAACGAAACCAGCTTGCAGCAATCCGAATCAACTGGCAGAAAGCGGTCTCCACGAGACTTGTCATAAGCATTGACACATCCACAACCGATGACTATAGGGAACTTGTCAAGTATTTCTTAGACAACAACATATCCCATGACACCTTCTGCCTAAAAATCGATAAGCCCCTACAAGTCGTAATGTGAGGCATAGACACTTCTATCAGTTCCGAAGAAATCGCCGAGGACCTCAAAGCGCAAGGTTACCCTGATTTTCACGTATCCAGGATGTACGAAAAAAACGGAACGATACCGCTGGCAGTAATAAAAATCGACAGAGATTATAAATCGATTTAGAAGCGGGACTTTGCTGCAATCTATCGATAACAATGGAGTCAAGAAGACTTAAACAAACCGACAACCAGTGCCACCGCTGTCAAGTTTTTGGACACGCAAGCGTACTGCAACGCTGAATTCAAATGCCTCAAGTGCGGCAACAACCATTCAACCCACACGTGCACAAAACCTAGCACCACTCCCGCAACATGCGCTACCTGCAGAGCAAGTCATCCAGCCAGCTACAAGGGTTGCCCTAACAAACCCCGAAACTTCCCCAAACTCCCAGTAATAAACGAACACCGCTCATGGGCCAATGCAATAGGAAGCAGCAGCATACCTACGGACCAAGCACAAAACTTCAACATAGGCAAAGAAAACACGAACACCCCCAAAGACAACACTTTAAACGAAAGACCAACGGATGAATTAGCAACCCTCATAGGCGACGTAATCATCCAATTCTTGGCGAAGAAACCTTCCATGAAAGAAAAAATAAACTTTCTCAATACAACCGATAACATCATCAACAAATAAAACGCAAAATAAACACAAGGAAAAGACAAAGAAAAATGCATCACACACAGCAATACAACCATCACCAACTGTACCAACGAATCCGGAAATTACCGATGGAGGAACATAAGCCTTGAAAACACCCACCAAACCCAACAACACAAAGAGGGCCCAAAAAGCCAATAATCAACATGAAACTCAAACCGCAATAATACAAGATATGAGTAAATAGACCTAACCGTCTGATCTCAATAAAAGCCAGATAACAGGTGTGTGAATTCATCCTCACTGGCTGAGCTACACTGATACACTGATGAGATATAATAAGATCGAAATCTAGATATGTAGATTGCTAAGAGGTGGATTCACACTTATTATATATATATATATATATATATATATATATATAATATAATTTTTTTTCTATAATTTGATTATTATCATCCCAGGCCAGCTTCGTTGAATATGTCTTCTTATCTTTCGCGTTTCACATACATTCAATTTACTTTAAATCAGATGCTCCAATTATCTCAGTTGCCTTTCTTTTGTCTCCACGCAACCAATACGTATTCGCTTTCACCTCACTACTACATCTAAAGCTTGCAAACGCTCTTTGACTTTCTCCCAGATCTTTCCACCTAGATACCGTTTTATACTTGTGTCATTTTGTTAAACATAAAAGCTCTTTGGCAACATTTTAAAACAGTAATCCAGACGGCATTCTCAGGTAGTCAGAAAACAGATACAAAAACGAAACAACAGTGGATGATTAACGAACCTAAACTTAGAAGACGGAAGCATACGAATAATGATAAGGAAAAATATAACTCCATCAATAAAGAAAAAAGAAGAAAAATTTGCGCGGCAAAGGAAGCGTTGTTTAAAGAAAAATACTCCAAAATAGGACAACTACTAAGAAAACACAATACATTTAACCTGCACAACAGAGCGAAAGAAATGGCAGGCGTAAAAAACATAAGAATGAACAACCTTGCCGATAAAGATGGAAGCTCATTGTGGACGAGATGGTCAAATTGAACAGGCGTATGTTGAAGATCTATTTGCAGACGAAAGAGAGCAGATAGAAACAATAGAAATAAAAACTTGTATAACAAGCTCGGCAATAATATATACAGAAATAGAAAAGGGTATAACACAAGCAAAAACTAGAAGAACGACAGGCCCAGACGAAATTCCAACAGAGATACTCAAACTTCTAGAACATAAAGGCAAAAAGTCACTTATTTATATTTTTAATCAAATATATAAGAGAGGAGACACCTTCAAACTGACTGAATTCAACCTTTATAATGATACCTAAAAAGACTAGCTGCGATTATAGGACAATAAGACTAATAAAGGAAATCGGAATACGCATAGAGAACACCAGAGCGACATTCTTTAAGTTAAAGAACGTCCTATGCGGTAGAAACATTTGTCTGAAGCTGGAAATACACCTTACAGCACATATTCTCAGTAATATTATACGGTGTAGAGAGATACTTTGCTGCATAAACTTAAGACCTTCGAGATGTAAATCTATTGCAGCACAGACTGAGTGAGGATTGAAGAAGTCTTAATCCACCTGGCTAAGGAGAAGAAAATTGTTAAGTCAATAAAGGCGCGGAAACTGTAATACTTTAAACATTTAATGCGACACCCAGAACGATCCAACTTGCTACTAGAAGTCAACGACATCTCTGTTCAGAGGACCGGTAACAAAGTAATGTAGTTAATATGTAGCCAGCATGACGATAACCAACGTTCCGTAACATATATGGTACAACAATAAGAAAGTTGCTTTTGTATTTTCTATTTGATCTACTATCTGATGTTTAACGATGAAAACACCATCATTAGCACCAAAATGATATAGACACGTGGAGAATCGCTGCCGATGACACTGAGTTTCAGTTGACAATGTTGAGGGAAATCACCGCTGGATACCAACTGTTTACCTCTTGGAACGTCGTCGGAAGAAACTGGAGGCGTCGCTGTCACCACCTCAATAACTGAGGACTAAAACTATTGCTGTTAGGTTGAAAGTTCTGAATGTTGCTTGGGTGAACACTGTGATGTGTGTAGCTTCTTGGTCGCTCCGCGACTGTTTCGTCTGAGGATACTCTTGCTGTAGGAGGAATGTGCGGAAATAGAGGATTTCACAGAAAAGCATGATTCATTCAACATGTACAAAGAGATCAAAGAAACTATAGGGGGCCATAAAAGTAAGCATAGTGGACTACTTATCGATACGCAGAATAACATTTTAACAAGTACTGAAGAAAAGTTAAAAAAAAAAATTAAATTAAATAGTGGAAGCAATATGTCGAAACTCTCTTCGATGACAATAGAAATCATAATCACAACATCAATAATAGTGATGGATTGGACATAACAAGATCTGAAGTAGAGCATACTTTAAAAGTAGCCAAGAACGGCAAAGCACCTGGGCCTAATGAGATACATGTTGAAGTGATGAAATTGTTAGAAGAAGAAAAACCACTTTCAGTATTAGTCGACCTGTTTAACACCATATATAAAAGAGGAACAATTCCACAAGACTGGCTCATATCTACCTACCGTAACATTGCCTAAGAGATCTAACGCGAAGTTCTGCAGCGACTACAGAATGATAAGTCTAATGAGTCATGTTCTTACGTTTCTAAAGATTGTTCATGGGAGAATATATGTGAGGAGAACATTGGCGAAACACAATTTGCCTTCAGGAATGGCTTCGATAACCGGGGGGGGTTATTTAACATTCAAGTACTGGTTCAAAGGTGTCGAAACGTAAATATGCATGTCTTCGCTTGTTTTATCGATTACGACAAGGCGTTTGATACTGTTAAACACGAAATACTGCTGAACATCTTGCAGGATATGGGACTGACTGGCAGAGATATCCGAATAATAGCTAACCTGTACTGGAACCACAAAGCTACAGTCAGAATAAAGGGCGAGAGGACGGAGGAAATATCGATCATGTGAGGAGTTCGCCAAGGTTTTGTCCTTTCGCCTTTAATATGTACACAGGACGGGTGTTTCGGAATGCTTGAAGGAAGTGTTATGGTTGTGGTTGTCAACGGAGTAGTAATCAATAACCTTACGCAGACGATACAGTCCCATTAGCCACGAGCTTAGAGGATCTACAGGTTGTGTTGAATTCAGTTACGCGCACAAGAAACAACATGGGCTTGCGAATGAACATTAAGAAAACTAAATGACTCGTCAGTAATTACCCAATTGTTGATGATGATGATACTCTTCAAAGTGGAAATGAAACTGTAGAGAAAGTCTCAACCTATAAATATCTAGGGTACAATATAGATGATAAATGGGAAAACACTCGAGAGGTTCGAAGCAGAATTGAACAACCAAGAGGTTCATTCCGGAAGATTTCGAAGATTCTAACTAGCCGGAACTTAAAGATTGACCTACGTTTTCGCCTGCTTCGATGTTACGTATTCAGCGTTCGAAATGTGGGCCTACCGCAAAATGCTCAAAATATTCTGGACCGACAGAATAACAAATATAGAAATACTCGACGCTTAAATAAACAAACAGAAATTCTCAATAACATCAAGAGAAGAAAGCTCGAGTATTTCGGTCACGTTTTGAGAAATAATAAATACCGTATATTACAAACCATCATACAGGGTAAAATTGATGGTAGGTGCTGGCCAGGCCGCAGAAGAACAACATGGCTGAAGAATCTACGGCAGTGGTATGGACAATCTACAAGATCGCTATTTTGAAAAGCAGCAGATAAGGTGCAGATTATACTGCTGATTGCCGACGTCCTTGGAGGATAAGGCACAAGAAGAAGAAGAAGTACTCTTGCCACAGTTCTTCCTCTTCTGTGTCATCCTAATTACTCCTTCTGATCGGTTTGTAATTATCGGCCGATAATGGCTTGATGGGTCATTAGGTGTTCGTTGTTGCTTAACGACCGATTGGCTTATTTGCCAATCGGGCGTCGTTTAATTATAACACAACATATCTGTGATTTTTTTATGTCGTACTTGTGCACTTACCTCAGTTAGTTTCTCTTTTACAAATTCTCCTAATTTCTAGGTTCCATCTGTATTGGTCTGTTATCTTATCTTGTAATATCCTATATAATGGGGTGGCCAAATTATGTTTGTACGCAGGCGGCCAACTACTTAGGACGGCCCTGGGAAATGCTGTCTTGTCGTGCGCACATACACTTGGGAAAGTTTGCTTTAGGATAATATAAATAAATAATGATAAACTACACGTAAGTGTTAACGTTCCCCTAAATGCAACAAACTCCACTATTATGTATGTATACACCAACTGTCAAGACTCACATTAGTCTTAGATATCTGAAACGCTGGCAATAAGTCTAATTTTGAATGAAAATCCTTGAAAATCAGTACTCTTAAATTTTTTAAATAATTGCTTGATTAACAGATTTGACCAATATTATATTCAAGAAACACACTAAAAATATGGAATGCCTTAAACAGTGGTAAAATCGTGATCTCAACGTTATCATTTTTTATAGATCGCTAAGCACTTGAATTTTGATTATAATATTGATTTTTAAATTTTAAATTTCTGTAATTTGGGAAGAAAATTATTATTGAAGCCGGTCGTTTAAGAATTAAAATTTCGTTTAAAACATGAAAGTTGATTGAGATTGATTTATAATCTGTAACATAGGAGCAATTAAATGAGAATTGTAAAAATACATTGAACTATTCCTACCTCCCCCATTGAAAATAATGTAAGATAAAACTTGGTAGGATAATATAAAACTGTGTCGAACTGAATCCTCTTCTTAAATTGCTGTCTCCTTTGGTTGGCAATTAGCATTTCTATTCTGGTTTTCGAGGTCGCAACTTGAATGTTAATGTTTTTCCATGTCATTCACGGAGGTTCTATAACCACGATGTTCTGTGTCGCCCTACGGTTCTCTTTCCCTGTATCTTCCCTTGCATTATAATTTAGAGAGTCTAGTACTTCTCTCCTCGGGTAATAATGCCCAAGTATTCTAATTCGTTTTTTAATTTTTTATACCAAATATTAAAACATATTAATATACTGTTATATCAAACAATAGACTGTTCTAGAGATTCCCAAAGCGGGGGTTGCGAAAAATATTTGGGGGTTCACAAAAAATAATTACAGATCATTCATGTTGTTTTCTACACATATCCATATCCTTTTCTAAGTGCAAATGGGGTCGCGGATCAAACAGTTTAAGAAACACTGGTTTAGATTGTCTGCTATCATTATCTTTATGAAAACTTGGACAATGATTTGAAGCTAACCAACCTGTCATTTATGTTTTATGCTGTCAGTACTGTCAGTTTAAATGTGGAGTTCGAGAGTTCGAATTTCCATCTAGCTAGTGTTTTTTATATATTCATTATTTAATTGAATTATTAAGTGTTTTTAATTAAATGCAACATTTTCCTTTTTTACATATTAAATATTAATTGGACATTTCACCCTTCTCCTTAAATATATATATATATATATATATATATATATATATATATATATATATATATATACTATAAAAATTAATAACTTTATTTACTTTAGTAATAACCCACGCGTAGCGTATTTGGCTTATAATCTGGAGACCCGCGTTTTTTTTTAAATTAATTTTGTCTTATAACGAAAAGAAGGATTATTATAATAAGATTTATGAATATAATTGTGGGACCAAAGTTGGAAATCGAAGTTATGTTTTGTTTTGAAATTATGTTTTGCTGCCACTCAATCAATAGTCCTCAGGATGCTAATTAAAATTATGAAACCCGTTTGTGGATATCATGACCCTACAAAATATGTCAAAATTACTTGTAATTATTATTCCAAAAACACACTTTTCGAGCTGTATATCAGTGGGTGTTTGTCTTATCGTTTATATTTTAGGATTCAGGGGATGGCTATTTTCCAGTAACGCCATAAAACTGCATCTATATCTATTAGTTTTAACGTGAAATACCGCATACATATAGTACAGATACATTAGGGTTAGGACATGGTGGTGAATATCAGGTTCCTTCCATCCACACAAAACCTACCCGGTTTTCTTCAATTACTTCTCTCGCAGGACATGTGAATGTAATTTTGCTTCAACCACGCGAAATCTAGCGGGGTTTCCTTCAACCCCCTTCAAATCGGGGGGCAGCCTCGGAAGCGAGAAACTATATATATATTAAATAACTGTAATGAATACGGAATACAAACTTGTTATGTACATGGCGAAGAATAGGTTGAAAGAGGAAGTGGACAGAAAAAGGTTACTGCCCGAACGCCAGGGTGGGGTTAGAAAAGGAAGAGGGACAAGCGATTTTCACGCTAGTGAAAAATGTATGCGGAGATTGTGGACTAACAGCATACGGCTCAGTTCCGACGGGCAAGCTTGTGGACTGTATGGACAGATTAGAGATGAGAATGCTGTGGTGAGAAAAGTGTTAGAGAAGTTTAGAGTGAATGTGTGTGAGACAGGGAGTCCTCTCCGCTTCAGCATTTACACGTTTGTGTAGTGAGTTGAAGGAGGTGTTAAGAAAAGGATAAGCGGGATGGGTTGTGCAAGAGACTGAATGAGTATGTGGTTAAGAATGGTAAAGTTCAAGGAAATGCTTCAAGGATCAGAGAGTGAAATACTATTGCAGGTTGTGTGGTGATAGATATGGGTAGGGCAGAGCTTGTATCGAGGACGAATAGAGGCATGATGTATGAAGGAGGTGTGGGTGTATGAGAAGCTAAGAGGTGACGGAAACGTGTGAACTGAGGCCACGGAGAAAATGAGGGATGTTAAGTGGCAAAACAATAGCATAGTATGTCGTGACAGAATAACGCGACAACAGGGTAGTTGCGGCTATTGTTATGTAAGAAGTTGTTGTGTTTTTTCTAATTCAATCAATGAAGAGTGGAACTCAATACAACTGCATAGTTACAAGAAGGAGCAGCAGGGCTCACAGTATTACGTTTAGTACTAAGAGGAAAACTATAGTAATAGTTATCACACGGACTACTTAATAATAAAATGAGAGACAGAGCTATCGATGAAACATCATAGAAGAATAGAGAGAGAGGTAGACAAAAAAACGCAAGATACGGCAAACGCTCTAGGAACCTCGACACATACATACAATAATAAAATACATTAATTGATAAAAATCCAATGAAGAATTAACGTTCATATGTAATCATTTGATGTGCCCCATTCTGTTTAATGTAAAGCATATAATTGTCATTACGCCATCACTCATGATCATTATCTATTTTACTTTTTGATCATCAACTATCTACCACTCGTGTCTATTATCATCATATTGATCTCGTGTGAGATTGGTGATCGCGCCCTTGAGCGGTCGGCATAAATATAAATGTGTGTTTGCGGGACGCAGGGGGGGTGGTTTACGTAAGGCATCTCATGCCGCGAGGCCGCGTGGTTTCGGGTTGCTGCCGCGTTATCAAGATCGGCGGACGGTTTGCGTGCTCTAAACTGTGCGGCGAACGTGTTAACCGTCCCCAGCTTTAACGGTTCGGTTCCGTGTGGCGGCGAGGAAAGGGCGGGTGGGCCACGGCCGCCCCACTGCCATCAATCCGCAATTTGCCTAATCTAAACGGGGTCGCGCGCGCCCGTTTGATGCGAGAGGGAGAGGAATTTGATGCGCTAATAAAGGTCGATGAAGTCGCAAAAGATTGCTCGTTTGATAACGGTGGGCTTTTTGGGAATATGTCAAGGCATTGGTAGAATACTATGGAAATTGTGACATTCTAAAAGGTGTTATTTTAGAATCAAATTATTTATATTTAGGTAACAAATGTAATGCAATCAGATTCGGAGATATGTGTCCGAATCTGATTCATTAAGTCAAAATAATTCGAAAATTAAGAGAGATAACATTTGCCATGACATTCTTTAACGAGTAATTGGGAAAAAATAATCTTGATTTTATTTAAATAGAAATAACATGAGATAATTCACAATAAATGTTCAAATAATACCACCCAGCTCAGTGGCCGAGTGGTTAGAGGCGTCGTCCGTCTCGTACTGAACATTGGGAAGCCTGAATTCGATCCCCAGCAGGGAACGAATTTTCGCGAATCACCTTTCACAGTTTTTTAAAGGTTTTCTGTGAAGTTAAGGTAATTACCGGGTGATTAAACTCCTCTGAGCTTCTCCCTTGACCGGCGGAAAAGCCTATCGGCGGATAGCCCTGTAAAGATAGAAGTTTATTTACCACCCTTCACATCAATACAACAATACTCGCGGTTTAACAAAGAATCGTTGACCCTCTGCTAAATATCTTCATTTAATAAAGCTGTAGCATTATGGTGTTATGAAATCTAGATATGTAGATTGCTATGAGGTGGGTTCACACTTAAATATGTTTTATACGATTGGCCTTGTGCTAATATCTCAAGCACTCTGTTGGAATATTATTCCCTAGAGGGCACTACCCGGTGATGGCATGAGCATGTTGACGGTTATTACCATATTGGTGTGCATTGCTAATTGATGTAGTGCCGCCAGATGGCATGTAATTTTCCTCCTAGGGGGTTAGTTGTATAACTTTCTGTATACTTTATAGCTTCCAAAAAGCTCTCGGTTAGAATAAACTCTTTCCGTCTTTACAGCGAACAAAATACAATGGTCTGAACTGATTTGATTTGATTTTGAAATTACAGTTATGGTGATAATATAATAATAATAACATAGTTAATTAGATACTTTCCATTGTATGTGAAAACTTGCTTAAGAAGGGCGATGGACATTTTTGTTACTTATCTTTTTCGATTTATTTTAGCATAATGAATGAGATTTCGAAATAGTTTGCGTTACTTTATCAATACTAGAATGTATTGTCAATTATTTAAGTCTTCTCGTCCAATGTATACCTAGTTTACATGAACTATTACTATTGGACTGAGTTAAGGTTGGTTCGTGCTGATCACCATAAATTCTTAATTCATATTTTATAGGAATTAAGAATTTAGGCTGACCATTCTACCGGACTTTTGTGGAGAGTCTCAGCTCTGCGTTCCATATAGATACACTTCCCCACAAAACATCGCAAACAATGTTTTGCATACTTTTTTCCCGCGTTGTCTCATGATACTTTCAGGTACCTACTGTTTCCCTCGTGTATTTGTAGGCCTATTTTATTGGCTTCTTTTTCTATATTTTGATGATTTGTGCAAGTGTTCTGCTCTCGCTTGATAATTATGTCATCCGCGTATGCACATATCTAGTATCATCTCACGAAGTTCTTAAATGACATACTGTAGTGCAAGGATTGTGCATTACCCTGCCTTATTGTACGTACATAGTGCACCAATTCTCGTTCCCTTTTTTTCTCACGTTCTGTAACTAGGGTCTTGCCCGCCTCGGAGGCACTAGCCTACGGTACTAGGCTCACATCAGTCGGTCATTCCTATCTCTTGTACTATCGTGGTTGTCTGTTATTGTCTGTCCTGTAGGTCGATCTCGAACTTCTGCTTCATCAATAGTACATTTGGTGGCGGCGGCCCAGTTGGCCTCCGTCTCCAGCATCCGTTTACCAATTTGTCTTGTCATCGGGACCTCCTCTCCCAGCTCATACCACAGGGTGGCTTGTTCTCTGTGCCACCTGGCACGGTTGTGCAGTGTGTGGGCTGGGTCGTGGGCCAGTGCCTCTGCCGCGTCTGAGGAGACGATACGGCACGCGCAGATGATTCTCATGGCACTGGTCCTTAGCGCCTTCTTTAGCCTCTTGGAGTTTAGGGGGCGTGTACAGTAGCTCTGTAGCCGGCATACTTGCGCGGCCCATCAATGTTGGGGAGAATTCTGGCCAGGGCAGCTTCGGTTTTAGCTCCCTTCGTAGTCGTCCGTAGCAAGTGAGTCGCATGGTCTTGATTTGACTTCAGAGGTAAGCCAAGGTACTTCAGTTGCCTCGTGATCTTGAAGCATATGGATCTGGATGACGGCCTGGGCGTGTTTCCTATTGGATGAGAGGAGCGCAACTTCTGTTTTGGATGGTGAGTCCATTGTCCGTCATCCAGCCCGCCATGCTTTCTGTGGTTGTTGTGGTTTTGGCCAAGGTCTCAGCGAAGTCCCTTCCGCGGACGACTAGTGCCACCTCGTCCGCGAAGGTTATGGCCGTTGCGTCTTCTAGTAGTGGTACTTCCAGTGAACCATCGTACGGGATGTTCCACAGAAAGGGTCCTATGACAGAGCCCTATGGGAGCCCTCCTGTCATCTCATGCCTCACATGTCCGTCGACCCCAACATAGGTCACCTCCCTATCGCTGAGGTGGCCTCCAATTAGCCTGATAAGAGCTCTTAGTACCCCCTTGTGCCTCTACGCCTGCATGATAATGGGCCATTGTAAGGTGTTGAAGGCATTGGCCACATCTAAGGTGACCCCGTGTTCGACTCGGCGACTGGTCTCCTCACTGCCAGTATTCCATCAATTACGGACCGCCCCTTCCTGAAGCTAAACTGCAGGTCATGTAGGCCTCCTGCGGCGTCGATGGCGTACCACAATCATTCTCTCTACCATTTTTGCTACTCGAGTCTGCGGTCGGTTTCCCAGGCTTTGGAAGTAGCGCAAGCCTGGCTGATTTCCATTTCATTGGGAAGGCTTCTCTTCGCATACACACGTTAGCGATCTATGCCATCTTTCCCGATACCACCCGGACGGATGCCTTCAATAGTTCATTGGGCAGATCATCAGGCCCTGGTGCTTTCCTCGTGTTCTTCCCATTCTCGGGGTAGGGGGGTTTCCTTCTCGGCGGGTTGCATTGACCGAATCGTAATGCCAGCCCCTGTGGGAATAGGGCTATTTCATTTTGGTGTGTGTTGGCCTTACCCACACCACTAGTCTGCACGCCTTCTGAAGTAGTCGATTCAGGTCATCACGTCAGGGTCGTCTGATTACTAGTAGGTGGCGCCCTTAAGGGCACTGAGCAGTAGCTACTCCACTTTATCTAGCGCCCACCTCGTGGTCTGCGGGGGCGATGGACGGTTTTGATTTCATGAGTGTGTGGCCACTGCATTCTTGTTTAGCTTGTAACTTATATGTCTATGGTCACTAAGTGACTTCTCATCTAGGACCGTCCAGACCTGCACCCTATCCATCAGTGACATTGACGAGAAGGTAACATCTATGAAGGATGCCGAGTTGCGCCTTGTGAAGGTCGCCTCCTATATTGCTCCCTGATAGGCTGAGCGCAGCCGCCATCTTAACGACCGCCTCTCCCCGCTTGTGTGTTGCGGTGAACCCCAGTGAACCGTAGGGTTTTTCTACCCCCCGGCTTGATGTCCCACTTCCTCACACCTGAGGCACATCTTCCTACTATCAGACCAGTTGCAGGCGGACGTGTTATGTTTCTCCTCCCAGCACCTACCGCAACTGTAAGACACTTTCTCCCTACGGATGGCCTTGCCCTGTACGAGGCCGACCCATGGTTTGGTCGATGTCAATATATCTGTTCCGCGTTTAGTTGTGGTCACCGTTATCGCCCTTGTCTTCGACAGGCCTGGACTCCTACCTAAACTTCTTCTCCTATGCTCCCTCAGTGGTAGCTTGGATCAGCGTATTCAAGCCCCTAATATGGAGAACTACTCCTGTCTGTGGCATTCGTGACCGGGACCTCTGCCTATATGGCCTCGCATAGGTAGTCAACATTTTTCCCGCTACCGCGGAGCCCCATCCGCTGTCGGTTCGCTGCACCCTCCACGTTGTTGCTTGGGAGTTCGATGTTTCGAACCCTGCGGACCACATATGTCTCTCCTTCGGACGGTTTTACTATTATTGCCTCCTCTTTGCATCGTTGTGGTTTGGCGCCGCTGGTGTGTACGACTTCCTGCTCCCTGTTTTAACCTCATGTGCATGAGCAGACAAGGACAAAGGGGAAGAATAGGGCAAAACGTTAGTATGGCCCTTGAACCTTTTGTACCTAATGACACTTTTTAAAAATACATTTGAAATTATAAAAACAACGTGCACAGTCGGAAGACAACAGTGTGAGACAACAACAAACTTGCCAGGCGTACTAAGCGGTAAGCAGGTCAAAGAAACAATAATTATCCCTTACCACGACTGTTTTGAGCACATCTTATCTGTCCCCTAAGGCGGCCTGACGGTTTATAATCCTCCCCGTACTTTTCTTACGAAGAGCTGACCCCGGCGACGGACTGCAGCTTCCTTCACCACTTCCTCGACGCCAAGCGTTGATCCTATCTTCGCCGTAAGGCTGCCTAACGTTTTATGACCCGAGAAATGGGCTGCAGCTTCCTTCACTACCCCGTCGACGCCCAGTTTCGATAAAAAATACTGTATTTCTCCCCGCTCCCCTCACTATGTACGTGCCCTTACTCCTGTTTCAAATTATTTCGATATTTTATCTTGTACCTTCACTTTTGCCATTGACCCATCTTTAGTTATAATTATTCAGATATTAGTTATTAGTATTCTTGCACAAATTCAATTTATATTGCTACTCATCATTTCTCTTTCTTTTTTGTTTATGACTTTAGTGGCCGTTCGGTTTTCCTTATATATTTCGTTATTTTCTCTAGTATGCATTAGGATCATTCAATATCTGGCTTTATTCTTTTCCTTTATCAATTCCTCTCATTTTGCTTCGTGATAATATATAATATACTGTGATAACAATAATGTATCTTAAAAGAACATGGCAGAGTTGGCAAAGTTTGTCATATAGGATAACGCCAAGTCTTCGAATTTTGGTGTTACTGTAGAATCTGGAAAGTAGTCTGGACTCACAGGGTCGGGTCACCAACGAGCGGCCATTCGTTATCCTTTATATATTTCGTTATTTTCTCCAGTATGCATTAGGATCATTCATTATCTGGTTTTATTCTTTCCATTTATCAATTCTTCGCATTTTGCTTCGTAGTAATATATTCTATACAGTGATTACAATAATGAGTCGGGTCACCAACGAAGAAGTGTTAATAAAATGCAAAGGAATGTCAAATAATCGACACCATTATAAATAGCTTAAAATATTACTATAAAACATTATATTTGCAGATATTATATCTTATAAAAAAACTTCCACCTATATAAATATCGACCCGAAAAACTTTCCACCAGAGAGGGTGGACGCTCAGAGCATGTTACATCACGCGGTATTTACCTGAACTTTCAGGTGAGCAGCGAAAAAATTCATCCCCGAATTTGAATACGAGATAGACTGTACCTCCAACCACTATGTAACTGAACTAAAATCGTAACATATGTATTATCCTGTACCCTGTGATTGGAATAGTATTTAATAGTTATAGTTAACTGTTTGAGATGGATTATTATTTAACCCTTAAATGCATATTGGTACAGAACTGCAACATTACTTGTTATAATGTTCACCGCCTAATTAAAAACTGTAATTCTTTATATATAAATATAATATATATATATATATATATATATATATATATATATATATATATATATATATATATATATGTATATATATATATATATGTAGATACCGCAAAAACTAAAAACAGATTCAAAAAGAAAGACTGGGTAACATATGTCATTGTAACATGCAGCACGATACAAACTATACAAAAATAAAAAATAGCTAAAACCTATGGGCAATTCATGCTAGCCGGTACTCTATCTGGTGGCAGAAAATGAATTAAAATCTAGTGGGTAATCTCTGCGCACAAAATGTATTTTCTCATCATATATGTGACAATATGAGTAAGGTTTGTCTAGTTGTATATTAAAAGTTTATTAACAACCACGCATTACTGCCCAAGTGATCAAAATCTCGTGTAATTTGTATCTAATCAGCAGATCAAACAATAACAACGATCAGCTGCTTACCCACTAGTTCGACGAAAACCGTAGACATTTGAATCGCTAATTGCTCATAGATTATGTCAATTATAGAAAAATCTGAACAAAATTATAAAGAAAGCAAAATCTAACTTTTACTAGAAACAAGTTATAGATAATATTAACGAAATATCCGGAACAAAATATAGGAAATAGCAAAAACATCAGTCATTCTACTAAAAGAAAAATCTACTGTTATAAAAGTAATTAATTCCCGGAATGAATTATTGACAGAAAATTAATCCATTACTAATGAATTTAATTATTTGATTATGTGATAAATTAATTATAATTATGTGATAATTTCTCCTTCTATAATAGCTAAAATATCAGGGTTTTTTTGTAGATATTGACTCTCCTCTACATATTCTATTTCATTTGTGATTGACCCGGCTTCTACTTGTTTCTTATGTCCTTAATATTCTTCATTTGTTATCTACGAATACTAGGGTGAGTTATCCCCCGTATCTAAGTCATTTTATGTAATGAATTCTTCATACTTATCGGATCCCGGTCTTACATAATTTGTTGTTCTTCTATACAAACTCTTTAATAAACGCTGTTATGAACCGGAGTTCGAGAATTTGTTGTCTCTGAACCCGCTGTCACCAATGTTAGGTATCTTCGATGGTAGGTTGAAACCTCTGGCGAGTAAAACAGGATATGGAAATCGAGTAACTCGTATAAATAACTAACTATATATTAAATTACTCTGTGTATCTCCTAGTCTTACAATGCCTGCTCTTCTGTACTGACTGACTCTTCTTAAAACTCTCGACTTGACTCTTGACTTTTCAACTGTGTATCTAACTAAACTTCACTCAAAATGTGTGGAAACTCTAACAAACTGTGTATCTAGAACTGTGTACTCTTCCTTATCGTGGTGCAACACTTATAAAAACAATCCCCTACAACAATCTTCGGGGCCAAACGTTTCCGCGAATCGGCTAATTCGTGGGCTGGTCAAGGGCTCGAAATCTTTCTCCAGATCTACTAATGTTATAAGTGTATTGCTATCCTTTGCTATTTCCTTTTCGGTCAGTTTTCTAATTCTCGCTTGTTCGTTGCGTATGGCACGGGTCTCCTCGATCCAGGTCCTCTATGTCCTACGCCCAGGTATGTCGCTTCTATCAATTGTCGCGCGATTTCACTGAAGCTTTTTCCGGATTCTGGCATTACAACAGTCCTCTTTTAATTGCTGTAACTGAAGACGCTGATGAACTCATGGAATTTTTCAACAATAAAAGAATGATTTCCAACACAAAACCGACGAATTAAACATGAACTAAACTTACCCTTCAATAAAGTTTAACAATAGGATAATTAATTATACTCAATATATTTGGATGAAATATTAATTAATTATAATTATGGTTCTAATGAATATATTCTGTTATTTTAAAGATTATATAACTTTCTACATGTGCTCTGTTTATTCGGAGAGTTTATATATGTTTTCTATTAATGGAATAAAAAGTTATTATTATTATTATTTTAATGTATATATTTATAACTAGCATTGTTACTAAATAAATGGTATAATTATTATATGTTTTTTGTGCAGGTATTTGTTTAACAAGATGCCGTCTTCCGTCGGTCGGCGGTCACGTCTTAGGTGAGAGCCCGTCCGCGATGGACAACTCCACGGAGCCGTCCGCCGCGTACACGGACGCCGGCGGCGGCAATAGAACAACGGCGATCTTCTCCGTCGGCCCCGAATGGTTTCAAGAATGGTAAGCGCCCACCCCCCAATCTGTGTACATATATGCATGCGTGGCCGACCTTCGGCGCGCGCTATGAATGTAACACCGGATCGGTTTTATCCGCCGCCGCCCTCCAGCCACCGCGCGCTCAGCCGCTATCCCGCCAACCGGAAAACACGCTTTTCCGCTAGACGGCCTATTTCCTTTCACATTTTCCCCGAATATAACATCCACACGGTGTACACGTTCCGACCTGCGCCTTTGCATCCGGGAAATTTCAAGATAAATTGAAAAGTTATAGAGGATAAATAAAAATTTGTACCGACAATATCCTATCGGATAAATATCTTTAAGCTCCAGGTATAAATTGTTAACACTCTAGAGCACAATGCAATATAGTTTCACTCAAACTATCTATAGAACGGATAATCTTATCTATATCCTGATTCCGATCATTTATGTTAAAGAAAAAACATGACAGTATGAACGTTGAAATTTCTTTACCCATTAAAAACTACCTGGTGTACTTAATTGCTAAATATAAACAAGATTTCTATTTCTGCATGTTAATTAAATATAAATAATAAACATATTTATTATATTAAGCAAAAATTATTCAAATCAGCTATGAATAAATTTTTTGGTGGAAATCGGTCAGGGGAAAGTCCATTATTACGACACATTTTTGAGGGAAAATATATCGCTACATTTAGGAAAATTCTTATTAATTATTTCGAGTAACTATTAGAATTAAAAAAATCTCTGGAAGAAATAACACTTTACCCGTGCCAATCTTTGAATAGTTTACATTCATTTCAGGTTATTGTTGAAAATATCAACGTCATTAAAGAAATAAATCGGAGTTTAATTATTTACGTATAGAGATTTTCATAGCAATCGCATGAACATAATATAAGTGACCACTGTAAAAATAAAATATTATATCTTAATGATTATTATGATACGTGTCATAAAGTGGCCACATCAGATTTTGTGTCTATTATGCTCTCTTCAAACGCCAATTATTGATTTTTATTTCCCACTAAAAGCCCTCTAACTCCTCAGAGGGCAAAGTATAGAAGACATTTAGACCAACTAATGTACCCTTAAGAGACACTCTGTTGGGTAATACCCTCTATAGCAGGGGTGGCCAAATCATCGATCGCAGTCGACCTAGTCGCCCGCCTGTCTGATATGTACACATGTTTTATTAATAATCTAATTAGTTTGTGAAAAAAAAATCATTATTTTCTCGTATTAAAATAACTAGATATTAAATACGTTTAGTTAGTTTATTAGTATTATCTAGGTTTATTTTAAATTTAAACTTATTTTTGGCTACAAAGTACTTTACTTTTCTTCTATTTCACATACACGATGTTGGTAGACACCCGCCTATAGTTTTGCAAACAGCTCATACAAAGTAGTTAAAAGATTGGCCACTCCTGCTACATAGAAACGCTGAAACATTGAAATCTCCATTTTCTTCTACCCGTTTAACTTGATTTGTAAATATAAACAACATTTTTATTTTTGTATATTAAGTAAAATCTATTATAAAAATATATAAAGCTATTATTTTTGGGGGGATTCAGCATTTCACCTTTCTTGTGTATAAACTTAATGTGAATAAAAAATATGTTCGGCTGTAAAGAGAACTACGGAACAGAGTGGAATCACTGAAATAATGTTAAACTCTATACAATAAATATTAGAGTTCGGTTCAAATGTCACAGCCTGTAAGCCCTACACGACGATATAGTATGTGATACCGGTTTGAAGTATACAGATAAACAATGGGATACACGAATGATGATACTAAATTCCGCATCGATGCGAGTTTACAGCGCCTCTTTAACTTCACGCGAACTTTTTGAGTATGCTGAATCCGTCCTTCGTAACTTTTAACGGCCTCGGATCAGATTTAATGTCGATTAAAATGATAAAAGCATGTCCCCTAAAGTATTTTTTACAGAATGAACTGTACAATGATTGCTAGAAATATATTTAATAATATAAACAAACACAATATATACAAAATCAAGTAGCCTAGACGCGCACGAAAACAGGAGTTCCAAGCGAACTTATATCGATCTAGGGTACGTAAAACACTGCAGGAATAGAAAAATAAGACGGATGCTGGACAAAAAACTAAGCAGCCTACATCCAACCAGAAATCCTTGGAGGGCATTGGCCAAAGAAGAAAACGAGGCGTTCGCCCTTGAGACCAGATTAAAAAGGTATCTTTACACAGAGACGAAGACATGATATCAATGTCATTTTGAATAATTTGGTAAAAAATTAACCTCTAAAAAACTAATATCATTCCCCAATGCAAAAACTGCCAGATCTACACTGCGAAAACCGCGTAATGTACCCCCAAAATGCTGTCACTGCTCTAAAGCAAACCCAGCAAACTATAGAGGTTGCGAGGTGTTTAAAAAGATCGTCCAGATCGGGGAAGAATCAAACGACAATACACTCAAGCTTGATTGAATCAATGTTGAAGCAAAATATGCAACGACGTGACAATCTCGAAAACAAACTAAACTAATGTGCACCTTACGCATTATGGAGTGGAACGCGAATGGACTCCTTCGGCACATGTTTGGTGTCAGAAACTCATTTTACAAATAAAACACACATAACATTCAGTAATTACTCAACATGCAAGTAACTTTCGTCACAATAACATCAACAAAGCAAAGACACTGTAAGCGCAATCTACCGCTCTCCAGGCCATCCCATTAGTGCAGAGCAGTATACGAAACTTTTTGACAAATTAAACAATCGATTTATTATTGGAGGCGACTTCAACGCTAAGCACGCACACTGGGCTCCCGGCTTACACACACATCGGGACGCTCACTTTACAATAATGCAGCATGGGAAAGTAAACCTCCCACAAAAAGAAGGCTGGAAGATTTTAACTATCCGAAGGAAATCAGAGACTTGATCTCAGAGAAGCGACGATTGAGAAGGCGCGGGCATCAGATGAAAGCACCACAAGACAAGGCAGCTCTAAATAAATCAACACAACACCTTACCATGGAAATTAGAACGATCAAAGATAACACCACTAAGACTCGCAACTTGAGACTGAAAGCAGACAGCTCTGCCGAATATTCTCTGTAAAATGCAAGAAAATATCTAAAGCGCCCTATAATGCAGATACCAGACTAATCAAACAAGACGGAAGTTGGGCCCGAGACAACCAAGAAAGAGCTGACACTTTTGCTGATCATCTCGAAAACCGGTTTCAACCTAATCGGGGAACTGATGACCTTCCAAAACTCAACACCAACGACTATAATGACAAAATTCTATTAGCTCCGCCAAAGGAGACAAAAGACGAAGTACCGTATTTCTTCTTTTGTGAATAAAAGCTCCCAGGTTTGACCTATTATCCAGGATAATTCTACAAAATCTTGAAAGAAAGGCACTGGTCAAATTTCTTGTAAATGCATCAATACGGCTGCACTACGTCCCGAATGCATAGAAAGTTTCAGAGATAATTATGCTGCCAAAACCTGGGAAAGATCCTCGAAACGCGGAGTCGTATCGGCCGATCGCACTGCTACCGATCATGTCCAAAGTATTTGAGAAGCTCATCCTCAAACGACTTAAAACTATTATGGACAAATACCAACTGGTGCCCACTCATCAATGTGGCTTCCGAAATTACCATTCCATCATAGACCAAGTCCACCGCATAACTAACATCATCGAGAAAACATTAGAAAGGAAAAGAATTTTCTCCATAATATTCCTAGATATATCATAGGCGTTTGATCGTGCCTGGTATAAAGGTTTGCTGCACAAACTGAATTCTATACTACCTTCTACTCATATCATACTTATCGGATCGAAGATTCCGAATTGGACAAGAAGACGCATACTCCGGGCTAAAAAACATATGTGTCAGGCTCCCACAAGGAAGTGTATTTGGGCCAATACTTTATATCAATATCAAGTGAATAATGTGATCAAGAAAAGGGGCATTAAACTAAATGAGGCTAAGTCCTCATACATTCATTTTACACCTAAAACACGCCAACACTGCTAAGTACCTTGGGATGAATCATGACGTCAAGCTTCGATGGAGCGAACACGTCAATAAAAAGGTTGAGCAACTTAATATTAAATTCCGAAAAATGTTCTGGCTTCTAGGAATATATAATTCCAAGCTCTCATTAAACAACACGATACTCCTGTATGATCCGGTAGTACGAACAGTGTGTACATATGGTGTCCAGGTATTGGGCTAAGCTAAAAAGAAACACACCAACAAAATACAGACATTAAAGAATAAATTGTTGCGTACCATAGCAAACGCACCCATATACATTAGAGTAACCGACCTACACCGTGATCTCGGAGTAGAGATGGTTACTGACGTCATCAAAAGACATGCAAATTTGCATAAAGATCGGCTAAAACTACACATCAATAAAGAGGCATCCAGACTTATAATGTCCAGATTTACCCTCAGGCGCCTCAAGCGGATCAAACCGTTCGAGCTGACAACTAGGCAACTCTATTGGGACTAACTTAGTTTATACACTTCTAGAAATTTAAAAGATCAAAAAATAGATCGTTATTTTCCTGTAAATAGTTTCTATACCATTTAATAAAAAAAACATCTAGATCTTGATTTTGAACTAACTAAATAACAATAAACATTTTCTTATATACCAAATTATATCTGGGAAGGGAAAGGGCGCAACCTATCACGAAAGGAGGGCGGCACAAAAATATCACACTGAAGCCCTTCGAAATGTGGCTAAAAAAGCAATGTTGCCGGAATGGGGTGGATTTTTCAATTCTTGGTGCTCTCGCTACATGCGATTCATCTGTAGAAATCCCCGAATGAGACGGAGACGTATCGGGTATTTTATGGGACGATTCCCGAAATTATGGACGAATACCAGGCTGGTCCTCATCCCAAAGCCGGTAGATTGCCCATCGGCCTACAGACCGCTTTGAATGCTTGAAGCGGTGGAAACGCTGCTGGGTGCGGATCAGCTACACCACAGTATCCAGGCGATTAGGAAAGCGTGGCTTTCGGAAGCGACAATCGGCCATTGACGCCGTGAGGGTGGTCGTTACGGTAACACAGGGGGCTCACGGGGGCACACGGATGACGAAATTTCTGCGCGCTCGTTCGAGATGTTACTAACGTTTTCATCATGGCCCGGTGGGAGATTCTTCTTCTTTAGGTGCCTTCTCCATTACGGAAGGTTGGCAACAATCATGGCAAATTCTGCACGGTTTTGTGAGTCCAGACCAGACCAGTCCCTTATGTTCTTTAACCAGGAGCATTTCCTTCGTCCTGGACCACGGCGACCCTCTATCTTGCCCTCCATTATTAATTTTAGAAGGTTATATTTCGTACTTCTGAAGATATGTCCTAGGTACGCTGTCTTACGCTTCTTCACAGTAGCCAATAGTTCTCTGTCTCTGTCCATGCGTCTAAGAACCTCATTATTCGTGATATGCTCCACCCAAGATATTCTCTGCATTCTTCGAAAGATCCACATCTCAAACGCTTCTACTCTGTACATAGTATTGATCTTCAACGTCCAAGCCTCAACACCATACAACAATTTCGAGTGAATGTAGCACTTAACGAACGGTGGGAGATCATCCGCCTAATTGACACATATCACCAAGAGAGATTGTTAAAGTGGGTGACCGACAGGAGGCACATCAGACGTGTGGAAGATGACCTGCAGAGTGCTGGGCCTTAGGGCCAACCCGGTGTAGTGTAATACATAACGGCGTATTGGCCATGCCGCTGCACAGCGGGGCAAAACTAGTCGGGTACGCTGACGACATAGCACTCGTAGCCACCGCGCGCACATTTTGACAGCTGGAGGCCACAGTAAACGGGAATCTGGAGAGCATTGAAGAATCGGTCCCGCACGTTGAGCTGGCTAGATAGAAGACTCCAACGGTAATAGGTAGGCCTGGAGGTACGAGGCGGCGTTAGCCCGGCTTATGCTAAACATTAGGGGGTCTGGCGAAAAGAAGAGAAGCATACCGGTGCACTAATCTGGGGCAGAGAAATGGAGGTGGCCAGCCACTGAGGGCTATGCGAGAGTAAATCTCCTGGCAGCGGATAGCGTCTGGATAGTTCTGTTCTGGATAGTTAGCTGGAGGGTAGCATAGCTACAGACACTTAGGCCTCAAAATGGGCCCATTGTGAAACCTCCCTTTAAAAGCTGCTCACTCGTCCCACCAGTCAATTTTGCGTGCAAGCCGCAAAACCCTGGCGGGTGAGGAGCTGCCAATGCTGACCATACTAGGCCAGCACTCCCCTAGTATTTGATGCCTGGTTATTACTAGAGCTGGGCAGAGGCATATTACATGCTCTGCTGTTTCTAGTTCTTCATTGCACCCTCTACATAACGGGCTGTTCACCAGACCCATCGTGTGTAGGTGTTTGTTTAGCCGGCAGTGGCCGGTTAGGATGTTAGTCAATAATTTCAGACTGGTTCTAGATAAGTTAAGGCGGGCCGTGGCTGCAATTTTACAAGGTTGCCTAATTGCAACCTTTCATTGTTTGCAGCCCGGCGTTTCTCGCCATCTTACCTTGTGTAGAGCATGTGTCCTATGCTCTATTATTTTTTTCAGAGTACCTGCAGAAAGTATTTCATCCTCTTGGGTTGTTAGAGGATGTGAGGATCCCTTCCTGGCAAGTTCATCTGCTATTTCGTTCCCCTTGATGCCACTATGTCCTTTTATCCAGCAGAGTTCTAGTTTGTTATATTTAGCTAGCTCCTCCAGGCTGTGTAGACATGAATATAACTCTTTCGACACAAATGTGTTGGCATTTAGTGCATTTAGAGCTGCTTTGCTGTCGGTGAGTATTTGGATATGTTTATCCTTAATATTCCGTTTAGCTAAAATTTTAACACATTTTAGTATTCCTGTTAATTCCGCTTGGAAGACTGTCGTGAGTCTTCCAAGTGGTGCACTTATCTTGAGATCGAGTTCTGGTGAGAAAATTCCATAGCCAGCTCTCGTCTTAGTTTTGGATCCATCAGTATACATGGTTATGTTGGCGCCTTGTGGGATACCATCCATTGTGATGATGGTCTGAAAGTGTTTGACAAAACTGTATTTGGGTAGAATTCTGTCGCACTTACCTTCTATGAGGGGGTCTAGTTTGATAGCTTCACTCAGTATGCTCCTGTGTCCAATGATTCTACCTTTATCATGCCACAGGTTGAGTGAAGATAGCCTTAATGCTGTTTTTACTGCAGTCTCCCTTATTAGAAGGTCGAGTGGTTGTAGACATAACAGTGCTTCAAAAGCTGCTGTGGGCGTTGTTCTCATAGCGCCGGTGATGGCAAGACACGCCATCCGCTGGATGTGTGATAGCTTTGAGATTGTTGTAACTTGTTTGGTTTTCAACCACCAGACTATTGCACCATATGCGATAGTTGGTCTTATGATCGCGGTATATATCCATTGGGTGATCTTGGGAGACAGGCCCCATGTTTTACCAACCTCCCTGCGGCATTGCCAGAATGAGATGCAAGCTTTTTGCAGCTTGGATGTTATATGCTCATTCCAGTTCAGTTTTGTTTCCATGATTAATCCTAGATATTTTACTTTATCTGTGAGAGTCAGAGGGACCTTAAAAAGAGTTGGCATGTTCATGAGCTCGAGTTTCCTCTTCCTCGTAAACAATATCAGCTCTGTCTTTTTTGGGTTAACTGTTAGCGAATGGCTATCGCACCAGTTCTCAACAATCTGTAGGGCACTCTGCATGAGATTACAGAGTACACCTTCAAAACTGCCATATATCATGATCACTATGTCGTCGGCATAGCCAACGGCATAGTATCCTGAGTTTTTTAATTCCAGGAGGAGGCTATCAACTACAAGGTCCCATAAAAGGAGTGAGAGGACTCCACCTTGAGGACAGCCTCTTCCTGCAACTTTTTTTGATGTTACGTCATCTAGTGTTACTTGGATTGTTCTTAGACCAAGCATATTTTTTATCCAGCCCCTAATAGTGGGGTGAATCCCGTGAGATGTTAGGGCATTATCGATACTCTTAAATGTTGTTTTGTCAAAAGCACCTAGCGGATAGCGTCAAGAGATACGTGAGTAAAACAGGAAATAGAAAAGGGCAATCACCATGGATGTATGACAAACTAGGTGGTCGTCCCAGGACGGAACGGCGGAGTGGAGAGTCATTCTCGATGTCTGGCCATAGAACGACAGGAAGCACGGGGAGGTCGGCTACCACCTAATCCATGTGCTGCTGGGCACGGCTGCTGCGATTCTAGCTCAAGAGGATAGAGCATAGATCTGGAGCAGCGAGAGGACGATTGTCGGTATTTTAAGTGTCGATATTATGACAGAAACCAATGTTTCTCAAACTTTTTGGTCCGTGTTGTGTCTCAACACACAAACGCACATAATATTAAGTATGTAGTTTAATATTTGCTTTAGAAATATGTATGTGTGCGACAAAAACCCTGGCATATTGACATGTAAGGTAAAATACAGATATCTTATTTCAGGAAAGCAAAACCATAGTTCAATAGTTCGATCGTCATAAAAAGTACCCCTACTACCACCTTTTTTTGCTCTAGAGGAAATGCATTTACGTACATTCGGTGTTTCTCACCAGGTGGTGTCGGACTCGCGTTGCAATTAAGTGCAAGGAATATGACAATATCTAATAGGCACTCGCTAAGCGTTGTCTTGCCTTGTTACTGATCGTCTACGTCTCCTGGCCGGTCGGTAGGCCACCAGCTCGTCCTAGCGTAAGTCACATCGTCGTTAGCACCACTTTCCGATCCACTCCAGGTACTTTTGAAAGCACCAGTGCCGGGTGAGGATCTGGGTGATACAATAGTCTGTTTCTCCATAATTCCGGTCAGTCGATTCTTGGACGTCGAGCTTCAACGTCAATCGCTCTTTCGTCGCGTCCTGCGATCTCCTCTGCCACGATTCCATGGCGAATTATATGCAATGCTGCTTCGCGCTCTGGTGCTCTAGTTTGTTTCAAATCGTATGCCATATTCCGCGCCGTCGCCTGGAGGTCAGCTGGTATGGTATCGGTCACGGCATCGGTCACGGCATCGGTTAATACAGTTCTATAGACGCAGCCGGATCTTAGGCTCGGATACGGAGCGCTGTACGGAGTCTTTGAATATTTCAGTGTGAACCTACTAAATTGTCGGTCCAGGAAGGGGCGGCATGCATAAGGCATAGGCTACTGTGGCCAGTAGACGTCTCTTGGTCTCCCTAGGTCTTTTGATGTTCAGAAGAATTCTAACAATAGCGTTCTCGACCCTGGCCGTTTTCTGTGTCTGTGCCCTGTAGGATGTGTGTAGTATGGTGGACTGTGGCCACCATCACTATACACAAGTAGCTAATTTTTCGGCTAACGGGGATGGTTTCTCCCTGCAGGACTATTGTTCTAATTTGGTTCGTTTCGGCCGTCCTCTTGGAGAGGTGGGCGGCCTCCGTCTTGTGGGCAGCTATATCTAGGCCGTGCCCGTGTCCGTGCAGCTATGCCTCTATTAGTGTGACGGCTTCCTATACACTAAAAGTCAGCTCCTCCGTGTCCCACTCGCTGCCGACGACCGCGACGTCGTTCGCGAACGCCACCGCTCCCATTTCGGGTGGGAGGCGCAGCCATAGTACCCCATGATATAGGATGTTCCAGAGCAGGGGTCGTAAGACTGAACATTGTGGGACTCCTCTCGTTACTTCATTTCCCCTCCATGCGGGGAACTGTGGCTTACTGTTCTACCACATAGATAGGTTGCTATCAGGCGTACCAGCGGCGGCGGTATGTCCAGATCCCCGAGCGCTGTTAAGATATTGTCCCAAGGGAAGGTATTGCTGGCGTATATAACCATCAGACAATGCCTCCGCCTCCTCAGTGGACCCGTGTTTGCAGCCTCGACGTACTTCATAACCGCCTGAATAGTGTCCGCCATCGAACATCCTTTTCTGAGACCGTATTTTGTTGGTACTAGCTCATCCGCGTCCTCGATTGTCTCCTCCAGTCGATTTGTAATCAGCCGCTCCAGTACCTTGGCCAGCCCGCCAAGTAGGCATAGGCGTCTATACGTCGCAGGTTCTGTCGGTGGCTTTTCCTTTGTGGATATTAGTACTAGTTTCGCTAATTTCCACCTTGCGGGGAACGTGCCCATCGGGAGGCATTGTGTGTATGTGCTGCGTCCCGTCCTAAGGCTGTGGCCGCCGCTCTTATAACCTCGTTCAGTAGACAGTCTTGGTCGGGTACCTCTTTTCCCGGGAGGGGTGCATGCTCCTTCGTCACCCCCTTTTCCCTACATGTTGTGTCCTCCCCAACGTGGCTAAGAGATATATCATAGTTTGTTCTCTTTCCCATTAGGAAGAGTGCCGTTACGATCACTTAGATAGAAACATATGCCGCGTGAATATTTTTGCAATTTTTTGTTAGTTTAAGCCCGACATCAAAATGTATCCCAAATTCACCTCGGACCTACAAGCACAACCCACATGCGAGAAAGCTTTTACAAGAATCTACAGCACAGATGACTTATGGAGACATCGCCCAAAGACGGATCAGCAGATAATTCTAGAGAAAATCTCGGGGCGACAGAAAACCGAACGCAAATAATCCCGCGTAAAAACTATGTGATTAAACACGTGCCCTTCTCTTCCCGATTTTGAAACGTAACAAACGCGCTTTTTCTTCCTTATTTTAAAGTAACATCCGCGTACCTCTTTCTTCTCTTCCGCAATATTACATACGCATACTTTGAAAGTATGACCAGATTGTAATTATAGTTACTACTTAGTAATTATAAATATACAATAATGAACCAGTTTTTTGAGTCTGCTAGTGTCAGTCAAAAGTACACCTTGAAAAGACTAATAGGCTGGTTCTAGCATACCTCCAGGGCGAGAAGGTGTCGCAACATCCCCATCACCCATTTGCACTTACAAATTACAAAGGGCTCCCTGAAGAATGGGTATGTATCGAGAAACATTCCGAATGATTTGGAATACATTTTTCTGTGACCCGCCAAATATTTTTCGCCAGACCCACTTTGGGAATCACTGATATAGACCCAATGGTAATATGTAGATTCGCTAATATATGAGACCAACACCATATAGAAACAAATGGTTTCGTGCATTTGGATTGTGGCTGTTAATGCTCATGTGGTGGGAACAGGGTTGTAGTCTTCTGTCTGGCCAGCGAATGTTGGTTTAGCTGGAGCCATTATATCCTCTCCATTCTCCTGTTTACTGTGGACTGTGGCTAGTTACGGGTGCTAGGTTGTCAGTGTACCCGACGAGTCAGTCACGATGGGCGCCTACATTGTAATAACTTTACAAAATAGTTCCTTTTTAGCCGCTGGTTATAGGTTATAGATTTGATATCAATTTTATTCGATATATTTATAACTATTGATAAAATTAAATTAAATATATACCATGTAGTGTCCATAATGAATAAAAGGACACTAATCATATGACAATACTTTCTTATTATACATGTATGTATGCTAGAAATTACATGTGTATATGAGTAATATATTACGTAATTAATTAATGAATGTTGCTATTAATTAACACTGATCCCCGACAATAACCCTAATAAATAACCCCTCTCCATCGCCGATACATAATTTCCACTTCCAAGCATCAACAGTTTTACATCAATCCATCAACGTTGTCGTTTTTGAGTTGCCCGCTCCGGCGTCATTATCAATTTATCGCACGCGCGCTCGCGTCAATTAATAATTATATGCGCGTTTGTCCTTCGGGCCGGCGCACTATTAATATTATTAAAATTATGGTTACGGGGGCGGCCGTAATCGGGACCCGCGGCCTCTCGTTAATTAAAGCCGACTACCCGGCGTACCGTGAAATGGGGAAACCGGGGATTATTTAGCAACAATTTGACGCCGCCAGGTGCGAGCCGAAAAATTTTAATGAGCACAGCTTAGTGCTAATTAAAAGCTCGCAATATGAAGCGTTCTCCCCGCCTGGCAAAGAATTTCGATTTTATTCAGCAAACAAACTGTAAGCGGAGCAAGTATTTTGCAGCAAATTTACACGGATCAGATTCGTATTTACATTTGTGGAACGAATAATATCTTGGTTAATTAAGATTTTTAATGGGAAGTAAGATAGAAATATGTTCAAATAAATGCATTAAAATAGGATCGCGATGTGGAACACCAGACGTTACACGAATCTCTTTGGATTTGTATTCTGCATACCTAAAGCTCGTTTTAGACAAGACAATTTCTTGAACCAAAAGTTAGTCAAGATATGAGTCCATCTAAATTGTCTAGTATCATACAGCAAATTGTTTGAAATATTGAATTGGATTGAAGATGAATGGATAATAAAATGCATTCTATTTTTCGAGGACACATTTTATGCGGAGCTACATGATCCCGGACCCTCTCCTATGCCAGAAATGATTTCGTTTTACACATATTCATAAAGTAAACAAGACACATATATTTCTTGATCAACGTATGATTCACGAAATTGTCTCGTCTAAAACGACCTTTACACATTGAAAACGTGCCGACAAAAATGAGATAATTCAATTTACTAACCTAAATACTAAAGCGAATAATAATCTATTATTCACTTGATCAAATGCCTTGGAGAAGTATGTAGAAATTGCATCTACTTGTTTCCAGTTTTCCATGGCATTTAGGATATGTACAAAATTGTGGATAAGAATTTGAGTACTGTAGAATAGATTTTAGAAAATCATAAACACCATTACAATAAGCGTGCAAAATTGAACCCAAAAACCGATACTTAGCTCTGAACAGAGGTAAGTGAAGTAATGAAATATATAGGTGTATTTGTACTGCTTACAGGCACCGTGAAATGGGTGAAATAAATAAATAAATAAATATTGTCTGCCATCGTATGGTGAAAAGTAGAGCATTTCATGATACACGCTGCATGAGATGAGCAAATTTCCGCCATACGATGGCAGACAATATCGTATCGTTTAAATTTTACGTGGGGTTGAGCACGTGTTTATCAAAAATGTCTACAGTGGCGAAATAATTTAGTTCACAGTTAGCACTCGTTCTGTACCCATGTAATTATACCATATATCGGATGCCAGCCTTTATTCTTTAAGTAGATTAACATGTCTAAATTTGCATTTTTTTCAATAACCTAGTGGTAAAGAGTTTATTTTTGCACCTGAATCTGATACCAACTACTTTAATTGCTAACTGAAACGTTTCACCTTTTCATGGAACTAGTATTTAAAACTTTTGGATATAAAACCAAACATTTATTATTATAGAAACCATTACATGTAATTTTATGTGGTCATGCGATTTTAAAGCAAGATCAGAATGCATTTGAATTTAATAACCTTTTAAAATGTAAATTGTTTCCACGAGCATATTCCATGCGTTTGCGGTTTTTTTTTTGTGCCGTGCCACGTCCCCTACTGTTTGCTCTGCTATCGAATGACTTTTTTTCGCTTTGATCGGATAAACTTTTGAATATTTCAGTGGAATGGTCGGCTAGGACGGAGAAGGGATGTTTTATTATTAATTTTTGTAATTACCGTGTGACGGGGAAGTGTACTACAGGAGACTATGAAAGTATTATACAATAATTATATTTAGTTTAACGCAAAAGCATTCGATTACGTTCCACATTATGGACTTTGCTTAAAACTTGATAAACTGTACTATTTTGGCGAAGAGAGTGTAGGCCTAATTTAGTCATATCTGTCGAATCGTTCACAATGTGGACGCATGGGAAATAAAATGTCCGCGCCATGAGAAATTGATGTTGGTATCTCGCAAGGTTCTATTATGGAACTACTTTTATTTCTCATGTGAGTCATTTTAACTAATCATATTTGGGGGGGGGGGTATTGACTGCATTTTCTAAGACGATGATACGACTTTATAAGAAAATATGGATAGTTGGTTGGAGGGTTGCATAGCTACAGACACTTAGGCCTCAAACTGGGCCCATTGTGAAACCTCCCTTTAAGGCTGCTCACTCGTCCCACCAGTCAATTTTGCGTGGAAGCTGCAAAACTCTGGCGGGTGAGGAGCTACCAATGCTGACCATACTAGGCCAGCACTCCCCTAGTATTAGATGCCTAGTGTTTACTAGAGCTGGGCAGAGGCATATTACATGCTCTGCTGTTTCTAGTTCTTCATTTTACCCTCTATATAACGGGCTGTTCACCAGACCCATCGTGTGTAGGTGTTGTTATAAGAAGATACAATCAATTCACGGTCATGAAATCTCAACATATGAAGATAAATGCTGGTTCAAAATGAATAGACTGGTTTTAAATCCAGATAAGATAGAGCTGATGGTTGTTCTTCTATATTTAAATAAATCTAGCAAAACATCTATTAAATTTCTTACATGTACTCCAAACAAAGATGAGGCAACTATGTTGACCCTTTACCGGAAATATGTGCACCAGTATACTGGTACTGCGAACGCTTGCTGGCTCTACTTACTTCCTGTTCTAAAACAGGCTTAACATACACGGGTGATCTTTTACTGTTATTGCAATTGCAATTGTATAGTTAACTCGCCATCGATAGCAAACCTTATTTGTTTGCAAAGAAAAGTAATTCAGGCGATGGTGGGGTGAGCTTATAGACAAGACAGCAAAACATACTTTGAAGCTCTTAATATTCTTACACTTCCCTGTATATACATTTATTCATGCCTAATCAATATGGAACAAAATAAAGACATTTATATGACACATGACCATGTGTACAGCTACACAACCAGCCGAGTTTAGAATATACGCCCATATTTTGTTCGCCTCGCACGAAGTAGAAACAGTTTCAATATTTATGGGGTTATTTTATTTAAGCCTTTTAATATTCAAAAACTGCCTCTAAGGTTCAGAGTTCAGAGCATTAAGAAGGATGTGATTACGAGAGCATTTTTCTCAACTGGGGAGGACTTCTGCACGTATATTTGATCCTGCTAGTTAAAATTTACAATTTGTACTTATACAGTACTCCTAGGTAATACATCATTTATATTGTATATATTTTAAGAATGTAGTACTGATGTCATTATTATTTTTATCGTACTGTTCGCCTCCAACTGGGAACAATGAAGATGGTACTAAAACTGGTACCCGCATACGTAAACTGTCTACAAAATGCGAAAATTGGCTATAGACCTTTTGGTCTTTCTTCCAAATTTCAATAAGTTTACATCATTTGGAACGGGAGTACTGGCCTGAGGAAATGAAAGAAATGTTTCCCTATTTGCAACTGAATCCGGGAACGCACGGTATATATATATATATATATATATATATATATATATATATATATATATATATATATATATATATATGTCAAGTTTTACCCGATGACAGTCATCGGGTAAAACTTGACAATGCCTAGAGCTTAGGCGAAACTAGTTGTTTTAAACAATTAAATAAGTGGTAAAAAACATAGTAGTTTTATTCATCTCCTTTATTGATATATATATACCTGTTAAGAATTAGTTAATTAATTAAATAAATATTTCAACAATTATTCTACTAAAACTAATTTTACTAATAATTGTACTAATACAACCTATGCTATGTGATAACTTCTAAAAGCTTCGTTTTGCAATATGGACGATTGATCCAACTCCTGTAAATGACCGGTAATCCGGAATTTTGCTGCTCTCGGCGTAGTTTATATCAAACTTAAAGATTCTCTCGTCTTTGGCTATTATTCTAGAAACTATTTCAGGAGTTATTTATATTGCCATTACTCGTTTATGTGGAAACATTTCAATAGTGACGATGCTCGATATCGATGGGTGGTAATGAAAAGTCTGTTGCCAGGGTCAGCTCTCTCGTAGGACAGGCACATGGAGGGTTATAAACCGGCAAACCCCCTTGCGGAGAACATGTTCCCTCTAACCCTCTAGCTTTACATTATTTTCTGTCATTTGGAAATGGCTGTTATAATCCCTAATTACCAGCCTTTTGGTATTATTCGAAATTCCTAAACTTCCTCTAACTGTTAGACATCTCTAGTAATTCCTTTTCGCCTAAATGCTTTAAAAATGGCATCTATATTTGCAGCTATCAGCCCGAGGGCTCTTCCGCTGGTAAAGGTATTTAACTTCTCAGAAAGCCTCTGAAAAGCTGTGAAATATTATTCGCGAAATTTCACCCTCAATGGGGAACTGTAGCTCCCCAATGTTCAGTACGAGACTTCCTTGTATATACTCACAGTATTCTTCTTACCTGCAAGTTTCATAATATTTACATTCATCTAGTGTTTTTGTTTATTTCCTGTTTTAAATTTTCATTACTCTGTTATTATAATTTAACTCACGAGGTTCTACTTGTAACTATATTTTCTGTTATCCAGGTACTCGCTACAAACTTTTTTGTGGAGTTCTCTTTCAGTTTTCGTAGGTTCCACCGTGATAATTGCACTTTCTTCGTTAATTTCTTATCTTGATTTAAAATTACCGATCAGTGGGTTGTGATCAGGTGCTATATCGGTACTGGAATATGTTTTCACTGATATACAACTGTATTCACTTCTTTCCAAGTATATAGTCTGCTCGGTTGTATTTTGAAAAATGTGTTAGGTATGGCGTATTATTATTTCTGTGCGAATGTGTGTAAACGGTCTACCCTCTCCTTTCTTGTACCTAGTAGTCTATAATTACCCACAAATTCTGATGTGGCTTCTCTACCAATCTTCTATCTTGTGTGTTGCACCCAATGTTGAGTCCGTCCATTTGTTGAATCGTGTTCTATATTTATCCTACTTTATACATGGATTTAAAATAGATGTGCATATTCTGAGATAGTTTCTTAGATCCTTTTTTATTACCAAATTGTTCAAATCTGCCCTCCTACCCCGGAAACCCGAATGGGGGACTTGAAACTCCGGTATAATTTGCTATATAGGCATGATGAGTGATCTAGAAATTATGCATTTAGAATTTTAATACAATGGCTTCTCGTGGCATTTTGCATCCTATGCCTTCTTCTTGTGTCGCCGTCTCCTATCGGAGGTTGTAATTCAACTTATGATGGTTACTCCTGAACATTTAGACCGATGTTCTTCCATACCAACGTTTTTGATCCTTTGTCTGAGTTCTGCCGTCTCCCTACCGACCTTTTATCCTCGATCTTGTCTTCCATGATTAAACGCAGGATTTTATTAACCGCCCCTTATTATATAATAATAATAATAATAATAATAACTGTCTTTATTTTTTTTATGAAAAACAATTACAAACAAATTTACATTTGAAGAACAGGCGAAGTTTAGATTCTGATCTGCTCTACCACATAATAATAGAAGAAAGGAAACACAAAATTGATTCTTGCATGCAAATAAAACAAAAGTATATTATATATATATATATATATATATATATATATATATATATATTATATATTTATATAAACAATAAATTTACCAAAATATTGAAGATAATATCAAAACTAATTTTCAAGTAGATATTTTTTCATCGTAGTCTTAAATCTTTTATTTGTGAGAGTTTTGAGTTGTAAAGGAATTTTATTATACATCATATAAATGTTAAAAGTAAACGATTTTTTGAAAGATGTAGTGTTGTGTTTGGGAGAAGAAATAACTCCTCGAAACCTCACATTTAAATTATGAACGTCCTAACGAAATACAATTCTATTACAATTTTAAATAGTATATATTTATCTAATAATGGGGTAAGTGTCCAATTTTCGATGCAATACAATAGGACAGGAATAATGTAGCAACGCAACATGCGTATACGAAGTTAAAAGCTCAGATCCCGACTATGAAGACGTTTTTTATACAGGTGAACGTTTTTCTGGCTTGCTCAATTCGTGGAAGTATTTCCTTTTTGGGATCGCATCCATCGTTCCAACGATTGTCCCGAGATATTTTGCAGATGATACTTGCTACACAGTGCTGTTATTTATTCAAAGGGCGCCTTGCTTTGGTGCTGTGGAGAAGATGACTAGTTTAGCTTTGGAGATATTCATGTGCAGACCAAACATTGCAGTACGATTAATCATGCTTTGGAGAATCGAACGGTTATTGGCTAGTACCACCTTGTCACTGATGTTGTTAATTACTGTGCCGTCGATTCTGATACGGTCTCTTACGTCCTCCAGCGCCACTCTAAAAATAGCCTCAGAGTAGATATTGAATAAGACTGGCGATAGGACACGGAGGTTTAATGGCCCTTGGCCTGTTATTCCCTTAGTGCTGACCCCGGCTGTTTGAGTCGAGTACAGCTGGGCGATGATGCAAAGGTAGCCTTCATTAATGCCGGTGTTTATAAGAATCTCCATAAGTTTTTGGTGTAGTACGCAATCAAATGCCATACTATAATCAATAAAACATACCTACACATCAACGTTTATGTCTCTGCATCTCTGTGTGTGAACGTTTAAGGAGAAAATATCTTCGCGAGTCCAGACCCCGCTTCTGAACCCAAACTGGGTATCGCCTACATCGTATTCTCATTTGGAATATATGCGAGTGTGGATAATTCGTAGAAACACCTCCAATATATAGACATTCGGCTTATCATCCGATAATCATCGCAATGACACGCGTTTACTTTTTTTGGGTGTGGTAACAAAGACCGATTTTATCCAATCGGTAGGTATAGTTTCACTTTGATATCTACTGTTGTATGTAAAGTTGTGAGAAGGTCTATGCCTACGCCTTCAGCTGTGGCAATTCACTTTCACTGTTTCCGCATCGACGTTGTCCAGTCCTACCGCTCTCCTATTCTTCTTCTGAGTTGTATAGCATGGTGCTACATGCTAAACAACTCCTTCGCGATGGTAGGGCTGGTTTCATTAATCTTGTTGTTCTCAGGAGAATGGTCAAGACTTGCGTCGTTGAAGAGGTTCCTAATATATTCACTCCACCGTTTTAGTTTTTCTTCTACACCTACGAGGGTATTATTGTTAGTGTCTATCAGTACACCTATTCGACGCGTGCGTTCTCTTTATGCGAGGTCTTTGATTTGCTATTGGAGATTAAACAAATCGTGCTTGCCTTGGAGTTCCTCTATCTTGCTGTACTTATCTGTCAGCCACAACTCTTTGACGCTCGACAGGCTCTTCTCGCCTCTCTGTTTAGTTGTTTATATCTGATGATTTGTGCTTTATGTTTGTGTGCTTCGTTCATAAGGTGCAGGATGTCGATTTTTACCCACGGTTATTTTTTGTCGGTGCGTGCAAACCCAGTATCACTTTGCAGGGTGTGTGTATGTGTGTGTGAGAGTGCTTTCTTCATTGGTTTCTACTGGATATCTACTTCAGTTGAGCTATGGTTAGCAATTTTACTTAATCTAGCCTAGACTTAATCAGCTAATATTTGATTCGATATCTGAGACTTGTCTAGCCTCCTGACGTCAATCTGATTCCGCTTGTTTCTGGGTCGGGTTCTGGCAAAGTAATAAAGCTGTGAGTTCATGACAACGAGATTATGGTTGCTACTGACATCAGTGCCAAGATAGGTTTTCGCATTTTCTACGAACTTCATGAGGTGATTTTTACGAGGACGGGGGGGACTTGATATGTTTATAAACGCCGTGGATTTTATTTAAAGGTGTTAACCGAAAAGAGTTGATGTTCTATGCAGAATTGTACCAACCTGTCCTTTAGCATTCATTTCTTCAAGACCAGACTGTCTACGCATACTTGCCATTTCCGATCTTGGCATTGGAATCACTGAGTACTATTATTATTTTGCCTTTCTTTGTAAGGTTTATGGCTTATTCGATTGTGGAGTAAAACTCCTCTATTTATTTCACAGGTTTTACACCCGTAGATGCATATGCATGTATCATGAGTAGTGAATAGCTTTAGATGTATAATTCCATCCCCGAATGACGAATTTCTCCATTTCGGCAGAGTTAGGAATTGCTACCCCGAACTAGTGTTTTTGGTCATCACCTCGAGAGTAGTAGCGAAATCCCTGCTGCGTTTTGAGAGTTCCTGCACCAGGCCATTGGAGCTCACTTAGACTCAAGACCTTGGTTTTTAGTCGATGCATTTCCGCGTCGCCGTTGATAAGCTGCGACCGTTCCAGGTTGCAATCCTTGTGTTTTTATAAATTTGAAAATGGTTCATCGGCCGTATTCTTAGCACCCTCTCCCCACTTAAGGGGTGCCCGGACTGAGGACCGCTGCATTCTTAGTGTTCATGTTGTTGTTTGAGGATTGGAAAGTTAATGAAAACATTCGGTTTCCCTTCTCCATTGCAGAAAGAAGTTCTTTGACAATGATGTAATTTTGTCTCTCATCGTATCCATTGTAGCGCCACACAGAAAGTCTATCTTCCAGCGCCGCTGCATTGAAATGTTCATGCTGCTACCCATAAACAGGTTTGTATTTACTCTACAAGTTGGATATGCCAGTTCCGCTAGCTCCGCCGTACCCAAGTCCCTCTTATCTGCCTTCACCGCCTTTCTGATCTTCGCCCGTGCCCTGGGTAGGATTAAGCGTTATACCCCACAAAACTGGGCCCCCGACAGAACTAAGCCACCGTTTCACTTGAAACAGACCCACCCCCGCGACTTGGACGCGTCTATCAGTCTTTTCCAGATGCATTCAGAGAATGAGGCTCTGGGTTCCCCTGGACCAGGTTAATGGTGATAATTTACTACTAACGTAATTCTTCTGCTTTCGGGATTAATTTCTTATGCGATTGTAGTGCCCTTGCTCTTGAAGGTTTATCCTCGCGTAGCTGTTGGTCATGCAAGGGGAACGCTTATACAGAAAATCATCCGGACCTATCTGACGAACTTTACTCTCTCAATCTTAAAGTAGGCGTTAGCCGATATCACTGACGCTCAATTGGAATATCATTCTAGTGGAGGGTATCACTCGGTATTTTTGAAGATGTATGTCGACAGAATCTTAAAGGCATAGTATGTTGTTCTGCCTTATGGATGTGTATTGTCAATTCTCCTTCAGTCATTTCATCTTGCCCATATCTTCTTATTTCATATATGTTGGTTTTGTTTAGATTTCTTGTTTATTGTCTTTATTTTTTAGCTTATTGTATGTATTTCTAGATTTTAAAATTAATTTAACTTAGATGATTTTAATATGTAAATTTTAATTTGTAATTTAAATGTATCATATTATGCATACCTATTTAATAATTATTAAATGTTACTTTGTGACCTATGTAAATGCTTATGCAGCATATTAACATTAATATCTATCTATCTTGTTCTTCATTGATATCACCCTGCATATCTGGATGTCCTTCCAGTAGTTCTTCAAAATGTACTGTCCATGTATCCACCATTTGTGCACTATTTCTTATAATCCCACCTTGCTCATCTTTCAGTTGTCTTATTACTGTCACCTTTGCCTCTCTGCATGTTCTCAGCATAGTGTAAAATATTTTTTGTACTCATGTCCTAAGACAAGTCATTTCCCGCATTGTGCCAACTTAAAATTCGGTACCATTGTAAATGTGTATTTATAAACATGAGAATGCATGTAAGCACAGCGTACACCTCTTATATTTCAAATTGCATTAAAAATAACGATATGGACTGAATAAATACAATTTAGAAGAAAAATGACTTTAAATTAAATGCAATTTGTTGTGTGACATAATAACATATTTGTCACAACAACTTTAAATAACCTTCATTAAATGTTTAGTATTTATTCGTACAAAAAATAAGATACATTACTCGTGCGATAAGGCCGTTTCCCGAATTCGCTCATTCGGGAAACTTGTGTTATCGATGCTCGGCGTCGACGGGGTGGGTGAAGGAAGCTGCAGTCCGTCGCCGGGGTCAGCTCTTCGTAAGACAGGCACGGGGACGGTTAAAAACCGTCAGGCCGCCTTACGGGAAAGATAGAATCAACGGTCGGCGTTGAGGATGTTCTTGAAACGGTTCTCTGAGTCGTGGTGAGGGAGAACCGTCACAAGAGGGAGATGGGCCACAATTATCTGTAAGCTGATAGCTGCAAGGGAATAAATCGATCCTCTGAGCCTTGGTGAGGGAGGATCCATTTACCAAGGTAAAAAGTTAAACTCAAGTATCGGTTTCAAGGCGATAGTCGGGTAATACGAATCAGTACTCTGAGTCGTGGTGAGGGAGAACTGACGTTTAGGGGTGCGTGCACGTTATTTATAGGGGGCGAACGAACCCCCTACTCTTAGCATCCGCTGAAGAGGCGCCCGCAGCCCGGGTTTTAGCTACCCTACTGAGCGTGGAGCATTGGTAAGCGGCATGTTTGCCGAAACGGTAACCTTACTGCACTAATAATGTAAATTACTATGTTGATTTTCTCTAATATTATTGTACCAATATAATCTCTTATGATGTTTTAATTGCCTTTTTATGGTTAAGGCCACTTCTTCTTTTCTTCTGCTTGATGTTTAGGTAAGTTTTCCATTTGTATTGTATATACAGAGCAATAAGGTTGGAGTTTTCTGTTTTCTCTTTCTTAACCGTCTTCTCAATTCGTCTTGGTTTCTCCCGTACTTGTTATGTAGTTCTCTTCTTTTCATGGTCTCGTTTACTTCGTTCCTGAAGGATCTTCTCGGTTTGCCCCTATTGCGTCTTTACACCGGGGTCCATTCAGTAACTTGAGCTATCCATCTAGTCCAGTCATTCTAATATGTCCATTCCATATTAGCCAGAAGCGGCTCGAAGAGGAGAAGCTCTTGATGTGATTGATTTGATTGAGTATCTACGTCTACGCCGTTCTTCTTTTTATTTCTTCATTTATGATTTTATCCTTTCTTGTCGCGCTGCAGCTTGTACTATAGAGTTCATTTTGTTGCCAGTACTCTCCCTTTGTGCTTTTAATTAATAAACTAATTTTCGGCGCCGTAGGTCAGTCAATATGCTGTGTGTTATTGTGATGTATATTCTTGTGTTTATTTTTCTAGTGATCTGTTTGCTCCATTGTACTGGGTTTAGCTTTTTTATAGTAGTTCTAATCTCCCTAGGCTGATTTCCTCTTCCGCTGTACCTTTTTATGAGATTGCAAATTTCAACTATTTCTCATTTGTTATTCTGTCGTCCGGCAATAAGTTTTTCACTTATTCTTTTATTGTTGTTAGGAATTCTGGCTTGTAGATGTTGATCTCAAACCCATATTGCGCGTACTCTTCGTCTAGTTTTTGTAACATAAAGCTTAGTTTGTGTTCATCCTGCGTGATTAACACCTGGTCGTGAAGCTTAGTGTTTCCAGGTAATTGTCTCTTTCTTTTTGATGTGCCCATCCCTTTACATCTCTTCCATAGTTTCAGCGTCTATTCTAGACATATTTCAAATAGTGATATGGAGCAACCTCGGTAGAGGCCTTTGGTTGTTTTGAATTCATTTAATATTTTGTTTCCTATTTTGATATACTTTATATAGTCGCTTTACAGCCAACGTACTTGATTTTCCGAATTGTCCATGATTTCCCACATGTTCCTCCTGAGTACCGAATTATAGGCTTTTCCTAGGTCTAAGAATGTCAGGTGTACGTCTCAATTTTTTGTTATGTATTGTATAGATGTGGTCTATGCATGTCTTCCAGCTGTAAAGCCTTGTCCTCTCCAATGTTGTCCTTAATTTGTTCTTCCAGTTTTAGTTTTATAATATTCCTATATAGGCGGCCCATTGTTGAGATTACACTAATCCTTATGTAGTTGTACCTGTCTATCTTTTCAAAATAAATGGTTTATGGGCCTCAAACTATTCTCTAGGTAGCTGCTCTCCATTTTTAGCTTCTTGGAACATTTTGTGTATGATTCGGAGTAGTTTTTCTGATCCATATTTAATATGTTCTGGTGTTATTCCTCAAGATTCTGCCTTTTTTTTCGAGATTTCATCGCTATTCTTACCTCTGCCAGTTCTAGTTGAGTTGGTTCTCTATCATTCTTAACCGTTTCTTGTTGTTCATTTCCTTGTTCCACAAACTCTGGGCGGGATTCTATCAGAAGTTCTTTATAGCAATTTTGACATTTTTCGGGTTGTATTTATGCAATACCCTTCCGTTCCTTAGTATTATTCCTCAGAGTTTACAGAATTTGCCATAATTCCGAAATCCTTGTTCCTCCGATATATTGTTCGAGATGGTTGCATTTCTTTCCCTGTTCTCATACTTTTCTCTCTGTACTTTTCCTTTGGCCGCGTTGTTATTTTCTCTGTATTGGTTTAAGTCTTTAAGTACTGCTATTTAGATACTTCATGTATAGGTCCTCCTTTTTCTAAAGGGGCATTAGTTTTGTTATTCGTTTCTTCACTTATACATTTCAACATTTACTTTATACTTCTGCCGTTGGTGTAATTTCATCCAGTTCCTCTATTGCTGCTCCATATTAGAAGTCTGTCGTCGGTTTCGTATTCTGCCCCTCTTTTAACTCGAATGGCTTGCACTGATGTAATCAATAACACTGCCCAACAAAATTAAATGTTTGGTTTGGTGCCGGAAAAGTAAAAGTAAATTTGGATATTTTTGATGTGCTGATTCCAAAAATACCTTGCTTTTTTTCGTAGCAACTCTAGTTTTGTATATACATGCTACTTACTTTATTTCTGATAAAAGGCAAAAATAATAATAAAATAATGATATCAGAAGCCATAATTAGAATTGTGTACCTTAAATTATAATCTAATTAGCCAGTTTTATCAGGTATTACCCATGGCCGTGAATCCCGATATTCCTGTACCTACGTAACCCACACCACGAAATAATTAATGATCCAGCCATATAAACTCTGCAGTAGAAATGGGAAATCTGACTCATTTCTGAGATTCGAATCATCGACTTTGACTCTTTGCCGAGAGTCGTCCACTGATTCGACTCAGTGACTCAATTCACATTATTCTAATTTATGAAACTAGAATCATATTAAGCAGGAAAGATATTTATCCTTAACTATAAAAAATGTCTATTAGTAGACTTTGTATAAAACAACATCGGTCCCATGTGAAACAATTTTCTCAAAAACATAACGGAAAAGAGAAGCCGCTTGACATCGAAAACAAAAAAACAATTAATAGTTTTACATAGCAACGTCTAGTTTTAACATTATTTTTTATTTACAATAGCAATATTATAATTAATAATATGCCATATTCTTGTTTGTTACGTGTGTTAGTCATTCCGGTATATAATTGTTTTAATTATTGATAATTATTGATTATGTATTATTTATTATTCTACATTGTTGTTTTTCATTTAGTCCATAACCATTAGTTTATTTTTTAATTATTTATTTGAGGGATATAAATATTGTGTTAATATCGACTATGTTTTATTTAAATTTATATCTTAACTGATCTTACTGAAATACCGAAATAATTTAAATTGGACGCGCGTTGAGATTCAAGTTCTTATTACGCGTGGAATATATGCTCGGAGCCAAGAGTCATTTCAATCTCGGCTCTCAGATCAGTACTCCGCGCAGACTGAGCGCGTAAATGAATCGAATCAGTAGAGTCGGTCTTCGATATCCGTACACGCCGTTCACTCATTTGGGAGCCATTCAATTAATTGTTTGGACCGAGAGTCGCGTAAAGAGTTTCAGGCGCGCGCAAGTGAATGGCTCACTCATCGAAATACGAACCGATGAGTTGGGATTCGAATCCCGCAATTTTACTGAGTCGAATCACTCACTTTGTCATAAGATTCAACTCACTGAATAGGCTCACTCATAATTTACAAATATCTACTCTGCAGTATCCGATTGAGAATTGAGTTTACGTACCTATGTGAAGTTGTGTTATCATTTCTACTATCATTTTCGCGTTTCTTTACTAGTCAACTGAGAAACAATTAATGAAACAAATTGCAACTACAACCAGACGTAGCTATGTGAATCATCTAGACATCTTTTGTTATGTATATGGCGAATACACTGGGAAAGAAAACCTATATCTAGCTGAAAAGGTATTATATGGCCTATGTAGACGTCCATTTGTGAGACGAGGATAAATCATGGACTCCATATTTCGTATTTAAGACATGCATTGAACAATTTCGATAGTGTACAATTGGAAAGAGAAAATGCTTAAAGTTTAGAGTACCAATGGTTTGGAGGGAAGCAAGAAACCATAACGATGACTGCTATTTTTGTCGTCTCGCAAATATCAAAGGCACTAATCGGAATAATAGTTACAACTGCACATATCCCGATCTAGAATTAGGAAAGAGACCTGTATTGCATTCTGAAGAAATATCCGATCCATCATTGACTGGTGAATGATGGATCGGATATTTCTTCAGAATGCAGTACAAGTCTCCCGTTAGATATTATAGAATCACCAACGTCTGATGAAGTTCAATGCATGCAATCAGAAACCGACAGTTTTTTTGAAATTTAGTAAGTCCCCTATGTTTTAATCAACAAGAACTGAAGGATCTCATTAGAGACATGAGCCATTCAAAAGAGTCTTCAGAATGAAACTTGCTTCCAGATTAGATGAAAAGAATCTACTTTGTCCAGGTACTAATATTACACTATCGTAAAAGAGGCAGTTAACAAATAGTAATAAAATATACGTACGTTAAAAATATGATCATTTTATTATAAAATAGGCCAATATAGCGTATCTCAAAAATTAGATCTGATAGACCAAATTTGACAGCTATTTTGAATTCTGCACCCAAAATTATCACATCAACATCAACAGTTAAAAAGGCAGGCACCAGAACGTCTGTTGGGTAGTGTAATCGGTCTCTGTTGTCTTGTTTCCTGGATTCAGGTATATTTATGAATCTGCTTGTAATTAAGATTATTTAGTTCACAGAGCTCAATCAATCTTACTCGATTTCCATCACGTCTTCTCCAAATGGTTGTTGCGAATTAACTCTAGGTTATTTTGACCCACCTGCATGACTGCCCCCGCCCGTATCTAATTAGACTCCCTCTTATAGAGGTGTGGATTACCACCCGGGGATTATTCTGATTAGTTTCCATCTTGCATATTGCTTGTTTTTTCCCTATTGCTTCTTAATATGTGCCAGGGTGCTAACTCCTAACGCCACAGCCCCCCTGTTGGAGGACACGTATAATCAGTCGCCCACTATGGTTTCGACGCTGTTGTTAGTCGCCCACTCTAGGTCAGATGCTGACTGTACCTGTTGGTTATTTCCTACCTCACATATCTGGGAAGCATTCCCCTATCCGTACATGGGGACGTGTTCTCTAAGGATTGCAGGTTCCCCCGATAATTTTCAATTTTAATTTCTTCTTTTTTATTTCCTCTTTCGTAGCACCAATGACTTTGTTTTCTGTTGTTAGTTTCTATAGTACCGAATGCTCTCTTCTCCTATAATATCTTTAAAGGTATCCCATTTTTCCTGCTGGTTGTCAATGTTCGGTTTTGGCGTTTCACTTGTAAGTTCTCTTATTTAGTTTTGATACTTCTAATATCTATTTGCTTTAGTTTGTTCATTCTTATTTTCAGTTTATAATATTGCATACACAAGCACAGCACAAAAAACGTCTATCTTTATAGGGCTATCAGCCGTGAGGCTTTTCCGACGGTCAGGGGAGAAGCTCAGAGGAGTTTAATCGCCCAGTATTTACCTTAACTTCACAGACAATCTCCAAAAAACTGTTAAAGGTGATTCGAGAAAATTCGTTCCCCGCTGGGGATCGAACTCAGGCTCCCCAATGCTCAGTACAGCACATTTTCTCAATTATGGGTACTTATGGGACCAACCACTAACCTCTAATGTGACTTTATCACATAACGATAATAGAATGAAAATTAAAGTTTTTTTAAAACTATTTCCCGTGTATCTATTAATAGTGCTCTACAACACACTAGCGAACTGTTCTGTATCTTCCGATTACTATGTGAAGCATTGAAGAATAGTCGTAAAAAAATATTTGTTATTGTCAACTAGCAAACAGTGGTGGATGAAAATCGTTGCATGTACTACACATGCAATATAACAGGACGACATTTAATAGAATAATAAGGTATACTCATTATTGTTATTTAATCATAAAACCAGGAAGTTTGTTTCTATAGAACAGTACAACATTGATATGTACAAATTAATGAAGTTGCGTGTATCCAACCCTATATTATTGAATAAACCTAGAAGAGCATTTTCGTAAGAATATGGAACACATAAAAAAAACTAATGTATTACAAATATCTGAAAACATAACCACTGTTTAGCTTTTGCCGTAAAACTATTACATTTATACATTGCTAATCATTTAATAAAATAAACAATAATGCGAGTTTATAATGTCAACACTAAATGAAACTTCTTTTGGTAAATATTTACACACACATTTTTTCCTGATAAAAATATCTGTAAAATAAATATTACCCTTGAACAAAACTGTGAATTTAATAATGCGGGAAAGACCTTGGTTTGTATCTAATTTTTATCTCCTATAGCGTTGTTAACTTAAACTTTAAAAAACTTATTTCACTTATTGCACATTACACATTTTATCGATTATACATTTCCTTTTTTACCAAAAATATATAATAACTTAAAACTTAATTTTACATTATTTTTATAATTTTCACGTGCTTCTTATAAAATTATGTCCATATTAATAATTTTTAGTTTTGAATGATTTATTTCTTTATTTTCTATCTACGTAAAATACCTGTATCGAATACTTTTTTAAAAATCTACTCGGCTAAATGCCTTTTCAGTTAAAAGTACATTTTTTTATATCAAAATATTTCAAGTATATATGATAATTTTGTAAAATATATTATTATCATTTTCAAAATCGGAAAATCGCAGGTACACATGTTTTCATACAATATATCGTATGATATTGAGTTGCAGTGATCAACTCAGGCTGACATACTTTTGCCCACCTAATTGAAAGTTTGGGCTGTCTTTTTAGCTCACACTTATTATCCTAAAAAGTAGTTCAAAATCCAATAACGTAGTTCCTACCCAACTAAAATGAATGTTAGTTAAAGCAACTTTAAATAAGCTGCTCGCAGCCCGGAGATAATAAATATTACCGTCTGGAATTTACCGTCATAACTTATGTCGAGCGCTTCAACAAGAAATAGTTTTCAATATTAAAGGCCGGCCCATTATTTTCGTACCTTAATTGCCACTCGCGGATTTCGCTGAGATGACGACGTCATTATTGACATTTGTGGGGCGCTCGCGCTCGCCCAATTCAATTTCGCATCCGGCGAGGGAGGAGATGAGACAGTTTAGCGGCGCTGAGAAAAGTAATTAAACGCTCCACCCCAGCACCCCGTTGAAAATACGGGGCAAATAAAAAGCGCGATAAATATGAATGAAGGTGCGAAAGAGGGGGGGTTGCGAGGGTGATAATTAAAATGGAAAAATCGCTCGTGCAGCCCAAGTCCGCGGGTGATATTTCCCGCGCGAATTAATTGACAGTGGGTGTTGAGTACAAGGCACAATTGATTGTGATCGATAAATTTAATTGTGCTGTTATGTATTTCTAACCAGGAACTCGGGAATAACATTCAAAATAAATAAATCCATCATTAATTTTTATCTAAAACGTAACGTAAAGTTAATAAGAATGTTCCATATTTACCCGAACCTAATTCTACAGTCTCGAATTGTTCTTTCAATTGTTTAGATTGTATCGATAGTAAAAGTAAACCTATTTTCGTAGCCGAGATATTTTTTACAGAAATCCCCGCAAGAAATAGACCGCAAACATAAATATTTAGGGACAAACTTTTTGTTTTCTTTTGAAATGTGTTGTTCCTTGTGGATTCTCTAGTGTAGAACAGCCAATTTTATTATTCCTTACGCGTTATTCCTTAAACCTTATATCTTATTTCTTATTCTTAGTTTAAGAACAACGCATTATTATTAAATAATATGGTATTATTTATAATCTTCAATGTCACTAACGACGTTTAACATATAGAAACACAAATAGCCTAGTCCCTGATTCGCCCAAATTAAACTTTATTTCTTATACGTTATTTTGGAGTATGAACGGACAATTGTATTATACTTTAAGCGTTATTCTTTGGTACTTCAGACGATATCCCACATTCTTGGTGTATGAAAGAGACATAAGATAAATATCAATTCCTACGACATTTTTAACTACTAAATAAAGATCTTTATTAGGCTTAGACAACACAATAGTACATAGATATCTCATTTGCCATATTCAATTCCCCCAAAGCAGAACGATAAAATAAAATATACAGATCAAAATAAAATATACATTCCCTTATAACAGTATATGTTCCTGCACACTAGACGCTTTCTGTCCTCGACAATTTCCTCCGACGTGAGTCTCTTGCAGATTTTTACGCCTTTCCCATCTTCACCTAGCCATTCATTTCTGCAATATCCGACCTACTTTTCTTTCACATCCTCACATTCATTCCTACGATGCCATCAAGTGTCGCTCCCTTGACCACGACACACGCGGTGAACTCCAACCCCATCTACATTTGTTTACCTCTCTCAGCTGACCCGCATCTCGCTCTTGCCATACACACTTTATTCTTCCTGCTCCAATTTCCTCTGGCTAAGTAGCTCGGGCGTTTCCCCCGCGTTTCCCACTCTACATAGCCAGGGTTATATGAGCTCTCATCCATTCTCACATGCCTGTCTTGTTACTCAATATTCCTCATCATCTCCCTTATCTCAGTGCCTAGGCTACCGCTTTCTCTTAGCTCTTCCTCAGCCCACACCTCAGACATACCCACCCTTTCATACATACATCCTCTATTCTTCCTCTATCCGCTCTCTGTCCTACTACACACGACTCCCACTCATCCGGTTCATCTCCTGTAACAGCATCGCCGTCGGTATTGACCTCCGAGACCTCGTAGACTCTTCAAGAATTATCATTGCTCCCTTTCCGTTATGAGGCGGTAGCCTCGGAATGACGTGCAATACCTGGGTTGCTTTATACAAACAACCCAGGTCTTGCACGTCATTCCGAGGTTACCGCCCCATAAACTCTCCCATTTTCTCTTCGTTATCCCCCACGTCATTCTCGCTTTCGCCCGCATATACTTCACCCGCATCCTAGCCCCTCCTCCACATTCAAACCAAAAACCCAAATATATAAAGCCATTTACTCTCCCGTATTCCTAAACGTCACCCATTTGGTCTTTTCCACATTCACCAATCACCAGCATTTTTAACTAACTAGTTGCAGTAGTATATTTACTGAGTAACAATTTCAAACAAAGTTGTCTGGGGCTTGTTGGGGCCCTGGGACAATAATTTATTACACCCCAGACACTTATAGGTTGAAGCCCCTAAACTTGTAATAGTACAATAGATGTTTTTCCGATTCATCTCACACTGAGTATAACGGAGCGGAGACATCTAAAAAATATAATGATTGTTGCCTATATTCTCAAAATTGAGCTACTTATATAGTTTTAACAATATTCCGGGAATATTTTCAAAGTGGCAATATTGCTTATTGGGCATAAAAAAAATTAGTAATGTGATTCTTTGTGTGGATGTGAGATATTAAAAAGTATGATTAATTACGTCGTAATGCTGTCTCTGCGTCCCGACGTGCATAACTCTTCTATAGGACCGCTTTCATCATATTTAGCTGCAGCGGTAATTAACCACTGCTGCCTGCGTGCTTTCATCCACTCGCTTTTTGTGCTTCGCTCGGTCCGATTTCGCTCGGTTGTTCCGGACGCGCGATCTCGTTATCGGCTCACCACATCCAATCCAGCCTCAACTACATCGCGTCCTTCTGTTCGGACACGCGTTGCCCTCCCCTTTTATGCGGTTTAATCTTGATTGCGGGGCGCCCCGGCGCGCCGCTTATGCAATAACGGAAAACCCGGGGACGGTTTTATTGCCGAATCGAGTGGGGGGGTCGCGGCGGGGACGGGCCGGGACGAGCGGACCGGAAAAACGGCCGGCGGCGGAATGCAATACGCAAAAATCCCATCGCAAGCCGCTCCGGCTTTACTGGCGGTAAATGTTACAGCAATCAAGACGGAAAATACGAGCGCAAACATAACGGACGCGCGGAAAACTGAAGGGGCCGAAGGCAGGACGAGAAAGCGCCTGCAAATGCTGATTAACTCGTTTATGGACGTCTGAAGTACTAACATCGAAACGTTTTCTTAACTGAACCAAGTTTATATGGAACATTTTCTCATAACATACAAAGTCAAAATGAAAGGTACTTCTCTCTTTACTTATTTTCTATGTCTAGTTCCTGTCATCACATTTCTTTTAATCGTTATGATTTTTATAAGAAACCATTCAATAACTGTTCCCCTAAGTGCTAGTCAATTACAGTCGTGTAACTTGGTACTAGTTGGAGGCGATGTAGTTCTGTAGTAGAACAACTGCAAAATGACCATACTACGATATAAACACCTTTACCTAAAAAAGTACTGTAGAGTTAAGAGTATCTTCAAACAGGATTTTATAGACTTAGTAAATATAAATTAGGTACACACGGCCCCGAAGGTGGATAGCCAGTTACAAATTTAGTAGCTACTACCACAATTAGCAATGTAAGCCTAGTGGGCCCACTTTGACATAGTTTGTTTAATTTATTGCTGTCCTTTTTTCGTCCCATTTTGTAATTTAACACTCTTTCATGTCCTCTACTTATATTTTAACATATTGGCCGTCTTCTTGGCAAAAAGAAGACGGCCAAAATCTTAAAATATCACTGCCTCCTTATAACCCATAATGGTGTTCTGGTTTCCAATCCGTTCACATGAAATTACCAACTTAGTCGTGCACTCCTACATTAACCAGTTCTGCCACGAATCGCCATATTGCACCTAAATTTCTGTGAAGGGATCTTCTAAAGACGCCCATGCTCTAATAGATCAGCATGGGCAGTGTCGGATTTACCCCGCATTTTGACGGTCGCCTACCGACTAAACCTCCTCACATCCCACGTTAGAGGATTGACCGCCTTCAAGGCACACTGAGTTCTCTACATGGCCTTCTGATGCAGAGTGCGCAACAGGCAATCTGCCTTCTACGTTGTCTGGCCGTGAGGCCTTCTTCGCCACATCTCAGGCATAGATTTCTTCGATCCTTCCCACTACAATCGTGGGCCCGGTGATCATCTAACCTACAACGGTTGTGGTAGTTTTTTCCTTCTAGTGACTCTGCTGTGAATCATACCTACTTTCAGACTTGTTTCTGCTAGGTCGTCCGCCCCCTTTCTCTGTTGTGATGTTATGCGTCCTTTTCGTGCCGCTCTCGGCTCACCTACCCTGTGGTCTACTCTTAGTTGCCGCCTTGATGGCCGTCTCTACCTCGGTTCTCGTCGTCAGTAGATCTAGGCCCCAAATGTGCATGGTTACTTAGGGCCTCCTGACTCGTTCCCGGTTCCTTCACGATGTTGGTCTCACACAGTGCGTCGACTTTTGCGCCAGTTCGCCCCACCACAATTCGGAGATGTCCGTTGTCCGTCTTCTCGAACCAGGCTATACCGCTGTCCCCGCTGTCAATCTCCAGGATCCTCCGGACTAGATCCGAATACCTTTGCCCCTCAGGCGGTTTAATCTGTATTAACTCATCCTTCTTTGTCTTGAGATTTGTTGTCACCGCGGTAGTTCCCTTCCAATTGCGTGATGTTTCTTCAGGTCCCTGATGGTTACTTGTACCATTGAATCTGAAAAAAAGATATTATTCGGATATATTCCGTATGTCTTGCGTGAACAGCGTTGGTGCCTCAAGTGCAATCGCCTCTGTCTCGTTCGCCTCTACGATTATCCTTATGCGTTGAAAACATTGGTGCTGCTTCATCTTCTGCTCGCTGGTGGTGTCACAAACTGCGCTCGGTTTTCCCTGTTAGGCCTACGGGGAGGTGCATAATCAGCCGCCCAGTTTTCCTCTTCCTGTCGCATGTCACTGCTCTGTATTCCTGATCTATTTGTCTCACCACTTCTACACTCGGGGCCATTTGGTTACTTTTCTGCCCACTACCTTCAAGTTTTGGAAGGAGAAGTGCTTGGCCAGTATTCGTACTGCTTCATTGGAAGTCTTTCTTCGATCAAAAGTACCCCTTACTCCGGTTATATTTTTCCTTGTCTCTGCTTCCTCTAGCATCGGGTTTGGTGCCATTTGGCCTGCTTTTCTGCTCAGCTGGTTCAGTCGCGTCTGCAGATCCCGTCTCCGCTTCGAAGGTTGGCGATCACGGCTATGCGGACTTTTGACGCAGCTGCACTAAATAGGTTTGTATTACAACTGAACGATTCCCGCAGGTTTGTTAATCATGAGTGTCATCTTCTTCCAACACAACACTCCTTTCGCCCTATATCTTACCCTGTATTGTGATTTAGAGTAGGCGGTATTTTTTTCCTCTTATGTTGTGTCCTAGGTATTGTAGTTTTCGTGTTTTGAAGTTATTTAGGATTTCTTTTCTTTTTCATTTTGTTAATTACTTCTATATTGGTTTTCATAGTATTCTTCTCTACGTCTATAATACGAAAGCCTCTAGCCTTCCTTTAGTGTCGGTGCTTCTGCTCCATATAAGGCCCAATTCACACATAAGCGGCGTCGGGCGCAGGCGCTGTGTAGGCGAGGCGCAGGCGCGAAGTCGCACAGGCGATTGTGATGTCCATATGCAGTGAAGGGGTGGACATTGCACCTTATGTTTACATAGAGGCGGCGTGGAAGAGTTTCGCCTTTTCGCCTGCCGTGTCTTAGGCGAAGAGGCGAAGACGTAGTGCCCGCGCTGCGAGAGGCACGACGCTTCAAGCCCCCTCTATATAAACATGTGGTGCAATGCCCACTTAAGTGACGAGGCGCGGGCATTTGTCTCGTGCCTCTCGCCGCGCCGGCACCGCGTCTTCCCCTAAGACACGGTAGGCGAAAAGGCGAAACTCTTCCACGCCGCCTCTATGTAAACATAAGGTGCAATGTCCACCCCTTCACTGCATATGGACATCACAATCGCCTGTGCGACGTCGCGCTTGCGCCTCGCCTACACCGCGCCTGCGCCCGACGCCGCTTATGTGTGAATTGGGCCTAATAGTTCGTTTGGTTTAACTGCCGTGTAGGTGTACACTTATGTTCCATTTGTATGTTCCATTTGTAGTAGCATTACGTGGTTCTTATAATGGGTTAACATTTACTATGATTGATTTGTGTCTTTTATGATATGATCATTCTCGCCATAGTATTGAGCGGTCGTCGTTTTCTTGGTAGTGGTTCCATTATCTGTGTAGTATGGGCCGCTGTTTGGTCGTCTTGTATCACGGTTGCCTCGAATATTTCGGATTACGTTCCATGATCTGACGTTTTTTTTTTTCAGGAGATCGAGGGATTATTTACATTACAATATCTTATTGTTAAATTAGTGCAATGGTTTCCCCCTTGGCTTCTGCACCTCCATGCCGTTGACCGTTAGTTGATTCTTCCGCCTTTAAGAATGGTTTATCATCCTAAGGGCAAGAGAGTGCCCTTTTCCTGTTAACTCATAAAAGGGGAATACTTATACCGGTAGTCATTCGGTTGAAAATGACTCGGTGGGGTTTAGCAGGGTGCACTACGTGCAAGTGAGGTCGTCATTTGGGTTTTGACTATTGTTGCCATCATCCCTACTACTTCTATTATCTACAATCAATCTGCTTTAAATTTGTCTATTGATGTTCTATTTCCTATGGAATACCGCGCAATATGTTCCACTTCTTGAACTTTGCAGGTCTTTCAAATTCCCGTTATTATTGTTAAGTTTTCTAGATTATCAAATTCCATACCTATCTTTATTTATTTGTAATTCCAGTATTACTGCTTCTTTTTTTAATTACTCGTTCGCAAAAGCCTGGTGTTTGCTGTGATATAATAAACCGGTTCTTCTCAAGTTAGCCTTCCTTATCATAATTCTAAAGATGGATTTATAGTGCAATAATAATCCGTAAGCATATCGACTGTGTAGAAGGGCCAATCTGCTATTTTAACAAAAGGATCAAACTGATTTAAAGGTTAATAGTTAAGTTTTAACTATTGTGAAATGAAGAATTGAGAGGGAGCCGCAGATTGGTCTTTGTAGATTGGCCGTTTTAGTTTTGTTTATTAAGTCCTTTAAATCAGTTTGGACCTTTTGTTAAAAAAGGAGATTGGCAAGGGTCAATATATACAATGGCATGAACAAGGCCGGTCGCGCGATCCTTATTGCGCTACACCGTCGATATGTACTAAAACTACCGTTTCATTTTCAATAAGAACGAGATACATTGATTATGAACCATCGCGATGTAATAATTGTCGCCTTAGGTTTAATAATGGAGGTTTACTATTATAAGCACTCGTCCTTATTTATGTTGCATGTTGAAATTCTTTCTTGATCGCTTCTCAGTTTGTTATTTGAGTGGATAATTTATTTATGATTAAGATTGAGACCCATCACTGTACGCGACCGGCCTTGTTCACGCCATTGTTTATATTTGTGTATTATCCCAATGTTTCTACTCCATTGCCCTTTTTCTTTTTCTTTCTGATGTCCATGTTCATGTTTTCTGCCTCTCGCAATATATCTTCCATTTGTCCTCTGCAACTTTGTAAATTGAATGTACTCCAACTCACTGTCCATTTCTTTGTTGTGTTCGTAGTTGTGGTTTTCCGAGGCATGTTCCTGTTTTTTTTTGTGTTACGGTTTAGACTTTATCTCCGGGTGATGGCTTGCTAGCCCGTCCACCCAAACCCTCGAAAGCCAACCATGCCTCCGTTAGGTGGTAGTCATGGGTAGTGTCGGATTCATCCCGCGTTCTGTCCGGGGCGGCTACCGGCTAAACCAAAATTTACAATCTGTCCACTAGGGCGCTTAGCATGCCTAATGGCGGTTAAGTCCCCCATTGGGGATACTGAGCGCTCTAACGCCGTCTCACATTCAGTCATTCTTGTCTCTTGCTTCGTCCTGGTTGTATTAACGGTGTCTCTCCTGCAAATCCTGTTTAGTTCCTGCATCGTTGCCGGTCTACATTGACTATTTCTTGTCTCGTGACTTCACTGTTTTAGATCGTCTTGGTATTTCTGTCTCATCTCTGTTAGGGAGAACCTAGTTATTGCCTCCCACTAAGCGTCTTGACTCATTCGTGTGTCCACTGGTGACATCACTATAGAGCAGACGTGGCCAACGTTTATGTTCGTAAGATATAATCTTCCAATCGGTTAAAACATCGGGACCAATCAACTAAAAAATTGTCGGTCGACTTATTGGCCACCCCTGGTATGGAATGTGGACTGGATCATCTGCCCTACAGCAGTATCAGCATCTTGTCCTCGCAGCTTTTCCTATCCGGAGCAGGTACGTTTAAAAACGCCGTGCCCGAACATGACCGGCGTGGTTCAGTGTTTCAGCTCACCATGCCATCGGCCCACCCACAGCTCTATCCGTCTAATCCCGAAATATAGAGTCGACGAGACACTCTATATTTCGGGACTCTTCCCATCTTCTCTGCCACTTCTCAATTGTGTATTGTCTAGCCTCATTCTTAGTCTCTTTCGGGTCTGCTCCCCTCTTAATCCTATGGCGGTGCCGTCGAGAGTTGTTCATTTGGTCGAGAGTAGGGCCACCTTCTGTCATCCATCTTTGTATCGTCTCTACGGCCTTCATCTTGCATTTTATTGTGCACCAAGTTGTTCGGCAGCTTCAGTCGTAGACAACATTCTACAACAGGGGCCCTAGGACTGATCCCTGTGGGACCCCTGCTGTCACCTCAAATCTCGATGCTTCTGCGGTGACTTCGTACACTATCGCCATATCCTACAGATAGTATTCTATGATTCTGCGTTGGTCCCGTGGTTCTTTTTTCTTCCTGAGTGTTGCCTTGATAGTCACCCACGGTATCGTGTTGAACGAATTTGAGACGTCGACTATAACAGGTATATCAGGTAGTGTTTGCGTTTCCTCTATTACCAGGTGTTCGTCTCGGTGACAATGTTATGGACTGCCAGTATTGCTCCCGTATCCCTTTGCGGAAGCCATACTTCCGGTCGTTTAGCCCTCCTGGGGCCTTGTTTCTGGGTAGTCTAGTAATTGCGTCCAGCACCTACTCCTTCCATCTTGTTGTCGTTTCAGCTTTGATATCTTGGTCTTCGCCGTCGTCGTTTGAATTTTTGCTGGTGCCCGGGAAAGAGGGCTGAGACTACCGCCCTCTCCCCTCCAGGCACCGTGGATTCCGGTTCAGGAGGGTGAGTTACCTTCTTCATCACGATCTTATACGAGAGGCTCCACGGGTCGTTGTCGACCGCTGCCCACCAGCATCATTCCCGGCTCTTCTCAAACGCCCTCCCGAATACCTTCCTCCTTGCTTTGTACTGTGCCTGGAGTAGCTCACTTGGGGCGCCAGCCGCTCTAGCCCTTTATACTCGTGTTCTGGTCGTGTTGGTGTCTATGCGTCTTCCTGGCACCACCAGTATACCCTTTTCAGTCTTCGTACTATCGTTTTTTTGGTCGGCACCGTCTCGCCACACGCCTCTTGTGCAGTTTAATTCTCTAGACATGTGATCTGGGCTAGCCAGCTGTATATCCCCCATGTCTTCTAAGCTCTTCTGTGGTAGTTCTTGGTCTATTGTCTCCAGTATCCACTCTTTAATTCGGGGTGGCGGCTGAATGGCCGCTCCATTTAGCTGGATGGAGAAGAAGACATAGCGGTGATAGCTTAGGGTATCTTCTTCGTCCCTGGCATGGGAAGCCCTGCCAGTAGCTACGCTATCGCCGACATAGCTCTCCGTCTCATTGGTATACTTCACTACGACGAGGTTCATCATCATCATCATCAATATCAGCCATCTCTAGTCCAATATTGAACGTAGGCCTCCCCCAAGGACTTCCAATTTTCTCTACATAGTGTTTGTCTAGTCCACTGTTTGCCTGCCACCGTTTTAATATCATCGGCCCAACGTGCTGGTGGTCTTCCTATGTTTCTTCTCCCGGTACGCGGCCTCCATTCAATGATCTGTCTGCTCCAGCGGTTATCTTCCCGTCTTATGACGTGTCCAGCCCACTGCCATTTGAGTTTAGTTACTCTAAGGACAATATCTGTAACCTTGGTACGTTCTCGTATCCAGGTATTCAACATTTTGTCCCGAAGTGTAATCCCAAGCATTTGCCTTTCCATGGACCGTTGGGCAACTTTTAGTTTCTGCATTGCCGCCTTTGTGAGAGTCCATGTTTCGCAACCATAAGTCATAGTTGGTAGAATACATTGGTCGTAAGTTCTTGTTTTGAGATGTTGAGGCATGTCGGATTTTAAAATATGCTTTAGATTGCTAAATGCAGCCCAACCCATATTTACACGCCGCTTGACTTCTGCCATTTGCATGTTTTTCTGACAGGTTATTATTTGTCCGAGGTATATATATTCAGCAACTAGTTCAAGGTCTTTGTTATGTATTTTAATTGGAGGTAGTATGGGTTGGTTGGTCATCACTTTTGTTTTTGAAATATTGATTTTTAAGCCAATACTCTCACTTCCAGTATTTAACTCAGCTACCATTCGTTGAAGTGTTTCGGGACTTTCTGCAAACACCACTATATCGTCTGCAAAGCGAAGGTGTGATAGGAATGTACCATTGATATTAAGACCAACCTTACTCCAATTAAGAGTCTTGAATACATCCTCAAGTACATTTGTAAATAACTTCGGTGAGATAGTGTCTCCTTGCCGGATACCGCGTCGAATAGGAATATGGTTTGTTCCTCCTGCCACCTCTACAACCATTGAAGCATCTCGATATATACTTTTTAAAATATTTATGTACCGATAGTCTATATGACATCTCTGGAGCGCGTTAATAGTGGCCCAGGATTCCACCGTGTCAAAAGCCTTCTCAAAGTCAATGAAAGCCAGGTATATTGGTTTTTGGTATTCGTTGCATTTTTGAATTGTCTGTCGAACTGTGTGTACATGGTCGACTGTACTGTATCCACTACGGAATCCAGCTTGCTCTACAGGTTGGAACTGGTCTAATCTATGTGATAGTCTATTTGTTATTACCTTCATAAATAGTTTGTATATGTGGCTAAGTAGTGAAATAGGTCTGTAGTTTTTTAGTTCATGTTTACTGCCTTTCTTGTGCAGCAGGATCACTATAGCATTCTTCCAGTTCCGAGGAGTTTCGCCTGTGTCGATACATTTGTTAAAGAGTTGTTGGAGAGTTTTTAATAAAGTATGGCCACCAAATTTGATAAGTTCGATAGGAATGCCATCAGAACCTGTTGTTTTATTATTCTTCATTGCCTTCATTGCTTTTTTAATTTCGTAAACGCTTACCTCTGGCAGATCCTCTGTATAATGCCGTGTCAGTTTGGCCCTTCTATCATTTTTTGTAGGTGTTCTCTGTTCTATTTTGTGGGCATAGAGATCTGTGTAAAATTCTTCCACCTGTGAGTGTATTTCTTCTCTAGTTGTTAGTATTTTTCCAGCTTTGTCTGTTAGCTTGCTGATTTGTTTTCTGCCTTCTGATATTTTGCTCTTTGTGAATTTGATTCCGCTATTCTGCTCGAGTGCGCTTTGTACTATATTTTTATTATAGTTGTATATATCATTTCTGACACTTCTGCGTATTTGTTTATTATATATCTTCAGTTGTTGGTGATCATCGTTGTTTAGAAGTAGCAGTTCTTTCCTGCGTTTGATCAAAGCATATGTCTCATCAGTAAGTTTCTGTTGTTTCTGCTTAGATATGCCCAGTACAGTTTTGGCAGCTTTTGATACTGCCTGTTCAACGTTATCAAGTGCTTTGTCAAGGTTTTCATTGCCGGGATTCCGTAAGAGGAGCTTTGTGACTTCTGCATCAAAGAGTTGGCCCTTTGTATGTAGTGAAGATATGTTGAGGGTCCCTTCTCTTGGTTTTATTAACTTAATACGCTCTAATTTGGTAGGAATGTTTATTTTTGCTCTCACGATACGATGGTCACTTCCAGTATAAAATGAATTTAACACAGTTACATCTTCTACTATGCTTTTATGTGAACTGATTACGTAATCTATTTCGTTTCTAGTATTGTGATCGGGACTATGCCATGTCCATCTTCTATGAGTTGCTTTTTTAAAGAATGAATTCATTTGGTAGCATTGGTGTTCTTCTAGGAAGTTCAGTAACATTTCTCCACGTGCGTTTCTGTTATCTGCACTATATGGTCCTATCCACGGATTTTCTTCATTCGTTTTATGTCCAACTTTTGCATTAAAGTCCCCAACGACAAGAGTATAGAATGCTTTATTTTCCTCTTTTGCTTTTGCGATGTCTTCATACAATTCCTCTATATCTTCATCTGGGTACGTTGAAGTGGGCGCGTATACTTGTATTACTTTTAAGGTATATCTTTGAGTTATATAGATGTTTAAGTATATCACTCTTGCAGAAATTGATCCAAAACCAAGGACATTTTGTGCAATGTTCTTATGTACCATAAAGCCCACTCCATGTTGGGTACCCTCCAGTTCGCCGTTGTAATAGAGCGTATTCCCTGACTTAAGGTGCATCAGTCCTTCATCTCTTCTGCGAACCTCTGCAAGTCCCACGATATCCCACTTTATTTTGGAGAGTTCGTGTTCCAGTTCCAGTAAGCGGTCTTCGGTAGACAGAGTTCTAACATTGTAGGTTGCGATATTAAGTTTAGTCCGATTTCTTCTGGTATTTATCAAATTTGTATTGCCTCCCCCAGAATCCGTGAGGCAGATCGGTAAACCGATGTAGGATTGAGAGCTATTAGCTCTACCTACCTGGGGTAATTGTGTTTTAGAATTTGACATTTACATTTAATGGGGGGTTGTTGGCATTAAAACACCACGCTTGCCGAACGGGTTGGTGAGTTTTATCTGCAGCCGCCCATTCTGGGTACAGACGCTGTTTGCAGCCGCCCCTTCTGGGTCAGACGCTGCGGTGTACCTGTTGGTCCGCGGGAGGTATTTTATTTCCCTCCTACCCCTCATATCTGAGGGGCATTCCCCTATCCGCCACCTGGGGACGCGTCCTCTAGGGGTTACAGGTTCCCCCGAGGACGGCGAGGTTGAGATCCTTCAAAGAAATCACCGCGATATTGAAACAAACTTTCATCTCTGTAAGCCCTATAGAGATGAAAGTAAGCCTACCAACCGAATGGATTTTCCGCCGGTAGAGGAAAAGCCAAAAAAGAGTTTAATAACCCGATATTTATCTTAATTTCGTAGAAAGTAAAGATGATTACTTTAATTAAATGACATTTGAAAATAATTGTCTCCTCTTCCTTCCTATTTATTTGTATGACTATATATTCATACATATAAATAGGAAGGAAGAGGAGATCGGTTTAAAATAGGTATGGTTTTACATATTTCCGTTTAAAATCAATGTAAATGTTTAAAATAACTTTTATATTAATTTAGATATGCGAAAAACATAAATAATATCCCACGATTATAACAAAATAATACTTTAAGCATTAAATACCGGGATCACAGTTTTGCTGTATTTAAATACCCAAATACCAGTAGTGAAATGTGCTCCGGTATTGCAATACCTTGTCCCTGCAACATGTAGAAGGGTAAGAACTGAAGATACAGAGAAGAAGAGGATGCAAGGCGCCTTACATATAAGTTGGAGATAAAAGGAGTACAGCGATAGTTTTAATACAGATATACGAATTAAGTTTAGTTTACATATATATATATATATATATATATATATATATATATATATATATATATATATATATAATACTAAAAAAATACCAATAATGGTATATACATATATATTGATCTGTGATTATCAATCTCAGGTTGATATAATTCCAAAGCTATTATGGATGTATAAATGTCACCCTTAATAATTAGTTGTTGAAATCCACGCGGCCATTTGTTCGGATGTGTGTGTCGGAGCTGCCGCGATGGTGTAGCGCAGCGGAGCAATTGACAATAGAGATCAGCCCACAATGAGCAGCCAGATGAAGATACATGACGAGTGCAACAATAGGGCCAGGCCGGGCCCGAGGGGGGTTGCGAGAGCGGGGGCGCGCATTGTGTGCGGGGCGGCAGCCCGCGGAATGAAACGCGGTCGCATTATTACATACGTCGCAAAATGCCTGTCAATAAAGCACACCGCCGCCGCCCGACCGCCCCCTACACTCATACGCGGTCCTCGTGTCTCAATCATTCGCCTGGAAAACGGCCGGTGTCTCTTATTAAGCGTGAATGGGGACCACCCGCATTGTGAGCGGAGATTGATTAATCGGGTGCCGTTCGGGGGCGACGGTTTAAAAAGAGTCCAAACGCGTGAAATAATGAAATCAATTCCCTTTTATACGGTAGATTTAAAACACAAAACGTTTGAGATTCGTTTGTGGTTTTTCGATGGGTGTACGTAAAATCGGCATAGTTTATTCAGGTCAATTTTAGGTAGAAAAAAATATATTTTCGATAGTTATTTGAATATCGGTTGAACGCCCATTGGTTAATAGGAAATCCGGGGTATATACATATTTGCGGCAACAATATTCTGTAATGAAATTTTGATGTGCAAATATTCTGTATGTTATGTTATATTTGATATCTAGTTATAGGAGTATTTATTTTTCCTGTTATTATGATATTTACAACATGAAACAAAAATACTGATCCGTGTTCAATAGTGTCGACCAGTACAAGGTATGTCAATCTCTTAAAGGCATATTCTACGGGCAAATAAGGATGATGAATTTACTTTACGAATAGAGCATAGAAGCTCTATTCGTAAAGTTGGAAATCCTGAGGAGGTAGAGGTCTGCAAAGATAAAGTAACAATGATTGAATCAATCATAGGAAAATAATATTCGGTACATAATTGAGTGTGACCTACTCACACATTTAAAAAAATATTTGTAGTTGTTTTGACCTTTCTTTAAATTTCAATATTTTATTTTATATTTTTATTCTTAATGAAATATAAAATAATATTATAGTTTCAAATAGAACTCTTGTATCATGTTTATTCTTTTTTTTTCATGTGTTGTATTCAAAAGTTATAGTTATAATTATTGATATTTTTTTATATCCGACTGCTCATGATGCACTTTGGAGAAAATTTATAGAATGTAATTACCATTATTTGAAACAAGAAATATGCCTTTAAGAAGTGGACTTGCCTCTGTACATGTACATTATATCCGCTGACTGTTTACATCAACTGTTCATCCGCGTGAGTAATGTGCAAAGTTTTTTAAATGTTGGTTTATCGTAAATACTGTAATAAAAGTACTTCAGAATAAAATTATACAATGATTGTGATTATAAAATTTTCGTATAAATGGACCGAAAAAAGTTATACGCAAAAGATGATTTTTGTTGTTTCAAGCAACTAAAAAATTTTTACTCATATTTATGTAAAACCAAATTTCCAAATTTGGTGCTGTAGCATACAGCGGGTTTTTCACAATTTTGTTTCCAGGCATACTACATATACACACACATAGAGACATATTCCAAATATAGTCTAATAATACTAATATAGCCAAAATATTAGACATAAACGGTGGAAGTTCTATTTTTTCGCTATACTACTATAATACTTTCCTTATTGAGCACTGCTGTATTCGGAAAGTAATAGTATAATACTAGTATTATTTTTTTCAGATATGCACCTTTTAAGACAATCATAGTTTATGTATGATATGAAATTATGTAGATATTTGATAGAAAATAACAACATATGTGAACTTTACCTATAAGGTCGATGGAAATACATTATTTCATAAATAAGAACTATTAAAACACCAATAATATGAACATAATCATTCAATCAATAATATAATTATTGGATCGCTGTTTAATTAAGTTCACCGATGTTAACACATCTACTCATAATTGCCAGCACAGTTCCCTCGCAATCGGAAATCACTGTGGTGGAAATTACGATGCGACGCAACACGTGCACGCCCGGCGCCGCCACCGTAATTCCACTAATGCTCTCGCGATCTCTCGTCGGCATGGCAGGGCGAAGAACATATCCAGGGCGCGCGCTCCGGGACCTCTAAAGTAAATTGTCAGCCCGCCGTATGCGTTCGCCTTTCATACCCTTTCAATCCAAACCATTAAAGATTCACTGCTTTCTTTTTCTTTTTCATCAGCGGAGCAGGAATATGCTATAAATGCACGCCGTAGGGTGCGTGCATCTTTTCAGGAACAAGTTCTTCGTGTTAACGCGAAGGCCACCCGCCAATATATTTCATTGTATTATATTGCATTTCGTCACGCCGTTTTTAATATAAATGAATCGATCCGTACCATTTGAATATTAACAATCTCAGCTATATGCACATAAAAAACTATTAAATGTTAATATTATATTATTTACTATATATGTATTGTAATTATATTTATATTATATATGTAATTATACACGATGCGTGTAGGCTTTTTATGTTAAATGTTTCTATAAATAAGCTAGTCCAGTCTATGATTAATGATTAATAAACAGGGGTAGTTCCGTCAATAGAAGAAAAACACCATATCATTGGGAATGATGATTTCATAAAATCTACGATTTAGAAAGAAAACCTCCGAGCTGTACAACCTCTAAAATTATCAACTTTTTCAATCAACTGGTTTAATAAGTATTTCCATTGAAATATTTTTAGTCCTCCAAAACTAAAAAGTGTATTATAAGCATTAATATAAATTCAAATGTTTGTTGTTTCTACGATGGTACAATTTCCGCTATCGAATGGTAAGTTATTTCCATAAGAATATTTTTGGTCCACCATAATTTACAAAATTGAATTCGTAAAAAGAAGTAAAATTATACATTAAAAAAATCTATTTTTTGTTATGATAACTAAATGTTCACTATGGTATAGATTAATACTGATATCCATTGAATTTTTATTAGTCCTCCAAAATGTACAAAATTGATTTCAGGTAGCGTGTAACTTAAAAACTTGTTAACTATTTTGTTTTATAGTCTAATCTTTCGATGGTAATTAAATTTGCAATATTTTGACTGTCGAGAACAGTAATAGTGATTTCCGTTGAAATATTTTATAAAATCGAATTCAAATAGTGAAATTTATTTATAATATAATAAAAAACTATTTTTTATAGTTCGGAAGTTCTTTTCATGGTAATTAAATCTGCAACATTTTTACTGTCGATTTCCATTGACATATTTTTAGTTATAAAATTTACAAATTTGAATTCAACTATTGTAGTTTATTTTTTTTTAATATTTAAAAAGCTATAAATATCCATAATTCGAAATATGGTAAGAATAGATTTAATAAAATGGTAACCGACGGAAAGTGTTTATAACACAGAAAAATTGGTCGAAAAATATATTATAACTCTCTAAATAGTAAGCATCATGGGATGGATAATACATATTTTTGTAGGAAATTAACTGATCTTCAAAAATGGTATTAATTGTTTCGTCGATATATAAATAACTGATCTTCAAATATGGTTTAAATTGTTAAATGGATTACTGTGAGCATTTAGAAGATATTTTTAGATTCAACGCATACTGATTTTAAGTTTTTAATAATTATCTTAGAAATCATAAATGTAATTAATTAATTTTTTGAAAATAATTATATAAATTTGACTTTCTATCAATAAAAAATAGCTGTTAACTTCTTTTTAATTTATGATTTCTAACATAATTATTACACACATCGAAAATAAGTATGTATTGAACTTTGGATACAAATATCTTCTAAATGCTCACAGTAATCCATTTAACAATTTAAACCATATTTGAAGATCAGTTAATTATCTACAAAAATATGTATTGTCCATCCCATGGTGCTTACTATTTAGCGAGTTATAATAATAATATTCAGAAGTAAACTTTTTTTCTCTTCATTTCTTCAACCTTTGTCCTTCAATATCTTTTAATTGGCTACATAAACGAAAAAATCATAAGAGACCTTTGTACAGTACAATTTCCTACAAAAATATCTACGAAAAATGCTGTACATTCAATGAATGGCGAGATATGATTTTTTTCGTTTGGGGCTAACGTATAAATGAAAAACTGTGATGAGGAAGACCTTCCTATTAATACCAAGAGCTCATCTTTGGTGAGAATTTACTAGAGCTGCCTAACAACCAATTTATCGGAAGTGAAAATAGTCGTTTTTTGACCCACCCCAACCCAAAATACAGACTCCGATCACTTCTTAGTGCGAATTTAAATGAACCAATAAATACCATGAAGCAGAAATGAAGCTAGGAAAAAGTAGGTAGCACATAGAGCGGCCAGACTTAGAACTCATGAGGAGTAATCAAGCTATGAGAGATAGGTTACGCAAGTCTTAGGCAATACTGAAAAACCTAAAAATAGATGAAATTTGTGAATAAAGAATAAGCGAATAAAAACATTGTAGGCAGCTAAAAGAATTAATATAGAAGAAAAGAGTACAAGGCAGAGCTCACAAAACGAGGCAATTACGACTGAAGATATTAACGAACGAAACTGAGGAGTCAAATCATAAACATATAGAACAAAGGAAAAGGACTAAATATTTAGGTAAAAACAAGCAGAAATACAAAAGTTATTAAAAATACCACTGCTACTAGAAAATACTAGCTGGAAACGAGGAAGTGAGAAGAAATATGGAGGGAATACGTTGAAAACAAAGACATAGGAGCGTGAAAATGCAGACCAAACAACAACGCTGGAGACGAAACAGATGAACCACCCCCCAAGCAAGGAGGAATTGGAGAAAATAATGTCACACCGCGTTTGTAATAAATGCAGGGGCATAGCACTTCTCAATGTAGCAATATAAAATACTTATCAAGAAGAAGTTAGGACAAACGATGGAAATAATCGTAGGTGAATACAAATATGGATTCAGAAAGAGCAGTACCACAGTACTGCCATGGATGAGAGAAGTGAGGAGATATATACTGAAAAGATATACAGAAAGGGACTGGAAAAGGAAGAAGAGTTTCTACGACTAGGGAAGCTGTTTGGTCTAAACTACTTATTAGTCAAGGCAATCGGAATGAATGAGCTAGTATAATTCAGAGTTGAAAAAAAGGTGGAAATAAGAGGAAGGAGAAGGCGTATAGGAGGGGGCACCCGGGGTTTGGATGGAATAAACCGGAAATATTAGTATATGAGAAAAAACAAGAAAGTGAAGTGGTAGGAGGTGCAAAAAGGGGTTAGTAGTGAATGTGGAAGAAGCCATACGGATGAAAATAACAGTAGGATATATAGAGCGGAAGAGTTGAAATGGTAGGGAATAATCATTGAAAGAGTTGTTTTAAGTATTTCGACTTTTGGTTTGACTTCAGAGGTGGGTTTAGCAAGTGTAGTGAGTGCAAGCAAATGCGAAAATATATGGGTAATAGCGTAAAGAAAATGGGATGGAAGGTGGACAGTTGGTAACCTGTGGAAGGGATATATTATCAATTTTTGTATATTATTATTGATGTGATGATTTAGTTTTAGAATTAATATCGTATGCTTTGAAAATTTCATTCATGGTCACTATACTTGCAACATTTTTATTATCAAATGGAGTAATGGTGAAGGGCGCAGGGAAATGGAGTAATGGTGTTAGTCCTCAAAAATTGGCCAAGTTGAATTCACTTGGACCGTGTTATTAATATATTTTCTAAAACAGTACAACTTACCCTCGTAGAGGGAAGTTAAACGCCATCTGGCGGCACCACATCAATTAGCAATGCACACCCATATGATAATAACCGTCAACATGCTCATGTTATCAGGATCACCGGGTAGTGCCCTCTAGAGAATATGAATAATATTCCAATAGAGTGATCCTGATAACATGAGAACATTGATGTGGTGCCGCCAGATGGCGTTTAACTTCTCTCTACGAGGGTAAGTTGTACTGTTTTTGTATATAACCACTCGAGATTTTGTGTGAATTCATCCTCACTAGCTGAGCTACACTGACGAGATCTAATAAGATCGAAATCTAGATATGTAGATTGCTAAGAGGTGGGTTCACACTTATATAATATGTTTTATACGATTGGCTTTGTGCTGATATCTCAAGCACTCTATTGGAATGTTATTCATATTCTCTAGAGGGCTCTAGACGCGCAATGTTCCTGGATTTGAAAATAATTGCTTATAACAATATTATAAAGTAATATGGAAAGTCTGTATACCGCCAAATTTGTTTTTCTATATTTTTTTTATTTTAAACTTTTACGCTCATATCTGGATAATTCGATTTTAGAGGTCCATAAAAAATAATGCAACATATTTTGTTTAATTTTTTTACTGATCCTAGTACAAAACATATCAGTGTACCAGATGGCCGAAGGAAATTGGAAAATTTTGATTCTAGGTATTTTTTTTCCGGCGATCAAGTCGAACATGTTTCATTATTATTATTTTTACCAGCCCGCGATCATACAATTGATTTGAAAAAATTGCACAATGTTTGTAACAGAATGATAATGGAAAATGGAAAGTCTCAACCTGGCCAACTTGTGCCTTCTATTCATTTTCTATTTTTAACTTTTCCGCTCCCATCTGGACAAAGTCAAAGTCAAAATTATTTAATTTTCCATCATAGCCCACGGAGCTTTTTTTTCAAATTTCCACCATTTGTTGCTAACCTAATAGTGGTTACAAAGTATAAGTATTTTTTTAGATTGACACGGATCCACTTTTATATTTTTTAAAGGCCTTTTACGTAGTTTGATACAACACACTTTTAAGCCATTTGTTAAGAGACTCAGCATTATCCGTCTAGGTAAAAACTCAAATAAACCTCGACCTATTCGTGTTAAACTGGATAATTGCAGGGATGCAATATATATATATATATATATATATATATATATATATATATATACTTAAATCCACCCGCAACTTAAACTTAGGGGACATCAGGGTAGCAGCCGGCACACCGGCACATATTAAATACCTAAAAAATCTACGCAAAGAACGTGATCAGCGGCGCCTCAGTAGTGAGCAAAACATCACAATTAGGTATAGAAAAGGCACTCCGGTAATTGAACCGGAAAACTTCTAGAGCAGAACAACATTAATCAAGTTAATACATCTCGGACAATAAAATGTTACTACCAAAATGTCCGTGGGCTGAGAACTAAAACCACGCAGCTCTATGTATCTCAAACTGATAGCGAATTCGATATTGTGGCCCTGACAGAGACTTGGCTCTCTGAAGATATTTCTAGTTCTAGAACTATTTGGAGAGGCGTACAATGTTTACAGATCGGATAGGAAATTCTCTACCATCAATAAATCTAGGGGTGGAGGGGTACCACTAGCAATACGCAACTCGATTATGGTGGAGGTAATTCAACAAAGATATTGGAAGAAGTTATGCCGATGTTTGATGTCTTAATATGTAAATGTGTCTTAAATTTTAAAACTATCTATGTTATAATTGTGTATATACCGCCCGGTATGTGTTATGAAATGTATAATACTTGGTTTGCACTCCTTAAAACCATACATTTGCATAGTAAAACCTTAAATATTATGGGCGATTTTAATATTCCAAAATATTCAAATAACTTTCTCGATGATGAAACTACTGCTAGACTTCATGCGTTCGGCAGTTTTATGGGTCTCCAACAGTTGAACTTTATACAAAACTCATCTGATAGAACGTTAGATCTAGTCTTTACAAATGCAGAAATGGCAGTTAAACGCAACTGCGCCCCAATGCTGTCTGAAGATGAACATCATCCAACCTTACAATGTACTTTGAGTTTTTCTGGACACTCCACTCAAATTCCAGTTAACTGTGCGACACCTGGATATAATTTCAGAAAATGCGACTTCATTTCACTCTACAATGGTATGTTGGATATGGACTGGACACCTTTAGAAACGCATAATGATATAAATCGGGCTTGCCAGGAGTTTTACGATAAAGTAATAACTCTATTTGATGCACACGTGCCGAAGCGTATAGATAGAAAAAGAACGTATCCGGTGTGGTATAACCCAGAAATAATTCATATTTCAGAAATATAAAAAAACAGGCGATAATCAAATTGAACAAGCATATAAAATCGCACGAGTATATGCCTTCAGAGACTACGTACACTTAGTCGAGAATCAAATACAAGTGAATCCCAAGCGATTTTGGTCCTTCATTAAAGATAAAAATAGAGACAAACAGATCCCGAACCGTATGTACCGAAATGAAATACCCTTTTATAATCCAGACGCTATCGTTAATGCATTTGGCGCATTCTTTGATAGCGTATATAAACCAGCCTCTAGTGACAACTCCAGCTTCGAGGAACGCAGCAATATTCCATCTCTACATCTAGTCGACATAACAGAGGCTGACGTAATATCTGCTATTAGCAACCTGAGCAATACCACTGCCATGGGTACTGACCAGTTCCCAATTTATGTTATCAAAGACTGCAAGATCATATTAACTAAACCCCTAAGAAATTTATTTAACCAGGCAATAAAAAAGTCTTGTTTCTCAGAATGTTGGAAATCTGGTATAGTCCGTCCGATTTTTAAAAATGGGGATCCAACTCAAATTAACAATTATAGGCCAATAACAATAATTTCGAACATTGCGAAGGTATTCGAAAATGTTTTGTACACTAAGATATATAATGTCCCCGAGACAGCACGGCTTTATTTCTGGCCGGTCAACTGTTTAGCGGTTCTGTCTGACTATATAGCTAAAGTCTTAGATTATGGAGGATAGGTGGACGTTATTTACACTGACTTTGTCAAAGCCTTCGATCGAATCGACCATCTTCAATTACTAAGCAAACTTGATTACTATGGATTCAGCCAGTCTTGTCAAACTATTCAAATCATATCTGACCAATCGAAGTCAAGTGGTCTCATACAAAGGCCACATGTCATAGGCTTCTATCCCAACATCTGGTGTACCGCAAGGTTCCATCTTAGGACCACTATTATTTGTCATATTCATCAACGACGTTACGTCGGCGTTGAATAGTCCCCACCTACTATTCGCAGATGACTTGAAGATGTATAAAATCACCAACAGACTACAGTACTCTACAACATGATCTAAACAATTTATTGAAATGGTGTGGTTTAAATAATTTTGAGCTAAACGTCAACAAATGCAAGATAGACCAAATGTAAACGTCCTACTAAATATAATTATAATATTGGGAGTGTGAATCTCGAAAGTTTAAAGGAAATTAAAGACTTAGATGTTTTGCATGATGCCACATTATTATTTCGTCAACATTTAGCTAATCTAAATAATTCCGCCTTTAAAACATTGGGATTTATAATGAGAATCAGCTATCAAGAACCTTTACTTTACCTACGTACGAAGTAAACTATGTATACAGTACAAATATACGTGCTCGAAAAAGTTCAGCGTCGTTTCCTGAAATTTATTCTATAGAAAATAGATGGACATTACCCTCCACGCGGAATTTCCGAAGAAATATTGCTTACCCGCTTCGACATACCGTCACTAGATTTCTGTAGATTTACTACAAGTTTATGCTTCCTGTTTAAAATAATTGGTGGCAAAATTACCTGCCCTGACTCGTTGCACTGTCTACACATATATGCTCCTAGAATATCGCAAGCCGGCAGAATTTATGTTTTTTGTGTCAAACGCGTCAAATCAAACGCAATGCAAATCGCCCATTTCCATCATGTGTCGTAACTACAATAGCATTAGTAATAGCATAGATATTGATATATTTCATCAAGCATTTTGTTCATATAAAAAGATTGTAAGCACTGTAGATTTAAATAAATTTAGGTACAATGTATGTATGTCTGACGTATTGTATGTACCATGTTATATTTCCTTCTTGAGATGGAAGAGATGTTGGATAGAATGGGTAGATACCTGGATAAGAGGGGGCTAGTAGTGAATGTGGAAAAGACCAAATGGATGTTGTTTAGGAATAGGGGCAGGAGGGGTAAGGACGAAGGGCTGAAATGGAAGGAAAGGCTGATTGAGAGAGTGAATGGCTTTAATATTTGGGCTTTTGGTTTGACTGTGGAGGAGGGCTTAGGATGCATGTGGAGTATATGCAGGCGAAAGCAAGAATGGCTTGGGGGATTGCGTGCAGAAAATGGGGGAGTTTGTGGGGTGGTAACCTCGTAATGGCGTGCAAGATCTGGGATGCGTGTGTAAAACCTATATTGTTGTATGGAGTAGTGGGGATTGCGTGAATGGGAGGTAATAGAAAGGGAGCAAGGTTGGTTTCTGAAGAATCTGCTAGGGCTCGAAAGGTCGTCACCGAGGGCATTGCTGTTGCAGGAGACAAATCGTATGAGTATGTGGTGGGAGTCGTGTGTGAGGGTTGTGAAGTAGGAAAGATTGCAGGATTTGGGCGAGGAAAGACTAGTACGGGAGGTATGGACGAGGTGTAAGAGTAGAACAGAGAGTAGATGGAGGAAGGATAGAAAAAGGATGTATGAAAGAATGGATATGTCTGAGATGTGTATAGAGAAGAAGCTGAGAGAAGGGGTAGCCTAGGAACTGAGATAAGGGAGAGATTGAGGGATATTGAGTGGTAAGAAAGGCAAGTGAGAATGGCTGAGAGCTCATACAACCCTGGCTACGTAGAGTGGCAAGTGCAGGGGAAACTCCCGAGCTACTTAGCCAGGGGAGAGTGGAGCAGAGAGGACAAAGTATGCATGGCAAGAGCGAGGTGTGGTTCAGAAGAGCGAGGAAGAAAAGTGTGGATGGGGCTAGGGTACACAGCGTGTGCGCTGTGTAGGAACGAGAGTGACACGTGGTGGCACATTAGCAAAGAATGTGAGGCAGTGAAAGAAGAACCTAACGAATGGTTAGGAGAGGATGGGAAAGGCGTGAAAATCTGCAGGAGGCTGACGTGGGAAAGGAAATTGGCGAGGGCAGAGGGGGTTTATTTTAATGGATAGAAAAATGTATTTTATGTTAATTTATATTATTTTTTTGTGTCTTTTTTTTATTTCTTTCTGTGAAAGTACTGTTTGGGAATGTGTGTAAAAGGGAAGGGTTGGGCTGATATGCCAAATAAAGGTCTTTTTTTTATTTCCTTCTTATTTTGTATGTTGTTCTGTAAATGGATGTAAATCTGTAGAGCAATAAATAAATCTATTATTATTAAATAAAAGTCATGTGGTGCCCATACTAGATATTTCATTTTCTTATATTTCTTGGCATTCGTGTAAATTTAATAAGAAGCAAAATTTTTTATGAAGAACTACTTTTGAACGAAAAATTAAAACGTTTCCCCGCCGGGCTGTATATCTATATAAAAACCTGTTTGTTAGGAAATCTCACACAGTTTTATTAATTATCCTGCTATATAATATATAATGATATTTGCTGTACTATTACAACATTTTTGTATAATAAAATAATAAATAATTCAATTATCATGTGGTACCATAAAAACAAAATTGAACAAACATATCGAAACGGTTTTTTTGTAGGATATAAGACACATATAAAAACGTTTGCCCTAAATTATCCTGCACCGCTTAAACGTATTACGTACAAAATTGGTAATTCCCTCCCACATTATTACCACTGCCGCCTCCCTAATGATTCCATCAATGAATAAATAATCTCCGTTGCCTTTGGAAATCTGGCTGCGCGGTTTAGCGGGAAAATATAATAAAACGCGTTTGCCTGAGAATAAATTATGCAGGTAATCAATGGGGGGCAGCAAACGGAACGAATTCGATTGCGTTGCCCTGATAATGAAGTCGTAACAATCGTAATATTGAGTGGGGCCCTCACGCAACGCTCGCGACGTGCTGCTATCGATTCCGGAAAATAAATCGTAATAAGACGTTTGAGCAAGATGACTTTGGATTTCTGAAATTTTGTTAAGAATTATTTGAAAAAATATGTAAATACTGAATTTATGTTGCACTAAAGCTGTTACCCATATTTAACGCTTATTTTTTATATTTTTAAATATCAAATTGAAGAAAAATGAGGATTATGTGAAAACATTGATATAAATCAAAATTATTTCATAAAAAAGAATGCCTTACAGTACCAAGGAAAAGACATTTGATATTACGCTTACAAATTTGTTCGTAATCATTTAAAAGTAAGATTGCTCGCAATTTCGACCATGATTTCATAGATGCGAATTCATAATCTAAAAAATCAGAGAGAAGGTAGCAATAATGAATAATTAGAAACGACAATGTGTATAATTGGTTGATAAAATTTAATTATAAAAATGTTAAATTATAATCAATACAATCACTTGGAAAATACGTCTCTGCTAGTATTTGTCTAATAATTGCATCGAGCGGCATATTTTAAATTTTTTTTCTTTAATAATCGAGATTTTTGGAAAATATTTGAGATTACATTACAGTCTCGAATACTTTTTTGTGCTCAAGGGACAAGCAATCAAAAAATATTATTTTATGATCTAATCGAATGTATGCTGCTTATTATCCACCACATTGATTTAAGTCACTAAGAAACTACTTATGACAATGATAAAAATAGCAGTTATGCTTATGGCCCCTAATTATATTCTAAACATGTGTGTTAAATAAGCTACAGTATGTTACAACTCTGTTTCGACCGATATTAAAACTGCATCTTCCAATAAAATCTGTTACTGCAATAGAAACAGCAGATTTCCTTAAAATAATTAATAAAATAATTGATTATCTATATTTGAAAGTTACAATATTACAAAATGCTATTTATTTGTTCAATAATATAGAAATATTTAAAGAAACCCAACAAGTGGCAACATTTATTATATTGATAGATATAAGCTAACCATTCCTAGTTATTGGAACTTCAAACTAAAAATATAAAATACTTGTTAACGAATCGAATCAAGCAAGACCTACTTAGTAATTGATTTTCGGTTATTAGAAACAGAGGTAGCTGTAATACTAGCCCATAACACATTTGTGTGTATCAGTTCAGCACAATATTTTTGTAAATCGATTCAAACTTCAAATTCTGAACCATATGATTCCACTCTCTTATTAATTCAAGAGGAATCATCAATTGATATAATGTCAAGCAATATTAAGAAAACGAACTCTATATTTCATTCTACGAATGAAATGAAGATAGGACAAGTGATAGATACACCATATGAGGATTACTTATGGCAAGTAATTTTGGAGATATGCTCAAGAACATTTGTTTCAGGTCTTTAATTTTTAAGCTGTTCAAAAAGTTTTCTTGTGATATGCGTAAATCTACTAAAGAACAATATTTTGATTTAATGTTATATTAACTACTAATTTTCAATAGAAATTATGATATATTTCTTAAGAAGATATATTTTTTATGAAGTATAATCTTCAATATTTTCAACGTCGCATTATTTATAAATTTTGGCGAATTTGAGAAGAAAAAATTAACAAATAAAATGAAAAATCTGCAGAATATATTGCTGTCTGAAACAATTTTAATTTAAATATGCAGGCAAGTTAAATGGGTAACAGAAGTACTAAAGAATGAACATCTCAAGAATAGGAAAAGACAATAGAATTAATTTACACCAATAGTAAGCCTAATTTTTTTTGACAGATACATCAGCGCGAATTGCTGTTGAGCGTAGCGTTAGAACATCGCATGAAAAATTGGCTCTGTAAGTGTGCTATAGAAGTCACAGGGCCGCAGGATTGTCTTTAGAATTACTGTTGAACTGGGCATGGCAGAGTTTATCTTATTAAAACTTTAATTACACTATAATTTAAAAAAAAAGTGAGTATAGTATATTTAGTACAGTACAGTATATCAGGGTTGTCCAACACGCGGCCCGTAGCAAATATCATTAATTCTCTTTAATTCAATTGTCTTTTTTTTTCGATAAATATATGTTATTGTACACTATTTGTAAAATTAAATTATATAATGTTTGTGTTCCTTAAACATAAAAAAATCTGTTTTTTGTAACAGATCTTATGTAAGTGCGCCGACTCTTCCCCATATAACTCCACATTACAGAAAGCAGGCCTTCGCACTAGGTGGCCTAGCTAAGGCTTCGGCCTGTAGTAAAGTACGCCTCGGTTGCCCCTAGTAGTAGGCATCGACGCTGACTGCGGATGTGACGCGACGAATATTTTAGTAGTGCTTTGCAAAGGTTGCTCGCTTACCCTTGCTTGACTTGCGGTTAGCAGTTGAATTTTAAATATAAAGAACGTCAGTCGAATTGTGGTTGAATTGTCTTCGCATAATTAATTCGTTCATATCCTTGTTACGTATTCAGTCTACTACTAAAAAATAAATTATTTTCTATATTTCTATTATCGTGGCAATATTTTCATTTTTATAGGATGATTTCGGCACAAAATAAGCAAATGTTCATTGATGAAAATCGATTTTTTATGGAAAATTAACAGAAGTATATTTCTTCATTGAGTTGAACAATTCGGCGTTTTGTTTAATTTGCCGTGAATCTGTAAATATTTTTAAATATAACGTATTATCGTGATAGTGTCGCAAAGACAAAGTTAAAGATTTGAAGAAAAGTCTCTCAGCCCAACAAAAGTTCCTTCAAAAGGCTTCAAGTAAACCGAGAAGGATAGTGAAGGCTAGTTATCTAGTATCCAGTTTGATTTCTAAGAAGTTAAAACCGTTTTCTAATGGTGAGTTTATCAATGAATACGTGGAAATCTTGACAGGAATAATTGGTCAAGATAAAGAGAGAGAATGTTCTAAAGTTAGTTTGTCACATCAAACTGTCGTCAGAAAGAATTCAGATCTCGTAACCATTGAAAACCAATTGAAAACTAAGGTTCCCAGTTTCAAATTTTATTCATTGGCAATGGACGAAAATATAGATGCTAGTGTCACGGCGACGGTCGGAGAAGGGAGCGGGTCAGGGATGCAAAGAATCACTGGGTTACTGAAGGTTGCCAAAGTAAACGACTACAAATAGCAACATATAATGCACGAACTGTTAGAACAGACGAAAAACTAGAAGAGTTAGAAGAAGAGCTTAATCAAAGAGACATTATTGGACTCTGTGAAACAAGACGTACAAGAGAAAAGTGCACCGTACTTAAATCTGGACATCAGCTGTACGAAAATAAATCTGAAAGAAAATCGCACGTCGGAGGCGTAGCAATACTGATACACCAACAGCTTAAACACCTTGTGACCAAAATGGCAGCAATATCAAACCGTGTCATATACATCATTATCAAGTCAAAGATATAGCCTACAAGTCATTCAAGTATACGCCCCAGTGCATCTGAGGAAGCCCAAGTCGACCAATTCTATGAGGATATCACCACAGCTATAAGATCAGAAACAGTAAATTTACGAACCGTTATAGGCGACTTTAATGCAAAACTCGGCAAAACGTACCAAGAAAATTCCGACAAGGTAGGTAACTTTGGAATGGGGGAAAGGAATGAAATTAATTATTTGCAAAGCGAATTTATTTTGCATGAATAGTTTCTTTCAAAAATCTACACAACGAAAATGGATATGGTTAAGTCCCAACGGCCGCGTGAAAAACGAAATACATTATATTCTTGTAAATAGCAAACATATGGTTACAGATCTTTCTGTCTTAACCAGATTTAACACCGGCAGCGATCATCGACTTGTACGAGCCGCAATCGTCATCAATACCAAAATCGAAAGAACGAAACTAATAAAACACAGAACCAACCAAAATACCGATGAACAACTAAACCAACACTAGACGCAGTACGAGAAAGAGCTTTCAACACGCCTTCCTATAGACATCTTGCAAAATCTGGAGTTGGAGGAGTTATCTGATAAAATTGTAACCAGTATTCATACCGCTAAGAAAAAAGTATGTGCATTTAAAAAAGAACCTTAAAACACAAAAATTAGCCAAAATACTGTTACACTAATTGAAAGGAGAAGAGCTTTAAGTCGTGAATCCACCGAATATAGACACCTTAATAAAGAGATAGCCCATCATATTCGAAGAGATATAAGATCGTATAACACACAAACGATCAAGCAGATTATAGAAGACAACTCGAATATGAAGGTTCTAAAAAACTCGCTATCACGAGGTAGAGCTAAGATTTTCAAAATTTCAAATAAGAACGGACTAATAGTAAGAGACCAACAAGATATCAAAAAAATCATAGAGCAATATTATACCAAACTCTATAGTGCAACCATGCCAAATCCTAACACTGAGTCGGTAACAATAATGAACGAAGAAATTCCCGATATTAGTACAGAAGAAATAAACGCAGCATTAAAATACATGAAAAAGAGAAGAGCGCCTAGCGAAGACAGAATTACCAGCGAGATGTTAAGTAGCGGGGGCAAAAGTATGCTGGAGATTATAAGTATTCTTTTTAATAAATGTCTAGTTGAGGGCAAGATGCCACTCTCTTGGCAGAACGCCAACGTAATTATATTACCTAAGAAAGGGGACATTAGTAAAATACAGAATTATCGCCCTATTAGCCTGCTATCTCACATGTACAAACTGCCGGAAAATAATTGTGAATCGATTGACAACTAAACTCAACTTCTATCAGCCCAAGAACAGGCGGAATTCAGATGAGGATTTGGCACATCAGACCATCTACAGGCACTGCGATCCCTTGTTAAAAAACGCAGGATATAATATCCCGCTACACCTTGCCTTCGTGGATTACGAGAAGGCATTTGACTCCATCGAACTATGGGCCATTTGGGCAGCAATGGAAAATGCTAGAATTGATTCAGGCTACACCAATCTTTTAAAGTTCATCCACAGAAATGCCACCCTCCAAGTACACATAAGTGATGACATAACTACTGACAAAATACCTATAGGGAAGGGGGTCAGACCGGGGGACACAATATCACCGAATCTGTTCACTCTGGCAATGGAGGATATTTTCAAAAAACTACTCTGGCAGACAAATGGCCTCAATGTCTACGGAAACTATCTGAACCATCTCCGATTCGCCAATGATATCGTGTTGATCAGCAACGACTTAAAACTGTTAGAAACCATGTTAAAACAACTAAACGAGGCATCGAAACAAGTAGGCATGAAAGTGAACTTAACAAAAACAAAGATTATGAGTACGCAGAACATCAACATCACTATCGAAGATAAGGACATAGAAAAGGTGAACGAATACATATATTTGGGACAATTAGGGAAAGACAACCAGACGGCAGAAATTTCAAGACGATTACAACATAGTTGGGTTGCGTTTGGAAAATTGGGATACATACTAAAAAACAGAGAAATTCCCAATGGTTTAAAGCGGCAGGTGTATAAAAAATGCGTCCTCCCAGTAACAACATACGGTTTAGAAACCATGGCACGAACCGAAAAAAGTACAAGCGTAATCGGCGCTACGCAACGAGCGATGGAACGTGCCATGTTAGGCGTAAGCTTGAAAGACAGAATTCGGAGCGAAGAGATTCGCAGAAGATCCGGCATGACAGATATCATGGCGCGAATTGCAGAACTCAAGTGGAGCTGGACAGGGCACATTGCCAGACAAGAATACTGTTGATGGACACATCGTATAACGTCATGGCGACCAAGGGAAACAAAACGAGGAATCGGAAGACCTCAAAGGAGATGGTTGGACGACGTTAAAGAGGTTGCAGGACGTGCCTAGTACCATCTAGCCCAGGACAAAACATCGTGGAAAAATCTAAAGGAGTGTCACGGCACAGTTTCCCAACAAAGCAAATTTTATTTGACGCTTTTCAACATTTCCGGCATTATTACTGACGGCGCTCCAACTATGACAGATAAAAGAGAAAATTTGTTAGAAAATGATGCTGTTACTATGAAAGACACCCGTTTAATAAAGTATTACTTCACATCAGGAATACTTTGCAGTAAGAAATTGAATGGTTTTGGCGTCTACTACGTGGTAATTCATTTTCAATAAAGGAGATGAATAAAACTACTATTTATTTCACCACTTATTTAATTGTTTAAAACAACCAGTTTCGAATAAGCCCTAGGCATTATCAAGTTTTTCCCGATGAATGAAGGTACAAATCAACGTGCGCGATAAAAAAAACATAAAAGAAAAAATATGTAGACATGTAAGACCAAATAAAGAGGTTACAAACTAATTCCCGCAGCGGGGTTTCCAACTTTTAAGGTGTAAAAAAATAATAATAAATAACTAAATATAAAACAGTGATATAAGAAAAGGGGGAAAATAAATTAATGAAAAATATAATAATAACAATAGTAATAATTTATAGCTGATTACAATTCTATACTAACGGGATACATCTAAATAGTGGTGTATATACTACGTCAAGCTGGTCATTAAGAATCTCCACATTGTTTCGCTTACGTAATTTATAAATTTCCAGTGATTCTAATAATTTTAATTTTCTCCCTTTCTCTGCGATGTGCAAGATCTGGAGAGAATCAAAATTTGGAAACGGATGGTCGGTATTTAAACAGTGGTTCGCGAAAGATGAGGTAGTGTTTCCGAGTCTATATGTTCGTTATATTGTTTTTCAAAGTTACGACCAGTTTGACCCACATACACACCAGTACACTCGGAACACTTCAATTGATAAACTCCTAATTTTGAAGAAGAGAGCTGGTGGTCTTTAGAGTTGAACAGTAGAGTAGATAATTTTGAGGGGGCTCGGAAGGCTACTTTAAGATTGTTTGATGCGAGAATATTTCCTATTTTCACTGAAATTGGTCCGAAAAAAGTTAACGAGGCAAAGATAGGTGCTGGTGCTGGTATAACGGGGTAGATCATTTTAATTGCTAACTGTCTATATTTCCGATGAATGATTTTGTCAATTTGGTTTGTGCAGAATCTGTTATTCACGGCGATGGTTTTGATATTTTTAATTTATGACTATGTTTGGGAAAGTGGTACTGTTAAGGCTCTATGAACCATTGAATCATATGCCACTAGTTTGTGAGATAATGGATGATATGTGTGTGTGGGCTTTCGATATATGTTAAATGAGAATATTGATGGCGTTCTTGTAATTGCTAGATCTAAGAAGTTTATTGTATTGTTCTTTTCTATTTCAACGGTGAATTTAATTTTAGGGTGTATGAAGTTTATAAAGTTTAGGAACATTTCTAACTATCGGGGGGTACCGAGAAAACCGGCAAGTATGTCATGTACATATCTGAACCAAAATTTAATGTGAAGTTTCGACTTGAAAATTTGTTTCTCAAGATGGGACATAAAGATGTCAGCTAACAGTGGGCTGAGTCGTGAGCCCATGGGGAGGCCAGAGTTTTGAAAATAGAATCTATTGTCAAATTGGAAATCATTTTGTACCACACACATATTGCCGAATTGATGTATTGATATAGGACACAAGCGGTCTTATCGGGAGGTTTTCTTTGTGAGTTTTGATTAACCCATATAATTACCTAAGCAGTAGTGCTCAAGTCGAACTCACTCTCCATCTTAGAAAAATCCGAGTTCAAAAAGTGGACCTATACCCGCCTAGCACTGCTACTACCTATAGGATAAGATTTACACTTATCGCGTAGAACATTTTATTAATTATTTCATGCATCTTTATTAATCTATTGTACCTTGTCTCTTTTATTTTGAAAACACATCACGTAAAATCTTTCACGCTTCCGCTGTTATAAGATATATTCGTGCCAGCCACAAAATATGCTACTAATGGCAACTGAGCATGTTGATAATAATACGGGTTTCGACCGACAGATGCTAACAGGCAGAGACATCTGCTGTTCGGTGACTTTTTTGTCGTCAAATTGCTCCAGAAGATTAAGCGTCTGGGTTACTTTTTAGTCAATAACTATTCCATAAACTTTCCAAGAATCTACTATAACACTGTCTAATGTATTAACAAATATTGGACATCACCATTTTTTTCCTGCAAATCCTATTCGGTAGTTTACAGTTCATTACTATACAAGTCGACACCGCCATGTATTTATTGTAGCATTTTAATATATTTAGATGTTCGATAATGACCTCATTTTTTCGGTTATATCTTTTCAAAGTAGCTACCTATTGCGAACAGAATTGTCGTTCGATCTAACCAACGATAAACAAAACAAACGTTATCCCAATTTTCTTTAACGCTTTCCAATATTTCCGGCAATGCTACTCACAGCGCTACAACTAGGACAGGTAAAAGAGAAAAATGGTTAGAAAATGTTGCTGTTAGACGGAAAGACCCGTGAAGGGTCAATAGTCTAATAAAGATGGTTATATATGTTGCTATTACTATGAAAAAAATTAAAATGTATCATGTTATATATCTTTTCGAAGTAGTTACTTATTGCAAATAGAATTGTCGTTGCATTGAACCAACGATACAATACTATTTTTGTCGTATGTATCATAATATGTTCCTCGGTTTTTTTTATATGAATTTCATCGTATATAAAGACACTTATGTGTTTTGTTATCACGTACAGTACTACAGATTAAACAATTTGATTGCTTGTGAACGCTTTCGACAGAAATAATAAACACAAATAAACACTACCTGCGCATTCTGTATCAATTCAATTCATTGAGGCGGATGAGCGTACAGCGAGCTTTGAAAATTGATAGAAATATAAGAAAATCTAATGGTCGTGCTTATGTACTAATGTTCATCTATTCCGCCAGTGGTGCCTTTTCGCAGCACATGATTTTGACACATTTTTTTGCAAATACCATGATACATTATCACAAACTCTTTGCATAGACATTATTCAACAGTACCGGTAATAGTTATTTTGGGTATAAACAATTATTCTGGCATTTTGTTTTTATTACAATCAGCCTCTACTAGTCTACTATCTAATCGACTACTGATTTTGTATATAGGAACCATTTTTGACCTTTTTGATCAAACTTGCTGAAGCATTATCTTTAGTGCAGTAACTTTATTCACAATAGCTCGAAGAAGTATGCTAAACGGCCAAAAGTTATTCAAAATATAATCACAATTTGAAAAATATATAGAAAATATGCGTGTTCGCACCAGTGGTACAAAATGGGTTAAATTGCATTTTAAATGTATTTAATGATTGGTAGATATAGTGCTACGATTGTGAAATACCGCTGGCGAGTATGCTATGATTTTTTTTTCAATCTTTAACACCTTTGCATAACGTTCTATAAGACATTTACTTTGTTTTGTTGTCATAATAATAATAACAATATTTGTTTATTCTGAAATATTTACGTCACAATTAATTAACATAAATGAAATATGCACACCGCTAATTGCCTAATTCATTTTTGTCCAATAAAAACAAGTTATTTTGATCACAAATCCAATTCGATTCTGATTACAGAGATAATTCCTCTAGTAGAGTGATTACATATAATTATTAATATTTGCATTAACCGGAACAGCGTTTTCGAATATAAAATACTTTTTAAATTGTTTCCATATTGAATTTTGAGATAACATACTTAGATCTACTACTTCTGCAACTAATTCCAAAGAAACAGATCCAAATCTTTCCGAACTCACCATCCACGACCATCGCAAAACTAATAAGCTACTTAATTAATTTAATTATTATCCTAAATATTATGGCGACCAGATATGTGACTATTTTGATATAAATTATTCATTTGAAGTGAGCTTCTGATTTGTGTAATCTAACTCGTGATATTAATTTTCTCAAGGCAATTATTGCGTAAGTGTACGTACATAGTGCATCGCTACCAGCTCCCTGCTTTATCGCGGCTGGTGAGCGGGGAGAAATAAAGTAATCAACACTTATTGAAGTGGCCATAGTGCGCCTGCTTCGAATCACGCGGTTTTACTTCGCTGTTTCCAACAGCTGCGGTTTAAACGATAAAGGGCTATTCGCAATAAACGTGGTAGTGGTAAGCGAAATTTTACAAAAGTATAAAAATTCAGGCGTTTACAGCAGCACAATAAAATTATGACAAGACATGACTATATCATGACATGAATTATCCCACACCATTACTGCCCAATTCTGGAAATCCTGATTTTTTATAGACATGCATAACATAGCTGACCGCTACGTTACCACTATCGCACTTATTGTGAATGGCCCGTAAAGTAGGGAGCGGTAAGCGGTGCACATTTTAGAGAAAAATGCAAAAGGGAAATACCTTCTTCGCTTCATTTATAAATATGATCTTTTTGTTTTCAAATGTAACTTCGCAGTACTGAGAAATTTTTAAATTAAAATTATATCTGAAAAAGTGACACTCTGTCACAAAACTATGATATCCTAGGAATATTGCAACAGGTTAGACGTTTTTGAACAGATATGCTTTCATATGAAACATTGTTCTGCTAGAATATGTGCACTCTAGTTTCGTGATCGTAATCTGGCAGCAATAATTGCCGGGAAAATTAATAGCACTAGTTCTATTCTGTGGGCATTTGCCAAAAGCTGATATGTCTATTTCAATTATTTTACTTAATTTGTAATAACCACATTTTATGTTACATAAAATTAATAATTTACATATGGAAATTAAAGTCGGAGTTATTACAATTACAAATTAATAATGAAACATCCGGTTTATTAATGAGCGAATGTATGTAAATTTATGAAATTTATGAAAAATATTTGTAAACTATATCCCATATCAACTTCTCCCGAATAGCCACAGAATTATAATTAAAAATAAGTTCCATAGCATACGGCGTCCGTGGATATATTTGATTATATGGTAATTTCCTAATACAGTACTACTTGCTGTATATTCGGAAAGGAATGAGTTACAACGATACGGAATTTCTAAAATATAATTACTGTTATCCTTACTCAACCAATGCAAGAAAAATCTGCACGGCATTACTTCTTTCCTTAATACATCTGAAAATATGCAAAAACCAATTAAAAACTCATCCCCTTTTGTAATAACCCGACCCAGATCGCTATCTCTTTTAATCCGTACGCTGCCGCGGGTGAGGGCTTTAAAAAAACCTCATGCAAATCACGCTTAATTTCACCGGGGTGCGCGCTATTACGCGCACAATAACGTACGTCTTCCGCGCCCTTTCCATAATTCAGTCCCCGATAGAGGATTCCATTCGCGACCTCCGTTTTTTACTGAAATATAAATGGAGTACGAGGCGCGCACCTTTTCAATTCAGATAATTTCGGCGGAATTGAGTCGCGATGTTGCGGCGCCCGCCGGGACTACCCTTAATAACGCCGTGCGCGAGATAATCCCAAATCGGAGGAAAAAAGGAAAATGTGTGCCATAGAAATTTACATGCGGAATGTTCTAGAACACGCACTTACTACCATTTAGTTCCTTGTGCTTATTTCGTCACAATGGACAATAAATGAATTAATTATTAATATATGAAAATATCACCCGAGTTTCATATAAGGCACCTTACACGATCAATAATACTGTCAATATTTTAGAATATTGACAGTATTACTTTATGATAATATGTTTAAAATGTTTCTTGTGCTAAAATATTGACAGTCGAGTAAGGTATAGTAACGATGGAATGAAGAGATAGCTGTTTATCTGCAACATTGATTACTTGATAAATATAGAAGGAGGATTGAAGCAAATACTGTGAGTACTAGGACTGACAGTATTATTGACCGTATAATGCCTTTAATATAAAAAAATCTCTATAAAGATATCAGCCCATCCCATAAAAAGCTCAGAGTTTAATCACCCGATAATAAGCATACCTTGACAGACGACCTCTGAAAAACTGTATAAGATGATACACATAAATCCGTCCGCGATGCGGTTTGAATCTTCGTTCCCCAATGTTCAGACAACAGGCACCTTATGCTGAGCAGGGTTTCTTATTCTATTTCACCATAAACCGACGTTTAGATCGGTAATACTCCATAGGAAATACTCTATGGTATATTATGGATGGGATCATGCCTATATTGTTGTATGACAAAATTTGTACTGAACTTTTAAAAAACGTAGACAATGGAATAGGATTGAATATATGCAAGTTGATAAAAAATATTGTATTATTGGCTCTGAAACTTAGTTTGTGAAAATTAAAGATCCTCTACATATTATAACTATGATTTATGGTCTTAATTCTTATAAAATAAATTTCAGAGCCAGAAACAAACAGTTTTGTTTAAGTTGCATTGCATTATCTATTATTTTTATTAAAGGCTCAATACAGTTTCACAACTAGCATCATAAGACAGGTGCTCATCGTGGCCCTAAACAGTCTTACAGTAATCCTGAAATTAAATAAATTTCCATGGAAAGTGTAGGTGCGTATATGTCTGTGAACAAATGTGCAGGATAAAAGGACAAATCTAATATATTTAAGTAAAATCTGATTGGTATAAATTTGTTGCGAATAATTTTGTAAATGGTGTTCTATTTCTTAATTTAATTCAACACTTTTTGTATCTAAGTAAAAAGTATTATACATTTTGATCGAATATTGATCTACATGAAAGTAGTGTCCCATCCACTGTAGATATTTTTATAATTAAATAATGCTACTTTATACAGAGAAAGTTTTTACGCCATCTGGCGACACAGCATTCATTATTTGGCTTATTTTGATTCAAACTATCACATCTATACACCCATATCCTGAATTAATACTGTTTGGGTTTTTGTAGTTTTTTGGATTTTAAGCCCTCAGTGAATTTGTTGCGTTTAATCCTCCATCGGTAATTTTCTGTCTCCTTGGGTTCTGTTGGTTATGATGTGTGTGATTATTTTTTCTTTATCGTTGTCAGCCAAATTCTTCTGCTATTATGAGGAATCATTGTGGATTTCTAACTTGGAGGTGAACCAGGGTGCGTTTGTAACCAGTCTTAGGCATTTGTTTTGTAGTTATGGTATGAGAGAATTTTTGGAGAATTGCGTCTTGTAAACGGCGGTTTTGTTGGCATAGAGGGCTGTTTTGGCATGCTCTTGTTTCGGTGTGTCATGGATACAAATTTTATCGAGTGTGGGTCTGAGGATGGAACCTTGTGGAACTCCTGCTCTGATTGGACGCGTTGTGTATTTAGTGTCGTTTAGTTTCACTTGAAACTGGCTACCTGGACGACAGTCGACGACTGTCGTCCATGAAACTTATGTTAAGGTTGATAGTCCAGATTGGAAGTCCTACCGTGTAAGTTTTATAGAGCAGACCCTGATGTCACACCCTATCAAAAGCCATTTCTATATCTAGGAATGATTATGCCCATTTTTATTTTTGTTAAGGGCCTCGGTAGTATCTGTAATTAGTCGTGAAAGTTTGTGGAACGTGTTATGTTTGTGTTAGGTATCTGGAATGTTGTTGTTGTATTCAATTATTTTGATAATCCGCACTAGTAGAATTTGATCTGATATTTTACTGATTGTCGAAAGAAGTGAAATAGGTCTATACGATTCGAGCGAGTGACTTGCTTGGTTACGGGATCACTATTGTGCTGGACTGTTTTTGTGGGTAATATTGCTGTTAATTGATTTGATTGATGATGTTAGAGATTTGCTTCATTATATTTGGTGGCATGTATTTTAAGGTTTCATATTTAACGCTTTCTGGTCCGTGGGCGTTCTCGTTTTTTTTTGTATTCTTGATGGTAACCTAAATATCTTCAGGAGTGATTTCGGGCGGTGGTTTCGGGGTTAATCAAATCTATGTAGTGCAGTAACTCTTGTACGTTTTTAACTGCTGGTGATGTTCTTAATTTATTTGGGGTATACTGTAGTCGTAGACTATCAGCGAACTTGTCTGCTATCTCTTCCTTGGTGACTGAGGTTTTTGTGGGGGTGATGATTTTAGCGGATGTGCCGGTAGTTTTTGCCTTTTTATTGACTTAGCCACTTTCTAGAAGCTGTTGTTGTTTTCTGATATGTCCATTAGTTTTTGAAGCAACAACTCATTTCTCTTGCTCTTCTAGCCTTCCATCCGGGGCAATATTATTTTAACCCAATGCGCCTGAGAGCCCACGGCCAATAACGGCTATTTATACCAATAATTAAAAAAAATTGTAATTATTCTACAACATCATAAGAGGCTATAGCTGAACATGATTACAAAAAAAACTGCATGTTTCAAGCAAATCGAATAATAATAAATGTGTCATGTGCCTGAGAGATCAAATGCACCCGACGGAAGGCTAGTGTTTTTACTTCTTTGTTGAATCGATTTAGGATGTTTTTATCGTGTGCAGCCCACAACTATTGCCATATTCGACTGGCTCGGTTTGTTTTCGGTAGTTCTAGGTTATATGTGGTAGTAGAGTTCTCCGGTTTATTATTATATTGTAATAAATTGAATCCATAGTAGTTGGACGTTTTATGTTCTCTATTTTGACGCTGGTTGTATTGACAATACTGCATTCTATTGAAGGCGTGAAGCTTTTTGACATAGATCGCTGTCCTTCCTCCTCTTCTATACTGTTGGCATTGTTTGTATCATTTGAAATGTTCAGTTTGTGTTGAGTTTTGGCATAACATTCGCCCACGGGCATCACATTAATTGGTGTTGGTACATATATTATTAGCGTTCGTCTTTCTTAGTGGTTAAGCAATTGGCATTCCAATACGAGATTCGACGTTATTTACTGATTTTTTTGGTATTGACTTTGAGTTGTATTTAATGATGATATTGTCGGTTCTGCTTATGAATTTAATTGTTTCCTTTATATCCAAAATTAGTTTGGATATCTATTCTCATACATCATAAATTTAAAAAATCAAGTCAGGACGTATGGCCACATATACTATTGGAGTTATACAACTAACCGCCTAGGATATATAAGTGTGAATCCACCTCTCAGCTTAGTTTTACAAAATTGGCTTTGTGCAGATATCTCAAGCACTTGGAATATTATTCCATAGAGGGCACTACCCGGTGATCCTGATGGCATGAGCATGTTGACGGTTAATACCATATGGGTGCGCATTACTAATTGATGTGGTGCCTCCATATGGCGTTTAACTTTCCTCCTAGGGGTTTAGTTGTATAATTTTGTATATAACCACTCGAAATATTTGTGTGAATTCATCCTAACTAGCTGAGCTACACTGATGAGATCTAATAAGATCGAAATCTAAATATCTAGATTGCTAAGAGGTGGATTCACACTTATATATGTTTTACTATTGGAGTTAATAAACTTACTTTTTTTAATATTCCTTCGTATTGGAATGGTTTGTTCCGAAAATAGGATCACCCAAATGGCAAGCTTCAAAAATTACGTGGTAAACTTTTTCGAGTGATGACAGTCGTGTATTTGTTGTTGTTGTTGCGGTTTTTGGTGGGTTGGGGTGGAATTTATCAAGCTGAGACGGTCCTGAAGCAGAGTTGTTATCTAACTCGCTTTCTGCGTCATGCGTTTCAGCGTCATCTTCTATTGAATGAGAATCGTAGCGGTTTGATGTTTCAACATCGCGGCGTAACTTTTCTTCTAGCGGACTAGAAAGTTTCTTCTTCTTGGTTGTTTTGGCATCACTCCATTAATCTAGTGGAACTCTAAGTGGCGACGGAACCTGCGAGCTGCTGGTGGGATGGTACAAAATGTAATGCGTGTGTGCAGCTCTTTGCACTATGCTAAGAGTTGAGCGGGGTTTAGGGATCTTACGTCCCGGCAATTTAAAAAGAAGGCTTTGAAGTTAACCTCCTCCATTTCACTTTTGCTATAGACCATAGTATTACTGTGTTCACAACTCAGCTTGGATGAGGCGCGAAGTCAACTGAATATTAACAATGCATACACAGTGGTTATATACAAAATAATGCAACTTTCTCTCTAGAGAGAAAGTTTAATGCCATCTGGCGGCAATCAAATTAATTAACAAAACACACCCTTGTAGTACTTTAATGGCATGAGTATGTTGACGAATATTACCATATAGGTATACATTGTTATTTGATGTGGTATCGCCAGATGGCGTTGAACTATTCCCCAGAGAGAATCTTGTGAATTGATTCTTGCTAGCTGAGCTACACTGATGAGATCTAATAGAATCGAAATCTAGATATGTAGATTGCTATGAGGTGAATTTATACTTATAAATTCTTATAATAGTATTTGATACATCTCAAAACACCGTTAACCAAGATAAATTGATACGTATTTAGGATGTCCAGAAATGTTCAAAAATATCTGTAGTACGTTGTAAGGGAATGTTAATATACTACCGGAAAAATAAATCTACCTAAGGTAGAATCCTGAGGGGTGAAAAATGCATATAAAGATACAACTTAATATACTCTTTTATAGGTCGATCTGTGTAACTATAATTCCTCTCATTTCTCAATATTCAATATTTATGTAAACTGTTTTTAAATTTAAATAAATCTACCTAAGGGAGAATCCTGAGGGATGAAAAATGTATACAAAGATATAACTTTATATATTATATTATAGGTCGATCTGTATAACTATAATTTCTCTCATTTCTCAATATTCAATATTTATGTACCATACTAGTTAGCCTTAATTTTATTTTAAACTCTCTTTGTCAAAAACTTTGAAAGATTATTATTGATGACATCAATATACCAAGTTATTATGAAAACCGAATAGGCGGAAATAAGAGCTTAAGTTTGATTATAGATTCATACATAATGCTATACTAAATTCTCTAAATAAATTACTTGATCTAATTGTCTCTGATATATCGTATACAGTTGTTACCTTTCGTACTTGAATATCACTTCATACAGCCATACTGGCTAAATTTCAATTAAGCCTTAGCTTAGCTCTAACTTTAACAATAATACTATAGTATACAAATAATACTGATTACATGCTACGTATATTTAAAAGAGCCAACTTCGTTGACCTATAAGATGAGTTGCGTTGAGCTGTGTTTTTGGTGTTTTTGTCGATTATGCCTACTCTCACTTTTACAATATTCTCATGATGCTCTTTCAGAAATATATCCCCACACGCAAGGTCACTTGCAGGAGCTACAATCCATGGTTCGCTCCTCTAGCAATTAGAGCCATCAAAGAGAAGTGCAAGCTTTATGTCGCATATAAACAGCACGAAACGTCTATTTCTATATAAGTACACACCACACATAGCGTGGTCACTTATAAAGGCTGCGTACATTCTTAATGTTTCCTCCGTCTCCGAGAGTATTGTACGTGACTCAAAGTTGTTGGGCTTCATTGCAGATAGAAAGATGTACACTCGTGTACGTGGTGTAAAGAATCGCGATAATTTGTCTTATGGCACAACTCATGTCTTCGAAATGGTCCTTATTCACGCCAAAAATTCCTTTAATCTATAATAAATTCGGTGATATTTTAAATAAATCTGTTTGATATACTATTTACACATAAAACAATTCTTTGTATTAGTTTTGTCAGACGTAAAGTGTTTTCTTGGGGTATTTCAGTTTTGAATATCTTGTCTGTCTTGTCAAGCAAAATGGAATGAGAATATCTTTGTCTTTGAACTTCTGCCTCAATATGTCATGTCTATTGGCCATACATAGTCTCTGATAAGATTATCATTGACCAATTTAATAACGTGGGACTCAGGAAAATGTTGCTAGAATTATAGAATTGTATGATATTTAACCTAGCAAACCCAGTTTGATTGATTTAATAATTAATATGATGCGGACAATGAAAGTAGGTATATTGGGCGTAAGTGAAGAACGCTGACCGCAATCTGGCCAATGCGCCACCGAAAACAGTACATTTTACTACGTAGGTGGTAACGATGACCAACCAAGTAGGAATAATACTAAACAAAGAAATAAACAAACACCTCTTAAATACCTTACAACTGTCAGAACGAATTGTACTACTTCAGCTACAAACTGCTATAGGAAAAATGAATATCATACAAGCTTACGCACCGACGGCTGATAAAGAAGAAATTGAAATCGAAGCATTATACGGACCACTTCTCAAGCCCAGAGACAATAATCATGGGTGATTTTAATGCCAAGGTAGGCCAAGGTGATTCCGGAGAATGGGTGGGTAAATACGGACTTGGCATAAGAAACGAGTGTGGTAATAGGCTATTGCAATTCTGTGTCGAGAAAGATCTAATAGTGTCAAACACACACTTTAAACTTCATCCCCGAATATTATATACATGGAAATCTCCTGTACAACATAATCCGCAACCAGATAGATTACCTACTAATATCCAAAACGTTTAAAAACGGGGTAATATCTGTAATATCTGACTTACAGAGGTGCAGATGTAGCCTCCGACCATAACCCGGTAGTAATGAAGCTAACCGTAAGTTTGAAATCCAGAAAACCAACACCACCCGCAAACAAAACCATACATATTTCGATCCAGAATTACTACACATGCAACAACCAGTATAAACTCAACACCAACACAACAACATCAACTAATAACACAGTGAAAGTGAACGACGTATGGAACAATGATAAAGCTGTTTTCCATACAATCCAAAATGAAATTGTTGGTACCAAAGATCAGAAAAAGGAGAAGAATTGTACAACAACAGAGATCCGTGCACTAATAAACAAGAGGCGAACATAGAAAAATAGAAAAGAAAATAATTATCAAGACATTCAAAAAGTTATAAAAAAGAAAATACACCAAGCGAAAGAACATCAGCTGAAGGAACAATGCAGTGAAATTGAAGATCTACAGAAAAGGCTCGATAACTTCAATGTTCACAAGAAATTTCGTGAAATGGTTGGAACTAACAAACGAAAAAGAACCATACTGAAAGATGCAAATGGATAATAATCCTTGACCTAAAAGAGAATCTACAAAGGTAGAGAGAATACGTTATGGAACTATTCAACGGTAACAGGGCCGATGGCTACAAACTGAATTATCTCGAGGAAAATGGCCTCGAATACAAAACAACGAAGTAAATGCCATAAAAATCACAGGAGTCATCCCACCAGAGTGGTTAACATCTACGTTATCCAACAGATGTGGTTTCTTTGGTAACTGTGGTAACTGTGCTAACTGTGCTAACTGTGGTAACTGTGGTAACTGTGGTAACTGTGGTAACTGTGGTAACTGTGGTACTGCAATGACTACCGCATAATAAGTTTAATGAACCACACATTCAAAGTGTTTCTTAGGATTATTCATACCAGAATCTATAGAAAATGTGAGGCAGAAATAACGGAGACGTAATTCGGATTCCGTAACGGATCTTTATGCTTTTGGGGTACTAACGCATCGCTGCCGCGATGTTAAGGACGTCTACGCCTGTTACTTTGACAAAGCTTTCGACAATGTCAATCACGAAAAGCTCCTAAATATTTTAACAAGTATGGATAATGTCGAACCGTTATTGGGGCCAGATCGATAATGAACTGTCTGACCACATTAATATACGAAAGGGTGTCAGGCAGGGGTGGGTTCTTTCCCCAATGTTATTTAACATCTACTTTGAAGCCATATTTAGGGAAGCACTTGCAGAGGACTCTTCTGGAATAGTTGTATATGCCAGAGTAATTGATAATATCTGCTATGCAGTCACAATCGTCTGCATACCAGATATTATCAATATAAATAGGGGACAATATTACCAATCTCACGCGCATGATGAACAACTTAAAAGCGAAAAGTAGAGACTATGGTCTCCAAATGAAAGTAACGAAAACGAAGCTCATTGGTTTAAAAACTAAGCAAAAAGTCCAACTGCAAAGAGCATAGAGTCTCAAAATATCTTGGAACCTGGATGAATGACGAACGGAGATACCGTCAAGACATTCTAACGCGCATAGAACAAGCTAGAGCAGCATTTATCAAAATGAAAAAGACTTCTAACTACTCCAGGTCTAAACCTAGACCTAATGACAAGATTGATCCGTTGCTACATTTTTCCTATCCTTCTCCATGGAGTAGAAAGTTGGACGTTAAATAAAGAAACCACTCAAAGAGTAGAGGCTTTTGAGATGTGGGTCTATCGTCTCATGCTGAGCATACCACGGCTTGACAAAGTCACCAATATGAAAATGCTTCGGAGGATGAACAAGGAAAGTGATCTTTATTATACAGAAACGAAAGCTTTAATACCTAGTAACCCACAGGAATGTTTATTTTTGTATCGTCGGCTGTCTCGAGAGTTAAAATTGCCTGATCAGCAACCCCCGCGGAGATACTGAACCAAGTAGAAGAATAATTAATATACATTAATTCATCTTCAATGATCATTTGGCGCCTTCTCAGGTTGGCGCTATGTGGCCAATATTTACCGTTACCGTACCCGTATTTCTAAATGTTCTGGTATTCGAGATCTTAGCATTTTGTCGATTATCAGCTTAATGTCAATGATCATATTTTGGTTACAGTTAAAAGGCTACTAGAAATAAGGGTTTAATTATTTAATATACTGTCTCATTCAATAATCTGGAACTGAGAGTTTTGTTTAATTCATACGTTATTTTATATTGTCTTCTTATCATACTTATCCATGTGTTTTTTTTAAATTGTTGTTCTGCAAATCAGTCATATTTTCATTAAAATATAATTTGTTAGCTCTAAAGTACATTAGTATAGTCGACATTTATACGCGAAATTGTAATAGATAGCACCGCAATTTTGGCATTAATTTATTTCGCTATTGAGGCGCTGCACTATGAGGCAACCGCAGAAAACTAGAACTCTAGTGTAGGCACGCCACCCAATGAAATAGCAATATTAAATTTGTAAGTCATTATTAATATAGAATTATTAAATTTTCCTTTTTAGTCCAGTGAATAAATATATAGTAGAGTGCATGATATATGCGAGAGTTTTTGACTTCAGGGTTACGTTAGGTAGAGGTGGGAGGGGAAAGAAAAAATCCCATTTTTGGGTTTTTCGATTATTATATTTACGAAATTATACACGAACATCGATAATTATCAAAATAAAAAATAATTTTTACCTCACTTTTCGACAAACATACTTCTATAGCCTCCCACGACCGTTTCTCAGAAAAAATTTCAAAAGCAAAGTAGAGCATTAAATTTACTTCAATTTTATATATACTTGTTACTTTATTTTCAACTGTATCAAAATTTCAAATTTTTTATAATTATATCTTTTATTAAATTATTATTAGTCCATGTAAATACGTTTATTATTATGTATGGTTCGTAATTATTTAATAAAAGTTAATAATTATAAAAAATGTTGAACTCCTCCCAGGCGCAGGGACTTTTGGTATGTTTACTACTCCTAACGAAGCTCTGAAGTAAAAAACTCTTGCATATTTCATGCACTCTACACCCCTCTTTTAAGCATTCATTGACTGGACTATTTTGGAGAAAATCCAAAACAGAATGTAAAGGATTTACTCACAAATAGTTTGATGCAACTTTTGTTATATTACTGATATACAATTTAACAAATATAATATTATTGTCTGTTGAACTGATGTCGAAGCAGCCCATCCCGTGTTTTTGTAGCACCGCAGAACGATAAACGAAACCGACTATAGCGAAACCAATTCTGCATTATACATAATATACATTCTTCTTCAGTTGAATCCACTGTACCAGAGGGCATTTTTGTCTTACAGGGCCAAACCATTGTATTATTCGTGATTTTATTTATGTTACTGTCTCTTCTCTATATTGTTCAAGGTACCTCAGTGTTAGTTTACATTTTGTGCTTCTAGAATCGCTCACATTACAGTTCCTTCGAAGATTCTGATTTCTTCCTCGTCTTTTTCCTCATGCTTCTGGTTTTAATTGCATACCATACCGTTGGGTTTACCAATTTGCTGTACAATTTTAATTTGGTGCTCTTACTGAAGATTTTAGACTTCAGTAGCTTCTTATGTATTGCGTATGATCTGTATCCTGCTTATACCATCTGTTTTATTTCCCTATTATAGTTGTATACGTTTATTTGTGTACCTATGTACTAAAAAATTTTTCACTTATTCCATGCTGATGTTCTCTAATTATACTATACCGTCCTTCCCGTGCTTTTCATGCATTTTGTCTTTTATTGGTTTATGTGTAGACCTTTCTCTTTTGCTACGACTCTCAATATACTGAAGGTCTCTTCTAGCCATACTTTTGTCCTACTTACGATCACGATGTTATCTGCATATGCCAATATTTGCGTCATTTTTATCTTTAGTTTTCCATGCTTTTTTCAGAAGCGCTTTCCAGAACCAACTTTGAATAGTGAGTGTTGTTGCCAGCGCGTCTCCATGTCTTGCTCCTGAGTTTACATTAACGTGTTATGATGTTCCTAGACGTATTCAGACTACCGTGTTTAATCCCTCTATTATCATTGTTGTTAAATTTATTTAAGTTATTTTGGTATGTTCACGTGTTTCATATCCTCTGGTGTTTTCTTTCTGTTCAATGAGTCACACGAATACATATTTACATACCATTTAATAATACTATTATGCATTGTTTCATACGACAATGTATGTATGCGTTATATTTATTATAAATGAATTCAATTTTTTAAAATGGAAGATTTAATAGACATTTTCTCAGTACTTACTCCGTGGCCCGTATGATCTACGGACCGTGTAATCTAACAATTTACAACGCCATTATTTACGATGGGCTGTAAGCCTTCACAAACACTTAAATTAAACATGTACTTTCCCCCGGCCGATTTTCACAAAAAACGAATTAGAATGAAGTAACGTGAGATAATAGCGACATACAATATTTGATTTGAAAATATATAGTAGTTTTTCCGAAGACACGGAGAAAAAACTATCACAGACGGACATTTTCCAGAGATTGTCTTAAAATAACAAATATGATTTACGCAAAAAGGTTTTGCAATTTCGATTACAATACTTTTTCGGATGATAAAATGATGATTACGGTTTTCGCCAATGTATATTGTATGACTACTTACATTATTTATTATTCATTTAGGATTGGCGCACATTTGCATTTAGGTATTTATTAAAATTAAATGAGAAGAGTACTTGGCAATGTACTATTACATAATATATGAAGTGGTAATGCATATTGTGTTGTTATATTAATTGTTGTATACCTGATTAAAATTGCCTGTATAATAAAGGTCCACTATAGCCATTGAATAATGTTTGAAACACTTTCAAAGTAATTCTTTGCGTATGTACGTACAATATATTATCGGTAAATAATTTATTCCTAGCTAACACAATTGAAATTTTAAAGCTTTTAATCACAGCACTAATTTACAATTTATTAACAATTGCGTCAGGTGAACAAAATCGACGAGATACCAATGACTAGCTGGCTGAATAAGGAGCTCTTGATGTTTGAATAGAAAAGAAGCGTTTGGAACAATAATGCAAAAATATTAATTAAAAATATGTTATATAATAGCGGTCACGATTATTACATATTAAATAGATTGGGTTATCTTTGGGAGGTGGCAGTTTATCAATCAAATGATTAGCAACATTAATAATTAATTTGTTTATTAAGTCGGTTGGTGAAATATCACGGCTATAATCATATTTATATTTAGACATTCTATTATAATTAAACGTTCCACATAGTTATTGTGTAGGTATAATCATATTACTTTTAACACTGAATACCGTTTACCATTGTTATAAATAAATGCTTTGAAGTAGGTACGGGGTATTCCGATCGTATAGATTATTAAATATTCATACAAAAAAAATTATATTTTATCTTTTCAATTTTACATTATTTTTATAATTTTCACGCCACTGTATGTACTGAAAGAATATATTTCTATAACTATTCTCGATATATTTAACGAATCACGGTTTAACTGAATCGAATGTGCATTAAAAACTTCGTATGGTACACGAAGAAGAACCTGTGTTAAAGTTATAAGCGAATGTTGGCGATCATGTTCGCTATGAATACCTTTTTGGCAACGGCTCTGAAAAGCGATGTTTAAGTCTGGCCAAACCACTGATTTTTCAGGCACGAATTTCTCCTCCGTCCGACGGTAGGCTGGATTTTTCCTTGAATCATAAGTTGTAGCATGTTATACGTATCCGGGTCCCTCATAACATGCCCAGTTTCCGTGGCTTCATGGTTCGAAGGATATCTTTGGTCTTGTTCATTCGCGATGTGATTTGTAATCCTGTCTACCCAGCGAATGCTCCGTATTAGCGACGATAACACCACATTTCGAACGCCTCAAGCCTTTTGGTAGTTGCCTCGGTCAGCGTTCAAGCTTCTACAACATACATCAACACGGAAAACACATCAGTTCACCATTCTAACACAGGTAAAGAATCATTTATCATAGAGTTACACGTTTATTCATTTCTATTGAAATACGCAAAATAAATAACTTTGGGAATGGTGAATTAGGTCGAGTGTAGCCAGTCTGGTGGTAATACCAATCTGAGTTGTATATATTATTGAAGAAATCCGCCAACATATTTTCGACTCTTTCTTCTAATAGTGTTCATATCTCCGCGGCTATTCCATCAGGTCATGCGGCCTTTCTGTTTCTCCCTGATTGTATTGGTGGTCCTATCGTCACGAGCTCATTCTCTTGGTATCACTTCTGTTGTCATTGAAGACTTCTAAGATATATTCTTTCCATCTATTCAGTTTTCTCAATAGATCCAATATGATATGCCCGTATCTGCAGGGTTTCCGGTATTCCTTCCACTTTCTGTGTAATACTGCTTTTGCTATTCTTACCCTTCTTCTAATTTCTGTTTGTATTTTGTGTTGTTGGTGGTGGCATCTACGTTTTCTCCTTCTCTACATTTAAATGCCTTCCTGCAAGGTATCTATTGCAATGTCCCGTGTGACTTAAACAATATGAGAGGTATCTACCTATGTTATCAGATTTTCTTCCAGTTGCTCAATTATCTTTTGGTATGTATTGTATCTTTTAGTTTTTTGTTGTCTACTTCTATTATATTATTTTGTTTGCGTGTTATCGTTTTAAAGCGCACTTTAATTTCAAATAGTAGTAGGTTATAATCTGATGATATTTCTATACATTCTGTTTACGATTATATAATCAATATGATTTCGTACAATTCTATTATATGTGTTAACAGATCTCCTAGAGTAAAGTCAACGTTTTGTTATCTTATTGAAGGTGTTTGTTATAATAAGGTCCAGTTCTAGATAGAATTGGGCGCAAACATATCTCGCCTATCGTTTCTAGACTTATCTCGACAATATTCTGTTCATATTGTTTGCCTTGTCCGATATTGGCATTGCAGAACTACCATTAGTTTTGTTAGTACTTGGATTTTAGTTAGCTTTAGTACCTGGTCAGTCTCTTCATAGAATTCTACCTGTTCGTTATCAGCATCGCATGTCGATGCATACGCGTGTATCAAAGTCATGTTCACTTATGGTACGTGTATGTGCCATCATAATTACTCGTTGTAATACCTGCATAACGTTTTTAACTGCTAATGCTACTACATGTGAGAAAATTACGGCTACTCCGGATCGATGGCTTGAGTTAAGTCAAGTCATCCCCTGCTTAGTAAATTAAATGGTCATCTCCAATGCATGACTTCATCTCGCTAAAGCCTACAATGTGTATGTATATTATCTTCATGTCCTGTATTGTATTTTGTATTTACCTTTATTCGTACATACTTCTAACGTTCTATGTACCGATCATTTTCAGATCTTACATTCCAAATGTCGTAACAGCTAACCGGGAGATTATACACACCCCTTTAAGATGCGTCCGTACTGGGAGCCGTTGTATTCATCAGTCATTTTATACTTGGTCTGGAGTAGATCTATATTATGGTTTCTCATTGCACTCCTGGTCGCAGATTCTCCGGCAATATAATCATTCTAGTCTTACCTTCGAGTCCAGTGGTAGACCAATCTGAAGTCATCTTCTTGCACAGTAGTTGTAGGTACTGCTACCCTCCATCATGATACTTCTGTTGCGAATCGTCCGCGACTGTTTATTCGTCAGACTATTCCTGTCTGCTTATATCGCAGCTAATTTTCATATCTGAAGGTCTTTCTACCCTACGCAACCTTTAGACGCGACTAGTAGCCTATAGCTCAGGCACAGCCTAAATTAATTTAAAAAATAATAATAATAATATTTTACAGCCCTTATACCAAATGCTTCCTGATTTCGTTTTCTACATATGGCGCTACAGCCCAAATTGGCCTCCTGAAACTGCCGCTTCCACGACACTCTTTCTGTGGACACTCTCCTCCAGATCTGGATTCTCATAAGATCACGCGCATCCGTATGTATTTACTGTTCCCATTGTTCGGGGTCCCTCGACTAGCCTTTTCCGGTACATTCGACAGTTCTCTTTGGCAGTTTGTCATCATCCCTCCTTGCCACATGCCCGGCCCACCGTAGCCGTTGTAGCGTAATCAAATCTGATAATTGGCGTTCTTGATAGAGTGTATACAGTTCGTTGTTGAATCTGAACCTCCAAATATTGCCCTCTCTGATGGGTTCAAGAATTCTTCTTAGTAATTTCCTTGCGAATATATTCAGTATGTTTTCTTAATTTTTCAGTTTTTATCTATGTTTCGCATCCTCGCGATGGGTCTTATTATTATCTTGTGCACTATCAGTTTGTTGTTGCCGGGTATTTCGTTTTAAGTACGCTCTATTGGGTACATTTGTTCGTCTGTAGATCTCTCCCTCTTCGCTCCCGAGTCAGACCCTAGGTATACCAGCTGGTTCATCGTCCCCAGGTTATCTTGTATCACATCATGTGTCTTGTCTTTTGTGTTTCTTTGTTTTTGTCGTATTGATCTCCAGATCATTGCAATTTACATGTATCTTTAGCTCTGGGTAGGCTTCCTGTGCTGCGTCTACCCTTCTGCTCAGAATGTTGATGTCAGCTGCGTAGGCGGTCAGTTGTAATGTCTTATTAGTCATCAGATTTGATTTTCCGATGTTATCTTATAACATATTCCAAGGCCAGATTGAATAGCGTGAGGCCATGCCATCTCCTTGCTTCAGACCTAACGATATGTTGAACTCGGCTGTTAATTGATTTTATATACGCACTGTTGCCACTGTATCGTTCATTGTATCTTTTATTAATCTCACAAGTTTGTGTGGGACTGTTAGCTCAAACAGTATTTGGAACTGTTTATTTCTCTCTATCGAGTCATATGTGCTTGAAATCTATGAATACGTTGTATACTCTGCTGTCATGTTCCCAAGTTTTGCATAGTATTTATCTTAGCGTGAATATTTGGCCGCATTTTGATCCTCCAAGTCTGAACCCTGCTTGGTATTCGCTGATTATATGTTCCGCTATGGGTTGGAGGCATTGGTTGATAATGCTTGGTAATTCCCACCTAATTTTTACACTTTTCATCGATTCCTGGCGCCTTGATTGTTTCTTTGAATTTCTCTAGTGTTGGTGGTTCTACCCCTTCTTCCCCTTCTGCTCGTAGATTCAGAGTTTGTCTGGTCTCGTATTCGCATTGTATCCCCAGTAGACTGGAAACTTCCTTTCCAGATATTGTTCCTGTCTTCTTTATCTCGTCCCATTTTCTATATAGTTATTATATATATTTTTTCTATCTCCCTTTTGCACTTTACATCTAACCAAGTTGTTTTTTTCTTTTGCTTTCTATTGCCTATTGTTGTGCCTTAATTGCTATTTTAATTATGTTGCGCCGGTTGAATTTCTTCCGCTAGTTTCTGCTTGCATTTTTGCTATAAGCTTTTTCTTATTTCATGTGACTTCAGTTTCTCCGTGTCCATGTTTTCTGGTTTTCCCGTTTTTCACTTTTCTAGATCTACATTTCATTTGTACTAGGTGATGGACCGATCCACAACACGCACTATTGTACTGGCTGCTCTATTCGGTGATACCTAGGTGCCATTATGAATGTCTCGGTGTGGGAATCAAGTAAAACTTATAACAATATTCTTGCTAGTCGCAAAGTTAAATAGGAATTTCGTTCCATCGGTTATGTAATGAGTGCCTTCCTATTAACCCACTTCCTCTTTGCTTACCTTACCATTCATATCCTTCTTCCTTCGTTTCATCCTCCTGTTCCTCTGTGGGACAGTGAACATTTATTAGTATAATGTTAAAGAAACAGGTGTGTAGACGTAGTTTGAAGATTCTTTCATTAACAGCTTGGAAGTCAATGATTTTTTTTATAATCTACCGAATTCGTTGCCCCTACTTTTTACCGCTGGACAATATCATGTGTGTTTTCGTGTCTCTCGTGATCTACTTTCCCAACCACTTTTCTTCCAATAATTTATATTTTTTTATATTTTCCTTCTTTGGGTGAGAATAGTTGTGCACCTAGTTTGTTTAGGGTCCTTATATTCCATGTTCCCAAAATCGTAAACCATATTTGTTCACGCGAGTCATCTCCGAAATATCTGTCCTGTGTTCCGAGGTAACTGTTTTTTAGATAGGTAGTTGACCAATCGCCCAACTCTTTATCCGGGGTTGAGACAAGTTCACGACGCGACTACTCAGTCCATATAGTAACCTAGTAACTCCCCAGGCAGAGTTAGAACAACAAAATACTTGCCCCTTACGCTGTAGCTTGTCATTTGCTTTGCCTACTGCCTATTTATTCCCTTTTCTTTATTGATTTCCTCAGACACTATATCCTATGATAATTCTTAGTCTTGCTCCTCCTTTTCCCCTTATTCGTGAATTTCTGATTTGGTCCCTTGTTATGACTTTGTACTTTTTATAAGTAATTCGGTAGTGTATCTTATTATTTGTCTATAAAAAAGTAGATGTTCATCTTTATGTTTTTGAAATCTCTTTCTTGTTGATGCATTTGTTTTTTCTTTGCATAGTAAAAATCTATAGTTTTGTTTCTATAAAATTGTACTGGCCCACGATCCCATGAAACGGCTTTTCAAATGGGACTGACTAGATAGAAGATAAAGAAAGAATAACGTGAGAGAAAAGATATAAAATGGAAAAGTTTAAATTAATGACAGCATTTTCTGTAAAGTTAAGGTAAATACCAAATGATTACACTCTTTCGAGCTTCTCTCTTTATGAGCGGAAATTTCCTCGTTCTGATAGTTACGAAGATAGCAATTGTTTTGTAGAACCCCCAGAATTTTAAAACATAACAACCGGAGACGCTTGGAGTGATACCAACAGCAGGACCAATACAGGAAAAAAGATAACATAGATGTAATCAACGGATATTTCTAACATAGAGAGAAACATGTTATTGAAACTACTGGAATAAATGGATAATATTGTGAACAACAAGGCGAATACATTGATGAACTTAGTAATACTTTCCTCGACTATGTTATAATCAACAACGAGATGAAGGAGACAATTCAAAAATATCTAGTGTGGGCACCATACGACTTTCTGAATGACTTAATTAATATTAAATCAAAATTTAAGATATTTCGGTTCGACTCGGTTCGATTCAAGTTTCTCCGTTTTTTCACGGTATCACATTTTCTCAAATATTCTCACATTCTCTTACATTTTGTCACATTGTCGTTCATTATCCCACATTGTCTTACATTTTCCCACATTTTCTTACATTTTTCCACATTTTCTTACATTTTCCCACATTTTTCCCATATTTTCTCACATTTTTTATCATTTTTTTCCTTTTACTGACATGATGGGGAAAATGTGGGTAGATGTGTGAATCTTCCAACAGTTTCTCACATGTTCACACGTTTTTCCAAATTTTCCCACATTTTCACACATTTTTTCACATTTACCCACGTTTTTACACATTTTCCCACATTTTCTCACGTTTTCTCACGTTTTCTCACATTTTTATTACTACAATTATCATTTGACCATTTTCGCTAATTCTCCGCGTGATTTACGTATAGTGCAATAAACGCCGATGACGTCACTTGTTGTTACGCGCGTTCCTTTATTGAAGCGACCCTTCCCAATTGTGAACAGGATTTTTTTTAATTGTTCGCGACAACAACACATTCCTTATAATGTAGATTTTTCTGGAAAGTAATCCTATATTCGATATTCGACAATCTGTGTCAAATGTGAAGACATTTTCGCTATGCCTTGCTATTACAGCAATGCTGTATTCGGAAAGTAATAATGGAAACAGTGACCTTTAATTATATTCGTCTATTCAACAACTAAAGTAAGTAATACTGATAATACTAAGCTCTTGAAAGCACAAAATGAGCTTCCTAATTGGATGCAGACCCTTACTTTCAACAGGTAACATTGATGGGAAATTAAGATATAAACGCACTACACAAACGTTATTTTCCCAACTTGCCCAAAAAGTCGCCGTTTGTCGGAATTAAGGGGAAGAAACCGACGCCCCGTCGCGAAAGTTAATTAATCCCCCGGCCGCGTATTTACATTCAATTACGTGCGACCCCTAATCGCGCATTTATTCAAATTAGATTTTAAACCTCCACGAGAGGCGCCGCTGTGCCCTTTTTTCGCTAATGAAATCCTGCCGACCGCCGAATTAACCCGGAGAGATGCAGTGCGATAACATTTTTTCCACCTACAAATCCAATTACGCACAGCCGCAGGAATCAATTCAATTGACGTCTATTAAATTTACATTCGTTACTCGGTGCGGTGGAGCAATAATTAATTGCATAAATAAAATAAAATAAAATCTAATACATACTAAACAGACGGTAATATGTTTTTATCGAGAATTAGAATTCTCATTGCAACATTTTAGTTATTTCTACTAGTTAAAAATCAGCCCTGATTTTTTAAAATCATTATTCAGCATTCGTCGTGCTTTGCATGTCCACGCGCCAGCTTTGAATAATTAAGGCTCATCGGGCGATGGCTTCGTGAATAATTAACGGTCGCACGTCCGGATTCGTTAGCAAACCGCTTTTGTGGCGGCTCGCCCACAGATCAATTTTTCAATTGGCGGCGCGTGTCACTAGCTAATGAAATCCGATAAGATGTTTCTGGTCCAATTAAGGGCGGCCGGGCTGGATGTCCACCTGGGCGAGGACCGCGATTACAGTTTTTAATTAAATCTCCGCCGCAATTAACGCGGCTCATTCTTAAAGCAATCACATTATGCTAGATTAAAAAAGATTGCAGGTACAAAAGGGCACAATGGTGGCTGCGAAAACTTTAAGTGGAGTTTTTGCTTCATATCAATAGGGCTATTGAAAATTTAATTTTAATAATAATGAGGTTAAAATAATCGACGATTATCAATGTTCTTCTTTAATTAATGTATGGTTCATAAACTTTACAAAATGTTTCATAAAAACGCGATAGCAACTGTAATCAAGGATGGTTGCCCGTTTTCTGCGGGACTGTCCCGCATATTTGTAATTAGTACCCCCGTATGTTTCTTAAAATATCTCACTTGTACATAAAATTATTTTGTAGATTTTCTTATGTAATCAGCTTTTAAAACTTTAAGCATAAAATGTAGTTAGCTTAGTTACCTTACAAGTTATTTATTATTCTTCTTTTTCTACGGATTAGACAATGGTTCTAATATTAAATATCCTTTTAACCCAAAAATTGATAATTATTCTGATTATGTTAATTGCATAAAAAAGGACTTTATTTCAGTTTTCAGTAACCAAGTTAACAGATAAAAAAAAGTTTATAACATTGGATACTATGAACATTTGTTTTAATAATCATATGCTACTATAAACTTAATCATTCCGACTTATTAACGTATGACTGTATAAAAGAATTATGTGATAGTCACCGTAACTAGTTTACATTGTCAAGGGTGCATCCAGTTATATGTAATAACAGATATGTGCTATTGAACAGAACAAGCGCAATCAACCATATGCCTACGGATTGTTAGACGAAATGCTAATTTCGTAATTTTCGCCACGTCCGAATATTTTACCGCTCAACTACATGTTCTGCCTATTGGATAATGCTCTCCTATAGATATGAATATATGTATTTATATGTGAAACATTTTCTATACTTTTGTTCGATCATAGAAACTTTTTATTGCCCGAACAATCGTTTTTATTTGAATTCGTCCCCTTTTTGCGCTCTCGTGTATTCGAATCGACTAACAACATACGCGAAAAAAGAGAATATGTAGGAACTCCTGTCTGCTGAAACAAGCTCTCGTATATATCCAGCATGTGTCAATTTGACGCGCTGTGGGATTGATCAGTCACAACAAACGGCGATGGTGCGCTTGCAAACGACGTGTTTATCCTGCACGGGCACGCAAACAGTACATAACACGGTAACAATATCGCTTGCGAGAGGGCCGCCCGCGTGTTTGTGTTTGCTGCCGATGCCGCTTTATGCGGACTACAATCAGGCAATCGTTGACAATGCCTGCAGGGCTTTGAGCCTCGCTAAAAATGTAATAATGGTAACACAGTATCCTAACAATCCCATGGGATTTATTTCAATATTAGTATTTGCTAATATTTGATACCGGCACTATATTTATAGTATTCAGTAGAATTTATTGGATTTGTACCGACTATTTTATTTGCAGCCAACTATTTTTACCCACTAGACACAAAAAAACAATCGATTGTTGAAAAATTGATAATACAAAAAAAAATCGTTTAGGTGGTTCATGCCACCACTCATGTAATGACACAGTATGTTTTCTGTTAAATTTGCATATTCTCAAAAAATTAAGGATATTAACACCTATCTGTCCATTGACATATTAATAACAACATACGTGATTTTGCGCATGCCTATTTGCGCTCACGCACACCTTTATCCGTTCACTATTAGATTAGAATTACTACCAAAGGCCGGTATATTTTACCGAAGTTAGGATATACCTATTTAAATATAGACATTTAGGCATATTGGGGTTTATTTTGGTTACATTCTTTTAGTCTCTTGTACCTTTTACGTTATAATGAAAGTATCGTAATCAGAACATTTTCGATGAAACTATTTTGAGCGTATTTTATATAAATGTAGGTTCTGATTTACAAAATATTTGGTGTGGTCACCACACAACTTTCCGAATTACATTGACATTTTTGACAATATTTGACAACATTCACTCTATTTGAGGATATTTGACTATATTTGAGGATATTTGACTATATTTCACAATATTTCACTATATTTCACAATATTTGACTATAGCTGAATATAGATGACTATATTTGACTATATTTGACAATATTTGGATATATTTGACACTATTTGATAATGTTTTTCTATATTTTCTATGATTAACTATATTCGTCTTTTGGTTTAATTTTCATTCATTTATCCGTTATTAAATTTTAAACTATATATACAATTATACAATTAGCAACTGTTGGTTTTGTGCGCATGTTTTTATTGGCGTTACTGGAATCCATTGGTGCGAAAGTGACTTTTTCTAGGGAACGGTTTTATTGAGATATTTTCTCTGTTTCTGGACCGATTTTGCTTAAATATTTACAGGATCACCCCAACTCGGTTTCCCAGCCGATTTACAAATATGGTCGCGATCTATTCAGCCGTTTCTGGTTGACAGACAAATTTGATATTATATATTCACAGACTCAGTTCCTAGGGGGAAACTGGCGGAATGTATGGATAGATTGGGTATGGAAGAGGAAGGAGTGGAGTGGGTGAGAAGAATGTATAAAGAGTCATGGGAAAAAGCAAGATTGAATGGAGAATTATCTGAGAAATTTATGGTAGGAGGCAGGAGTGCCCGCTGAGCCCGCTCCTGTTTGAATTGTACACGAGCGAGTTGGAGGAGATGCTGAGGAGAGGACAGGCACGAGGGGTCGTGGTGGGTAGCTTCAAGGTGTGGATGTTGGCGTATGCAGATGACGTGGTGCTGGTGGCCAAGAGAGTGGAAGAGATGTAAGAGATGTTGGAAAGAATGGGTAGGTACCTAGATAAGAGGGGGCTAGTGGTGAATGTGGAAAAGACCAACTGGATGTTTTTTAGGAATAGGGGCAGGAGGGGTAAGGGGGAAGGGCTGAAATGGAAGGAAAGGCTGATTAAGAGAGTGAATGGCTCTAAATATTTGGGTTTTTGGTTTGACTGTGGAGGATGCATGTGGAGTGTATGCAGGCGAAGCAAGAATGGCTTGGGGAATTGCGTGCAGAAAATGGGGGAGTTTGTGGGGTGCTAACCTCGTCCTGGCGTGCAAGATCTGAGATGCGTGTGTAAAACCTATATTGTTGTATGGAGTGAAAGTGTGGGGATTGCGAGAATGGGAGGTAATAGAAAGGGAGCAAGGTTGGTTCCTGAAGAATCTGCTAGGGCTCGAAAGGGTGACACCGAGGGCAGTGCTGTTGCAGGAGACAAGTCGTATGAGTATGTGGTGGGAGTCATGTGTGAGGGTTGTGAAGTTTGAGGAAAGATTGATGTCTGAGGTGTGGGTAGAGGAAAAGCTGAGAGAAAGGGATAGCCTAGGAACTGAGATAAGGGAGAGATTGGGGGATATTGAGTGGCAAGAAAGGCAAGTGAGAGCTGAGAGCTCATACAATCCGGGCTACGTAGAGTGGCAAGTACAGGGGAAACTTCCGAGCTACTTATCCAGGGGATTGTGGAGCAGAGAGGACAAAGTATGCATGGCAAGAGCGAGATGTGGGTCAGAAGAGCGAGGAAGAAAAGTGTGGATGGGGCTGGGGTACACCGCGTGTGCGCTGTGTAGGAAGGGGAGTGACACGTGGTGGCACCTTAGCAGAGAATGTGAGGGAGTGAAAGCAGAGTGGGTTGGAGAGTGCAGAAAGCTGAACGAATGGTTAGGAGAGGATGGGAAAGGCGTGAAAATCTGCAGGAGGTTGACGTGGGAAAGGAAATTGGCGAGGACAGCGGGGGTTTATTTTAGTGGTTAGAAAAATGATGTATTTTATGTTAATTTGTATATATATTTTTTTTCTTTTTTATTTCTTTCTGTGAAAGTATTGTTTTTTTCGGCTGGAATTTGTGTAAAGGGAAAGGGTTGGGCTGATATGCCAAATAAAGGTTGTTTTTTATATATATTTCCACAGAGATCGTAAAATCGGATTTTCGACAATTTTCAATGAGCTCGCTTTCTCAGCACGATCTGTTGGGCCGTTTTCCCGGAATTTTGTTCACAGCATATATAAAGACAGACAGTAACACACACACATAGAGACATTCTCCATAAATAGTCTATTTCGACTATATTAGTTATGAAACTTAAAGAAAAGTCAAATTAGTAATTCGAAATTATCGCGATAACAATACATTCCTTATACAGCAGTCCTGTATTCAGAAAGTAATAAAAACAGTGGTATTTTTTTGGTATTATATATCCATGTTGAATAACAATATGAGTCTGTATATGAGATGTATTTTTTGTTTTTCTACCCTTGATAAAATAAATATGTAGTAACTACACTTGAACAGTAGTATACATAAAACACGATGCGTAATATATATAATATATAATATAATAACATTTTTATTAAATAATTTTTTTATATAAGAAAATTAACAATGGAAAATTATTTGCAACCATATATGTATACATTTACAATTCAAAATATGTTTCTGATGTGATGTCTTCAAAACATTTTCTTCTACATAAAGAAATCCTACAATATTATTCTACATATTTCACCATTAATGGACTCCCTTTCTGCATCCATTGTAAAATTAAGGTTTAAAAATAAATTAATTTAAAACCTATACACTTTTTTAAAAAACTATTTGACTTTGGATATCATACTAGTGAAAAATATAAAAAAGACGTACTACTACGTCAACGGCTACTACATTTTGACTCTAAAAGACGTAGTAATACGTCAACGGCCGTGTGTTAAGGTGGAAAAGTGCAAGGCCTACTAGATTTAGAAAACGAGTACCAGTTATCAGATGGCAATAGGATCGCATTTTATAATATTTATTTGAAACCGGACGTAAACCAGCGACGTTAGACGAATATGAAAGTATGCTTGGTTGACAGTCAAGTACAGCTGTTTCTGACATTGCGCCATGCTGTCATAAATATTATATTTATTTAATTTAGGCTCGGTTTTATAAAGGCGAGGTAACTAGAACCCGTGATTATATTGTTAGATGTTGCATAAATAATTGCTAACTTTCCCTTTTCATAGCATCATGTACTTCTGTTTGGATATGGCAACGTCGCATTATGTTTCAAAGTTGTCAAAAGTGACGGATTCGAATTTAACTCGAGAATTAGCTGCTTTCTACAACCGAGCCTTAATCTATTAATGTCTTTTATGGATTTTATAACATTACTTTTTATAATTGTCAAGTATGCGAGCGAGGAATTTAATTTTACAAACGTCAACATTTTATTACAATTAAAATTAAATTATCTAACTAAATTATTATTGCAATATTTCTTACTGGGCCGATTAATTATAGTACATATTACATATATAGATATATTATTAAATGATAATATATATATATATATATATATATATATATATATATATATATATATATATATATATATATATATTGTAAGTGTAAGTGAAACATAAGTAACTTTCAGTTAATATACGTACCCATCGTTTGAGAATAAATAATTCATTTCTTTACTCTTTATATTTTGTCATATTATGTTTTAAATTTAAGATAATTCATGAAACTTTGATGATTCGTTAATTAGAAACACTATTTGAATTATTAGACTGATGGAGCAAACATCTTATCATCGAAAAGTATAGTTCAATCAAAGTTTTTATTACATCTAAGAACAAATAAGCAAGTTACAACCATTAGATATTATTGAATGAACATTAATTTTATTAAGGAGACATAATTATGTAATGCCAAAAGGGAGATCTTATTATCATATACTTATTATTAGTATACCAAGTATGTGACTGAAGATGATAACATCACAGCAGTATATAAAATGAAGAAGATAACATCTCATCAGCATATCAAAATGTTCATATTTATGAACAAAAAACTTAGTTGAAACCATGAATCGAACCAAATCGAATCAAACCAAATGAATTTAACCGAATGGCCATGAGTCAAACCGAATCAAACTGAATTGAATCAAATAAATTATTTTTTAGAAATATCTTTCGTTAAATTCGGAAAGTCGTGTGGCATTGCTTTTCCAACAAGATAATTCTTTTGTAAAGGACTTACACACAATTAAAATTTAATGCAAGACAGAAAAAAATCATTATAACATTATATATAAATAATCATTAAACAGTTCCTACACCCTATTAGAGTTTTGGGAATTCTCAGTGGATAAAATATGTATAAGGAATTAATTGCAAGCAATCAAAATGCTATATGATACATTATAGCTATTTCCATATAAAATGTTTACTTCTTTCAGCTCTAGTTAAAGTAATTTAGAATATAGATAATTTTTTCAATAAAATTAACATACTATATTATCATTGACTAATAACCTACCAAGACGTTTAATGAAAATGTAAAATTGTAACCGGCCCAGTTTGTGGGTGACGTGGTTCCGCCGGGAGAAGGGTCGGTAATTCCTCTCTATCCCCCTACTCCCCTTGTCAGTTTTTATGATGGTTGTATGGTGCTGCCTCTCCCGGTCGTCGATGATTATATTATTCCTACTTTGAATATTGCCATTTATCGCCTATTAGTTTGTTTCCTTGGCGAGTTTATCAAATAATGCATGGAGACCGTAACAGAAATAGTTTGCCCAGTTAAGAGAGATAAAATTTCTATAGTCATCTCAAACTGTCAGCGGAAGAGAGTTCAGATCTCGTAAACATTGAAAACTAACGTTCCCGGTTTAAAATGTTATTCATTGGCAATGACGAAATTGCTGATTCTAGTGACACGGTACAGTTTCCCAACAAAACAAATGTTATCCTGATTTTCTTTGTCACTTGCCAAAATTTTCGGCATTTTGACGGCACCATGACAGAAATAAAGTAAACGAGGGCCTCGAAAAGTGTAAGTTAATGATGCTGTTGATATAAATAACACCTGTTTAATGAAGTATCACTGCATCATACATCAGGAATACTTATGCGGAAAAGCTATTATAATGTATCATGTTACGACTACTGTCGCCAATTTCTCAAATGTTGTGATGCGGAATATGGTGACATCGTTTACTTGTACGAAGTCAAGGAAAAGGCTCAGTCGGGGAAAAATGTTAAAACGATTTTATGATTTGCGTGAAATTTGATTTAAATTAAGTGAAATCAAGGCGTTTATGAAATCAATGATACACGTGTGCAAAAACTTGATTGTATGAACTGAGTGGTAGATTAAGCAAAAAAATGGAAACAAATTTTCGCATTTCAATACTTTCGCAGAACATAATTATTGGATTATTGGATGGACAGAAATACTGTCTTATTTTTCGATTTTATACGGGAAGTTGAACAACAATTTCAAGATTTTGCAATGAATAATCATTATTTTAGTATTTTTGCTCCATTTTTTCCTCACAATACTGCTTGCACGCAAAGGCGAGTTCGCCAGCCCTGTTATCGCCTAGGATGCTACTGCCCTGACACCCACGCTAGAGTCAATTTGTTTTGTTCACCTAAGTGCCTTTCGTTTATCACTCAGGGCTGGTACGGGCTTATTGTTTCTAGTTCTATTTGCCGCTTCCGATGCGCATAATTCTACCTCGGCCCTTACAACCGGCGGCGCACGACCGCGATACTGCACGCCACGGGGCGACTAGTAATGTTAAACCATGCTAAACGAAAGCACCTCTAGTTAGTAAAGGCTCTACTAGCAGTCCCATACTAGCAGTCCCATACTAGCTAGGACTTTTATTTTATGGAAATTCGTGTATTAGTTATTTTGCTTACCTTGCACAGTGCTGTATATCCAATATTTCTGAATGAAACACTGTGGAGAGCTTGTCCAGACTTATTGACATATTTGGCTTCGCGTTGACGCTGATACCAGCTACTGTTCCTTCCGCTGTTTTGGATTCGTTTGTGAACCAGGACTAGCTAGGACTTCTATTTTATGGAAATTCGTGTATTAGTTATTTTGCTTACCCTGCACAGTGCTGTATATCAACTATTTCTTCCTGAAACACTGTGGAGAGCTTGTCCAGACTTATTGACATATTTGGCTTCGCGTTCACGCTGATACCAGCTCCTGTTCCTTCCGCTGTTGTTGTTGTTGATTCGTTTGTGAACAGGGAGAAAGCTGCTCTGACGGGTGGGTCAATAGACGAGACCTCTTTTTCTGGTATGTCGACATCGTATTCCTCACTTTAGGTTTATTTAGTTATCATACTGTCTAGAGGTATACCCATTATGACGTCTCAACTCGATATGTAGCTATAGGTAGTTCGCCCCATGCTGTTTGTTTATGGTGTCATGACCTTTTAAGTAATCTATGACATATAGATCTTGCCTCTTTTGCAATGAGGATTTATAGTGCTAACAGGTCCAGTAGGACATCCATTGTTGTTCTCATGGCTCCTGTTGTTCTCAGGCAGGCAAGCCTTTGGGTGCTGCTCAGGAGCCTGGCTGCTTTGGCTAGCTCAGTCTTAGGCCACCATACTACTGATCCATTCGATATCATGAGTTTCACTACCCTAGTGTATAGAAATAGGGTAATTTTTGGGGTTTAGGCCAAAGTTTTTCCTGCATATTCTACTGCACCTACCTAGTGCTAACGTAGGTTTCTGTGTACTTTTGCTTATGTGTGGGTTCCATGTCTGTTTTTGGTTAAAGATGACTCCCTAGATATTCGGTGTCTGATGCAAATGGAATTTCTACATATTTAACATTTAACATATTTCTACATTTTAGACCTATGAGTAATCTTCTTCTTGTATAGTTAATTGTGGGTTTCAGTGGGTTTATGGACGAGCTTTCATCCTCACACCGTTCGTCTACTATATTCAGGGCTCTTTGTAAGATTTTTTTTCACGGCGACCGCAATGTCGTCTGCATATCCTAGGCAGTGGATACCTTCCTAGGATAGCTTCTCTAGGAGATCATCAACTAGGACTGCCCAAAATCAAGACCAAACAATATCAATATGAAACTAATAGATGCCTCTTATTAGGATCATAGAGCAATAAGAACATCATGGGATATAGAAATTAAAAAAAATTATAAATAAATATGTTACCAAAAACAAAACAAAAGTAAATTATGAAAACATAAAAATTCAATTCGTAGAAGAAAGACAGATCATACATTATACAAATTTCCACCATCTTATTGGCAACCTACAAAAAATAATTAAAAAGAACACGAAAATCGTCGAGAAGACAATGAATGAATTAATAGTGAAATAATAAGCATGATTAAAGAAAGAAACCGGCTCTATAAAGAATACAAAAGAAACCCACAAATACTGGTAAAAAAAGACTACTAAAACAGAAAAAAATAATTGAGAAAAAAATGACAGCCATGAAACTACAAAAGTAGAATAAACGCAGTGTCAAATAACCCAAAAAAGACATGGAATGAAATCAACCGAATACTAAATAAGAACACTAAAACACCACAGAAAATAAAAACGATTCAGATAAAAACGATGGTTTTCATTTATCAAACATCAATGCTATAGCAGAGGAAAACACTCACCTTGCAATGATAGGGTCTCAGTTAGCTGATAACCAATTTAACAAAATAGGAAGAAACAAAGCAAACACACTACACGACTGAAACTTTACACTTTGAAAAAAATAAAGAACAACGAAATAACAGATTTAATGAAAACATGGTTTTAGTGTTTTCATTATTTCTGTTATATCTAACTCAGCACCTGGAAAAGACCAAATAATGACTAGGATAGTACAACAATTAGAAGAAGAACTGACACTAATAATAAGAGAACTGACCAACAGAAAGACGGTGAATACCCAACCTCTCTAAAAATGACAATAATTAAACCGATCTTCAAAAAAGGCGATAAAACTAATGTAAATAACTATCGACCAATCTCACTAATATCAACTTTTGGAAAAATCACCGAAAGAATAATACATGATAGATTAACTACACACACAGAAAAATATAATATTATAAGTGAGCGCCAATACGCATTTCAAAACAAGGCAAGTACAACCGCAGCGATTACAGACATGATCGAACATAGAACACGAGAAATCAGATATGTAGAACGAAACAGCTATCATATTTATAAATATGAAAAAAAATTGGATACTGTATGTAAAATAAAACTGCTGAAAAAAACTGTCACAACTTATAAGGAATAAGAAACAATCCACAATAAATTACTAAGGTACAAGAAGTGCAAAGTGGTGAAAAAGAAGCAGAATATGGAGAAGTATTAGCACCATTACTTTATATTTTGTATATAAATGGTATATTTCAACTCAAACTCGATGGAAATATATTCAAATATGCACACATGTCTGATTCATAGCGGAAAAGACAAA